>OW964548.2:1212500-1890854 GCA_943138885.2 Tholera decimalis | reverse complement strand
AAGCACCTCGCGTGCTTGTGAAAAAAAAAAAAAATGGGGGGGTTTAGTATTTGCGTGTTGCGCGAGGTGCAAGCACCTCGCGTGCTTGTGAAAAAAAAAAAGGGGGGTGATGGCGGGGTTTAGTATTTGCGTGTTGCGCGAGGTGCAAGCACCTCGCGAGCTTGTGAAAAAAAAAAAAAAAAAAAAAAAAAGAGAGGGGGGGGGTGATGGGGGGGGTTGCACAAGTATTTCGACTAAAGCATTGCCCCTCTAAATGAATCTGAAAAAAAAAATGTTCCAAGTCTCTTAGATTCCGAGATCCGCCTAAAGGGGGGGAGAAGGGGGGCGGGGGGGGGGGACTTTGAAAAATGGTTTTTACTTTACCGAGCCTCCTCTATACGAATCCGTAAAAAACAAAAAATACGGTTCTCGTAGTTTCCGAGATACGATAGAGGGGGGGGAGAAGGGGGGGGAAAAGGGGAGGTTTGGCACTTTTCCCGTAGGTTTGAGAGTTACTTGTTTACGAATCTGTCAAAATATACCCACCTCCCCATCCACCATCTGGGAGAACAATTATGTCAATGAGTGAGTCAGTCAGTCAGTGAGTGGTAATTTAGCTTTATATAGTATAATAACTAGTATTTGCGTGTTGCGCAAGGTGCAAGCACCTCGCGTGCTTGTGAAAAAAACTAAAGCATTGCCCCTCTAAATCAAGTATTTGCGTGTTGCGCGAGGTGCAAGCACCTCGCGTGCTTCTGAAAAAAAAAGTGGGGGGGTGATGGGGGGGGTTTAGTATTTGCGTGTTGGGCGAGGTGCAAGCACCTCGCGTGCTTGTGAAAAAAAAAATGGGGTGGTGATGGGGGGAGATGGGGGGTTTAGTATTTGCGTGTTGCGCGAGGTGCAAGCACCTCGCGTGCATGTGAAAAAAACTAAAGCATTGCCCCTCTAAATCAAGTATTTGCGTGTTGCGCGAGGTGCAAGCACCTCGCGTGCTAGTGAAAAAAAAAAAAGTGGGGGGGGCGGGGGTGATGGGGGGGGTTTAGTATTTGCGTGTTGCGCGAGGTGCAAGCACCTCGCGTGCCTTCTTTAAAAAAAAAAAAAAAATTGGGGGGGGGGAGATGGGGGACGATGCACAATTACTTCGACTAAAGCATTGCCCCTCTAAATGAATCTGAAAACAAAAATGTTCCAAGTCTCTTAATTTCCGAGATACGCCTAAAGGGGGTGAGAAGGGGGGCAAGGGGGGCGACTTTGAAAAATGGTTTTTACTTTACTGAGCCTCCTCTATACGAATCCGTAAAAAAAGAAAACTACTGGTCTCGTAGTTTCCGAGATACGATAGGGAGGGGGGAGAAGGGGGGTGAAAAGGGGAGGTTTGGCACTTTTCCCGTAGGTTTGAGAGTTACCTGTTTACGAATCTGTCAAAATATACCCACCTCCCCATCCACCATCTGGGAGAACAATTATGTCAATGAGTCAGTCAGTGAGTGAGTGGTAATTTAGCTTTATATAGTATAACTAGTATTTGCGTGTTGCGCGAGGTGCAAGCACCTCGCGTGCTTGTGAAAAAAAAAAAAAAAAAGGGGGGGGAGATGGGGGGGTTTAGTATTTACGTGTAGCGCGAGGTGCAAGCACCTCGCGTGCTTGTGAAAAAAAAAAAAAAAAAAAGGGGGGGGGGGAAATGGGGGGGGGGTTGCACAATTATTTCGACTAAAGCATTGCCCCTCTAAATGAATCTGAAAAAAAAAATGTTCCAAGTCTCTTAGATTCCGAGATCCGCCTAAAGGGGGGAGAAGGGGGGCGGGGGGGGACTTTGAAAAATGGTTTTTACTTTACCGAGCCTCCTCTATACGAATCCGTAAAAAGAAAGAAATACGGGTCTCGTAGTTTCCGAGATACGATAGGGGGGGGGGGAGAAGGGGGGGGGGAAAAGGGGAGGTTTGGCACTTTTCCCGTAGGTTTGAGAGTTACTTGTTTACGAATCTGTCAAAATATACCCACCTCCCCATCCACCATCTGGGAGAACAATTATGTCAATGAGTGAGTCAGTCAGTCAGTCAGTCAGTCAGTCAGTTAGTGGTAATTTAGCTTTATATAGTATAACTAGTATTTGCGTGTTGCGCGAGGTGCAAGCACCTCGCGTGCTTGTGAAAAAAAAAAAAGGGGGGGGTGATGGGGGAGATGGGGGGGTTTAGTATTTGCGTGTTGCGCGAGGTGCAAGCACCTCGCGAGCTTGTGAAAAAAAAAAAAAAGAGGGGGGGGGGTGATGGGGGGGGGGTTGCACAAGTATTTCGACTAAAGCATTGCCCCTCTAAATGAATCTGAAAAAAAAAATGTTCCAAGTCTCTTAGATTCCGAGATCTGCCTAAAGGGGGGGAGAAGGGGGGCGGGGGGGGGACTTTGAAAAATGGTTTTTACTTTACCGAGCCTCCTCTATACGAATCCGTAAAAAGAAAAAAATACGGGTCTCGTAGTTTCCGAGATACGATAGGGGGGGGGGAGAAGGGGGCGGAAAAGGGGGGGTTTGGCACTTTTCCCGTAGGTTTGAGAGTTACTTGTTTACGAATCTGCAAAATATACCCACCTCCCCATCCACCATCTGGGAGAACAATTATGTCAATGAGTGAGTCAGTGAGTGGTAATCTAGCTTTATATAATATAACTAGTATTTGCGTGTTGCGCGAGGTGCAAGCACCTCGCGTGCTTGTGAAAAAAAAAAAACAAAAGGCGGGGGTTGATGGAGGGGTTTAGTATTTGCGTGTTGCGCGAGGTGCAAGCACCTCGCGAGCTTGTGAAAAAAAAATAAAAAAAAAAAGAGGGGGGGGGGGGTGATGGGGGGGGGTTGCACAAGTATTTCGACTTAAGCATTGCCCCTCTAAATGAATCTGAAAAAAAAAATGTTCCAAGTCTCTTAGATTCCGAGATCCGCCTAAAGGGGGGGAGAAGGGGGGCGGGGAGGGGGGACTTTGAAAAATGGTTTTTACTTTACCGAGCCTCCTCTATACGAATCCGTAAAAAGAAAAAATACGGGTCTCGTAGTTTCCGAGATACGATAGGGGGGGGGGAGAAGGGGGGGGAAAAGGGGGGGTTTGGCACTTTTCCCGTAGGTTTGAGAGTTACTTGTTTACGAATCTGTCAAAATATACCCACCTCCCCATCCACCATCTGGGAGAACAATTCTGTCAGTGAGTCAGTGAGTGGTAATTTAGCTTTATATAGTATAATAAAACAAATATTCATTAAAACAAACACAACAAACACATTATTTTTAAGAATGTCTTAGTTAATGAAGAATGTGTAGTCAATATAATGTAATATGCTCTAATTTAGATTTGTTTTTGAACAGTTTTAACGAATTTAGAAATTTGCTCTATAAAATTTAAATACAACTATAATTATCATTTAGTAACTTTAAGCTTGATATTAACAGAACACAACCGTTACTAATGAAGTATATTAAACAATGAATGCTGTGTACAGTAATAATTGGACCTCAGATTTATGTAATGTATATTGTTATAACTGTACTAAATGCCTTAGTCTGTAGTCTGTCTCTGTACTTATTAAAATAAAATAAAATAATATAGTTTCTTTTTTTATTTATTTAGAATAGGTTCGCGTTTGACCACTATCTCACCTGATGGTAAGTGATGATGTGGTCGAAGATGGAGCACGCTTACCTAAAAGTAACCTATTCACTCTTGACTCCTAGGTTATAGCTATCGGGAAACACAAACTCCGGCAGGGAATTCCACTCCTTAGCCGTACGCACAATGAAGGTATTCCCAAAACGTTTGGTGCGTATGGGTGGGATGTCCACCATGTAACGATGGCGCTTCGCCGTTTGTCCCATAGTCCGATGATGGAACGGGCTTGGTGGAATTAGATTGTGTAATTCCATCGCACACTCCCCGAAATGTAACCGATAGAAGACCGATAGACTTGCAACTCGTCGTCGATGTTCAAGGCTCTGGAGCTTTGATTCGACCAGTGCGTCGTTGCCAATGAGTCTTTTGGCCCGCTTTTCGATAGACTCAAGCGCGTCCAGTTGGTATTTAGCAGATCCATCCCAAAGATGAGAGCAGTACTCCATACGCGACCGAACCTGGGCAATAGAACAAGTAAATAACTTTACACTATTAGGACTCACCATAGACACACACATTTCCTGGAAACAGCATATGGTAAAAGTTAAATCTAAATTATCAAAATTCACATATGCACTTCGAGAAGTAAAAAAGACTACCGACCTCGAACCTGCACTCACGACCTACTATGCCTACGCTCATTCATGGCTTAGCTATGGCGTAATTATGTGGGGAAATAGCACTGACGTTCATACACTTTTCATACTCCAAAAGAAATTAATTAGGATCATTGTAAATATACATCAAACCGAAACTTGTAAACCTTTTGTCATAAAACATAGTATACTTACCTTACCATCTATTTATATTTTAGAAATATGTAAATTCGTTAGGAAGTACATGTCTTTCTTTAAAACCCGTGGTGATAAACATCCTGACCGATCTGTTAGATATAACAATATGTTAATGTTACCCTCTCTTTCGCGCATGAAATTGCATTCAAATAGTCCTTATGTTATGTCGATAAAAATATATAATAAACTTCCGGATATCATAAAAAATGTAACTAGTGAAATATCATTTATTAATCAACTCAAGCAGATATTATTTAAGAAAGCATATTATTCAGTGAATGATTATTTGAATGACAATAATATGTATGAATTGACATAGAATAATTAAATTAATTAGTATGATCTCAATATACCTATATGATTTATTTACTTGGCCATGTTAATAATTAATATCTCGACTAGTTTTTTATTTTGAAACTATTCTATGACATTGTTATTATTATTTTTTGTTAAGATATTGATTTTTTTTTTATTATTAATTTGTTGACTTTTTTAATAATCTATTGACTTTTTTTATTATTCTTTTGACTTTTTTTTTTAATTTATTGACATCTTAAATTTTATTATTGTAAACGGAATTAATTTAATTTTTGCTGTGCCCTACCCTGTAGGGCACAGCAAAAATTAAATTGATTCCATTTAACCCTGGTCCATAATTGTATCTTAGCTTTAAGCAATAACTGTAACATCCAAAATAACATTATGGTATGCAAATAAATATATGAATATGAATATGAATATGGGCTTGATAGAGATTGAGCAACTGTTCGGGTGTGAAGTACCGTCTCACCTTTGCTAGGATTCCCAATAGTATTTTAGTCATTTTATTTTGTTCATATTGAAACGTCACGTCATTCAAGTAATCCTCTAATGTGTAATAGCATTTATCAATGAGCAGCTTATGAAGTGCCTTTTTGAAATTAATTAATGGCTCATTCTTAATCACATCTGGTATCTTATTATAAATTTTTGGTGCATTGCCGAAAAAACTTTTACGCATTAAGGATGTTTTGCATTTAACATTACATAGTTTGTTATAGTATTGGGCACGTAAAGGATTTTTTCTGACTGCAGATAAGCTAATAAATAAATGCGGGTTTTTCTTTACAAACAATGCTGTTTCCATTATGTACATTGCTGGCAGTGTCAATATTTTTACTTTTTAAAATAGGGAGAAAATAATACCGTACCGTAAAACAGAAGCTACAAGACCATGGTATGCTGTCAATAATGTCCCAATATTAACCTTTTTGGATAGTTGGAATAGTGCATACGCAGATTTACTTAATTTATTACATATTATGTCAGTATGGGTGTTCTAAGTCAATTTATTGTCAATAGTTATACCTAAAAACTTAGCATTACAAACTTCTTCTATTTTACAGTCCTTATACGTAATATTAATGTTATTATTTTCACGACGCTGATGAAAATGCATGATATTCGTTTTACTCAAGTTAATTTTCAGATTATTATTATTAAGCCAGTTTATTATTTTGGTTAGAGATTAATTAATGTCATTTTGATAATTATGTATGTCATTACATTCTATAATAGCTGTACTATCGTCAGCAAAAAGGGACAATTTTATGCTGAATTATTTTTGGGAGATCATTGATATATATCAAAAAAGGGGTGGTCCCAACACGCTGCCTCGAGGCACGCCATATTTTACGCATCTTTGTTTAGATAAATGTATGGTCTCTAATTTGGTTTTCGTACGGTACATTGAAATCTGTCAGTTAAATATGATTCAATCAATTTTAGTAAATTCCCTTTTATACCGTAGCTATGTAATTTTTGTAGTAATATCTTATGGTCAACATAGTCAAAGGCTTTCGTCATATCAGTAAATATAGTACAAATTGGTTTTCTTTTATCAACTGATGTCATAATGTTATTTAGTAGATTAAACAATGCCATATTAATATTTGTGTCTTTGCGAAAACCTTTCTATTCATGGCAAAATAAATTATATTTTTCAAAATACGCGTATAAGGAGTTGTATATAACTTTCTCAAAAATTTTGGAGAATACAGAATTTTTTGCGATGGGTCTGTAGTTTATCATGTCCGCTTTGTCACCTTTTTTAAATAAAGGTTTAATAATAACTTTTTTTTAATTTATTGGGAAATATTCCATCAGCAATACATAGATTAATAATGTGAGCTAATGGTTTTTTTTTATAGATTGACATATTATTATACATAGGTTGTGCTATAATTTCCTTTACATATTTTAGAATTTTAGTACATACGCCATCATAACCTACAGTATTTGTGCTTTTAAGATTAGTAATAACTAGTACTCACGCGGGGCTTCGCTCCCGTGGATTCTATCACGGTAAAAACATAACTCTCCTTTTTTGCAGTCGCGTAAAAAGTAGCCTATAACATTTCTCAAGCTTCAAGCTACTTCCAT
Source organism: Tholera decimalis (assembly GCA_943138885.2). Lineage (NCBI taxonomy): Eukaryota > Metazoa > Arthropoda > Insecta > Lepidoptera > Noctuidae > Tholera > Tholera decimalis. The sequence goes on along the minus strand of OW964548.2, from coordinate 1,884,013 downwards.
ACCAAATTGCATCCAAATCCACCCAGTACTTTCGAAGATAGCGTACGCGATAGGTAGCGCGTTCAAGCAAACAAACAAACAAACTTTTCCGCTTTATAATATTAGTATAGATTTGTATAATGTCACTTTCCGAAACTGGTGACATAAATAAAGATTGTGACGAGAGATTATCAAAAACATTACCATCAATCATGTCAGTATTTATATTATTTTCAATTGTGTCAATATAATAATTATTAAATTCATTAGCGATGTCAGTTGGCTGTGTAAATGTTCTGCTCTCTCTCTGCTCTTTATAAGTGATAGGATTATGAACTAGAGCTTTAGTTTTGACTACATCTGCATATAAAGGGTAGTTTGATCTCACTGTAAGGTCGATATTTTGTTGAGGGTATATATCACCTGCGTTTGTGGCACTAACAGGTTCCGTCTCTTCTCGGCGTGGTAAAGATGCTACGTATAACAATAAAGCCTTCTTATAGAAATAATTGAACTCTGCCATGAGATCTTTGAGTTTCTTCTTTTTTAAATAAGCAGGGCAACTTTTAGCAAGTACCATGTGTAGTTCGCCATAGTTAAAACATTTGAAATTTTATATATCGCAGTTTGGATGATTACTACCACATTTTGGAAATACTGTTTTGTTATATGGGCACACTATTGCTATATGTCCGAACTTCCAACACTTCGATCAACAATTGTATAATTTTTGATCGAAGTTCCAACAAAGTGAGCACTGCGACACGGGGAATGCAAATGGGGCCACCTTAATCCTTAAACCATCTGCATAAACATAATTATGCTGGCAACATACCTCCCTTAAAGCACAACCGAACTGCTTCACTCATACATAACCCATAAATGTTCCAGGGATTCTTTAATATTACGCCCGGGGATTCTTTAGCCGCTTCAATGAAACTAATCAAATGTCTCAGGGCAAGTTATACAACTCCTAAGCTTCTCGTCAGTTATGTCCAAATCTACGTCTTTGATGACACCGTATGAGTAGCTTTTGTGATTTGGTCTACTAAATCTCCAGTCCATATCTATCAGGTCTTTACAAGTTTCTAATTTAGTTGCGCTCACCTCATTTTTGCAATCAATGCGCACCCTGTAATTATTTATGTATTTCACCTTCGTTATATCGTTAATACCTTTTTCTTTAAAAAATCTTGCTAATGCAAATTGTCTTGGTAGCTTTTCTTTCGATGAGATGTATATCTCTACCTACACTGCTTTCTTTGACCTTTTTCTCTTTATTTTGTATTAGTGTCCATCTCGCCACGTCCTCTTCTCTGCCGCTGTTGAGCAGTTTAATCGAAACTTCCTTTGGTACCACATCCATATTAAATTGCTCCACCACTTCTTGGTCCACTAGAGAATTGTTACTGCTGCTGTTTATTCAAAACACTTCTTCTTTAACATCATCAATAAAAAAATCGTTATCATCCTCCATTGTAAACAATAATTCCACTACACATTGTATTAGGTAAAAAGCGCTAATTGGCCCTCGAAGTCGAACACGACGCTCGAGAACAATAAGCTCGTTAACTAATGAGATAGATACAAGTTAGTATCGTTTACTGCGCGCATCCGTTCGAAACGAATACCGCTGAAACTCTACCTTCCTTCATATCTATAGATATATCTGGGGGCACGGCAGTGCCCCCGCCAAGTCGAGCGCAAAGCAAACACTGCCGTACCATCCTTTTCTGGAACCATTTCGGCGTATTTCCAGGCCCCTATTTGGGGATCTCTGGATATATTTAGAACGCTGAAATTATCGTTATCTAGTAAGCTACTAGCACACACTTAAACCACAAAATTTCATGTTTGTAGCTTGTTTATTTCGTAAGTTATGCAAAATCAAAGTTGTACTATTTCCACACATATAGACTCCATGACTCACTGATCATCAAAATAGAACTAGTACTTCCCATAAACCTAGAGAGTTGAAATTTGCCATAAACCCTACCTGGGTTTAGTGCCTATATGAAGGGAAAACTATCAAAACTAGGATCATGGAAGATCTGGAGTATCTTACGACGCTGAGGAGAAACCGTAACAGACCAGCCAAACTATTGAAATTATCGACATGCTATGTTCACAAAGTTTATTGAGCGTGGTTAGCCCTTTCTTTTGAAATTAAAAAATTGAAGGTCTGAAGTATCTGATGAAGAACCTTAAGAGCTCAGCTGAACTATGGGAGATATGGAAATGCGCCTTGGTAAAAGTTATTCAGAGTGACGAGTCTCTTCTACTGATGTGTATGAAAAATTGAAGGTTAAAGTATCTGATGAAGAACCCTTAGAGCTCAGCTGAACTATGGGAGATATGGAAATGCGCCTTGACAAAAGTTATTCAATGTGACGAGGATTTACAGTTTTCAGATATTATCTTTAACATGTCCTGTAAGACCAAGTTCTTACAGGACATGTATTAAATTGTGTATGTATCATGTAGGTATCTATTAAATTTCATGATTCTAGGATAACGGGAAGTAACCTTAGGTTTTGATTCCTTTGTGAAATCGTAAAATATGTCACATATATCTTTTGGTAGCATTTACTTATTTTTATGGCGTGGCTAAAAGAGGCTGTATACCCGAGTATCCTACTTACCTATCCTACTTCCTACTACTTAATATTATAAATGCGAAAGTTTGTGAGGTTGTATGTATGTTTGTTGCTCTCTCACGCAAAAACTACTGAACGTTTCTCAATGAACTTTGGTAAGTAGATAGTAAGTAGAACTTTGGTAATAGATCCTGGAATAACACATAGGCTACTTTTTATCCTAAAATTCCCGTGGGATCGGGATTTACGCCAGAAAACCCTCCCACATATAATTTTCAGTTTGATATCGTAATACAGTTTTGAGTAAAAGAGTCTTGACAGCCAGACGGACAACCAAGTAATCTTTTAAGGGTTCCGTTTTTCCTTTTGTGGTACGGAACCATAAAATGAAAAAAATATATATTGTAGAGCAAATTATGTTACTGATGTCTTGGCCAAGTGTAAAGTCGATAGTGACAAAAGAAAATACCAATTTGTCAGCGGCTTCTGGACAACGATAATGCGTTTGTTATTGCAGTTAGACAATACTTATTCTTGTATATGATATAACTTATGACTTTGCGTAAACGCACGTAAAGTCGTGATGTGATAAAAACAAGATCTGTATCTCGAATTGCACAACGACTACAAGATGGCGTTATATTGTGGTCAGTGTGGCAACAGAAGTTGAATGCACATGTATAGATTATGGTAAAGACAAAAGACGAGATTAATGAATCGTGTAAAGGGTGATAAGTATGTCTCGGAATTCGGTGAGTGTTGAGGAGACAACTTTTAGACAAGTATGTAAGAACAATACATACATAATTCTTTGTCGTGAGTAGACTTAATATTTAAAGCGTCCTAAGTGGGGCATGCACTGTAAAGGAGAGAAATCTTTGTTATATTACTATACTAGATGGCGCTTTAGCTACAAACATCTGAATTGCTGTGCTCTGTCTTTAACAATCAACAAAAATAAATAAGAAAGTGTAAATTCAATAAGTGTGCAATAAAAACATTAACCAAGTTATAAATATTAAGTGTGAGTGTTATCCTTGATAAACTACAGTAAATAAGAAAATAATTAAACATTTGTGATTCGTGTTAAAAAGCCCTCTTACAAATAAACAATGTGAAACAATAGTGCAAAACAAGTGACTGCCAGTGCATAATTGTGAACATAACTTATAACATAATCCACAATTCAAATCTGGATTACTTCTGTTGTCAAGAAAAAATCCATTGTCCTGACTCATTTCTAACGTCTTTGTCTAATTTAATAACCGTTCTCTAATTTCAACAACTACCTACGCCTGCTGTATAAAGAGTCGTGCGCTCGAACCCGGGCACCAGAGACACTTTTTGTAAGAGATAAAATTGTTAATTTCAATTCGTTCGTTCGTATTTTCCGAGTCAATCGTGTAATTGTATTTTCCGGCTGTATAACTAAATAAAGGTGATAAAAAATAACAATTATATCGATATAGTTATACCAAAACAATCAGTGATCGTCTAACTCCCATACTTGTAAAAAAGTCACTTAATAGCATTGTTTTGAAGTGATAGGTGGATCAAAAGTGCTTTGCAAAACGTTAGATCTCGAATTCCATCGGACCGTCTCGAGATAAACAAAAATACTGACCTTTGGATGCCTAATGGATTGCTGTTCTCGCTTCATTCCAACAGCTTTTTTGATAACTCAAATAGTGACCGAGTGGCGTAGTGCGCTAATGCGTTGGATTATCGTGATTGGAGTATAGAGTTCGAATCCTAGTTTGAACTGGATTTTTGTTATACATTTTTTTTTGTGTTGTTTATTTATTTTTGGAACTTTCCTGATTTAAATCAAAGTCATAACGCATTATGCCTCGAGTTCAACGAAGTCCGCCTAATGAAAAATACTCTACAAGCCTAAGTCACGTTCAATCTGAACCCGATATGCTACATTCCTCCACTACTTCAGCAGAAGCAGACAATATATGTGTTCGGTCCAAGCGTCCACGTTTGAACAACTCACCCGAGATTGACCAACCTAGATCAGCCGATTTGGTCGACACCATCCGTCAAGAGATACGCTCAATTATATCGTCGGAGATCCCATTAGCTATCAAGGAATGTATTGCGGTGGAATTCGGCGAGATGAAAGACTTATTTCGAGAGCTGAAAGAGTCTGTTAAGTTCATGAGTGATGATTACGATCGCATACAATCTGAACTAAAAATGTGCACAGATAGTAACAAAAGTCTCAGCAAGGAGAACGAGTCTCTAAAACAATTAGTTTCCGATTTATCTGGGCGAGTAAATTTAATTGAACAACACTCACGCCAGCAGAATATTGAAATTAACGGCGTACCGGAGAACAAGGCGGAAAATTTGGTGAAAACGGTCTTACAAATAGGTAGCGCGGTAGGACGCGCAATTAAAGAAGAAGAAATACTGTCAGCCGTGCGAGTACGAAAATTAGACCCTACAAACAACGTTCCTAGAGCAGTTGTTGTGAAGCTACGTTCACCCCAAATACGTGACGTAATATTAACCTCGGTAATGAACTTCAACAAGACTCACGCTACTGCTAAACTGAATTCTCAACACCTTGGGTATAGCGGCCCTATTAAGCCTGTCTATGTGTCTGAACATCTATCACCCGTTAACAAACAAATTCATGCGGCTACTAGAAAGGCGGCGAAAGCCAAGGGATATAAATATGTGTGGGTTCGGGACGGCAAAATTCTTGTAAGGAAAGCTGATGGGGAGCAAGCCAAACATATAAGAAGCCTTGAAGCTGTGGCGTTACTCTAATCTTATACATCACCAAGAAACCCAGCCACAACGCTGTATGTAAGTAATAAAATTCAATATCTACTACCAGAACTTTAGAGGAATGAAAACAAAATTGAACGCAATCGAATTGTCAACACGGTTGAACAGTTACGATATTATTATTGGCACTGAGACTTGGCTGGATGATAATATAAGCGATGGTGAAATATTCGATAGCCGGTACAATGTTTACCGCAGAGATAGAGCATCTACCGTAAATAACGGCAAAAGAGGAGGAGGAGTTTTGATTGCTGTTTTAAAGTGCATAGATTCTGTTCGGATGTCGCGATGGGAAACAGATTCCGAAGACTTATGGGTCAGACTCAAGACTGTGAAAGGGAAAAAACACCAAAACCTAAATATCTGTGCGGTTTATCTTCCTCCTCCAGTCCAGCTGAATGCATTAGATGCTTTCCTAGACAGGGTCTCCTCGATCATCGACACCACCGGCGAAGATACTCTTGTTGTTGGAGACTTCAATATGAGTTTCATTGACTGGGAAATCGACAAAACATTCTCACATACTTCCGTTACCACTGCTTGTAACTATTCTAATGCACTAGGTTACTCACTGATTGATTTCATATCACTTTGTAACATGCATCAATTAAATTCAATTAAAAATTGTTATCACAGAATATTAGACCTAGTACTTTGTAACTTCTACGGAGGAACTGTAAGTGAATGCAATAATCCCCTGTCAATAGTAGATGTCTATCACCCACCACTCGTGATATCATTAAGAAACATGTCACCGGCATTGTTAAAAAGTAAGCTTCCCGTTAGATTTAACTTTAAAAGAGCCAACTACGAATTAATCAACGCTAAGATTAGGGATCTCAACTGGTCCGATATTTTCTCGTATCTTAACGATGTCGATGCTATGATAGAGGAGCTATATAGGCACCTGCGGGGTATAGTAGATGAGCACGTTCCAAAATCAAAAAAATTGAATGGCAAGTATCCGCCCTGGTTCTCTAAGCCTCTTATTAGGCTCCTAAATGAAAAGGAAAAACTTAGAACCCGTTATAAAAAATTCAAAAACCCTAGAGATCACTTTGAATATAGACTACTAGAGGGGAGATCTAAAACTATGATGACTAGCTGTTATAAAAACTACGTATGCATCACAGAAACGAGTATTAGACATAATCCTAAACTCTTTTGGTCATTCGTCAAAACTAAAAAGTCTAAATCAAACGATATTCCTTCGGAGATGTGTCTAGGAAACAAAACAGCATCCACTGGTGATGAAATTTGCAAATTATTTGCCAATTATTTCTCTTCTAACTTTACCCCCTCGTTTGGCTCACCTGCTGTTGTGCAAACAGGTCCTAAGTACCATCAGCATGGATTGGGTAAAGTGGTGTTTACGGAACGGGACGTCCTTAAAGCACTAAAAAAACTTAACATCTGCAAAGGGGCCGGCCCAGATGGTTTGCCGCCGTTGTTTGTAAAGAGATGTGCTTCTAGCTTAACGTTACCACTTAAACTAATATTTAACTTCTCGATCGAATCATCTAAGTTTCCCACGGAATGGAAAATGGCAAATGTTGTTCCGGTTTTCAAAAAAGGAAATTCCGATGACGTGCAGAATTACCGTCCCATTTCACTCCTTTCTGTGTTTGCTAAAATTTTTGAATCCCTGCTGTGTCCTTTACTTACAACACTTATTAATCCTCAGTTAGCAACCCAACAACACGGTTTCTGTGTTCGCAAATCCACTACTACTAATTTGGTCCACTATGTCAATCAAATCGGTGTACTGATGGATTCTGGCGCGCAGATTGACTCGATATATACTGATTTCAGCAGTGCGTTTGACAAGGTGGATCATTTTATCCTGTTAAAGAAGCTCGAAGGGTTTGGCATATTTGGTCACTTACTCCTTTGGTTTAAGTCTTATCTTACAGGAAGACAACAGAGAGTGGTTGTTAAAGGATATGAGTCACCAGCTTATATCTCGACATCTGGAGTCCCGCAAGGCTCTCACTTGGGTCCAATTTTGTTTTTAATGTTCGTAAATGACGTAGTCCTGGCAGTTAAACACAGCAATTGCTCTGTTTTTGCTGACGACTTGAAAATTTACAAAGAAATTAATACAAACGTTGACGTGCAGTTGCTCCAGACAGACCTTGACTCAGTTCACGATTGGTGCATACAAAATCGGATGTCCCTCAATGCGAAAAAGTGCTACCACATAACATTTACAAAGAAACGTAGGCCATTACCAACATCATATGCAATTAACAGGGTTACACTACAAAAAGTGGACACGATTCGAGACCTTGGCGTGCACTTAGACTCGAAACTGTCTTTCATTAATCATATCGACCATATCACTGCCAGGGCTGCAAAAATGGCTGGCTTTATCAAAAGAATATGTCGGGATTTTCAATCGATCTCAACCTTAAAGGTTCTCTTCAATACCCTTGCGAGAAGTCTCCTGGACTATGCATCTCCGGTTTGGAACCCTACTTATCGTGTCCATGTGAACAGGATTGAGCGTATCCAAAGAAGCTTCACAAGATATCTTTGTTTTAAGAGCACAGTTTGTCCACGGGATTCCTCTTATAATGAGAGACTTAGCCATTTCAATATGTGCACACTCGAACACCGACGAGACGTGACAGACCAAATCTTCCTCTACAAAATAGTCAACGGTTTAGTCAATGCTCCGGATCTTTTGGCTGAAATTAGAATAGCTGTACCTCGACAGCAAATTCTCAGAACTAGTCGTGAAAGCATAACCTTTGCGACGACCACAAGTCGTACTAAGCTTGGGAGCACCGCGCCCATGAACCGCCTCATGAACAAATATAATAAAATCGCTGCACGGACCAGTAGCATCGACATATTTTCAAACCCCTTCCGTCAATACCGTTCTAATCTCGTGTCCAACTCCGAATCTCAGGACGTATGCGATATATGAAACACCTTATAACGATTGCATTCTCTTTCATTCACTTCCCCTTATCAACCCTTTATATAAATGTAACCGTATTAAATTAATCTACCCTTATCAACCCCTTATTATAACATATGTACTGTGCTATTCTTAATGTTAAATGAATTAAATATAATTTAAAATTATAATTATCGATCACACTTTAATAAGATTGTAATTAAATGATATTGTAGTGTAATTTTAAGGTAATAGAAATGTTATTTTAATGTAATTTAATTGAATAGAAATGTAACGTAATTTTAATGTTAATTGAATGTTATGTAAAAGGAAAAGTGTTAAGCACGCAATGCTGTGAATGCTGAGCACTTCTATAAGTGACGTGCTCACTATACCTACAACTGTTTGTGATTTCTGTGTATGCCTTAGTGAGTAAGTCGTTGAAGTGCCTAATCAATAAATAAATAAAAAATAAAAAAAATAAAAATATTGACGGTTTCAAGAGATTTATCGTCAATGCTAACACAAAAAAAAAATTGTCATTTAGGGCAGAGGAGCAGGAATAGAGGAAGAGGGAAAAGAAGGCTTTTGTCCGAGCAATGGGAACGTTTTCTTTTATTATGGTGAGCCCGTTTTTGACCAAGATCTCGCCTGATGACGTTGTCGGCTGATTATGTTATATGTAAAGACCAAAACATATTTTAAGGAACTTCGACTCCTATTTGCTAAAATCTAATTCAGAGGTGCAGTAACATTATCCCTTTGAACAGCGTGTAGTATCTAGTCATTGGAATATTGTATGAAATCTTGATGAGAGCGTTTTGAAGATGTTATTTCGAAGAGACGTTGAATGCGAGTAGTTGATGATACCAGTTTTGCAATTAGATACCTATACAGATGAAATATACTTTATTGAATTAGAACACAACAATACTGCTAAAATTTTGGCTACAATGGCGGTCTTATCGCAATTAATTGCTGTCATATTTTTGACAGGCGTTATGTTTGTTTCACAAACGTTTTTTTAATAACATTTAAATTTCTTCACACAAACTGCCTCATTGGTTTAATTATCGTAAACGCGACGTGAGCATGAGGTCTTGGGCTCGATTCCCGGCTCGAGCAAAAAGTAGTATTGGATTTTTCTGTAAGAAATTTCTCAGTAGTAACCCGGCGTTTGAAATTTTGGCGGTATGATACCCCCATGTGATACGTCTCTCGGAAAGCACGTAAGGCCGAGGGTCCCGGCTGTCATTTAGATAACTTTGACAGTCATCACGGGTAGTCAGAAGTTTGAAAATCTGACAGTGGTCTGACCACGGGGTCAGATAGACAATTGCTTCATGTAAAAGGTTAGTATAAAGGTTAGACTGACCAATACAGTCAGGAAAAGGCTACGTAGATAATGAATTTTCTCCACAAAAAGTAACTTAAAACCAAGTAAACTAAACTAAACAAACGGCGATGCGCTATCGTTACATGGTGGACATCCCACACATACGCACAAATCGTTTTGGGAATACTTTCATTGTGCGTACGGCTAAGGAGTGGAGTTCCCTGGAGTCTGTGTTTTCTGATAGCTATAACCTGGGAGTCTTTAAGTCAAGAGTGAATAGGTTACTTCTAGGTAAGCGTGCTCCATCTTCGACCACATCATCACTTACCATCAGATGAGATGGTGGTCAAACGCGAAACTATTATTATTGAAAAAAAAAAAACGAAGGGTTTAACTTTGTGAGAGATTGGTGTCTGAAAAGGTGTCTATATAAACCTGTGTCACAGTAACTTAAATATATTTTCACTAAGATATAACTAACTAACAGTTTCATTAAAACTTAAAACCTGGTATTGACCATGTGTAAGTGACCATGTCGGTTTAAAAACATACAGATATAAGTGAAAGATTATTTACGATAAAACGTGAAAATAGTTAGTGTAATGGTGTTAAATGTTGTTCTCGTTAAATGTGTTTCTGTATCTCAAATCTTTTAATAAAATTTATTATGCGATTTGTCAGGTGAGGTGAGACTACCGCTACCGTCTCACCTCACCTGACAAATTCTTCTCTCTTATAAATCGATTCGATCTTATAAAAAAACCGGCCCAGTGTCTTACCACGCGCAGTTTAGGGATCCGTAGTTTTCTAAACGCCAAGGGTGAGTCGGGTTAGCTGTATGAGAATTCCGTAACATGCTCAAACAAAAACCAACAATTATGTTTTACACGCATAATTTTTTTTTCTAAATAATTTTTAATTGAATTTTTCCGAAACCGAGTAGAATACAGTTGGTCGCCTATTACTCGTACACATGAGTTGCATCTGATTAGACTAGAAACCAATCTCAAAATAGTAAGGAAAAAACGTGCCGACAAAGAAATTAAAACGAGTAGTAACAACATTATATTCGACATATTTTACTAGTTAGTAAGTGCTTAGGTGTAAGAAACACAAACATTAATTTTAACTACACAAATAAGATTATTTATTTAACGCGAGAACAATGGAAATTATGGCCGGTTAAATTATTTAACAACAAAGATGATTTGTGACTGGTTTTAAGTAATATATGAAGGCGTTTAGTTTACCTATTGTTTTATGTATTTTCTTAAGATTTCGCACGCCTAAACCAATACTGTCACTATCCCAAAAAGTCAACTTTTCAGGAGAGGCAAAAAATGGAATGAGAATGGGTACATTTTTGTTTAGTGACGAAGCGGTCTACTGCCCGTATAGCGGTTATTTCTGTTACTTTTAGACTAGTGTAAGCGCGATTACACGTAGTACTACGTTTCCCAAAAGATGGCATTAAAAAGTCGATTTGGCTAAATTTTGGATAGTGACAGTATTGGATTAAGCGTGCGATTTGTTAAACAGATTTTTGTTGTGATGGAATAATGTTTTCACAAAATTTAACGGTCTGTGATCTTGAAGTGTTCTTGTTCCTAGTTTTTGAAAGCAAAGGAGTACACTTCATCATTATATTTAACCGTAAGCACTTTACGTACTGTTCGAGCGGTGGTAGCATAGTGTTTAAAGGCACGGCTTGCGAGTTCAAGATTGTAAGTTCGAACCCAGACAGCATCATTAGGTTAGAGTGATTTTCGGTATCGTAACTACTCTCAAAATGTTGGAGAAATCGGCACGTACTAGAACCAATAATCAGAAGACATGTGAGATTCACCAGGGTGGGTTCCTATTGGGTTTGTACCCGCATTGGGCCTGCGTGTTTCATTACACTACAGCCCATTATCTGTCTATAGATGAAGCCTGTGTCACAGCAGTGGAAACATTATACACTTTTTATTTTTAAGGCCTCCCCATCTGGGCGAAGCAGGAGGGTTAGATTTTTACTGACTAAAACCCATCCATGTTCCGTCATTCGCCCTTCGTGTTCTGAGGCCTCTTTCGAACAATTCCGCAACCCCGACAGGCTACGGCCCCCTTATGGGCCCCGACAATTTTGCTGACACTCTTTGAGGCGCGCGTGGAACACGATGCGCCGTCTACACGGGCCATGGTTCCTGGCCCGGAGCGTCTATAAACATTATAGGTTGACTATGTTATGATTGTGTATGTAAAATAAGTGAAGCAGAAACCGATGAAAGTACCTCTCTATATTCTATTTATAATTTTATGTCGGAACATAGTACTAGCGTGTTTTGACTTCGCATTCTGGCATATTACTTTTCACACAGTTGTGTATGTATATGTATAAGAATAAGAATAAATTTAATGGACCAAGGTTACAGTAATTTTCTTACCCTAAACAATTAACCTTACAAGTATAATATTCTTGTCTGTGTTTTGTTAAAAAGATGTCAATGGCCTCCAAACTAGGCGGCGCGCGGCGCTTGTATCTTGGAGATAAATATGTCGTGCAAGTGTCCGCAACTTCACGAACGAGCGAATATTCTGCGCGTGGGTAGGAAAATACATCTGACGATTCATCGTAGCTCTGCCAGAAAGGCGAGCAACGCCCTAGTATTACTTACATTTTAAGCGATAGATCCCTTTCAACACCGAGGGCAAACTATTGTTCTACTGGCAACCGGGTGTTCAAGACGAAATTTGGATTCGCCAGCCATACGAGCTCACGGCAGGAGATAGAGAGATATCATCATCATTACTTATCTTTCCACGCAGGGTAGGTACCTAGACTTGCCAAATATTTCCTCTTGTATTCAGCAACCACAGGACAGCAATAAAAAAATATTATTATAGCTTTAATAGCAGATGTGCCGCTGTCTCACTTTCCTCCAAGCAGATTTTCAGTGGGCGATACGTGATTCCCTGTTGCGCACCTTTATTAGAGATATAAGTTCATCAACTAAATATGAGTGAATATGCTATCAACCTACATTTTCCTAACTACATAAATGTCGCAAACGTACTTGTTGGCTTACTACCATAACCCAGTAACTGGGAAAACGATATCTCTTGGTAATTCTGGTGTCAGATGCCTTGACACGTCTATCAAAGATTTTCAAATGACAGCCCGGAGTAACGCACGGTGGAATCCAGATGTGGATTTGGGCACAATATTGTTTTTAATTTTCTATGTTTTGTTTTTTTGAGAATAGGCTCGCGTTTGACCACCACCTCACCTGATGGTATGTGAAGATGTGGTCGAAGATCGAACACGCTGACCTAGAAGTAACCTATTCACTCTTGATGATGTGTATAATGTGTTTTTCTTTTTTCTATGTGCCAATAAACGCAATTTTCTTTTTTTTATATATTGCGACTAGCTTCCGCCCGCGACTTCGTCCGCGTGGAAAAAAAATCCCCCGATTTTGAAACATTCTTCATTAATGCTCCGCTCCTATTGGTCTTAGCGTGATGATATATAGCCTATAGCCTTCCTCGATAAATGGGCTATCTAACACTGAAATAATTTTTCAAATCAGAACCGTAGTTCCTGAGATTAGCGCGTTCAAGCAAACAAACAAACTCTTCAGCTTTATAATATTGGTATAGATAGTCACCCACCCAGAGACCGCCTTAGCAAGTGTTGCTTAACCTTGCAGATCGATAATAATAATAAGTTTATTTTCTCTCCACAATATACATAAATTGCATTACACAGTTTTGCCAAATTATGATACATAACTTAGGTAAGTAACTAGTTATATTGTGGGAGACTGGTGTCTAAGCTAGGCTTGAGGCCTGTGTTATAGGACACCAGGATCCCACCCCTTGTACATTTCAATATTATATTTATATACTAAGCGCGTAGACAATAACACGGTATCATACTATAATATACATTTTTTTTAAATTTATTTTGCTGTTATGCGAGATGAATGTTAGTACATGTGAAGTATGTGTGAATGTGTGAGTGTTTGAGTATGTTGATGTGGGTGTGTGAGAGTGCGTGATTATGTGTTTGGGTTTATATGAGTAAGTTTTCAGTAGCGTTATAGTTTAAGTTTAACAGCCAGTCTGTAACCTTCTTTTTTGCATGCATTTTTTGTGAGACTAAATATATGTAATACCTTATGAGTCTTATTATATAAGTACTTTTTAGAGATTATTTTAGGCATGCGTTTTGACAAGAAGAACATTACAGTCTCATGATCAGTTAGAGCAGAATGTGCGACTGAAGTAGAAGCTGGTAATCGGGTTTTCAATATAACGTGATCAAGGCATGCTTGTTGACGCGTAGGTAATGTGTGAGCAGGCAAAAGTCCATGGCTGGCCAATAGGTTTAGATAGGAATTTTTAGCGGAATCCTTAAAGTGTTCGTGTATATTTATATTTATGTTTCCCGTAATAATTATATTAGTGTATTTTGATAGCTTACTTAAGATATCATATAAAGAGCTTAGAAAACAATCTAAGTCTTTGTAACCTGGTGGGCGGTATATAGATAAAAGAACAGTATTCCTATCGATTTTTACTTGAAGGCAATTGGCATCCAAGAATGATGGCTCCTCCGCAACAAGAGTTAGTTTTTTATGCACATATCACGCACGATATCTGCTGTTTTATTTATGGGCTGGTGCCACTGCCCTTTATACAATAGTAAGGGCGCTTATTGCAACTCCTACTTGCTTTTGTTAATTTTAATAGGCCATAAACAATTATGTTAATATCATTGGCCATAAAATTGTTTTTAATTTAATGTTAACATTGTATTTATATTGGTAGAATACATTTAATTTAATTATAATTTACCTCTCCCAATCAATATGATCCCACATTGCTTGCGAATGTTTCCGTATTTTCCGTTTTCACCAACGTAAATTCATAAGCCCCGTTCGAAAACCGCTTACTCCTGAATGGGTCGTGAAATACATTTCTCCATTTATATGGATATCCTAGTTCAGCCCTCAGAGAGCGCAGGTGCACTTACCGTGCGGGTTTGTCTACGGAGAGTGCTATTTTGCGCCTGAAGTGGGCTGTCAAGTACTGTACAGATAGGAAGACTACTTATGCTTGCTTTCTTGACCTGGTCTCTTACAGTATTCTTTGGAATAAGCTTAGGAAAGCTGGAGTCCCTTCAGGGTTGATTAGCACTCTTAGGTACTGGTATGGAGACCAGGTCAATCAGGTTCGATTGGCTGGAGAATTGTCGGAGCCGTATAGGTTGGAGTGTGGGGTGAGGCAGGGTGGGTTGGCCTCACCTTTGCTCTTCAATCTATACGTCAATGAGCTAATCGAGGTGCTCAGCAGAGAGCGAGTGGGCTGCTATATTGACGGGGTGTGTTTTAATAATATAAGTTACGCTGATGACATGGTGCTGCAGAATGCCTCGGTCTGCGGTCTCTGGAAGTTGGTTGCCATCTGTGAAGCTTATGCTAAGCGTCATGTATTGGTATACAACATAGGAAAAAGGGAGGTCATGGTATTTGAGGCCGGTGGTCGGAGCCCTGAAACTGTACCACCAGTCAGGTTGTATGGAGTAGCTCTCAGGAGAGTGTTACAGTTTAAATACCTGGGACATCTCTTGACCGCTGACCTCAAAGACAATGACGACATTGAGATGGAGCGAAGGGCATTGTCGATTAGAGCTAATATGATAGCTCGCAAGTTTGTACGTTGCTCACCTGGTGTAAAAATAACCATATTCCGTGCATTCTGCGGTTCTTTTTACACGTGCAGCCTGTGGGCTGCATATACTCGTAAATCGTACAGTGCCTTTTGCGTTCAGTATAATAACGCGTTCCGGGTGTTGATGGGGCTGCCTCGCTTCTGTAGCGCATCAGGGATGTTTGCTGAAGCTCGCGTTGACTGTTTCTATGCGACGATGCGACAATGATGCGCTTCCCTGGTGCGCCGGGAGCGGGCCAGCCCCAACATAATCCTTCGTTGTGTGACGCGCAGGCTCGACTGTGTGTTCATGCATCTCTGCTGCAAGCTCTCCACGTCGGTGTTGACCTTGTCGCAACCTTGTAATTTAAATTGAGTACTAACATAGGATTCAGGAATTTTGTTACTAACCAATTGAGTTTTGTTACTTGAAAATAAATGAAATGAAATGAAAATAACATGGCAGGTGCATAAAAAAAATAAACTAAGTAGATAACATATTCAAAGTAAAAGTTTTATTACAAGTGTATATATACATATAGAACTAGAATAAACTACATACATATTTATCATAACACATACCTAAAATATATTATTTAAATATTAATAAAAAGTCATAGAAAGGGGGTTATGAATTCTCTGCTTCCACTATTTGTTAAGAAAATAATCCCGCAACTTTCTCTTAAATGTTCTGAAATTATTTATTTGTAAGTCCTAGCCGGATTAAACGGACGTCAGACGCTGACCATTGTTTCGAGGTTTAAGCCATATAAAATTACAGTTCAATCATAAAAATTGCTAGTATACAGACGTATGATATTATAATTGCGATAAATATTATTAATGAACGATTTATTTAAGGCATAAAGTCTGATTAGAGCAAAAAATTAAAATAAATGCTATTTACCATAGTATTTTAACATTAAGATTTTTCGAATGGTTACAAAATAAAAGGTATAATTGTTACCTATAAATACAATTCATAAAATTGTTCCAGTGTGTTGGTAAATATTAAATATTGGCAAAAATATTTTCGAATTTTATTCTTGCTCTACTGAAAACCTCACTTTTAATAGATCCGACCATATGATTTTCAGGTCCAGAACTATGTTTGTGTCTGGAGTGGGTTAACGGCAATAGTGTAATGGATAGAGTTCGAACGCACGACCTCTTGGTAACATGTCTGACTCTGGCACCCATTGTCGCTTAATATTATTAAGCCTGCAATACATGTTGGCCGAGCGTAGGCCAACGCGAGCGTTTGCAAATAGGTACGAGGCAAGAAATAATGTCCACACGTTTGACAAGTTCGTCGAACGCCAATGCAGACGACCAATGTAGAAGAGGGTCTCTAGAGCTGCCCACACGTTGGCCGAGCGCAGGCGAGCGCCTTTGATTTGTGACCAAAAACCGACACCAATCCGAAGTGAGGTAAGTGATCACGAGCAACGGCGAGCGAAGACAAGTTGCACCAAATGAGCTCTATACACGTTGGCGCTGGCCTCCACTCGGCCAACTAGGCAAGTGACACCGAGCGATAGCAACACAAGGCAAATATACTGTCTACATGTTGGTATTGGCCTTCACTCGACAACGCTCGGCCAACATGTATTGCAGGCTTTATATGAACTTATTATGTGACCAACAGAAAATCGTAATAGTAATTCAAACAGCTTTTAAACCGTGTTCCAGGATTTAATATAGAGAGGATGAAACGATATACGGGCATACTTTGAGAGTTTGTGTTTTTTTAATCAAATAAGTAAGTCTAAAGATATTTAGTTCCCCTCTTTCACTTTACCTCCGCTCATACAAAGCTGACTTTAATTTTGGTAGCAGGTGTTATTGATTATGTATTTTATTTATTTTTGACACCGCCGCGCCTTCTGAAATTAAAGTTATTTTTGGCTTAGTAGTGTTTTGATATGAAAGTCGGTTTTATTGTTTGCTAAAAAAAATTTGTTTCACGCTTTTTAGTGGATCGGTTTGTAATTTATTCAGTTGCAAAAGCTAAAATGTCAACCACTTATCACCAAATATTGCTTTTCCGGATGCAAAGCCGTAAATTTTTGTGGAGTTCTCCTGGTACTTCACCATTAGCTCTACTCCATATACATTGTGAATAAAGTGCTTAACATCCATATTCAGGTAATCGAATCGCAATTTGCAATCCATGAAATATCTACTTGTTATTGAGTAGTTTCGGTGACCATCTGTGGTCTTCATCATCAGTTCCACTTCCCCAAATGGTAGCTTTTCGAGAGTAACTGCACAAGGTACTATAAGAAATACCCAAAACGCTATAGGTGTGCCTATAATATTTGAAGAGTTCCCTCGATTTCTCCATGATTCCATCATCAGATCCTAACATGATGACAATGCAACCAACTAGGAAATCTTCAGTTCAAGACGAACTGAGAACCTCCTCCTTTTTAACTGACTTCAAAAAAGGAGGTTTACAATTCGTCTGGATTTTTGTTTTATGTATTTTGTTACCTCATAACTCGGAGATGGCTGGACCGATTTGGAAAATTCTTTTTTTGTTTGAAAGGGTATACTTTCTAATTGGTCCCATTGTCGTCACGTTTGGATCTGATGATGGGATCATGGAGAAATCGAGGGAACTCTTCAAATATTATAGGCACACCTATAGCGTTTTGGGTATTTCTTATAGTACCTTGTGCAGTTGCTCTCGAAAAGCACCATTTGAGGAAGTGGAACTGATGATGAAGACCCCAGATGGCCACCAAAACTACTCAATAATAAGTATTTCGTTGATTGCGATTAGATTACTTGAATATGGATGTTAAGCACTTTATGCTCGTCAAAATGCATATGGTGAAGTAAAGCTGATGGTGATGTACCAGGAGAATTCCTCAAAAATTAACAGCTCTGCACCGGGAAAGCAATATTTTGTAAAAGGTGATAAGTAGTTGATATTTTGGCTTTTGTAACTAGATAAATTACAAACCGACCCACTAAAAAGCGTGAAAAAAACTTTTTTGCAAAAAATAGAACCGACTTCCATATAAAAACACTACAAAGGCAAAAATAACTTTAATTTCGGAAGGCGGTGTCTTTAGTTTTGTATATATTTTCGTTTTTGACACCGCCTTCCGAAATTAAAGTTTTTTTTTGCCTTTGTAGTGTTTTTATATGGAAGTCGGTTCTATTTTTTGCAAAAAAGTTTTTTTTTGAAGTCGGTTAAAAATTGGTGCTTTGATAGTAATTTAACTGCGAAATATATAAGCAATCCTTAACCCTTATCCAAGTAAAAACATTACCTGACTTGACTTGCGTTTAAAAAGATTGAAACACAAAATATTGCATATAGTTGAATAATAATAATTCACTCTTGGGATGTTAGGGGCGTTAAGTCACATTGTGCGAACATAGGTACTTCTTACGTTTATTTTTGAAGATATTGACATTATTAATTCGCTTCAAATCCTCCGGTAGACCATTGCACGATCGTACTCCCTCAAACAATATAGTACTTTTACCGTAATTAGTCCGTGCACGTGAGGTCATTAGCTGTAACTTGTTTTAAATACTCCGTGTGGTGGGTTTTAGTCAGTGGTTTTAGTCAGTGGTTTTAGTCAATAGAAATCTGATACTCCCTTCCGCTCCGTCCACAGTGAGAAGAGTCATTAAATTATTTTCTCAACCAGAAAAAAAAAAGTTTTATAGGTGTAAAGTTGTATGAGTTTGGTAGGTTTTTGTAAGTTGACATTCAAATCTTATAGCCGTTATTTTGTTCCTTCACAAACCGTGGCGCACTTAATTTCTTGTCCTTGAACAATCTCACTACGGGACTTAATGGAAGCTTCCGAATGTGCCAAACTTCTTGCCCAGATCTGTGCAGACTCCATCTAATCATTTGCCACCAACACGCTAAGAAGAAGAAGCCGTTCTTATTAATACTGAGAAGTTCTATTGACGTCAACCCTTTGTCCTCGATTTCTAAAGCCCATAAAAATCTAACGATAATATCACTTGCAAAACATGGTTTTCTTGACAATTTATTTTAAGAGTATTTATTTGAGTTCTTATTTTTGACGAAACGAACTTCTCTGAAGCACTGTACAAACTTTTTAGTTAAACAATTGCGTTTATTTTTTCTATTTTTTCTTTCTACGTCAAACGTCCGTAATCAAATGAATAATTTCTAAACATATTTTGGTTGGCTTCTATTTGCGTAGCAGTTTTTATGGTATAGTACCATAAAAGCTTCGACTGCGTTGCTGAAGAAGCCTGAAGTTGACTCGCTTGAATTTAGGTATTTTTAATATAATTTGTGGGCACGCTCACGCAGCCATGACTGCGAGTAGAGCGTAGTGCGCGCGTAAACGGTTATGACCTTATAGTGTGATTTTCGAAATTTTCGTATGGTTACGAGAATTAATGTGTATGTTTGCCCAGTTTATTCTGCGGAAAACATTGCTTTTGTTCGCGACAATGGGGCAGAAGAGCCGTCACTTTCGACCCACTCACTGTCTGTATAGGCTGCTGGCGGCGTCATCGGGCCGTACTTCTTCGAAAATGAGATCGGTCAAACAGTTTGTTACTAAAACACTTGTCTACGTCTGGTAAGTCAACTATTTTTTGCCTGTCGATGGGCAACTGTACAAAATTGACCGAAATGAGTTGACTCAAAGCATGGCCTCTTAGTTAACCTGTGGGAGGGAGAGGAAACGAACCGTTTTCTTTTAAGTAAATGTAAGAGTAAAAGGTGTCTAAATAGCGTCGATATTATCTTAATTACTTGTTTCCTTTAACTCTCACTGTTTCCGCCGTGTGGGAAGATAGTTGCGTTCACAGAAGAACGTGTTTGTGTTAACAATAATGTGGTGCAGTTGTTGAGGTATTGGCTTTTGCACTACATGTAGCAGGTTCTATTCGCGGATTCCACATCCCGGAACAAATGCTGCACATAGACGTTCCAGGTTTGGATGTTTGTAAAAATACATTCACGGGGCTTTAAAACTGCATTAACTTTAAAAACGGAAACTGGATGCAGCTGAGTTCAAGATCCGGAAGGGAAGGTCAGCGCTCAACCTGCGCAGAAGCAAATTTTGGGTATTTCATTGTATTTTGCCTTAGTGTACGATGCGCAAAGCGATCCCTACCCTACTGCCGAGCGCTCAGGATCCGTGCCGGTATCTATACTACCGTTTTACAAGGAGCGCCTATTTATCTGACTTCCACAACCAAATTACACGATTCCCCTTGACACCATTGATATACTAAAAACCCAGTATATCAATGCTTGGCACAGATTTGTTCGGCTGCTGATTCTGCTTTGGATGAACAAATGACAGCAACAAATTGACGTGCTGAGACAGAAACGATACACAGAGTGATCTTGATATTTTAAAATGTTCGCCCATCTACTGGCCTACCTCAGCAAGCATTGCTTAACCCTGAAGACTGTCCCTTGAAAAAGATATGAATTTTATAAGTTGATCATAAGTAAAAATATTTTGAGGTTTCAAATACCTACTCGTAAGTTGTTTTATCCAAAAGATGTTAACATACCGCGGAAATCTATACTAATATTATAAAGCTGAAGAGTTTGTTTGTTTGTTTGTTTGTTTGTTTGCTTGAACGCGCTAATCTCAGGAACTACCGTTCTGATTTGAAAAATTCTTTCAGTGTTAGATAGCCCATTTATCGAGGAAGGCTATAGGCTATATATCATCACGCTAACACCAATAGGAGCGGAGCAGTAATGAAGAATGTTTCAAAATCGGGGGATTTTTTTTTTCCACGGGGACGAAGTCGCGGGCGGAAGCTAGTGTTTGATATTCAGAATGCATTTTAATTACAAATTACAAACAATAAGAGGAAACATGAGAATGACATTATTTGAATTGTTAATTTAAAACCACCCGTGGGATAATACTGTTGGTATACCTAGTAACTTTATTAATCATTATTATGATTACAATACTTGGTTTCCTGAATCCAATTTCGAGACATTTCTATGATTTAGGTTCGTATGTATGCTTATGTAAATTTGTCATTTCAGAATCTTATGGATATAATATTAATTAATAAAGAAATTACATACCTACAAAACAAAATTGTCACAATTTCTTTTGTGGCAAAAAAGCTTTACTTCTATGTCAACGCACTGCATCGTGTTCTCATTTAATATTTTTTGCGATATATTTGGCAGATCAAGCTCAAAGTTCAATGCTCAAAGGCCAATCTGCAAAGTTAAGCATTACTTCCCGAGATCAGTCTGTGATGGGAGACCATTTTAACATTATCAAGCTCTTCTCCCCCACATTTATTGTGCGCCCAGCCAAGGTGTGGAACTCTCTGCCGGCTTCTGTGTTCCCTGCCACATATGACCCGTCAGCCTTTAACGCAAGTGTGAACAGGTATCTTCGGGGCTCGCTCGTTAGATCGTAGACCTTATGTATTGCTTACGAGGCGAGATCGAGCGGGATCATCCAGATTAAAAAAAAAAACATCCGTGTTATTTTGTAGTTATTCTCTCGTTTTTAGTTCTTTATTTGGACCACACGATTAATACTATGTTTTGTGCGCTGATTAATAAAATACAACATAAATTAATTAATAGTTTAAAAAACTAAATGTTTTTAGTTTTTTAAACTATTAATTAGTTTATCTTTTAAGGCTAATGTTATGAGTCCAAACTCGATATGTTTATTAGTAGGCAGTCCAAGGTTCCATCAGCCACCTTCCATTTCCATGATTAGACCAGGGTACCATAATATTGTATTGTCATCTAATCTACATATAATTGCCAAGTTTCATGATGATACAACAATTAGAAGAGCGTGTAATTCAGATTCTTAGATTTTATTACATAATTTGTTACAGCTCGACCTAATAAAAGCGTGTTCAAACTTCTGTGGTGTGTAAGTAAGTCGTTGGCTAGTTTTCTTACAATAATCTCATGTTTTTCTTTTTGCTTTATTGTATTTCAGATAGAAAACATTCGCAAATAATGAAGACCGCACTTTAGATACATACATAACAAAAATTTACACAATTTGTTTATACAAATCAAGCATACCGCGAAATATGTTTGTTTCCTATTGTCAATCTAAATTAAAGTAGCTGTCTTGCTACGAGCTATGGGTTCGATTCCCGCTCCGGAACAAATATTTGCATAGTCTACTGATACTTGTATAATACAGATTTACGAGCAAGTTAATTTACATGTTTTCTAAAATTGAAAATGAAATTACGAATGGCGGAGCCACGTATTTCTTAAAAAAATTAATACTGTGTTAAAACAAAATATATAGGTTTGTGATTGTTTTTATCGTTGACAGACCATCTTACTTGACGATGATGTGGTAGAAAATGAAGCACACTTGCCTAGAAATAACCTATTCACTCTTATAGACCCCCAGGTTATAGCTATCAAGAAGCACAGACTCCGGCAGGGAATTCCACTCCTTCACTGTAGTCACAATGAAATTATTCCCAAAACGTTTTCTGCGTATGGGTGAGAGGTAACTTTTTTGGCAAAGTAACCATTGAATCAATTACGTATTTACTGGGATTGCCATTTGAATAGTCAACAGTGACGCGTCTAACATCTTGACAGACGAGCCAGTCCCATTCATAATATTTCTCCAAAAACTGGGTTCTTTTTTCTCACAAAGCTCTCAGCAAATCACTGCACTTAAACCCACAATGGTTAGAGGATGGCAGTTACAGTTTCCCATCATTGTACGGAAATTGACAATCGAAAGTAAGTTCAAGTACATATGCAGGGCTGGGCAAAATACATGCTTTGCTTTAATTGAAATACAAATTACAAAATACTGTATCGCAAGTAATTAAAATACGAAATACAAAATATCTTTAAGTAAGGTATTTGAAATATAAAATACAAAATACAGTATTTTAGCTATTTTTAATTGAAATACAAATTACAAAATAAGTAATCTAGACCAGGGGGCCGAGTCTGCTATTGCAATAGTGTCGGAATGGTGGATCATTGATTTTTAGGGTTCCGTAGCCGAATGGCAAAAAACTGAACCCAATAGTTTCGTCATGTCTGTCCATCTGTCTGTCTGTCTGTCTGTCTGTCCGTCCGTCGGTCCGTATGTCACAGTCATTTTATTCCGAAACTATTAGGACTATACATGTGAAACTTGGTAGGTAGATGTATTCTATAAACCGCTTTCCGACTGTAAGAAAAAAAATAAAAAATATTTAAAATAAAGGGAATAAAAATAAATCAGTTCTAGTTCCATGTATGGGGCCCCATACATGGAACTAGAACTGATTTATTTTTTTCATGAAACCTATGCGTGTGTGGTATCTACAGACAGGTGTTTAAAAATGATATAGGGGTTTCTAAAACCACTTTTTCATAAAGTCAATCGTTTAAAAGATATAAGCTTCCAAAGTGGTAAAATGTCCCCCCTCTAACTTCTATAATAATGGAGTGAAAAATATTTAAAAAAATATATGTCCGTAGATTTTAATGTAAACTTTCAACCAATTTTTGGTTTGAACGAGATCGGGTCAGCAATTTTTGAGATACAGCATATTTTCTAAAACCGCAAATATAACTTTGTAATTCATACAAACACTATGAAAAATAAAGTTATTTGGCGTAGTTGTAAAAATGTAAATAAGCTAGTTTTAAGAAATTTGTAAGGTTTATTCTTCGTTAATTAAATATACGTAGATATTATACTATATTATTATAGTTACAACACTTACAACGGAACCCTTCATGGGTGAGTCTGACTCGCACTTGGCCAATTTTTTATTTGTAGGTTTTGACAAGTTTGGTAATCTATTATTATAATGTTCAACCACTGACACCCCATTGAAAGAAATGGCTTAGAATGGTAATCTGGTACACAATGACAAATGAATGACTGACTTACGCGGTTATCTGCTAAAATTTTTACAGTTCCAACCGAATTTTGGTCAACTAGCACCATTTTGAAACAGATAAAACGTCAGTAAGCAGTAATGTCACATTTGACTTTGACAGCTAAAATATTATTGAATTGTATAGTTTTACTACATTTCTATCATGGGCGTAGGAAGGGGGGGGGGGGGGGGGGCAGGTGGGCCGTGCGCACCCCAGAATGGTCTGGTGCCCACCCCAGAAATTTTACTAACAAAGGTTAAAAATTAAAAAAAGTGTGAGTCGGACCCACCCATGAAAGGTTTTTCATAAATTACGAAGTTCGTTCATCAACCATTTGTATAAATGACCAAGTTATATATGCGGTTTTTCAAAATGTTCTATATCAATCACATGCACTGAGCTGGCAGTACCTATCTCATTGAAACTAATTTTCATTGTAAGTTTTCGTTAGGCATATTCTTTTTTAGATTTTGCACTCTCTTATTTTAAAAGTTAGAGGGGAGCACACATTTTACCAGTTTGGAAGTTTATATCTTTCAAACGATTGACTTTGTGAGGAAATGGTTTTAGAAACCTCGTTCCTTCGCTCTTATTTTTTATTTTATATAAACCATAAACCGGTTCATAGAATACATCTACCAAGAAAGTAGCCGTGACATACGGACAGAGAAACAAAATAACCTTCGCCCATGTTTTTGCGTCTGTCTGACCCCGCTGGGCTGCCTCCAGGCTATTGGAGGTCTCATCTCATGGGGATGGACCGCCGAAGTGTCGTTCACTTTCAAGTAACCACACAAATGGGTGCGCGCCGAAAACATGCCAAACATTCTCGACTTTAGTTTAAACAGATATTTTCGTGCAAAGGTTTTTAGGGTTCTGTAGCCGAATAGCAAAAAACCTGAACCCTAATAGATTCATCATATCTGTTTGCTTGTCTGTCCATCAGTATTTCACACCCACACAGTTAAAACTTAGTAGGTAGATGTATTTTTACAAGAATAAAAAAAACAATTATTTCAGCTCCTTGTATTGGAAACCCCTCCCGTTTCCAATACAAAGAGCTGAAATAATTGTTTTTTCAAACTTATTCGTGCCGAGTGCCTGTAGATGTCTTCTGTCTAAACGACATTTTTTTTAAACTTAATGCAACACAAAATGTACAAAGGCGGACTTAATGAATTAGGCATTCTCTACCATTCTACCGTGGGTGCTGAAGAGATAACATGAAAAGAATACCACAGACATGAACCTACATGCTTCTCATATAAAAATACAAATTGTCTGGACTTTAAAAGAGACAATGACCTCTGAGTTTGTTTCGGTGTTTCTTCTCAGAGTAGTCAGTTAGGAAATACCGGCCTCATCTAGCTAAACTTAACACGCAAAAAAAACATGACGTGTAAAAGTGTTATTTATAACCAATTTACAAAATAAATATTTCATTTCATTGCATGGCAGGAGCATAAAAAAGATAACTAAGTGGATTCATTGGGACATTGAGGTTGCTAAATCGATGTTTTCTCAAAGTAAATCGTTTTAAGAAAGACCTAAATTTTAAAAGAAGAAAGTGAATAATTAATACATTTTTTTTCTGGAGATCTCAATTAACACTTTTAGCAAAAAATAGTTTCAAAAAGTTATAGTCAGCAGTTTTTGAGAGATATAACACATTTTATTAATACCGCAAATATTACTCGGCCATTTATACAAACACCCTTCATGGGCGAGCCACACTCGCAGTTGGTCAGTTTTTAGGGTTCCGTTCGTTCGTCGTTAGGAGTCTGTTCGTCCGTATATCACAGCCACTTTATTCCTAAACTATTAAGACTACAGAGTGGAAACTTGTTAAGTAGATGTATTCTGTAAACAACTTTGCGAAAATTAAAAAAAAGAAAAGTCCGTGGAATGTTTCGCATAAACTATATAATAGCCTTTTCCCAATTATGTTGAGGTCAGTCTAACCTGATGCAGCTGCAAATTGGTGTTTCACATGGAGCGTCTGCCTAGCTGACCTCCTCATCCCAGTAGCTGGGTAATACGATACTCCTTGGCGAGACCAGTATCATACCAGTAACGACTTTTGAAGATGTCCAAATGATAGCCAGGACCAACTACTTAACGTGCTTTCCAAGGCATAGGGGTATCATACCGCCAACTTCCAAACTCTGGGCTACTACTGAGACTTTTCTTACAGAATACCCATATGTAGCACTTTTTGCCCGACCCGGTAATCGAACCCGAGACCTCATGTTATACAGTTGCTTGCGACCAATGACAAAAAAAAATTATCAAACCTATATGTGTTAGGTCAATAGATAGGTCTTTAAAAATTATATTGAGGTATCTGAAATTATTTTTTCTCCGAATCAATCTTTCGAAAGATAAACTTTTCCAAAGTGGTAAAATGTGTAGCAGCACCCCCTCTAATTTTTTAAATAAGAGACAGAAAAATCTAAAAAAAAATATGCTGTAGATCTTAATAAAAACTTTCAACAAAAAAGTAGAACAAGATACAGTCAGCAGTTTTTGAGATAAAGCACATTTTCAAAAACCGTAAATAATAGGTGAAAAAGTATGAAAGGAGATTCTGGAAGCCGATGCGAGTCAAACTATCCAGGAATTGGTGGCATGGTATAACGTTACCTTACCTACAATTCACATTCACGTTCATTCACTGATTTGCATGAAATCAATAGGATAAAAAAATACGAAAAATGGGTGTCTCATTATTTGACTGATTTTTAGAAAAAAAAAACGCGTGTTGAAACTTGCGTTGCCTTGTTGAATCGGTACAGAAATGAAAGAATATTGGATCAAATTATGACATGTGACGAAAAGTGGATTCTCTACGAAAACTAGAAGCAAAAATGCAATGGCTGACCCCAGGTAGAACGCCGCAACAGTGCCTGGAAAGCTTAACAATAATAAGATACTGGTAACTGTTTGTGGTGTTATTTACTAATTTCTCAGGTCTGATCTGGCAATAACGGCCGATGTTTAGTGTGCCGAACTTCAAATAATGATGGTGAAACTAGTAGTGAAATAACCCCGACTCGTGAATCGATCTTCACCATGATAACGCAAGGGGCATCACACTTCACGAGAAACCGTTGTTACTCAGCACAGAAGCTGCAGTTATGTTAAACCATAGCTGATCCTAGGTACCAACCAGACCGAAAAAAAATTACGTAAATTACGTATTTTTTTTTTTGTGATTTGGTAAATATTCAACGATTTAAAAAAAATCTGACCAAGAGGCAGTACGAAATGCTTTCAAACAGTTTGTAGAATTTAGATCCCGAAAGGTCTATCGTTAAGGCATAAATAACTTTGCAATTAGATGGCAACAATGTACAGATAATGAGGGTAAATATGTTGATTAAATAAGTATGTTACATTTTAGAAAAAAAGGAATTTTCATTGTTTTTGTTTCAAATCAGCAATGACATACTTTAACCCCTGTCCCCTAATATAACTTTGTCATTTATACAAACGCTATAAGAAATTAAGTTATTTTAAGGTAATCTATGTTTGCTACTACGGAACTCTTCATGGGCTAGTCCGACTCGCAATTGGCCGCTTTTTTTTAAATACTAACAAATACAATTGACTATTCAGATTCTTCTTGTTGACACTACTGTTGCGATACAAGTCAAATTAATTAATGTGTAAATTTTCATTTCGTTCATTAAGGCAACTTAAGTGACCATCGCTTCTACCACAAGGGGCCAGGCCCCCCTTGGAAAATATCTCTAGATACGCCAATGATTTCTATTAACAGGTTTTATAATAATGGCAATACAACTATGTCAATTTATAATACAACTAGTATTTGCGTGTTGCGCGAGGTGCAAGCACCTCGCGTGCTTGTGAAAAAAACTAAAGCATTGCCCCTCTAAATCAAGTATTTGCGTGTTGCGCGAGGTGCAAGCACCTCGCGTGCTTGTGAAAAAAACTAAAGCATTGCCCCTCTAAATCAAGTATTTGCGTGTTGCGCGAGGTGCAAGCACCTCGCGTGCTTGTGAAAAAAAAAAGTATTTGGGTGTTGCGCGAGGTGCAAGCACCTCGCGTGCTTGTGAAAAAAAAAAAAAAAAAAAAGGGGGGGGGTGATGGGGGGGTTTAGTATTTGCGTGTTGCGCGAGGTGCAAGCACCTCGCGTGCTTGTGAAAAAAAAAAAAAAGTTGGGGGGGGAAATGGGGGGGGGGGTTGCACAATTATTTCGACTAAAGCATTGCTCCTCTAAATGAATCTGAAAAAAAAAATGTTCCAAGTCTCTTAGATTCCGAGATCCGCCTAAAGGGGGGGAGAAGGGGGGCGGGGGGGGACTTTGAAAAATGGTTTTTACTTTACCGAGCCTCCTCTATACGAATCCGTAAAAAGAAAAAAATACGGGTCTCGTAGTTTCCGAGATACGATAGGGGGGGGGGGGGGGAGAAGGGGGGGGAAAAGGGGGGGTTTGGCACTTTTCCCGTAGGTTTGAGAGTTACTTGTTTACGAATCTGTCAAAATATACCCACCTCCCCATCCACCATCTGGGAGAACAATTATGTCAGTGAGTCAGTGAGTGAGTGGTAATTTAGCTTTATATAATATAACTAGTATTTGCGTGTTGAGCGAGGTGCAAGCACCTCGCGGGTTTGTGAAAAAAAAAAAAAAGGGGGGGTGATGGGGGGAGATGGGGGGTTTAGTATTTGCGTGTTGCGCGAGGTGCAAGCACCTCGCGTGCTTGTGAAAAGAAAAATTTAAAAAAAAATGGGGGGGTGGGGTGACGGCGGGGAGATAGGGGGGGGGGGGGGGTTGCACAATTATTTCGACTAAAGCATTGCCCCTCTAAATGAATCTGAAAAAAAAAATGTTCCAATTCTCTTAATGTCCGAGATCCGCCTAAAGGGGGTGAGAAGGGGGGCAAGGGGGGCGACTTTGAAAAATGGTTTTTACTTTACCGAGCCTCCTCTATACGAATCCGTAAAAAACAAAAAACACGGATCTCGTAGTTTCCGAGATACGATAGGGAGGGGGGAGAAGGGGGGTGAAAAGGGGAGGTTTGGCACTTTTCCCGTAGGTTTGAGAGTTACTTGTTTACGAATCCGTCAAAATATACCCACCTCCCATCCACCATCTGGGAGAACAATTATGTCAATGAGTCAGTCAGTGAGTGAGTGGTAATTTAGCTTTATATAGTATAATTCTACTAGGAGACCATTATGAATTTAACAGATTACGAACTTTTAGCAAAATGACAATGCCATTGTCGACAATTAAGAAATCAATGATAGACTATTGTGGCACTATTGCAATAGCAGACTTGAGGCCCAGCACGGGCTGAAAAGTAGAGGAAAACAACATGAATTAATCAGTAAAACCAGAGTTTCCTTTCATGAACACTAACTTTTTAAATGTACTGTCAGACAAACAGCCTCTTGTTGGAGAATGAATAAAACCTGCTAAAAAAACAATCTTTCTACAGGTCCTGATGAGCACAAAATTGTGCTAAATTGTTTGAACACATTTTCGTTCGTTCTACACAGAACAGAAGCTTTATTTATTCCGTGTTTGGAAAAAACTAAAACAAACCGTTATGACTTGACAAATTGATATCTTAGCTTGACATTGACAATATGACGTAAGTCCATTTTTTGCGTTTTGTGGCTGCTTTACCATCATTACAATCTCGAGGTCTCGCCTCGCACTCACACTCACGATCGCTATATGAATGAAGGTTAAATGTATTTTAATGTTAAAATGTATTTTAAAGTCTCAAGTATTTGAAATACTAATTACAAAATACCTCGGCGTCAGGTATTTGAAATACGAATTACAAATTACATTTCAAAGAAGTAATTGAAATACAAATACCAAATACGTATTTGTATTTCAATTACGTATTTTAATTACAAGTAATTCAAATACTGCCCAACCCTGTACATATGTCGGGTTCCCACGCGTGCGCCAAAGATTATCTACTGCAATGAGCAGAAATGATATCGTTAAGAATTTCCGGCCGACATGTGATTTAACAAATCTACGCTTTCCATAACAAGTTTGATACTTTAGGTCAATGACATGTGGCTCGAAAGGACCATTGCCTCCGGGGTTGCGGGAATGTGCTAACGACATACCGCCCCGGACCACAAGGGCAACTGAAAGGAATAAGATAAGATTTATTTATTTGTTTAAAAATGGTGTACCTACATGATACATTGCATGCAGGATAATAAGTGATACAGAAAGTTCTAATATGTTCAGCGCATATCGTGGCGTACAAATTACTTAATTAAAATAGATAGATTATGTATGCACTTATTAAATTATGATTATTCATCAAAGATTATCTCTTATTACAATTCAATGATTATATTGTTATATAATTGAATGATTCTGTCCTTTAAAGGGTGCCACAGGCATAAACCTACATGGCTCTCATATGATTTGATTACTACACATTGTATGGACTTTAAAAGAGACGTTGACCTTTGAGTTGTTTTGAGTGTTTCTTCTCAGAGTAGTCAGTTAGGAAACACTGGCCTCATCTAGTTTAAAATTACGAAAAAAAAATGACGTGTAAAAGTGTTATTTATAACCCATTTGCAAAATAAACATCATTATTTCATTATTTCAATGTCAAAGAAGTTAGTAATTTTTAAATAAATTAGTCAATCATATTATGAATATGTCATCAAAAAATGTCAGTTTGCAAATTACAATTATTCAAAATAATACCATATATTACAACATGTCAAAACTACAACATTGTCATCTCAAAAATGAAGGAAATTGTCCTCTTTCATAAACTAAAACAGGGTGGGTTTTTAGTCAGTACAAGTCTGACACTCCCTTCCGCTCCACCCACAGCAGGAGAAGTCATTCGATGTTCTCACCGAAAAATAAAAAAGGTCAAGGCGTCTTTCCAGACGCCTAGTCGACAATTCGCGTGGTCCAAGAGCTGGCTTTTCCCTTGGACAAAGGATAAGCATTGCCATACAACGTGGCAATGCAGCCAGTCTTTTGGGCACATTACCAGTGGACAGCGATGCACACGAATATCTGGACGCTATATTTTAGATTATTTTTAGATATATATAGTTCAGGGTTTTTATTTAAGTGTATATTTTCTTTCTTAACTAAAATGAATTATTCATGTTAACAAAAAAAGGTCAATGAGAAGAATCATTTTTGGAAAAAAAAAATCTTTTTGGAAGTTCTGAAGTCCCGCTGAAAATTCCTGGGATTTGCGGGATAAACAAATACCTTTTGTATATTACAATGAAACTGATTAAAATTGATTTAGCCCGGACATATAGAAGGACAGACAGACACAATTAACAGATAAAAAGCAATTAAGTAAAGTCATTATTTTGAAACCACGGACAGACATTCCAATTTTGTTTATGTGCAGTCTGTCAACATTATAACGGTGGTCCACTCACAGTTACAATTAACGCTTATAGAATTCCATTTTTAACCGACTTCAAAAAAAGGAGGTTCTCAATTCGTCTTGAACTTTTTTTTTATGTATGTTACCTCATAACTCGGAGACGGCTGGACCGATTTGGAAAATTCTTTTGCGTTTGAAAGGGTATACTTTCTAGTTGGTCCCATTGTTACGAAATCAGGATCTGATGATGGGATCCTGGAGAAATCGAGGGAACTCTTCAAATATTATAGGCACACCTATAGTGTTTTGGGTATTTCTTATAGTACCTTGAGCAGTTTGCTTTTGAAACTTTTGGTCGGTTTGTAATTTATCTAGTTACAAAAGCCAAAATGTCAACTACTTATCACCTTTTACAAAATATTGGTTTTCTCGGTGCAGAGCCGTTAATTTTTGAGGAGTTCTCCTGGTACTTGACCATCAGCTCTACATCACCATATGTATTGTGACGAGCATAAAGTGTTTAACATCCATATTCAAGTAATCTAATCGCAATCAACGAAATACTTATTATTGAGTAGTTTCGGTGGCCTTCTGGGGTCTTCATCATCAGTTCCACTTCCTCAAATGGTGCTTTTCGAGAGCAACTGCACAAGGTACTATAAGAAATACCCAAAACGCTATAGGTGTGCCTATAATATTTGAAGAGTTCCCTCGATTTCTCCATGATCCCATCATCAGATCCTGATTTCGTAACAATGGGACCAACTAGAAACTATACCCATTCAAACGCAAAAAGAATTTTTCAAATCGGTCCAGCCGTCTCCGAGTTATGAGGTAACATACATAAAAAAAAAAAATTCAAGACGAATTGTAAACCTCCTTTTTAAGAATTTTTTTTTTACAAAAAATAGAATCGACTTCCATATCAAACACTACAAAGCCAAAAATAACTTGGCGGTGTGAAAAAAAAAAGAAAATCCAAAACCAATAACACCGACTACCGAAATTAAAGTTATTTTTGGCTTTGTAGTGTTTGATATGGAAGTCGGTTCTATTTTTTGTTAAAAATTTTTTTCATTGTTAGGCTATCTCGCCTCCCATCCGTGACATCTCAAACACTAGCCGCTGTATTCCGGCGTAAATTTAAAATTTCTTACATAATGACCTAATTAGCCTATAGGTCTATAATAATTAATACTAATATTATAGAGTGGAAAAGTGTATTAGTTTAAACGCGAATCTTCGAAATTTCTGTGTGGATTTGCATGAAATTTAGTATAGAAGTAGATTGAAGCTTAAGGACGGTTATAAGCTACTTTTTACTTGACTTCAAAAGAAAGAGGGTTATGTTTTCATCGAGAGAGTCCACGGGAGCGAAGCGCACGACTGCTACTACGCAATATAACGTAAGGATCCACCAACCCGCATTTGGCCGGTGAGGTGGATTAGAGTCCATTCCCTCTCAGAGGAAGAGGAACAGGAGGCCTATAGCAGAGAGTATATAACCACCTAGTCTTTGATAATAAGCCTAATTATCTTTATCACACTAGCAGTCGGGTGGGCCTTCACTCCCGTGGAGTTCATCATAGAAAAAACTTAATCATCTCTTGCAGTCGGGTAAAAAGTAATATAAAAGTACTAGTAGTAGTTTCTCAAGCTTCAAGATAGATAGAATATACTTTATTGTATAAGTTACTAAGCTAACATGGTCACTAACAGTATCGGAAACTCGAAACAATAAGTACACATTTCCCATTTTAAGTTCTAATGACACTTTATTGTACACAAATAATTGAAACACACTTACATAAAAATATTGCTAAAATATGGTTATAATGGCGGTCATATCACTGAGAGCGATATCTTTGGAAGGACTTTACGAGCTTTAATTAAAATCTACAACCATACCAAATTTCATCCAAATCCACCCAGTAATTTAGAAAATAAGCCCACTTAAACAATCAAACAAATCAACTTTTTCGCTTAGAAAGCGCTGGCGTGACGACTTAAACATTCATGAGCATGACAGATTGGTCGGAAAGGGCAGCCCACCGAGTAGTGTGGAAAGCTATGGGAAGACCTTTGCCCAACAATGGGACAATATAGGTTACATAAAAAAAAAACGTTAGGCTTGAGAGCTAATTATTTTTATATAAGTATTTGTCGTAGTTGCTTTTTTATATGTATGTAAACCTTTCGTATATGTTTCCGTTGCCTAGCCTTTCTTAAATATCGTGAGGTAACTTACAATCTCACGGGATGCAATGACTACCAACATTTTACAATGAGTGACTTCCTATCACCGAATGGTTGGTGGTTTTCAATTTCAATTTCTATCTGACCTTCATGTGTGAAGGTCAGATAGAAATTGCTTGGACAAGACCCCTGGCTTCTCAGAGCACACGACCTTCACCGTGATATGATTGAGAAATTGACATCATTAACGATCAGCGGCCTAGAAGATCCCGGTCCTGCATATACGAAATATGGACAATTCAACCCGTTCCTTTTCTCAAATAGAATAGGTGACATAGCCTACATACATAAATCCGAGAGAGCCAAACCACTCCATAATAGAACGGACCCCCCACCCCTCCCCCTGTCAGCATAGGCTTTGACGCATAGTCACTCCCAGTTTATAAGTAACTTCAGGTCCTGATGGGATCTTAAATCAATAACTTCTCACTAATCAATTCAATAGCGTGTGAAAAGAATTACAAAGTAGGTTGCAACTTGCAACAAAAACTGCAACAAATAAAAAACTTTTTAACAAAAAATTAAACCGACTCCCAAAAAACACTGCAAAGTGAAAAATAACTTTAATTTCGGTAGTCGGTGTCTTTAGTTATGTATTTTCGTTTTTGGCACCGACTTCCGAAATTAAAGTTATTTTTCACTTTGCTACTTTTTAAAAGTTATTTTTTACTTTTTTTACTTCACTGTTTTTAGTTGGTCGATTTTTAATTTACCTAGTTTCAAGAGCCTAAATGTCAAATACTTATATTCATTTACAAAATATTGATTTTCCCAATGAATGGCCGTTAATTGTTGAGGAGTTCTCCGGGTACTTCACCATATGCATTGTTACGAGCATATTGTGCTTAATAACCACACTCAAGTAATCGAAGCGGAACACATAAATACTTATTATTCCTACTTATATATTGAAGAGTTCCAGTGGCCATCTGTGGCCTTCATCATCAGGTCCACTTCACAAATGGTGCTTTTCGAATGCAACTACACAAGTTACTATAAAAAATACTCAAATCACTATTAGTGTGCCAATAATATTTGAAGAGGTCCCTCGATTTCTCCAGGATCCCATCATCAGATCCTGACTTGGTGACAATGGGACCAATTTCGAAGACCCTTTCAAACAAAAAAAAAGGTTTTTCCAAATCGGTCCAGCCGTCTTCGAGTAATCGGTGACCATACATAAAAAATATATATACGCGTCGAATTGATAACCTCCTCCTTTTTTTGTCGTCGGTTGAAAATATAGCAAATTTATGCACTTCAATGTATAATTCTGATTTGTAAGTGAGATGTAACTTTTTTTTTTACTAACTAATGAAATAAACAAATATTTTATTCTATTCCACACAGCCCAGGACCTATATGGGTAATATGATACTGCTTAGCAAGACTGTTGTTAGATATTCTGACGTTTAACAGCTCCTAAGTCAAAGATGTACTTGAACGACAGCCTTGACTAAAGAGCTTAACAGGTTTCTATGGCGCCCAACCAAAAACCGACCTTGGTAAGTATTGCTTAACCTCGAAAATTGGCCTTAAATATTGTTGTAGCCATGAAGTTTTCAATACCGCTACTTTATCGTAGTAATTTATTGATATGATTGAATTGCCCATCGATCACTACCTCTTGAATTAGAATATTATTATTATTTGAAACTCGGAGTAAGAAAATAAATTAATGCTATTCCTAAATTAGTGTCATGTCTGCATTAATTACCTATTAATCTATGTCTCCGAGATAATTGTGGGAATATAGGAAGAGAATGACGAGTGCCCAAGAGAAGATTTCTAATCGATTAAAAAACGAGATTAAGCACAGTGTAATCGATTTATTTGCAAAATACACAGTAAATGGCTGACGGTTATGGATGACCATTTATTTGGCAACAAGCATTTGTTTTCTGTGTCATATGCTTGAGAATTATTTTAAGATGTCAAACGTGAAAGATTGTCGTCAAGACGGATTGATCGTGTTTTGATTAAAATTGAATATTTTTGGTGGCATATCTGACACTTTAAATATGGGAGAGATTTTTGTTTTGTCTCCCCTCCTGCGTTTGATGGTCTATCATTCTACATGTGATATTGGCAAAATTGTGGTGGCTCCTCCACAAAGGCCCCTTAACAAGAGTTAAAGTTGAAGTAGAGATTTTTTTGACTTTATGAAACGCGTATATTAATTGTTGTGACGCACATCGTATTGTGGGTATGAACTCAGGCAGCGTATTATGTTGCAGAATTATTTATCGTCACCATTACTCTCAAAACGATGAGTTCCCTGCCAGAGTCTGTTTCCTGATAGCTACATAACCTAAAGATTTTTACGTTAAGAGTGAATAGGTAACACCTACAAAAAAAAAGTTATTTAAAAATCTAAAAAACCCGACTGCTCATCTGAAATGCCAGAAACAAGCACATTTTTATTTTAAAAAGTGACAAACAGGCGGGCCCCATTCAATTTAAAAATATATATTATGTTCAACTGGGTCCCGCCTGCTTGTCACTTTTTAAAATAAAAATGTGCTTGTTTCTGGCATTTCAGATGAGCAGTCGGGTCTTTTAGATTTTTTAAATAACATTTTTTTTCAACTTTTTAGTATCTGGGGGTATGGAGTCAATGAAAAAAGCCATCGAGACAGTTCGAGATAAAAAAACGGGCTGGTCATAGGCCTCAAAAAAAAAATTGGTGTTCCTCAAACAACTCTTCGCAGGCATGTTTTCGGCACTAATAAAACTTTGGAGCCCAAAGCTCGGGGCAACAAAGAAAAAACGCAAAGCCACTAAAAATATATTTGAAAAAATGATGAGGAAGAAGATTTTCCTAATATTTCTCATGACGATGAAGAGGGCTGTGTTTGCATTTACTGTAACGACCTTTATTCAAGATCTAAACCCGGAGAAGGCTGGTTGCGGTACTTACAATTCTCGCTTTGGGCTCACGCTTCTTCCGCTGATGTTTCAAGAAGAACTAAGCGTTTCATTTGCGAATTATGACATTAGTTTTGTAGCTATTATATGTATGTCGTTTTGTCCATTAGCAATATGTCATTTTGTCCGAAGCATATGGACAAAATGGATTATGATTGATCTCAATTAAATATTTTTTGTCTTTTTTTGTGTCGATTTTATGCTAAAAACGATTATGAGTTTCGATCATTTAAGGACCAAAGCTGATTGTTGTAAGCTATGGATGTGCTGTGAACTACCAATAAAAAGTAATGATACAAAAACAAAACTATATGTCATTTTGTACATACTTCCCCTACATACCAAGTGCACGGTTTCTTTGGATGATAATAAACGATATGGCAAGGGTTTTATAATCCTATGTCTACATAAATAAATAAATAAATATCGCTGGACATTACACACAGCGCCATCTAGTGCCACACTAAGCAACGAGGCTTGTGTCGTGAACACCAGATAGTTGATATACTACATAGATACTTTTTTTTTTGTAAATACATACTTATTATACATATAAACATCCATGACTCGGAAACAAAGGTCCATGCTCATCACACAAACATTTGCTCCTACCGGGATTCGAACCCGGGACCCTAAGAACGTAAGGCAGCCTCAGTACCACTGCGCCATTATACATTATTACAGTATAATAGAAATTTCAATACATTGATACCAGAGGCAGAATTTTCAAATTAAGAAGAACGAAGAGAATCACCGTGTTATTGGCAAGTGACGTGGAAAGTTATCGACCCTCATAGTGCTGTGACACGTTTGTTATGATTGGTATTCAAGAAACATATGAAGCCGATAATTTGGTATCAATTCTTTGAGTCACTTATTTTGAGCTGAAACTGTGCATAGGGAATCCATACCAGATGTTGTCTTCAGCCCCTTTGGATAGATATTCCGTTACACGTTGTATAAGTTCTCACAGAATCGTAAGCAGAGGAATTATTTTTATTTAATCATTTATTATCAGGTTACAAAGACCCGTAGATATATGTATACCTTAACCTAAAGTATACGTAATATTAATTATGTCAACAGACCCACTATTGACGGCACAAGTACTTCACTTTGACTTCGATCTCAATTAGCTGACTTGTATACAGAGTAGCTAGTTTCACCACAGATGAGTGCCTGCACGAACTCTTGCGCAACGCGATAGATGACACGGACAGTGAGAACTCGTGTTTGTTTTGAGGCAAATTAACTGTTTTTTTTTTTTTACGTTATTGTCACATTTTTTCGTCGCATATCATAATTAACCTGAATATTTTGCGATTTTTGAAGCTTAACCTACATTAAATGTCTATGTATTAGACATCAGTGACACACAGACCTTACAAAAGGATACTTTTCATCATGATCATGACTGACAATTCCTATTTGGCGCAGCCGCGAGGTACACACAATACTATTTTTTTATAAAACAAGTTTTATTTTATTTCTTGTATTTTTTGTATGCCCTAAATTGGGTCTAATAAATGTATTATCTTTCTATCTTTGTTTCTTTTCTTTCCTTAAATACAGGCCTCCAACTAGTTCAGGAGACGAGGTCTTTCAAAACTGCCACAATGTAATATTTTTTTTTAAATAATATTATTTATTAGGTTGTAATGATTTATCACAGTAATTTTGATCGGAGACCCTTAGGCTAGGAAGAATCTTGTGTCCATTAGTTTGTGCTAAAAGCTAGTCTAGTTTTCCCAATGAACTTTATAGTGTGAGCTAAGACGAAAAAAGTAAAAAAAAAGCATTTTTTTATGATGAGTTTACCTGTATTATTTAATTTATTTACATTATTTCGATTTGGATTTGAGTTATCTCAAAGTTGACGAATGAATTATAAATTAAGATACATTTTATTATATTATATAAAGCTAGATTACCACTCACTGACTCACTCATTGACATAATTGTTCTCCCAGATGGTGGATGGGGAGGTGGGTATATTTTGATAGATTCGTAAACAAGTAACTCTCAAACCTACGGGAAAAGTGCCAAACCTCCCCTTTTCCCCCCCCTTCTCCCCCCTCCCTATCGTATCTCGGAAACTACGAGACCCGTATTTTTTGTTTTTTACGGATTCGTATAGAGGAGGCTCGGTAAAGTAAAAACCATTTTTCAAAGTCCCCCCCCCCGCCCCCCTTCTCCCCCCCTTTAGGCGGATCTCGGAATCTAAGAGACTTGGAACATTTTTTTTTTCAGATTCATTTAGAGGGGCAATGCTTTAGTCGAAATACTTGTGCAACCCCCCCCCCCCATCACGCCCCCCCTCTTTTTTTTTTTTTTTTCATAAGCTTGGGTGTTGGTGGGCGCAACATGCAAATACTTGATTTAGAGGGGCAATGCTTTAGTTTTTTTCACAAGCACGCGAGGTGCTTGCACCTCGCGCAACACGCAAATACTAAACCCCCCCATCACCCCCGCCCCCCCACTTTTTTTTTTTCTCAAGCACGCGAGGTGCTTGCACCTCGCGCAACGCGCAAATACTAGTTTATATTATATACTTAAATCAGTGTGCACCTATCTACTTTAACTTCTGTAACTAGGTAAGCTTGCTTCATCTTCGACCACATCATCGCTTAACATCAGGTGAGATGGTGGTCTAACGCGAACCTACCAACAATTTAAAAAGTAACCTATTCACTCTTCACATAAAGACCCCCAGATTATTGTTACTATTTAAGCATATACGTGGTTTTAAAATCCCAGTTGTAATGGACATCAGAATCATCACATCTGATAATTTTAACTACACTAAAAGCTTGTTTCAAAATTCTCCTTTTCCAAAAATATTCCCCTCTACTACTGTCTTTCATAGATAGTAAAAAGTTTAATTAGCAACTTTTGGCATCAGTAACGGAACTGTAAGTCACGTCCACCATCGGGCGATCGCTCTTAGCTTGTGGGGGAGGGGGTGGGGTGTTGTAGTTTTACCAGTACCTGTATTCCTGTAATCTATACTAATATTATAATTTAATATTAATAATACTAATATTAAAAAGATTTCTTTTTCGGTGGGAAAATTATCAAAACATTCCCATAACCTCGACCAATCCGTAAACTCCTACCACAGTCTTTACCTTTTTTAAACATTATTTTATTAATAAGTAGACAAAGCCTAAAAAGCCTCAAAGCCTCAAAAGCTCGCGTTTAACCACCATCTCACCTGATGGTAAGCGACGATGTGGTCGAAGATGAAGCACGCGTACCTAGAAGTTATCTATTCACTCTTGACTTAAAGACCCCCAGGTTATAGCTATCAGGAAACAGCCTCCAAATAAAACACAGACTACAAATGTAAGCGGTGTTACAGTCAGCAAATAAATCTTTATTTTCTTTATTGGGCCTTGCATTCTTAAGTTTTATAGTGGCCAGGTAACGCAGATAACACAGGGTTATTGTCTGTGCGCTTATCTAATCAACGCATTTTAAGTATCGACAACCACGCGTACGAAATCGCGGGTAGAGCTAGTGCGCTAGTGGACAAGCTTCATAGCCTGGAGCTCCACGACCTGATCCCTCGATCTCCCTTTCACTACCGGACTACCAGACGCACGGCTGGGGTGGTACCCACACTTGGTTAATATAATTATCGTCTTGTCGTGCCAAGCGCTTCTCCTCCACATTTATTGAGCGCACAGCTATGCTGTGGAACTCTCTGCCGGCTTCTGTGTTCCCTGCCACTTAGAACCGTTCAGCCTTTAAAACAAGAGTAAATAGGCGTCTTCTGGGCTCGCTCGTCCCTTCGTAGACCTCATCTATCGATTACCATCAAGCGAGATCGAGATCAAAAGTGGGCTTATCCGTAATAAAAGAAAAAAATTATAAACGCCCTAATCTTCAAAAGTACTGGGTGGGTTTGGATGTGATATGCAAGCAGCTTTATAGTCTGGATACTTTTTACACGACTGCAAAAGAGGGCGGTTATGTTTTTAATTATCGTAAGTACTACCCAACTAGCACAAATGGGCTGCATTAGAGCTTTGGAGCGTATCCGATTATTACTTATGGTAATAGACGTAAGCGCTAGAGCGTCTACTGCAGACTTAAACTTTAGTGCTATTTGGGCGCCATTTTATGCAACCTAAAGTTCCATTTAACCTGCACAACGGTTGCATAAAGGTTCCTTAATAGCTATA
This sequence comes from Tholera decimalis, assembly GCA_943138885.2. Lineage (NCBI taxonomy): Eukaryota > Metazoa > Arthropoda > Insecta > Lepidoptera > Noctuidae > Tholera > Tholera decimalis. Next base: position 1,843,070 of record OW964548.2, on the reverse strand, counting down.
ACGATTTATTAACGCTATACTAAAGCTCTCGTAGCGCTACTTTTGAATGATTTTGAACTACTTTGAACGAATGAATTGATTATAGTTCTTTATTGTATATCTTCAGTTGACATTGTTTGTAATATTTTGGTAGTGTTTTCGTCGCCATCATGAAAATAAAACATAAAGAAGTAAATGTTTGTATTCTGTATTAGCAAGATATATAAAGATACTTAAAACGCTGTCCAGTTTACTGTAGATATATAAGATAATTTTCGAGTAATTTTAACGCGCTTTTATGATATATAAATAATTAACAAAAGATATGTGATATTTTTTATTTGTTATACAGAATAAATTTTATTTCCGTATTTTTACGTGTCGATAACTTACTATTCGCAAGTGGCCGATTGTTTACCGGTACATTTAATGCACATTTAACTGAAAAACCAATGTATATCAACTCAATTTTGCAAGTGAATTATAAGTTTTCTTAAAAAATCATGGCGTCATTGTACCGTAGTCATAACCTGCAGTTTGAGCTCTAATAACTCCCTTTTGAGAATCATAGTGCTAATTTTCACCCTTCTAACGCTTCCAGTGATTTTTGTTCCCCTAGTGCAACTCATAGCCACAAAAAGCTCCTATTTTACTGTTTTTGAGGTTATAAGATTAATTATTTGTATCCTTAAGTGTATTGTAAGGTGTACAATAAAGTATATAATAAATAAATAAATAAATAAGATCTAGTTACGTACTTATTCGTTTAGCATCCATTTTATTAAATGTTTTATAATAGTTACAAAAGTGGCTGTAAAATGGCGAATGGATTGAGCCTGCAAGGAATGACTATTGCTACTAAAGGCGCTAGTTACACTGATGATTTTTTTTTAACTATAGTATGCATAAGAGTTTCTATTATTTCTATAATGAAACTTATAGTAGTATAATAGTGGTTACTATAACTATAACCTATACAAGTTACAATGGAAATACTATGCAGCTGTGAGTGGCAGAATGACCTTCGTAACTCTCATATAAAGGTGTAAGTGGTAAATGAGTTCTACCGTGGACTACTGTAAGGCTAGGGTAGTATTTGATTCAGCTTATAGCACCTTAAGTAACTTTTACAACTATAGACGTTTACGGATGCAGATATGCAACTCTGAACTGCTTTTTGAACCCTTAAAGCGCTATTTTACAGCCCAAAGTAACAAAATAGGCTGCTATTTCCACTAATGTGCTCGTTGGGTAGTAATGTAATAAGTTTGTAGGAATAAAGTTATAGTGTTCTTGAGTGACATCCTTACTTTAATATTATAAATGCGAAAGTAACTCTGTCTGTCTGTGTGTTACGCTATCACGCCTAAACTTCTGAACCGATTTTAATGAAATTTGGTACGGACATAGTCTAAGCCCGAGAAAGGACATAGGTTACTTTTTAATGCGAAAAAAGGGCTGTAAGGGGTTGAAATAGGGGATGAAAGTTTGTATAGAAATTGCGTCATTTTTACGGCTAGAAGCTTGAAACTTATTTTTTAGACTTTTGATTAGATATTAATAAATACGACATTCCAATTATGTATGAGTTTTGTTTTCAAAATCATTAGCCTAAAAATTAAAAATGCTGCCGAATGTCAGTATTCCGCGCGGACGAAGTCTCGGGCAAAGCTAGTATGCAATATTTGTGTATGTCAGCTGCAGGCATATGCTAGTTTACCATGTTGGTGCATTAAAAGGCTTTCGCAAATACACATATTTAGAGAACACCTTTACGTCAATTCATGTGGTGTCAGCGCTGCGTATTGTAAACTTTATGACTTGTAAATAGTAGTGACTAAGCGAGACGACCTAGCATGCGTTTCCTAAAGGCTGGAGTGAAGTGGAATAGAATATTAATACATTTTTATTCTGGGTGGGAAAATCATCGAATGACTCTTACAACTGTGGGTGGAGTGAAAGGGAGTGTCAGACTTATACTGACTAAAAACCCACCCTGTTTCTTCAATATTGCCCTTAAGTTCCGGGGCCGCGGTATCTCGTTAAAACATTCCCGCAACCCCGGCAGGTGAATGGAGAACCCAAAGCCTATTAAAACCATTTTTATCGTCACCTTAAAGAAGTTGACTTTACCGAACCTTAATATCATCGAGTTCATTTACTCCAAAAAAAACATGAAACCGGTTTATGTTGTACTAGCTGTTGTGTGCGACTTCGTTCACGAGGGAAGGTTTTCCCGCGTAAATCTCGATCCCATGGGAATTCCGGAATAAAAAATAGCCTATGTGTTATTCCAGGATATTGTTACGAACTGGGGTTCGGGATAGAAATAATTAACGCAAATTAAACCAAAATTAACACTTTAATTAATTAAACACAAAATAAAAAATTTACACAATTATTCGCACCATAACACTTGTCACTTAACACTTAAATCGCACTGAAATTCACTAGTAAAGCTTCGATTATATCGCGTATTCGCCTCGTAATAAGACTGACTCTCTGCGCCCCTTTGCGATCTATGTATTTATACCCCGGTCTATGAGTTCCAGAACATTCCTGTAAAATCGACTCACTGTTCATACTGCTAAGAATATTCCAGAGCTACTTGAGATACACAGTACCGCTATTCGCCGCTAGATGGCGTTAGTGTCTCGACTATTCTAGATTTCTGTCGAAGTTTCTCGACGTACGTCACTAAGCGACTGGCGTAACAATATCAATTATCTACTTACCGAATTTCATTCTGATCCGTTCAGTAGTTTTGGCGTGAAAGAGTAACAAATATCCTCACACACTTTCGCATTTATAACATTAGTAAGAAAGGTAGAAATTGAAAATTCTTCTCCTTGTCTAGTTCACATCATACCATTTATATTTTTGATTACACCTGGTCTCTTGCGGTGTATACGACACAGGGATAAACTCCATAAAAAAAAAAAAATGCACCCAAATAATGAAATGGCTGCTATAACATATAAAAGGTAGCGCAATTATTGCAATCTTTTATTAAGAAAACTCAAAAACATTCATGATTGTACCGCTTTAAAAATATCTAAGAATAATAAAGAAACCTGGAACACTATACGATCTATAACCAACAGAACCGGACAAAACAAGATAACAGCTGACTCACTTTTACAAACCACAGACGTCAATATTGCCATTGAGAAAATCAATTATTATTTCTCTACTATTGGAAAGCATCTAGCAGACACTGTCACCCAAAAACGAATTTCTCCACTTGCTCCTTACAAAATCGAAACACCCCCTATGCTTGAATCCATGGTATTGCTTTCTCCTGACGAGGCTGAAATAGAGTCAGTTATTAATAACCTAAGAAATGATTGTGCTATGGGATGGGACACTCTTTCGGTTAAACTCCTTAAACTGGGTAAGGAAGTATTAATCCCACCACTTACCAAGCTCTTCGAAGTATGTTTTGAGCAGGGAGTTTTTCCCCGAATCTTCAAGAAAGCTATCATTACACCTGTTCACAAGGGTGGAGGCCAGGACGACGTCAAAAACTATAGACCGATCTCAGTTTTGTCCACTCTTTCAAAAATATTGGAAAAGCTATTGAACCACAGACGTATGAGATATTTAGAGCACAACAAAATATTATCAGACGCACAATTTGGTTTTAGGTCTGGAAAGAGCACCGAAGATGCAATTAATCAACTCGCAGACTATGTTGTTGGAAAAGTTGATGCCAAACAAAAATGTATAGGTGTCTTTCTAGACCTAGCCAAGGCATTTGACACTGTCTGTATTTCGACCCTCGTGAATAAGTTAGAGCATGCCGGAATTCGGGGAATAGCTCTCAGCATATTTACAGACTTTCTACAAGACCGCACACAAAAAGTGAAGGTTGGTGAAGTGATCAGCAATGAAGCCACAATTGATTACGGAGTCCCGCAAGGCAGCTGTCTCTCCCCGAGTCTTTTCCTGATCTATGTTAATGATCTCTGCCAACAGTCTCTAATAAATGGTAGAATTTTCAGTTACGCAGATGACACCGTACTCATATTTCATGGAGAAGACTGGGCGACAGCGCGGCAAGCTGCGGAGCTGGGACTTAGTAAAATAATCAAATGGCTGAAGCTAATTTACTATCACTTAACGTAACAAAAACCTCATACCTGCAATTCACCTTCGCCAATACAAAACCTATGGATATAAGCATCAAAGCACACTCGTGTGACTATCCTAACAACAACCGGTCTTGTTCGTGTCTTCCAATTTCACAAAAAGAAACCGTCAAGTATCTAGGAGTAATTGTTGATAAAAAACTCAGCTGGAAACCTCATATTGAACTGACCACTTCTCGTGTCAGGAAACTCATATGGTCCTTTAAGAAACTTCGACCCGTTGCCAACTTCGAGCTACTCCGCTCAGTATATCTTGCACTGGCACAGTCTATTATAGGGTATTGTATAACGACATGGGGAGGTGCATGCAAAACCCATATGATTCAGCTGGAAAGAGCACAAAGATCTTTGCTCAAAGTAATGACTTTTAAACGGTATGATTTTCCTACAGTAACCCTTTATGAAATTTGCAGAGTTCTTACAGTAAGACAACTTTACTTTCTTAATCTCACAATTAGGCAACATCGAATCACACCCGTAAACCACGCATCCAAAGAAAGGAGAACTATCACCAATATATGCAGACCAATAAGATGCAGGACTGCGGCAGCCAGACGACAACACTTGTACCTATCTGTATATATGTATAACAAAATAAACAAGACACTTCACATCAACCCACATTTTTTTTTTTTTTTTTAGCGTGGTAAAATTATCAAATAAGTCCTCCCACTCCGGGCAGGGTGGGAGGGACTGTCAGACTTTTACTGACTAAAATCCACGGTGTTCCTTCAATAACCCTTTACATACCGGGGCCACGGTAACGGGATGAGTCCCACGACCCCGGCGGGCTTCGGCCCTCTGCAGAGGGGGCCTCGTCATGTTGCTGACGCTCTTTGAGGCGCGCGTGGAACACGACGCGCCGTCGACCCGGGCATGGTCCATGGTCGGACAGCGAGTTGCCCTTTACTCGCTGTCCGCATGCCCGCGCCTACGGTGGCCGGAGATCGTCGGCCGACGTCCGACGCCGTGGGCGTCTACCACTGCGGCTGGGCTGGAGGGAGGACGCCATCCTCTCCCTCACGCGGCCCGCCTCCTCCTTCGGAAGCATGACTGCTTCGCAGAAGGAGGCGACCGCTTCCCACTCCCTCTCGCCCCGCAGCATGGCCTCGACCAAGGCCGGTCGCGAGAGGTCTCCGCCTATTGTCGCCGTGAGGACACGTCGGTGCTCTGCCCAAGCTGGGCAGTCCTGCACCGTGTGCTCGACTGTGTCCTCAGGGCGACCCTCGCAGTGGTGACACCCAGGCGTCTCTTCCTTACCCATCAGACACAGGTACCTCCCGAAACTTCCGTGTCCGGTGAGGACCTGCGTCATGCGGTAGGTCAGGACGCCGTGACGCCGATCTATCCACTCCTCAAAGAGGGGTCTTACCGCCGCAATTGCGGCGTGCCCGGCCGTCGGTTGCGACAGTCGTTCCCTCCATACTGCCCTGAGATCGCGCCGGAGCTCTTCCCGCCGCGCCTCGACTTCTCGAGGCAGCGGGGATACGCCCCGGCGCTGCGCCTCCACGCGCCATTCATAGACGCGCCGGAGGGCAGTCGCCTCCAGATCCCAGGGCAGCACATCAACCCACTAACAAAAAAGGAAATGAAGAAAAAAACTACTACATGGCTTCAAACGTTGGACTACACACAAACTGAAAGCCTATTGAAAGAACAGTAACACTTAATTTATACACACACACACATACACCCACTCACACATACACACACACACACATACATACACTTAAACCACCTCAATAAAAGCACACCACCTTAAAGCACATCAATGTGATACAGACCGACACTTAGAGCAAGCATGCGATACCTACTGTTAATTTTAATTATTATTATTATTTTTTAATTAATGTTTTTATGTTTAAATTTATGTTAATGCAAATATTGTTCAACAAGCGGGTGAAGACAATGACTCCTGTAACACAGGTTATTACCTAGCTCAGGAGTCAGGGCTTCAAATAAAAATGTAACATCATTATTTTTATGTCAATAAAACATTATTTATTATTATTATATTATATTATAACACACGTACTCACAAACAAACAAACATTTAGCGCTCATTAGTATGATGTGGGTGATGCTGGTCGAGCGTGGAAGAATAGCGTAAGTGTCATCACGTACGCTTACGTAACGGACGCAAATCGTATGGTAAATACGACTTTCTGTCTTTAACATAATGTTGTTTACTTTTGGAGGATTAGGATATCGTGCATGTGTGTTGTTTGTCTAAATACCAAAAGACTTTTTTTTCAATTATAGATACAGGAATTGGAGTGGAATTCTCTGCCAGAGTCTGTGTTTCCTGATAGCTATAACCTGGGAGTCTTTAAGTCCAGAGTGAATTATAGGTTACTTCTAGGCAAGTGTGTTTTATCTTCGACCACATCATCGCTTAACATTAGGTGAGATGATGGTCAAACGCAAGCTGCGTATTATTTTTTTTTGACCTGCACTTGTTTACCATTAAGTATCTCACCTGATGGTAAGCGATGAACCTACCTATGTTAACAAATTAATAAATGACTCATGACTTAAAACATTGGTGGCCAAGTGCGAGTCAGACTCGCCCATGAAGGGTTCCGTAGTAACTACGCAAAACAACTTTGGTTTTCATAGTGTTTGTATGAATTACAAAGTTATATTTACGGTTTTAGAAAATATGCCATATCTCGAAAACTGCTGACTCAATCTCGTTCAAACAAATTTTATTTGAAAGTTTACATTAAGATCTACAGCATATATTTTTATAGATTTTTCACTCTATTATTATTATAGAAGTTAGAGGGGGGCACACATTTTTCCACTTTAGAAGCATATATCTTTAATTATACATGGTTTCATGAAAAAAAAAATCTGTTTCAGTTCCATGTATGGAGATTGTTGAGCCCCCCTTATTTTTTTATATTTTTTCATTTTTTCTTAAAATCGGAAAGCGGTTTACAGAATACATTTACTTACCCTTAATAGTTTCGGAATAAAATGGCTGTAACATACGGACGGACGGACAGACATGACAAAACTATAAGGATTTTGTTTTTTGCCATTCGGCTACGGAACCCTAAAAATCTAATCTTGTAAGTGAACGCGATGAAAAGTTAAAGAATATATTATATGATTATTTTCTTTATAAGAAACACGTAATGCGGATAGAATTCCCATTACCAGCAACAACTAAGCTAAATATGCTTGTGTCTGGAATGAGTTCACAGCAATAGTAACATGCGGGGTTTGAACCCGTAACCGCTCGAGCGCAAAGCCTATTGCTGCTTTTAGATTTTTTAGTTAGTTCCAAAATTGCATATTTAGATGAGCTTGTACTGAACCCTCTGTGCACGAGTATTACTCAGAATTAGCTGGTTCTTTTTCGTGTAAAGTTAAATATCTTTGAACCCTTCCATTGTTGATAATTTATTCCTTACATAGCAGTTCACTTGATTAAACTGCATTTAATGTCAGTCAATCCTTATCAATCCGTGACTGAATAAACCACGAAATGAACAGACTAAGTAATTACAATCTGATCAGTTGATGTACTCTAGATACATAGAACCAATTCGTGATTAATTAATCCGTGTCCTCAATAAGAGATGCACTAAGAGCTTCTATATTAATTAGTTATGTTAATATTGGGCTTTAAGACCTGCCTCTCCCTCGCGCGTCACCGCTCCGCCACCCCCTTCGATGGCATAACTGCTTCGCAGAAAGAGGTGACTGCTTCCCATGCCTCCTCGCTCCGGACCATGGATTGAACCAGGGCCGGGAGCGGGTCGCCGCCTATCGCCCCTACGAGAACACGGCGGAGCTCTGCTCAAGCAGGGCAAACCTCCACTGTGTGTCCCACCGTGTCCTCAGGGCGAGCTACTGGGCTTACGAGGTAAGCGAGGTGAAACACTAACATTCAGTTGTATCCGGCCAGACTGTAAGACGACCATCACATAGTTAGGAAAAGGTACAGAAAGTGATGATATAACCCTCACAAGTCAAATCATATGAGAACTATATAGATAAAGTGATAGCGACTGAAAAAAAAAAGATCTTTTGAGGAAACAAGAACACAGATTAGTGAATGAATGAATGAATGAATGATGTTTATTTTGCAAATGGGTTATAAATAACACTTTTACACATCATTTTTTTTTCGTAAATGTAAACTAGATGAGGCCAGTGTTTCCTAACTAACTACTCTGAGAAGAAACACTGAAACAAACTCAGAGATCAACGTCTCTCTTTAAAGTCCATACAATGTGTAGTAATCAAATCATATGAGAGCCATGTAGGTTTATGCCTGTGGCGCCCTTTAAAGGACAGAATCATACAGATTTGAGCAAGCCCGTCCAAACAGTGCAAGCATTTGTCAAATATCGCGTAGCTCAACTTATATCTTAAGGAGCTTCAACGATTTGACGAACAATACCAAAGTTTCTCAGCCCACCCAAATGATTTTTGGATAAAAATATAAAGGCCGTATAAAGCACTCAAACTGCCAGACAGTGCGGTAATCTAACAGTGCGGTAATCTATTAATAATATTTGTTGTAGTGTGTTATGTGTATATGTGTTGTAGTGTGGACCTGTCCAGACAGTGCTAGCATTTGCCAGGTATCGTGTAGCTCAACTTCGAACTATGGAGCTCAATGATTTGACGAATCTATATAATAAAAATGAATCGCTAAATGTGTTGCTAAGCGCAAAACACGAAAACGGCTGGACCGATTTGGCTGATTCTTTTTTGTTGTGTTTGGTTTTGTCAGGAGAAGGTACTTAAGAAAAAAAAATGTAGGAAAGGTTTCAAGGATAGGGGTAGGGGTAGGATAGGTTATCGGTAGGATAGGGGTAGTGGTATCGGTTGGGTAGGGGTAGAATACCACGCGAACGAAGTCGAGGCGGGTCAGCTAGTAATGTAATAAAACCTTGCGCGATGCAAGATAGTTGAGACGTTTCTCTAGTACTCGCCAAGCTCAACTGAGTATTTTTCGTTGGTAAAAATATATACAATGAACAAGGAGACGTCTATGTGTCACCTCATGTACCAATCGAGTGCTCCCTCCCGTAGCCCTTGCATTTTCCCGAGGGATTATCATCAAATTACTCTTCCAGCTTTGGGTGGAACAGAAGTAAGTGTTAGACTTTTACTGACTTAAAAACTATTCAGTTCCTTCGGTTGTTCTTACATCCAGGGCTTCGGTATCTCGTTAAAACATTCCCACGATCCCTGTTTTCCCGTAGCCCTGACCAGATCATCTTTCCACTACCCAATCTAGAATAAACAGCTTATGAATCTGACGAAAACATATAAAAAAAACGACAAACTAAAGTAGGTACATGACACACAATACAACGTACAAAAATTCAGTTCAATGAACTTTATTTCAAAGCCAGTTATGCTGCAATAAGAAACACAACTTACAAAAAACGCGATGACTCAATTATCGTAATCTAGCCCCACTACACTCGAATGAAATCATAACAAACACTTTGCGGTTAGCCGCGAAATTCTTGCGGTTTTAATGTCATGCTGGTCAGAACAAAATTGAGTGTGCTTTTAATGAAAGGCGAATGAATCAAATTGCTGCCTTTATGGGGGATGAAATGCCCCTTTTGGCGTTTTTTTCTGAAAAGGGAATGAAGCCGAATAGAGTATAAAACATAGCCTGTATGATTTTTAGGATTCCGTAGCCGAATGGCACAAAACGGAATCCTTATGTCTGTCTGTCTATCCATCCATATGTGACAGCCATTTTATTCTAAAACTATAAGGATTATACAGTTGAAACCGTACGTTTAATTTTTTCAGTGCGTTAAGCCGCTGGTCCTGTCTGCCATTTTTAAATCTTTGACAATCTTTACTGGTGGTAAGATGCCAGAAAATCTGACTCTGGTATTATCAAGGAGTTTTGAAGGTCAGATGGGTAGTCTTTTTAGGGTTCCGTAGCCGAATGGCAAAAAACGGAACCCTTATAGTTTCGACATGTCTGTCCGTCTGTCTGTCTGTCCGTCCGTCCGTATGTCACAGCCATTTTATTCCGAAACTATTAGGACTATACGTGTAGAACTTGGTAGATAGATGTATTCTGTGAACCGCTTTCCGATTTTAAGTGAAAATTTAAAAACATTTAAAATAAAGGGGGCTCCCCATACATGGACCTGAAACTGAAAATATTTTTTTTCATGAAACCTATACGTGTGTGGTATTTATAGACAGGTCTTTAAAAATGACATTAAGGTTTCTAAAATGACTTTTTCATAAAGTTTATCGTTTAAAAGATATACGCTTCCAAAGTGGTAAAATGTATGTCCCCCCCCTCTAACTTCTATAATAATGAAGTGAAAAATCTAAAAAAACAATATGTTGTAGATCTTAATGTAAACTTTCAACCAAAATTGGTTTGAATGAGATCGTTTGGCAGTTTTTGAGATACAGTATATTTTCTAAAACCGCAAATATAACTGTGTAATTCATACAAATACTATGAAAGACAAAGTTATTTGGCGTAGTTGTAAAAATTGTAAATAAGCTAGTTTTAAGAAATTTTTAAGGTTTTTTGTTTTTTTTTTCAATTAAATATATTAAGTATATTATATTTATTATAGTTACCACGGAACCCTTCATGGGCGAGTCCGACTCGCACTTGGTCAATTTTATTTTTAATTACTATTGATAATAGGCTTCCGTTTGACCACCATCTCACCTGATGGTAAGTGATGATGTGGTCAAAGATGGAACACGCTTGCCTAGGAGTAACCTATTCACTCTTGACTCAAAGACCCTAGCCAATTTCTTCGGCCAGATTATAGCGATCAGGATACACAGACTCCGGCAGGGAATTCCACTCCTTAGCCGTACGCACAATAAAGGTATACCCGAAATGTTTTGTGCGTATGTGTGGGATGTCCACCATGTAACGATGGCGCTTCGCCGTTTGTCTTGTATTCCGATGATGGAACGGGCTCGGCAGCATTAAATTGTGTAATTCCATCGCACACTCCCCGAAATGTAACCGATAGAAAACCATTAGACTAGCAACTCGTAGTTGCTCCATGTAACACTAATTTAATTATTTATTAATTCGGTCAACATAAATCCATGCTGTTAGTAAGTATGTTACTTAGTATTAAAAACAAATACAAGTTAAAAAAGAAAACGAATAATTAAGTAGTTAAGTAGGGGAGACTGGGTACGGTTGCAGCAGGGTACGGTTAAACCAACGCTAATAACTCGAACTATTAGCGGTGTGGTGAGGGGTACAAGGGAAGAGAGACGCAGCCGGCAAGTCCGGACATGAATCACAGTGACGCGTTACACTTTGCGCGCTCTGTACGTTTCCAGGAGACCCTATTATATTTTTTCGACAAAAAGTAAGTATTTTCTATTGTTTTCTTTTTCAAATTACTTTGTTGATATTAGCATTTGCATTTTGAGTGATTTTCTGTTTTATTATTAGATTTTGAAGGTTCGAAAACCGTAATTCGTTTTTGTTTATGTTGTTTTGTTTCGACGCTATGTTTGTTTTATTAGCGGTTGAGGGGTATGGGGACGGATGAAGCAATTATTGTGGGTACGATTGAAACAATGATAACCGTTGCTTTTTTCGTTCTAGATGCCCAAACAACGTATCAAAAAATCTTCAAGAGGCGAGTGTGATATAATTCAGTACGAAAAGTCAAAAAGGGACTTCTTTAAAAGCTGCAGAGATGTACGGAGTTCACCATTCTTCTCTTCTGCGATACAAGAAAAAAAAAGAGATGCAGCGATCGAAGAAGGTAACCAGGCTGATGTTAGTATGGGGTATGTAGCCCGTGGGGTAGTACCTTTGCCGAACTTGGGACGTTAGTCCCACTAGCCTTTGCGGCAAACGCGTTGGGCAATGCGATTCCCTCAATGTTCGTGTTTCCAAGGGTTCGATACCGAGATCATTTTATTAGAGATGGTCCAGTGGGTTCTATTGGAACTGCCAACCCATCAGGCTGGATGCAAGACGAACTATTTGTTGAGTTTCTGAAACATTTCAATAAACATTCAAATGCCTCTACATCCCATAAAGTACTGCTTGTTCTTGACAATCATTCTTCCCACGTCCACATAAATTCTCTGGATTTCTGCAAAGAAAACGGTATCGTTTTACTTTAATTTCCACCCCACTGCTCGCACAAGTTGCAGCCTTTAGATCTATCTGTTTACGGCCCGTTAAAAAAAGCTATAAATTCTACCGCTGATGCCTAGATGCGCAATAATCCTGGAAAAACTATGTCCATTTATGACATCCCTGGAATGGTAAAAACTGCAATGCCACTTGCCCTGACACAGTCGAATATTCAGGCTGGGTTTCGTAAGACTGGAATATACCCTTTAAACCGGAATATATTTCAAGATCTGGATTTTGCTCCGTCATTCGTAACGGACAGGCCAAACCCGAATGATGCGGTAGAAGACGTGGTTACACTTGCATCAGTGGAGGCAATCGCACCTGCACCGGAAGAAATAGTTGTTCTAGCACCTGACGAGGAGACGCCACCGCTGCCACCTTCCTTGTTGAACGAAGCTTCTATGTCTGAAAACGTGCCACAACAACTAGCCCCGATACAGAATACAGAGACTAATATCCCACAAAACTTTGAAGGTTTAACGACGTCGCCCACACAAAGTTGTGCAGGTGTACGTCATCAGTTACAAGACACAGCAATACAACCGGAATCAAATATTTCTTCTAGAGATGCTACTGCTGCTCTGAGGTTGCCTTCTAGCCAAAGTTACGTCAGTCTTCAACAATCGTCACCGCAGCCGTCTACAAGCAAACAACCAGTATTTACACCTGAAATAATACGATCATATCCAAAAGCTGCCCCCCGGAAAACAACAAATAAAGCTCGTAACACAAAAAAGTCTACTATTTACACAGACACTCCGGAAAAATAAGCTATAAGAAAAGAACATGAAGATAGACAGAAACGATAAAAATCTAAGCAGGTAAAGAAGACAATACTTGAAAAAGATAGTACAGCGAAGAAGCCTAAAAGTAAAGCAAAGAAGAAGGCCGATTCACCAGCTTCATCGGAAGAAGATGAATATTTTTGCCTCATATTTGTGGGAGCGTTAATGGACAGTAGATCCGGAGAAAAATGGGTACAATGTCAAGGAGGCTGTAAAATGTGGTCTCACTTAGAATGTACAGATGGTGGGTGACATTATGTTTGCCACAATTGCGACGAATCTGATTAAGATCTAAATTTTACTTAAAAAAACTTGTTAAGTTTAAGAAATGTTTTTTTTTGTATTTTTTTTAAATTATATACAGCCGCTGCTGTTCAGCTTGTTTTTGTTCCTACAGACAATTTGAGATATGGAAATCTTATATTATCATTTAATTATTGAGACTGATTGTTGATTTTTTTGTTATTCTTGTTTATTCGTGTTAGTTTAAACCGGAGCAGAAGAGCTCTTTTTATGTTCGAAACAATTATTAAGACTGATAGAAATGGTGCCATACTAGAATTTAACAATTTCTTGTTGATTATGAATAAAGAAACTGATTTTTATTACTTATTTGTTTATGTTTCAACTGACCCCCATCGCTGTTTCAACCGCCCCTGGTATGGGTACGGTTGAAACAGTGGCACATCATTTTATTAAACTCTTCCTATCTAGTAAATATGGCAGTTGAGCCTCTAATTCTGAGATGTATTTGAAAACAAAAGTCTATTCTCTCATTTTATGTGTTTTGTTCTTTGTTATGTTTCAAAATGGCTTTGCTACGAGCGTTCAAAGCAAAATTGTTTCAACTGTACCCAGTCTCCCCTATATCTTGTATGAGGTTTTCAGAATCCTATCACTGACCCGCAATCTGGTGCAAAAAGGCCTTTCTCGTGAAACGCATCAGTTTGGTACTACGCAAACGTCTCAGACACACTAAATTAGCGCTAGTATTCGGCTGCATCCGATTAGATTCATAAAAGAGCCGCTGTGGTTAAATTTATTTCACGTCAATATGTTAAGCATATTGCTTCATGAAGTAGTTCTTCCATATCAAATATTAAGCAGTTTTAAAACATGGAGCTTGTCTTTGTTTACCTTTCAAATGTGTTTTCCTACCATTAAAGTTCTGTCTACCAGTATATAGCCCTCCGCTCAATTTCAACCTTCAAAACTTTTATTTTCAATAGCTGCCTATTATTTATGGATTTTGTGGTCCGAAATAAAAAGATTCTATTCTATTCTATTCTATTCTATTCTATTATGCCGTCAATTAGTAGAGAAACTAGTAGACAGACTGCATGCAAATCCCATTTGATTGATGAGAACGTACACTCACCGGAGTGGTCTATTTGCAGGAAATGATCGGCAGTTGTACCACCGCCGACGATGAACGAGTAGCGAGTAGAGCTGGCATCTGAAAACGAGTTAGTGAGCAGCGAGCGAGTAGTTACGATAGTTCAGTCGCTGAGCTATCATCTGCGTGGTCTCTCAGCGTGAGTTCTGACCGCCAAGTGATCGCTGAACGAGTATTATCTTTGACAGCTCTAGTCGCTCAGCGACAAAACTAGTGTGTACAGTCAGAGAGCAACTATTAATATATGCATCTCTTTCGTTTACACGGAATGTGTATTTTTATTTCATTTGGAATTGTATATCATTGTGCGTTTCTTGAGTGAGTAAATCGCCGATAGTTTGTCGTTTACTCGGCGGCAGTGGACAACTGCCATAATGTGTGCACACCGTACAAATGAGACACCGGTAAGCCCAAAGCTAGAAGTAAATGACTGACGTCGGCGTCGGTCCGGGCATGGCTGAGCATTTTTATTTATGGTTTGAGTGGGACTTGTGATCGACAGGTCGCGGCTTTGAACCCCACCCATTATACGATTGCTGTGAACCCACTCCAGACACAAGCATATTTAGCTTAGTTGGAGGGGTTAACAAGATTGCTGGTAATGCGAATTCTACCCTCAATGCTTGTTCTTACTTTTAAGAAGAGAATAGAGATCCCTTCGTAGTCCTGTCATTAATAACACTAGATAATAAGCTATCAGATATAAGTGACAGTTTATGGTCCAAAATAAAAAAAATGATTGATTAACGTCGTAAAATTAGGTATGACATTAAGTTTCAGGGTAGCCGCTGCGCTTGTCACGCGCCCTGCGTCGTCCCCTTTCACACAAACAAGAGTATCCAGAACAGATGACCTCATGTGCCACATTTCATCTAAATCCGTATAGCCATTAATACAATAACTAACAGACTAAATTTAATTCGCATTTTTTAATAAATTAACAGTCGCGCGGGTCTTTACTCCCTTGGAAAATATCACAATAAAACTTCTCTCTTTTGCAGTCTGCTAAAAATAACAAAACCTTCCTCAAGCTTCTACCTACTTTCGTACCAAATTTCATCCAAATACACCCAGGACTTTCGAAGATTGGCCCGTTTAAATGAACATATAAACTTTTTTGCTTTATAATAATAAGTATAGATATAATACGTATGTAAGAATGTATTTGAGTTGTAAGTGCACCTAATATCGTAAATAGCTCTAAATATTATCATAAGCTATTAATCACAAACGTTTTGCGGTTAGCCACCGATTTCTTGCGGTCAGATCACGTAACTATGCTAGAATAGGTCTGTGGTGCACAGCAAGATAGGCGATAAAAAGATGTTCCTATGCTAGCAAGAAAAAATTGACGACAGTCTATCACAGTACACAAAGAGTAAAAAAGTACCTAATGAGAGATGGATGGATGGGGATGGGAGAGATGGTAGATTACCATTGGGGAGTTATTAGAAAACTATTGTGGTGGCTATTTTGCGAGTCTTTTTTTTTAATTAAGTTGATTGGATCTGCTTAATTTTGGAGTTTTGGACGAGATATTTTTCGGAAATAATAATAACAGTGTTATTTTAACGAATTTAAAGTAGTAGTACATGGATAGATAGATAATATACTCTTTATTAACATAATATAATCTATACTTATAATAAATCTGTAGAGAGGTCAATTCTGTACATGAAATATATTTCCAAAATAACTATCAGGGGGTGATTAGGGATCGATACTGATGCCAAAAATGCAATCAGTAAAATTTTTGTCTGTCTGTCTGTCTGTCTGTCTGTGTGTCTGTCTGTATAACCGTTATAGAAACAAAAACTACTCGACGGATTTTAACGAAACTTGGTACAATTATTTTTCATACTCCTGGGCTGGTTATAGTATACTTTTCATCACGCTACAATCAATAGGAGCAGAGCAGTGAAGGGAAATGTTGGGAAAACGGGAGAAGTTACTCCATTTTTAAGCTTCCGTCGCGTGTGCAACCTTAATGGTTAAAGCTACACAGAAATCATTTATGACAGAAATGTTCTCCTTAAAATTATATAAAAAATATCCCACGACAGCATATACCTATCTTTTATGGTTGACTCACAATAACACGTGAAACTCCCGATAGCTTAGCAGTTCGAAGCTTTCTGATTATTATTCTGCTCCGAAATTTAAAACCACCACAACTTTGCAATGGAACTCGGCTAAAAGTAACCCAGTTGCAACAAAATATAATTGAGGCTCAAATTTTAACAGGTTGCGGTGCAGGAGAAACCGTCTTTATTCCCAGAATTCCCATAATACCAAATAATTTTCCATTCCAATTTAAAAGAACGCGATTCCCAGCATCGGTGTGTTATGCAATGACAATTAATAAGGCTCAAGGGCAGACTTTTCGTGTTGCTGGAGTAGATCTCGGTGTCAGTTGTTTCTCGCATGGTCAGTTGTACGTCGCTCTTTCCCGGGTTAGCAGTTCTAGAAATCTTTATGTACGTGCCGGACGGGTCAACTTTCAACATAGTTTACCCGGAAGCTTTGCGCTGAAGTATTGTCGTTCTATAGGTACTTAAGCCTCATGTGAACGTGATCTAAACAATATTACCAATACATTAACTTAATAACACACAAGGAGTTACACGCTGACGGAGTCGCGGGCACAGCTATTAACAATAATATTGTGCGGTTCGGTATTGCGATATTTTTTTCAAGAGTATTATAGATTGACATTGACATATTATATTTCCCTACTAAATTACGAAAGTTAATCTGTCTGTTACATCAAAATCACTGAACCGTGAGGAAGGACATAGGCTACTTTTTTTACGAAAAACGACGGAAACGTGGACGAAGTCGCGGGCAACAGCTATCTATGCTAATAATATAAGGCTGAAGAGTTTGTTTGTTTGTTTGTTTGAACGCGATAATCTCAGGAACTACTGGTTCGAATTGAAAAAATATTTTTAATTAAATAGTCAATTTATAGAGAAAGGCTATAGGCTATATATCATTACGCTAAGGCCAATAGGAGCGGAGCACCAATGAAGAATGCTTCAAAATCGGGGTTAAATTTAACGTTAGCCCAAAGTAACTATTCCACGCGGACGAAGTCGCGGGCAAAAGCTAGTAAACAAATAAGGACTTAACAATTAAAAAGGGTTATATAATGGGCGGTCTTATCGCTAAAAGCGATATTTTAGAGACAACCTTTGGATGGATTCGACACAGAAGGAGAAAATAAATAAGCGGTACATTAGCCCTATTAAAGATTACAAAACAAACTTTTGCATAGTCAGCCCCAACAGCATCCTGCACACTATAGCGGACAGGTGGGACAGCCCTATAGGTACTGGGACATTGGATACGCCTACATGCCACTGTGGTGTTCAATAATAATAGTTGTTTCTGTCTTTCTGGCCCTATACTCGACATATATCACAAAACTACCAGTGACAATTGTCGAATTGTCATGATAATTATGCCGACTTTTGACATATTTGCAAATAGTTTTGTTTTATGAAGCTAAATGAGGGTAGAATAGAAAAAATCGAGTTATTGATGTTTGTAATATGCAAAATGAACAAATTGTTCAACCAATACGTTTGAGTGCTGCTAATGCTGACAAGTTAACGATATTTTGCAAAGAGCTATAAATGAAAATCTTTAAGTATAATCAATCATGCATTCATTATAATAATTAAATAAATTTTTCATTCAAATAGTTGTATTAATGACTTTAGAACTCTAATTGCCCCCTTATCAAATACTTCGCCCGTATTCATCAGTCATTTCAATTATTCATCATCAATTGTTCATTCCAAGTATTCATCATCACTACTTTCATTGCTCAATGTACCATTTTTTCATTTTTTGATTCAAAACTGTTGTTTTCGGAGCATATGTCCCATATCGTCGGTAAGGCATACAAAAGTCTAGGATTTATTATGCGAATATGTAAATTATTTACCGATATAGATTGCATTAAAATACTATATTTTGCATTCATACGCAGTATTTTAGAATACTGCAGCTGCATTTGGAATCCACATTACTTGGTTTATATGCAGCAGATTGAATCTATACAATCTAAATTTGTAAAGTATATTAACTACCGCACTGGCTTTAAACAAAAAGATTATCTTCTATCATGTAAACATCATAACATTCTTCCTTTGCAGGACAGACGTATGATTTTGGACATGCTGTTTCTTCATAATATTTGTAGTGGAAATATAGACTGCGCTGCTCTAAGTAACTTAGTTTTGAGATTGAGCACGCCGTCACGACGGACTAGGCACACTCAGCTTTTCGATCTACCACATGCCAGTACTAACTACGCTCAGAATTTAGTTATTAGTAGAATACTAAGGACTTTTAACAAAAACTTCTCCCATCTGGATATATTTAACTCCAAAAAAGTTATGTTTAGGAAGCTACTTTTATCCTCTGGACATGTCGATTTACCTAATCAGATCCTAACAGAAGTAAAATAGTATGAGATTAAGTATGGTACACTACAGGCATTCATCATACACCACATACCTACACACACACACACACACACACATGCACACACACCAAGACACATTCATTTAATACTCCCCATGCAGACTTCTTAATACTGTATAATAATGTTAATCTAAAAAAAAATATTATCTACATGTTTGTTACTAGTGAATAAATTGTAAATCCGTAATTGCCTGTAAGATTAGATATAAGTTACTATAAAACATTGTTTTAAGAGCTGTGGATTTTGTTATAAATAAATAAATAAATAAATCACTAATAAACCTTTAACAACACTTTCTTACACCTTTAAAATTCGAAATATGATTTTGATACAGAGGGTAACGCGCCTGTCAGAATTGTCTAACCCTTCTGCAAATATGTCAATATGTTGTGACAATTTTTTGTTTAATAAAGCAGATTTGACAAGTTTTTCACGACAAATTGTCAACTGTCACCTGTCGCTTCAATATTTTTATTAAACAGAAAAATGTCGGGTTGTCGCGATTTTTCTACATAATATTTATGAATTTTCTACCATGACAATAAATGTCACCTGTAACTTTTATTAAACAGAACAATTGTCGAATTGTCACTTTTTGACATATGTCAGAATTGCCAGCTTTATCAAATAGGGCCCTGGTAGTCTTATGTACTAACATTAGTTTTATAAGTTGTTTGTGTACACACAAATGGATTCTGTCTGAAATAAAAGAATTTAATTTAATTTATTTATTTATAGTTTATGGCTTTCGTAGCTCGCATTGAGCGCAATCTTAAAGATGATGTATGTATTAAACTTAAAATGTCGAGTATGTGTATTACTCTAGCATTAGACATAAGAACATTGTGTTTAAGTACCCATTATGACTAGAATAAATAGTCGGGTCATAGCGTTGAATAACAAGGTTGATGACTTCGTTTTAAACATAAACATCTACATATAAAGGAGCTTGTGGCTTAATAATAATAGCCGGGTTGAGAAACGCTTGCCTAGGTCGGTCGGTTTCTCGGAAAACACATTTACCCGTAGGTGGGCAGACTGTCATTAGTACATCTTTGACAGTCGTTACAGGTCTGAAGTCAGAAAATACAACAGCAGTCTGTCGAGGTATCGTGTTACACAGCTACGGGATATGTGTAGGTCGGATAGGCGGTTGCTCGTTGCTCCATGTTAAACATTAGTGCTCAATATCCTGGTTTGACTGTTAGCCAATCTCAACAGAAGACTAATGCCCGGTTCCTATAATATACGAGCCGTCATTGGTAAAATTTACCATCCGTAATTCAGCTACCGACACCGATGAAAAAATTGCGTTCCACAACGCGTTACCTGCGACGAGCATCCGTAGTTAAACCGTATAAGTACGACTCGTTTTTAGAATATACCTAGCAATAAATACTCCCTTAAATAATATGACCCAGCCTGACCCTTTGCTGTCCACCATCAATGACCCCGCTGAGCCGAGGCTCGTACTCCACAGGGAGTGCCTTTAGCGCGCGGTTGTTTAAATGTAAATATTAGTTTGTAAGCCCTGGCTGGGGGGCTTTAAATTTTAGAGGTCACCACAGGATCGCCCGGTTAAGTAGTACATTAGCCTTAGCGAGCTAAACTACGAGTGGCCCTATCGAAAAAAAAAAAAAAAAGAATATACCTCTTGTTCCTCTTTAACGTTTAGTTTTATGAAAATATCGTGCATCAATCTTGCAACTAAAATCATATTTTTTCTTATAATATATGTATATTTGTACATATTACTGTACAATTAAAATAATAATTTTATTTATGTTGACTTCTAGGCTTAAAATTAGTATAAATCATTAATAATGCAAGTTTGATGTTTGGCGCGCATGGTGTAAACAAAACGTGTGACATTACAAACAAATCGCAGACAGATCAACAGATGTTTTTGGTCGTCTTCGTGAAGGATTATAATAATTATAGCGTTTTTGATTATTAAGTACATAACATTTCAACATAAAGTGAAATAAAATGGATTCTGCTACGTCTGTAAGTAATACAAGTTTTTTAACTCACAATAATACTTACGAACTATTGTCTAACAGTATGTCTAAAGCCAGTAATTTATTTTACAGAAAAATAAAGCCATGAGTAAGGAGGAAATCCATTGTCTGTTGGAATTAATCGAAACTAATAGAATTATTACCAACAAGGAGACCAATGCTACCACCAACAAGCTCAAAGATGAAGCATGGGTTTCCATAGCAGCTGCCTTCAATGCCAGAAATGGATCTATCCCCAGGCAGAAAGATCAATAAAAGCCAAATGGGATAAGTTAAAAAAGGCAGCGCGTAAACGATCCCAACAGATACGAATGAATCATCTTAAGGTATTATAACTTGTACTGCTGCTCTAACTGCTCTACTAACTGCTCTTTTAGGTTAATCTGTAGGTTTAAAGGTACCAAGTCTGCAGATGATAGTGGCAGGCAATGTGTCGCAGAACTTACTGTTTTCTATGAAATAACTTCCACAGCTAGCAATATGAGCGATACATCGTCTGCAATGTGTTCAAAGGTACATATAATTGGATGTTGTGTTGTGTCTTGCTGCTGTCGGCTAAAGCCATGTTAAATGTTATTTGATTTTTATCAATATACATTGAAATTGAACATACATAGTGGTACCTAATTTAATACTAAAATATTGTGATTGTTTAGACTGGTGGTGGAAAGCCCGACTATATACCTCCAGATGAAATCCTAATCAGAGTTGAAGCCTTGATAGGATCAACATGCAGTGGGTTTGATGTTCCATCTGGTGGGGATGGTGTAGGTGATTCCAACATTGTGGTGGAAGTTGTTGATAATTATGGTGATGGTTTCATTACAGACAATGAAACCCCCTGTAATGACTTAACTTTAACCCCTACTATGAGTGGAGGTATAGGTAATACAAATAGTTTTGTTTGACCTTAGTATAAGTATATAGTCCTAACCTGTTTCTATTTGCCTACTAATCAATATTTCTCAATTTCAGGTCAAAAAAGAAAATGTATCGACAGAAAAATGTTGTTTGGCATGCCCACAATGTCCAACTCACTAAAAACCAGAGGTAGTTTACTCATGACATATGTAGTTACAATTAACGATAATTATGTGTACTAATCTTATCACCGTTATGAAATGCTAATTGTATTTTTCTTTTTCAGAAGAAAAATAAAAGGATGAATGATTAAACCAGGATGACACTCGACAGTCACTAAACTTTGCTGCAAAATATGATTATGAGAAGGCAGAAAAACTAGAAATAGAAATTAAGTTACTTAAAATAGAATTAGCAAATAAGGAAAATAAATGTAGTTGTAATTTAAATAAATAATTATTAAGTATGGCAATATGTTTTTAATTTTATTGTATCTAGAATAATCTATTAACTACAAAACAATACAAACAGCTAGTTAGTAGTAGTTGCACAAAGGAAACAGAACATAATATTTAAAAATTTAATAAATAAAATAAAAAAACAAAAGATAGATAGAATATTCTTTAATGTACACCAAAATTTACATAAAATACAAATAAAACACAATATTTTTATTCAATAAGTTCATAATTTACATATGAGGGCAGTGTACACATCATAAAACTACTTTACTACAATTGTTACAAGTTATTACATGATAGATAAAATAATTTAGTTCATAGGTAGGTACATGGTGCTCACACATGTAAATATAGACACTATATGTTATTATTCATAGCAGTTTATCACAATGTTCCAATTGTTAGTAAAATACAAAAACTCAATCTATGGGTTAGTAGTATAATGATATAATCTAAAACCATACACAAAAATAAAAAGCTTGTACTTGGGGAAAAAATAATGAAAAAGAAAATATAGACATTATAATACCATCGGACATGTAATAAAATACGGTCTAAAGTAGTTTATTTTTTTATGGAACAAATCTTCAGAAGTCATACCGGTAGTGGCGGTAGTAATAGGAGTGACATTTCATATCAACCTGTGAACAAAAATATTGAAATGAATGCACTGTGACTTGTAACAAATTGTTTCAATAAAGTACTACTAGATTACTCACTTGTTAAAATATTCTGTCATTAGATTGTCTCTTTCTGTAGTACCTGTCTGATTATAATTTTCTTTATAAATTCAGTGTAGGTACATCTGCATCTAGAATTTCAACTTCTGGTGGTATGTCACCTAGGCTTCTCAAATGGAAAATGTTAAGAAGTACTGTTGTAGCCATAATCACTGCATTGGCTCTTAAGAGGCTCAGGTGCAAAGTCAAGGCTATGACAGGAAACCTTCGTTTCCAAACTCCAAAACATCTAAAACAAAGCCAAAACAATTAGTATTCTTGGCATAATATAGTTAAATACATATGTATATCACCTTAACAAAAATAAGCCTTATAATAAATTTGTACCTTTCAATACAGTTCCTTGTGCGAATATGGGCTTCATTATAAAGATGTTGACTCTGTGTTTGAGGGTTTAATAAAGGTGTTAAAAAGTATGGTTTTAGTGGATATGCACTATCTCCAAGTAACCATTTACCAAATAATCCACTTTCACACTGAGCTGAAACAAGCAAAAAGTATAATAAAGAAAAGGATAAGAAGCACATTAATTTTCCTTACCTCTCAGCTCAGAATTATTAAAAATAGTGGCATCATGAGCTGACCCAGGCCAATGTGCAACAACATTCATAAATAATAAATTAGCGTTGCATACAGCTTGCACATTCATGCTAAAGTAGCCTTTTCTATTCCTGAATTCTTCACCAATTTGAGAACCTGTAATAAGTGATAACATTTATAATTAAACTAAATCTGACATCTATACTTATAATATTATAAAGAGGAAACCTTTGTATTTTTGTATGTTTGTATTGAATAGGCTCAAAAACTACTGGACCGATTTCAAAATTTCTTTTACCATTACTTAGAGGGATTCTTCCGAATCCGTATAGGCTATATTTTATCCCGGAAAATAGATAGGATTTTTCGTGGTAGTGAAAATTGTGGAGTAAGGCGTCGAAAAAACTGCCGTACGTTAACGATTCTCGCGAACGCTGCCTAAATGGTTAGAGATGTATGGTTGACTTCTATACAAAAGTTGTAGAACTCAATAATGCCTACAAAAAAGAGAGCTTATAAAATAAATGTCCACCCGTGCGAAGCCGGGGCGGGTCGCTAGTAAGTAGATAAATCAATGAAATTTTTAGAATACAGATAAATATCTTACCTACATGGTGATTGTATTCTAATATGTGTACCATCAAGAGCTCCAAGAACACGTGGAAAGCGAGATATATTACAAAAATCCTGCTCAGTATTTGGTAACATGTTAATATATCTATTATAAAGGCGTGCTATAGCACAGCTAACGGCTTGGATCTAGAAACCAGCTGCAGGATTCGGGGGGTAAAACTGGTTAAAACTGATAGGGCTTGGGTCCCCGATTATAACGCTACCACTCTTATTAAAAGGTAATGCATATTTTTCGAGAAAATTACAAAATAACTTTAAGTAGTTTCTAACCTCAAATCAGCTAAAAGCGAAAATGGAACGTTAAAATGGGTGATTGACAACCAAATCTGTGAAGTATATTGTCTGTGGTGTAAAATATCATGCAAAATCTACGGCAAAATCGATAAAACTGAATGTAAAAAAGACGCGTTCGTGTCAAATTCAGTCAAATGTCTCATTCGATTTCGATCATTCCGTTTCTCCAAAGAGAATGTAATAATGCGTTTCTCTTCGAGTTGCATGAATGTGTTCTGTGTGCGTCATCCCCTTCGTGGTTATTTTTTTTTAAACCATTGAAACCATTCCTACTTCGTTTTTAGGCAACTTTTGAGTGTTTTGAGGCTGATCGTTTGTGTGTACCAGAGCATAGAGCGAGCGAAGCGAGCTCGGAACTTAGGGCACCCCGACTCGGACAGATTAGGTTAGAAGGGGATGGCGAGGTCTAGTGAGCGAGCGAAGCGAGCGAACAGACCTCGCCATCCCCTTCGTGGTTATTTTTTTTTAAACCTTTGAGCCCCGCGAAGCGGGGCTCTCACTACGCTTTTTAGGCTACTTTGAGTGTTTTGAGGTTAGGTTACAAAAAGTCATTTTTCTCGGAAACGGTGAGTTACCTTTTCATGGGAGTGGTGCCAGGGAGGAGGGGGCACAGAAACCCCTCACCCCCTCCCCCTCCACCCCCTCCTCCTGCAGCCGATTACTAAACTTTTACCAAAACTATCGAGTAACTAATATTAAAAAGTAAATAAAGTAAATAATATTATAACTTTGATTTTCATAGTGTATATCTTTGGAAGTGTTAATCTTTCAAAAAGATTTAATTCAAGTAAAAATGCTTGTATGAACTTCAACGTCATTTTAAAAGACCTATCTATTGGCACAGTATAAGTTTTATGACAAAAATATTATTTCTAGTTCTACGTATGTATAGGCCCCTGTATGTGTTTATTTGTTATTCTGTTCACAGAATACACCTATCTACCAAGTTTCAACTATGTAGTCCTAACAGTTGCGGAATAAAATGGCTGTGACATAAGGACCGACAGACAGACAGACATGACAAATCTATAAGGGTTCCGTTTTTTGCCATTCGGCTACAGAAGCCTAAAAATGAATAACAAACACAGTCTATTGAAGCTATATATAGGTACTATATATTTTTTAATCAAAAGTAGATGAAATAAACAAATTGTACTTGTCTAGCAAAATAATTTCTAAAGTAATTATTAAGAAAACCTAGTTCTAAGCTTCATATATATGAATGATTGAAATGTTTACGTCTCAAAGATAAGTTGAAAAGAAATAATGACCTCATGAGAAGAATTGAACATCACATCTAAATGAGATTTCGTAATTATTTGAAAAATATTTTATACTAAATCATTTAGATTTATACTTTATTATTAAATATTAAGAGAATTAGCGATGTGGACTAATGGATCGAATTAAAAATAAAAATCATCTCAAAAATGTACTCAGGTAGCACAATTTATCTGTGTCCGTAGCTGCTGTTATCAGTCGACTGGTGAGCTTGCCGTGGTATTTAGTATGTATACCAAATGATATATATTTTGTTCTATTTTATAATATTTTATGTAATTAATAGTATTTTGCTAAATTATAATAATTATGTAAGTTTTATTTTAATTAGTTTTAGTTTTTAACCTAAAGCAGTAGATATAGGTAATGTATAATGCATGCGAATTCACGAGAACGTACTGCCGACAAACTGCTTAGCAGTTTGGCAGATGTTATGTTAAGATTAAGTGTTAAGATGAAATGTGATAAACAAATAATAAAAAAGCTATTGCTGGAAATAGCAATGCTATCCATGAGAGAGATGCATACACAGGTGACTTCGCTGCCAGAAGTTAAACTCAATAAGAGATGACTTCGCATGTAATAAACAAGTGACCAAAAAGAAACCTCTCGATTATTCAGTTTTCTATTAGTGAAATGTGCAGTCGTGGCCCAGAGGTTACAGAAAACAGAACAGAGCAGAGCAGAAAAAAGCAGAGCAGAGTAGACCAGAACAGAGCAGAATATTTTTTTTAATCCACAATAGCCTCGCGTTTGTCCACCATCGCACGCGTGGTCGAAGATGGAGCACGCTTGCCTAGAAGTAACCTATTCACTCTTGACTTAAAGACTCCCAGGTTATAGCAATCAGGAAACACAGACTCCGGCAGGGAATTCCACTCCTTTGCCGTAAGCACAATGAAACTATTCCCAAAACAAAAAAAAAAATGGCCAAGTGCGAGTCGAACTCGCCCATGAAGGGTTCCGTAGTAACTATAATAAATATAATGTACTTAATAAATTTATTTGAAAAAAAAAAACAAAAAACCTTACTAATTTCTTAGAACTAGCTTATTTACAATTTTTACAACTACGCCAAATAACTTTGTTTTTCATAGTATTTGTATGAATTACAAAGTTATATTTGCGGTTTTAGAAAATATACTGTATCTCACAAACTCCTGACTCGATCTCGTTCAAACTAATTTTGGTTGAAAGTATGCATTAAGATCTACAATATATGTTTTTTTTAGATTATTCACTTCATTATTATAGAAGTTAGAGGGGGAGGGACACACATTTTACCACTTTGGAAGCGTATATCTTTGAAACAATTAACTTTATGAAAAAGTCATTTTACAAAACCTTAATTTCATTTTTAAAGACCTGTCTATAGATACTACACACGTATAGGTTTCATGAAAAAAAAAAATTTCAGTTTCAGTTCCATGTATGGCGAGCCCCATTTATTTTAAATATTTTTTAAATTTTCTCTTAAAATCGGAAAGCGGTTCACAGAATACATCTACCTACCAAGTTTTACATGTATAGTCCTAATAGTTTCGGAATAAAATGGCTGTGACATACGGACGGACGGACAGACAGACAGACAGACGGACAGACATGTCGAAACTATAAGGGTTCCGTTTTTTGCCATTCGGCTACGGAACCCTAAAAACCTTTTGTGCCGAAACGTAACCGATAGAAAACCGATAAACTTAACTAAACTCGTCGTCGATGTTCAAGGCTCTGGAGCCTTGATTTGACAAGTGAATTGCCAATGAGTCTCTTGGCCCGTTTCTCGATAGAGTCAAGCGCGTCCAGTTGGTATTTGGCAGATCCGTCCCAAAGATGAGAGCAGTACTCCATACACGACCGAACCTGGGCTTTATACAGTTTAAGCATCTGTTCCGATGTGAAGTACCGTCTCACCTTTGCTAGGATTCCCAACTTTTTTGTTGCTAGTTGAGCCTTCGCCTCGATAAACGGACCAAAATTGAAGGTGGAAGTTAGTGTTACCCCAAGAAGCTAATGAATAAAATATCTTTTTTAATAATATTAACTTACATTACATAATATTATGTAATGTAAGTTAATGTGTTATGTTTGCTAAAGCTAATGTGTGTTCTTAGCGTTAGAGAACAAAAAGAAAAGAGTACCAAATTAAAACGCCTCTAGCGTCATGCGGTTTGTAGGTCTATGAAAACTTTCACAATACAGTGTTTGTCTTAATAGCCACGAAGCACTTATCCAGAAACAGCTGATTGAGAACATGTTTGTTCTAGATTTAAGTCGATCATTCGTTTGCTTACCTACGTATGTTCGTCTTGTAGTGTTTACCACACTGCATCGTTTTTCGTATCGTAGAAACCAACATTGAAAGCTCAGCCAATTTTCTGAAAAATTATATGTGATAAGAAGACAAGACCAAGACAACAGCTGAGGCCCGCGACTTAGTTCGCTTTGAAAATTTGCGCTTTTTTTCGGGAAAAGGGGAATTTTGCATTATTCCAGGTTGTGAACTATAACGCACTATCTCCGGTGAGGCGGCGAGCCTCTTTGCCGGATTGCTGCCGTGGGATTTGGAGGCGGTAGCCCTCGCGCGTATGCACGATTGGCACGCGGAGGAGCTAAGCCGGGGTGACACACCGCTGCCGCGGTAAATCGTGGCCCGGCATGGAAAACGCGGTTCAACGTCAGAAAGTGTTACCAAAGAGTCCAGTGACGAAGTAAAGATGAAGCGATGACCCCTTCCACAAATCGCTAGTCCACAGGTAAGTGTCAGGAATAAAAAAAACAACGTAACAAAATGACAAATAATTTTCGTAATATTTCATTACTGATGAATAGTTATGTCATCCATTTGGTATCTAAATGTCTGGGAATGTTTTCCACACCACTTCAACGCGCATGAAAGCATTATTATGCGGTATAAATTGAATACAAAAATTTAAAATTTGTAATTGTTTAGCATGCACACAGGCCTAATACTTGGTCACGACTAAAATGGTTCGTGTACCGTAGCCAATATATAAGAGCAAAAAGACTCATAATTTTCGTGCGTCGGGGCACTGTATGCGCGGTCAAGTGGTTTTATAGTCTTGCAGTCTCAGATTATAAAACAAATAATCTGAGCTTGCAGTCATGCTAGCAAAAGAGGAGGCTGAACGCGTGAGGGAGAGATAACTTTCTTCCTCACGCCCCAGTGCCGTGGGCAGGCCCGAGTCAGAGGCGCGTAGTGTTCCGCGCGCGCCTCATAGAGCAATCAGCAGCATTGACGGGGCCCGATAGGGCTAATGACTTACGGAGTTGTGGGAAAGTTCTAACGAGATACCGCAGCCCCTCATCGCAAGGGTAACTGAAGGAACAGGGTGGGTTTTTAGTCAGTAGAAGTCTGACACTCCCTTCCGCTCCACCCAGAGCGGGAGAAGTCATTCGATGATTTTCCGACCAAGAAAAAAAATGTGAACTATATGTGTGCCAAGTTAAGTCTAATAAGGATACGATATTTTGATATTTTTAAACGAACAACTTGACATTGGAATTAGCACATTAAATGCCGGTTCGAACAAGGGATGCACTTAAGTAGCCAGTCTTCAATCGAGACCTACCTCCATGGCCAAACTATTTTATTATTTCTATAGCTAAAGGATGAGGATGGGAAGGGTTTACTAAAAAATGGGGGGGAGGGCCGTAGTTTAGTAAAAAAAGCGCATTCACGGCGTCGTGTAGCTGGCCTATGGGGTACTATGTGGCCGCGTACACGGCGCCGTGTCTGGTCAAAATTTTGGTTAATATGTACCCTAACTCCTGATGTAGAAAATTATTAATCACAAAAACTCATATTTATTAAAAATCTTAAAAAAATAATCAGATAAGATGCAGCATATGACAAGTAATCAACAAAAATGTGAAAGATAAGAACTTTTCTAGTACAAATAAAAATAATTTTCTTTTATTCTTTTTTTTCTATTATTTCTACGGCTTTTTTTGGGAATAGATATAGATCTATTCTATACTGGGCTCACTATACATTTTGGGCAGAAAATTTGTGATTTTCCCGTAAAAAAATAACCACGTAAGATATTAAAAAACCAAAATCTATCTTCGCTTCACTATTAAATCACGCATGTGGCAGACTAAGAAACGCACTCACTTCGTGGGAACCGGTGGAGTACTGTCCCTCAGAATGCATACAGGCACGAGCCACGGCGCCGAGTAGCCGGCCTCCTCACCAACCACGGCGCCGTGTAGCCGGCCTCCTCACCAACCACGGCGCGGTGTTGCCGGCCTCCTCACCAACCACGGCGCCGTGTAGCCGGCCTCCTCACCAACCACGGCGCCGTGTAGCCGGCCTCCTCAACTCCTCACCAACAACGGCGCCGTGGGTGCAGCCCCCCGCATCACCACGGTGCCGTGGAGTTGGCATTGAACGTGTTAAGCTTCTCGTTTTTAGGGTTCTGTAGCCAAATGACTAAAAACGGAACCCTTATAGTTTCGATATGTCTGTCCGTCTGTCTGTCTGTCCGTCCGTCCGTATGTCACAGCCATTTTATTCCGAAACTATTAAGACTATACATGTGAAACTAAGTAGGTAGATGTATTCTGTGAACCGCTTTCCTTTTTTAAGAAAAAATATTAAAAATATTTAAAATAAAGGGGGGTCCCCATACATGGAACTAGAACTGAAAATTATTTTTTTCATGAAACCCATGCGTGTGTAGTATCTATAGACAGGTCTTTAAAAATTATATAAGGGTTTCTAAAACTTCTTTTTCATAAAGTCAATCGTTTAAAAGATATAAGCTTCCAAAGTGGTAAAATGTGTGTCCCCCCTCTAACTTCTATAATAATGGAGTGAAAAATAAAAAACAATATATGTCTATAGATCTTAATGTAAACTTTCAACCAAAATTGGTTTGAACGAAATCGGGTCAACAGTTTTTGAGATACAGCATATTTTCTAAAACCGCAAATATAAATTTGTAATTCATACAAACACTATGAAAAACAAAGTTATTTAGCGTAGTTGTAAAATGTAAATAAGCTAGTTTTAAGAAATTTTTAAGGTTTTTTTTTTATTCGTCAAATAAATAGACACATTATATTATATTATTATAGTTCCTACGGAACCCTTCATGGGCGAGTCTGACTCGCACTTGGCCAATTTTTTTTATTATTAAATAGATACCTAGGTATATCTATTTCTCCAAAACATATTCCACTTGTTATTATAAAATATCAATAAAACTTAGCCCTGTCATAACGTTAGTTTTGGTCAATGAAAATATGCGAACGAGCTAGAGCACTTTGACAGCATTTTCAAAGCACCGTAACGTTATCTTGTTTTAAATGTAAACGTATTAACGTATACAAAACAAAAATAAAATCCGTAATAAAAGCAGACAAAACTAGACAAAAGACAATCACTGGATCTGAATATTTGTCTCATGCAGCCACAATAGCACAAACAACGTTCGATTTTTTATTTATTTGAATTCATATTACGAACTTAAAATTATAAAAAATATCGGGATTATTCTCGACATAGGTATATATATTTTATACTGTATTTCTTTTATTGGTGTAAATGATTATTAATGTATTTCCAATGCTTGATTATATACAAACCTTTGAAAAGAAAGCTGGGCTTTATTTCAACTCCCATTTTCAGAAATTTAGTTTTTGTCTTTCAGTGATACTTCTAAACAAACAACGAAATAACTAAGTACCTACCTGGTATAGATCTTGTGTGGTCTGTCAACTCTAATATCCTCGCCCTTGCCTCTGAATATCACTTCAAGTTAACTTAATTAGTCCACTAAATATTTCACATCAATCTCTCTCACTTTTAGTATGTAAAATACCATAGATAAAATTATATTTCTATGTAAAATACTTATATTGCAAGTCTTAACAAGAAATATAAACCATGCCACGTTACTAGTACTACATGATCACCACAGATAATAAAATAAAAATATGCACGACCTGCAGTTTAAATAAAGAATATTTAATTTCCAAATATACAATTTCTAGGAAACAACTATTTCATAAATAAAACGTTCTAGGTAACTAAAAAATCGCTACCAATAATTTATTCAATTGTTTTTAATATTCCATTATTTTAAATATTTATATACATTTAAAAAATACCAGGTCAATTAAGGTGAACGCAGACCTAGCCGCACCGCAGTCTCTACAGTCCCCGCAGGCCCGCAGTCATCGCTTTTTGTTAATGGCCTCGCACATCTATCCACGCCGCAGTCGCTGCAGTGATGCAGTCGTTCCCATCACCGCACGCATCGCACTTGCAGTGCTGCCAGGTTTTTGTAAAGCATTATCTATACCGAAGATTAAAAAAATCTGTATAAAATCTGTATTAGGTAAATTTAAGAAAATCTGTAAAAAATCTGTATTTGATATTGGTATTTTGCTCTTTTGTGTAATTTTATCTGTAGGCTATAATAGGGAATAAGCAAGTAATTGATTTTTTTTTATTTTTAAATATGCATTGTATTGGACCATAGATAGAAAAGATGCGGTGCACTTGTTTAATTTTTTACCCGACTGTGGCAATGCAAGAAAGAGGGTTATGTTTTTACCGCGTATGTATTTATGTATGTCCGTTCGTTTGTTCCGTCGTAACTATTAACTGAACTGAACTGACTAAACTCGTGAACGGATTTTGATAAATGATACGTCATTGGATTTGTCTTGATGGCGTGATTGTTATAAGATAGATTAAAATAAAAACAAATCACCACAACGACAACCAGGCGCCATCTTGTGAAAAATAAAAAAATTGACAATCTATATCAAGTGGGGTATTATTAAATAGATCTTTAAAAATGATTATGAGGCTTCTTTAACTATTTTTCATTTTTAGCAACCGTTTAGGATATACAACGTGTAACAGAATAAACGCAATTCCTGAAAGTAGTTGGTTCAGAATCGGGTTCTGAATCGATTTCCGTCATAAAAAATAGGTGTTAAATTTTGACGGAAAAATCTTTCATTGAAGTTAAAATGGAAACACAGTATCATTACTAATTAATAAAATCCTTTATTCAAGAAAATGCGCTCGTGTGCGTATCAGCCGCTAACATTGCATGAGTGTATGCGTCTGTATAAAGATATTGTATGACGCACATACGTTTTGCGTTTAGTAAGGATAACTATTTTATAAAAAATGTCTCGGTTTGGTTTCAATTTATTTAGTTACGGATGTTGTTTTGGACTTATAATTTAATATTCTATTTGGGGTTTCTGAGGTATTGCGCTTAATCTGTTACCCCTTGTATAACGTTTTAAAACGGAATTAAATACTAAAAATCTGAAAATAAAAAAAATATTTAAAAAATCAAAAAACCCGACTGCTCAACTAAAATGGAAGAAATAAGCACATTTTTTGACAAACAGGCGGGACCCATCCCATTTTTTTAAACTAAAATGATATTAGGTTCAATTAGGTACCACATGCTTGTCACTTTTTAAAATAAAAATGTGCTGGTTGTTCCATTTCAGTTGAGCAGTCGGGTTTTTTAAAT
Organism: Tholera decimalis; assembly: GCA_943138885.2. Classification (NCBI taxonomy): domain Eukaryota; kingdom Metazoa; phylum Arthropoda; class Insecta; order Lepidoptera; family Noctuidae; genus Tholera; species Tholera decimalis. The sequence continues at coordinate 1,809,758 of OW964548.2, read as the reverse complement.
AAGTATTTTTACTAGTTCATAATTTCTTTTACAATTCATTATTTTATGTTGCGTGGTTTTGGTGAAACAGACTCAAAACGTATCCTTCTCGATAGTTCCGGTCACTGATTTACATTTCCTATCTCAATTATTCCGGTAGTTACACGAACAAAATAAACGAGAACCACAGATTATTAATACGAGAACAAGTAATTTTATTATAAACCGTTGACAGAGATTCTTCGTCTACATTATAAAACTACCATTTGAGGTAATTCTGTATGAAAAAAAATTGGAATGTTGAAAATCTGTATAAATTTTACTCTCAATTTTTTATCGGTATGGCATGTTGAAAATCTATATGGATACCGCGAAATCTGTATATCTGGCAACACTGCGCGCTGTGGATGTGAATGACGTCATCCGCATCGCGCTAGCCGCAGCGTCCGCTGCGTGCGGGTGACGTCATTACATGCGGCTTGGGGAGTTTGGTCGTTTCAGGGACTGCGGCGACTGCGGCGCGGGTAGGTGTGCGAGGTTGCATACAACTTCATATAAAGAATTCGAATGCGAAGACTGCGGCGCGTGCGGTGCGGCTAGGTCTGCGTTCACCTTTACACATACGCAAGGAAGCTTACATTATACCCAATAAAGACTATCCGTTTTAGTTGAAAAAAGAGAGAAAGCTATTTACATAACAAAGAAAAAGTATGGAAAATCGACTAAAGGCAATCTATTTTAATTTATTGTCAACTTTTCTGAACATTTTCACATTCAAAAAGGTTGCATAGCAAGTGTTATTGATATTTAAAAAAAAAACATTAAATTTTATTTAATCATTAATATAAGGAAAATATTAATAATACATTTTGTTTATTTTCACATACAAAATATTATAAAAAAATAGGAACAAGAGAAAATATTTAAAAAAATACTAGGCTGTATACCTAATTCCTTCGTCAACAATATCCCTACAAGAAAAAATGCCTATACAGTACTCATAATTGCGTCGAACACTGCAAGCAGAAGTTAGTTCTTTAATAATCTTAGAAAATTATTATGTTTCGTAATCAAAACTTATTGAATGGTGAAATGTTAGATGTGTGGAAGCTAGCTAACAACATACCTATTGAAAATGTCGAAAAAACAAACTTGTCGGAAATCTGGTAAGTTTAGAAATAACATATTGTCATTGAAACTAAAATGAAAAATGTCGTTACATGTTCATAAATTTTTGCTTTTTGATAACGGTGCGGTTTATTTATAATCATATCCATAGGTAACCGATTATTATACAACGTGTTAATTAAGGACGCATTTTCGTTTTCTCGTTTTATCAGTGTTTTTCTGGTACCATTTTGATACAGGAGTTAAAATTTTGACAATGTTATGGTATCAATTTCAAGATAATTTATTCATCTCCACATTGAATGCATTATAATTACACACTTTTTCACACAAATACGTTTTTAGCGTCGCAATAATCGTAGAAAATTACAAAAAAAAACCGGTTAAGTGCGTGTCGGGCCACACGCAGTGTAGGGTAGGTAGTGCATGTCGTATTCGCTGACTGATCGTTTCGTACCATGCTCTAACTAAAAGCCAAACATGGCTACCTAACTAGTTTGATTTCCTATACAAATCCTCACCTGATCCGATAATTTTGCACGGAATTTTTTTTTTAAAGTGAAAGCTTCTTTAACTGCGCTGTGCACTTTTTGTAGTGGGTAAAAACTGTTAAACTCGCGTCAGGGTCACGTGACTGATCAAAAATCGTAAGACTTTTTTTTAAGTGAAAATTTCTTTAGCATCGTTGTGATTTGAAAGTTAATGAAACGATGAAGCGACAGTGTCTATCTGTTGGGACCTAGACCTAGACCTAGAAGTTAGGTCGCGGGGGTTGAGGTATCCCTGAGAGGAGGGCGCGGGGGGGTGGTTTCGTGGGGAGTTCTGGGAGGTGAGGGGTAAGGGGGGTTCCGTGTGGGGGCGGGGCGGGGGGAGGGTGGTCTCGTGGGGAGTTGAAGGGAGTTGAGGGGGGAGTTGATGGGAGTTGAGGTGTAGTTGAGGGGGAGTTGAGGGGGAAGTTGAGAGGGGAGTTGATGGGGAGTTGAGGGGGGGAGTTGAGGGGGGAGTTGAGGGAGGAGTTGAGGGGTGAGTTCATAGGTGAGTTGAGGGGTGTGTTGAGGGGTGAGTTGAGGGGTGAGTTGAGGGGTGAGTTGAGGGGTGAGTTGAGGGGTGAGTTGGGGAGTGTGTTGAGGGGTGAGTTGAGGGGTGAGTTGAGGTGTGAGTTGAGGGGTGAGTTGAGTTGAGGGGTGAGTTGAGGGGTGAGTTGAGAGGTGAGTTGAGGGGTGAGTTGAGGGTTGAGTTGAGGGGTGAGTTGAGGGGTGAGTTGAGGGGTGAGTTGAGGGGTGAGTTGAGAGGGGAGTTGAGTGGGTGGGTGGGGTTGATTGTGACGCTAGTGGGCATTTAATAAGTGTCTTGAAACTATTTCCAAACTTGCACTTGCATTCATGACTGTACCATTTTAAATATGAACGCGCTTTTTCGATATATCATGATATATACTGAAAAACAAATTACGAAACCGATTGTCCCTTGAAATGCTGTTAAGTTTGATGGGGGCGGGGCGGGGGGAGGGTGGTCTCTTGGGGAGTTGAAGGGAGTTGAGGGGGGGGTTGATGGGAGTTGAGGTGTAGTTGAGGGGGAGTTGAGGGGGGAGTTGAGTGGGGAGTTGAGAGGGGAGTTGATGGGGAGTTGAGGGGGGAGTTGAGGGAGGAGTTGAGGGGTGAGTTCATAGGTGAGTTGAGGGGTGAGTTGAGGGGTGAGTTGAGGGGTGAGTAGAGGGTTGAATAGAGGGGTGAGTTGAGGGGTGAGTTGAGGGGTGAATTGAGGAGTGTGTTGAGGGGTGAGTTGAGGGGTAAGTTGAGGTGTGAGTTGAGGGGTGAGTTGAGGGGTGAGTTCATAGGTGAGTTGAGGGGTGTGTTGAGGGGTGAGTTGAGGGGTGAGTAGAGGGGTGAGTAGAGGGGTGAGTTGAGGGGTGAGTTGAGGGGTGAATTGAGGAGTGTATTGAGGGGTGAGTTGAGGTGTGAGTTGAGGGGTGAGTTGAGGGGAGAGTTGAGTGGTGAGTTGAGGGGTGAGTTGACGTGTGAGTTGAGAGGTGAGTTGAGGGGTGAGTTGAGGGTGGAGATGAAGGGTGAGTTGAGGGGTGAGTTGAGGGGTGAGTTGAGAGGGGAGTTGATTGGGTGGGTGGGGTTGATTGTGGCGCTAGTGGGCATTTAATAAGCGTCTTGAAAATATTTGCAAACTTGCACTTGCATTCATGACTGTACCATTTTAAATATGAACGCGCTTTTTCGATATATCATGATATATACTGAAAAACAAATTACGAAACCGATTGTCCCTTGAAATGCTGTTAAGTTTGATGATGACACGAAACGTGATGGTGGATCTCGCGTTACGTTTTCTCCATCTGTCTCCATCTCCAAAAATGTTAGTTATATAATGTAAACATGTATGACTTTAAGAATTCCGAAATTTCAAATGAAACGCCAAGTCGGGATTTAAGCGATTTATTTAAAATAATTGATAATGTGGATTGTTAATTAAGTAAATTCTATTACAAAAGTAATTAAAATTAAGTTATATTTTATTTACCTTAATAAAACGGGAAACTCATTTAAATATTAGCCTTGAATAGCAGCAAGAAACAGGGTTTTTGAAGTGAAAACTTCTTTAGTGTCGTTGTGATTTGAAATTTTATGAAACGAAAAAGCGACAGTAAAAGAGACAGACACATAAATTCATAAGATTTAACGTGGGAGAAAATGAGACAGGGAGCATTATACAGTGTTTCTTATGTCGTGGAAATTTTATATGGGCAAACCAGGGTAAACGTACCTTTGAAATTTCGTAAATTTTTTAAGGATTTTTTCGAAGTGAAAACTTCTTTAGCGGCGTTGTGCACTTTTTTTGTAATGGGTAAAAAATGTTAAACTCGCGTCAGGACACGTGACCTGATCGAAAATTCGTAAGAAGGACGGAGAGAGAGTGAGACGGAGTGAGACAGTCGGCGCGGCGTAGGAGAGGAAGTATTCATCTCTCTTTCTACGGCGCGGCGAAAATGTATGCCTGCGCCTGCTGTTTCGAGAGATAAACTTTTTAATGTAATATAAATTGTCATGTTTGTGATCGATAGCGCAATAAATAAATATTGTATTCTACCACATAAATGATAGTACTTTTATTCTGATAATTAAAGCAATTCGTGCAAAATTATTCCCTAACCATTCCAAAATATCAAAAATGCACAACGTTTATTCAAGTTTTCACTTCTGCCGGCACTCCCGGAGTGCAACCCACATTTTTTTTTGTTAAAAAGATTTTTTTTATAAAACTTATTTAAATATGAAACTAGCGCGATACAACTGACGCTTAGCGCCATCTATCGACATTTTGTATGGAGTTGTTCGAAATTTTCGAGTCAAATATAATTAGTCGACTATTTCTCGTAAACTTGTAAAGCCCACTTATGTGTGATAGTTTTCCTGTAAACTTCGTTATATATAGGTACTACTGCCGTGACATTTGAATTTCTAACTACAACCGTTTAGTTGGTAGAGAGGGTGGGACACTTGACTCTAACGAAAATTGGTAATTTAAAGCAACTTTCTAGTACCAATAGTTTTTGAGCTAAACCGCGGACAGACAGACAGACAGACAGACGGACATGGAGAAACTATAAGGGTTCCTTGTTGACTACGGAACCCTAAAAATGGGGTCTGAAAAGGTACGTGTAAGCCGAATCTGGAGCATATTCTTATAGCTTCAAAATGACAAGAAATTACAGCCTATGTATTTATCTATACGTTAAGCTGATTATTTTGAACATACGTGAAAAACTTTATTATTTATGAGAAAAATAAAATCGGTATCAAATGACATTGGGAACTTTCTGCCCCGCTTTTCAAAAAGTAGCGGACACAAACGAAACCTATCACAGATGATAGATACTATTATTCCACTTCATTGCCGTGCATTTTTTTTCCTGTAACATATGGGAATATTGAAAAAATAAGGTTTCAATACTTTAGTATTTTTACTTTTACACTTCACATTACACCTAAAAACATTATTAATATCATCACAAAAAATGGACGAGAAGGAATACATAGCTATTATTGTTACTGTATCCATGGCCGCCGCACAGTGGGCTGTTGTGCACATATTGCGAGTATGATATAGGTACTATCTTTCATGGGCCAGACATGAAGATGTCAATCTTGTGCCAGCTGCCTTTTTGGACCATATTAATATCATAGATTATGATGAATAATAAAAGCCTATTATTATATAACTCCTCTTTTTATTTAGCCTTTGTTCAATCTGGTTATTTAGACTTCATTTTTTTTATTAAAGGAACCCCACACTGGGAATTTCTCCTGCATTATATATAATATATAGTGGGTGCGTTTACCAACATTTAAACTCACATACACAAACAGCTAGACCTGGAACAACTACTTGTAGGTCATCAAAGTACCATATTACTACTCGTATATAATAAACAATTGGTGATGATGATGATTATTAATTATTTAGTAGGGCACAAAATGTATCTTGATATTGTCAAATACAGTATATTAGTTTATTAATATAAGTTCCGTAGGTACTGTGTTTTTAAATTTTTTAAAACAAATAATAAATAAAATTAAGTGAAAAAATAAGTAAAAATATACACTACTAATTTTTAATTAGTACAAAAAAAAATGGGGCTCTATCCGTACCCTTTACTGATCATATTTATGTAGTCAAAAGTAAAAAAAACGAAACCCCAAAATTGTCTACGAAAATTTGTCATAACTGGTAAACTCATAATTGAATCAATCATTCATAACAATTGCTACTAGAAAATACTACGCGCAGTGCTAGTCCAGTTAGATCGTCATTCATAAATCCCGGCAAACTCGCGTCTAAGCTCAAGCCACGCCCCCTCTGGCCAGCGGTCCTTTTTACAACGAGTGAACGAACAAACAGTGCCAATTTGTTAGCGGAAGTGTGCGCGTGCTTTTTAAACATAAGTTGTTACGTTTTTACTGTCGCGATGGCTTACCAGTTTTCATCTCGAGAGTACGTGGCTATGTTGCGTGTGTACTTTTGGTCTGGTGGCCGCTGTTCGTATGTACAGGGAAGAGTACCCAAATGCTCGCTAGCCAAAGGTTCGGACTGTGGTAAATGTTTACCAACGTTTACTCGACCATTGATCATTCCGCGCAACGGCCCATCGCCAAGGACATGGAAGACCGGCCCAAAACCTTTACGACGATGTAGTGGACTACTTTGAAGATCCCCGGCGAAGTACGAATGACGCAGCTTGTCATTTTAATATCAGCCAGTACTGTGCATAGACGATCATTAGTTCGTCTGGATTTCACCCATACCACTAAAGAAAGGGTCAAGAATTGACTACTGTGGATAATGAACCAAGGATGGAGTTCTGCAGGTGGATACTGAACAACACAAGCAAATGGCCCAATTAAAGTAGGTATGTAGGTAAAGTTTGAATTTAATAAGTGCCTATTATTTTTCGTGAACCTTTTATTTTACTATTTTTTAATTCGTAAAGCTTAAAGATGCGTCTAAGCTACCTACAATTACGATAACAACTGTTGGAGGCGGGGCAAGTTTGAGCGAGACCGCGTGACCGCGACATCACGATTAATGAATACATGAATGGCCTGTACAATATGTCCGTAAATTGAGTGACATTTTGGGATATAAACAAACGCTAATAACTTTGCTATTTATCAATATTATATAGTGAGACTTTACATATATAATAACAAGACCTTTTCTAATAAGCCCTTTAAGTATTTGTACTAATTAAAAATTAGTAGTGTATAACTTTTTATTAGTTATTCTGCGATGCAAAACAATATAAAATGTAAAAAAATCAAATCATTTTAGACAAAAATATTTCCAACTTAGATTCATCATACCTCAGAATTCCCATATGTCACAACATAGCGCTTTAAGTAAACATACCTACAGGTCTAAAGCTTTGAAATAAAGTACGTTTCATCTTTGTCCGACGTGGGGATTTTTCCCATAGTAAAGTTCCCAATGTCTTTACTTCATACATTTTTCTACCGAACGCACGGCTCCGACCGTCATTCCGCGCTCAGACGCACTCGTGAACGCAGGGGTATATCGCTTTCCTCGAAAAAACAAATACGTCGAAACTTATAATAAAGGGAGTGGCGTCGTGTATACTGTGACTACAATACGTTGATACTTTTTCGTACCGAAACAAAAGTAAGAACGAGAACCATACTTATTTTTAGAATTGGATGGATATTGTTTACTGAACCTAGTATGAAACAACAATTTTTTTTAACCGACTTCAAATAAGGAGGTTTTGCAATTCGACCGTATAAATGTTTTTTTTTTCATTAAGTATTTTAAAGTACTACAAATTAAGGAAGGTCTGGAGTTGATCTGTCAGTTCGACTCCTGACAGTCGAGGGAACTCCTCAACAATTTACAGCAGTAACCTTTTGTTTGGGCTTGATTAATTTGAATTGATGAGAACTTTACACGTAGATAGTTTGTGATTGTCATTAGGATTTAGGAGGTCTGATGATGCAGACGAAGGACAGTTAAGGGAACTCCTCAACGGTTTACAGTAGCTACCTTGTGTTTGGACTTAATTTATTTATATGAGAACTTTCTACCCATATGGGTTATAAGTGCCATTACAGGTCTGATGATGGAGATCATAGAGAGTCGAGAAAATTCCTCAACGATTTACAACAGTGATCTTTTGTTGGGCTTACTTCATACTGCCAAAATGTTCAGTTCGTACAAAAACTAAACAAGTGGCCAAGTGCGAGTCAGACTTGCCCTTGAAGGGTTCCGAAGTAACTACGCCAACTAACTTCGATTTTCATAGTGTTTGTATGAATTACAAAGTTTTATTTGCGATTTTAGAAAATATGCTGTATCTCAAAAACTGCTAACCCGATCTCGTTCAAACCAACTTTTCGTTGAAAGTTTACATTAAGAATCATAGCATATATTTTTTGTATAATTTTTCACTCCATTATTATAGAAGTAAGAGGGGGGACACACATTTTACCACTTTGGAAGCGTATATCTTTTAAACGATTAACTTTATGAAAAAGTGGTTTTAGAAACCTCAATGTAATTTTTATCGAGCTGACTATTAATACCACATACGCAAGAGTTTCCTGAAAAAAAAAAAATATTTTCAGGTTCAGTTCCATGTACCCCCCTTTATTTTAATTTTTTTCTATTTTTTCTTACAATGGGAAAGCTGTTCACAGAATACATCTACCTACCAAGTTTTATATGTATAGTCCTAATAGTTTTGGAATATAAAAACATTTTACCAAAAAATTAAACCGACTTCCAAAAAACACTGCAAAGTGAAAAATAACTTTAATTTTGGAAGAAAAAAAGGAAATCTATATATATAAAAGAAAGTCGTGTTAGTTACACTATTTATAACTCAAGAACTGCTGAACCGATTTGGCTGAAATTGGTAAGGAGGTAGCTGAGAACCATGAAACGGACATAGGTTTGTATCCAGAATTCCCACGGGATCGAGAATTACGCGGGAAAAGCTAGTTAAAGTAATTTTTCACTTTGCAGTGTTTTTTGGAAGTTGGTTTAATTTTTTGGTAGTTTTTATTTCTCTCTTTTTGGTCGATTTATAATTTACCTAGTTACAAAAGCCTAAATCTCAACTACTTATAACCTTTTACAAAATATTGCTTTTCCCAATGCTGGGCCGCTAATTGTTGAGGAGTTCTCCTGGTACTTCACCATCAGCTTCACTTCACCATATGCATTTTGACGAGCATATTGTGCTTAATAACCATATTCAAGTAATTGAAGCGGAACCCATGAAATACTTCTTATTCCTACTTATATATTGAGTAGTTCCAGTGGCCATCTGTGGTCTTTATCATCAGATCCACTTCACAAATGGTGCTTATCGAATGCAACTACACAAGTTACTATAAAAAATACTCAAATCACTATAGGTGTGCCTATAATATTTGAAGAGTTCCCTCGATTTCTCCAGGATCCCATCATCAGATCCTGACTTGGTGACAATGGGACCAATTTCGACCCTTTCAAACAAAAAAGAATTTTCCTAATCGGTTCAGCTGTCTTCGAGTAATCGGTGATCATTCATTAAAAAAAAAAACATACGCGTCGAATTGATAACCTCCTCCGTTTTTTTCGTCGGTTGAAAATGGCTGTGACATACGGACGAATGGACAAACAGCCAGCCAGGCATGACAAAACTTTTCTTTATTTCTTATTAATTTTTTTATCACATATATGTATTTTATTTCCAAAGTCCCCTAGTACTCCTAATTGGGCGTCAAACAGATTAATACAAAATTGAAACTAACATCTAATCAATAAGCATGTAACCCTTTATAAACAATAAGTTACAACTTATTATGGTCAAACAATATTAAAGAAAATATAATATTACCTTCAAGTATCAAGGTTAGTTAGGTAATGTATAAAATCGGGCGAACAATGGTTTGTAAGTGTGTGTGCGCGCAATTTCGTTGTATTGCTACTAGGATACCTAAAATTGAGCGAGTGGTAAACGTAAATGCGTCCTTAAAGGGGTAGGTATATAGATACGTACCAATTGCACGGCTACTTAGGATGATAGATAACAAACGATATGGCAAGAGTTTTGTAATCCTATGTCTACATGTGTGTGACTTGTTAGAAATTTCAATACATTGATTGATATATTAAAAGGAGGAAGATACGGTACTAGACGCAGCGTTTGGTCCTACAAAACTAAGTGATTGCCCGTAGTTGGCTGGCGATCACTCTCAGTCGCGTACGGAACGTTGTTGATCACACAGCACAAGAAATTCTCGTCTCTTCGTGTTTTGAAGGATTTTTTTGGAATAAATACGCATCAAAATGACTTCTTGTGTAGCTAGACGGTGTTTTAATTACACCAGGAAGAGAGACATGGGTCATGGGATCACTTATTACGTTACCTAATACATGCAATCTTATTTCATTCATAAGCGCAAACATTCGGCAGCTGAGGCGATTTCGCTCGCACTACAGCGCCGTCTCCTATCTCTATCCTTGTCTATCGGTAACTGTACGTTTGGGACTGATGACGACACTGAACCCAGATGTGTGAGTTACTGTGCATGTATTCGTGCACCGAGCCCAGGTTTACTGATTGCGATGTTAGAGAGTAACATATTATCTTCCTCCTTTTAATACATCAATGCCAGAGACCGAATTTTTGAAATCAAGAAGAACGAAGAGAATTATCGTGTTATTGGTAAGTGACGTGGAAAGTTATAACTCGTAGTGTTGTGACACATTTGTTATGATTTGTATTCAAGAAACGTATGAAACCAATAATTTGGTTTCAGTTCTTAGAGTCACTTATTTTGAGCTGAAACTATACATAGAGGTGTTGTCTTCAGCCCTTTTGGATTGGTTTCCGTTACACGTTGTATTGTAGTCTTTGCTATCAGACTACAAAATTGTATTAAGTGGGTATTACATATATTTTACAGTAAGAAACTGACTTATTTGGTTACCACCGAAAATCCCAATGAAAGATTGTCGCTGGGTGTATCATCCAGCTTCATTGTTGGGGCAGCAAAACTATACAAGCAGAGTTTGGATAAGTTGTATACTGGTAAGTAGTTATTTTTATGACATAATTATGATATCCAATCATATCATTTTTATCTTTTTAACTACCTGACCATTTTTTTCCGGCTGAGAAAATCATCGAACCCGCTCTGGGTGGAGTGGAAGGGAGTGTCAGACTTCTACTGACTGTACAGTTAGTTAGACAGACAGTAGAAGTTTGATTCCAGGGTGGGTTTTCAGTCAGAGGTTCCTTCAGCTGCCCTTAATTTCCGGGGCCGCGGTGTCTCGTTAGAACATTCCCGCAACTCCGGCTTAACTATATGACCTTTTTTTTTCTTTTTTGGGGTTGGGAAAATCATCGAATGACTTCTTCCGCTCTGGGTCAAGCGGAAGGGTGTGTCAGATTTCTACTGACTAAAAACCCACCCTCTTCCTTCGGCTGCCCTAAATTTCCGGGGCCGCGGTAACTCGGCAGAACTTTCCCGCAAACCCCGGCAGGGAATGGCCCCATGAGGCCCCGTCGCTGGTGTTGACAGCTCTTTGAGGCGCGCGTGGAACACGACGCGCCGCCGACCCGGGCCTGGTCCTTACCGGACGGTGAGCGACCCCTGCTCGCCGTCCGCAGGCCCGCGCCTACGGTGGCCGGAAATCGGCTCGAGCGAACGAGTTTGTACCGCCAATTTTTCAATTCGTTTTTAGTAACAAAAAAGAATTTATCCAATTTGGTGCAGTTGTTCGAAAGATATACATTTGTACACATTTGGACAATTAATTTTTATTTATGTACAAATAAAGCGGTAAGGACACGGATTGTATGAAAAGAGGTGATCACGATTTTATCATTGGTTTATTCTGGTCAAAGACTATTCTGGTAGAAACAAGCCTTCGGCTTTTGTCGGGAGGATACCTACTCTCCCAGCCCACCTTCTTTCCAGTGTCTCACGTTCAATTTCTATGTTCTTCACACAATAAGAATCTACGTTCATCCAATAATCTTAAATACTCTGTCCTTCTCATACTTCTGACTTTGTTCATTCTTCTTTTCATATCCAGTCCATTCTCCTTTGGAATGCGCTTCCTCTCGAGATCAGGACGGCTGACAATCGCTACGCATTTAAAAAGAATTTGCGGATCCACTTTCTTCACCAATAAGCAGAATTTCCATATTTATTTTTCATTTCCTTCTTAAGTATATATATGTACGTAATGTATTTATGATAGTATTTATTTATATACTAGCTGTGCCCGCGACTTCGTCCGCGTGGAATAGTGACTTTTCGGGCAGCATATTTTGAATTACATATACCGTCGTTTGGGTAGCTAAAAATTTACTTTACAGTAATGCTTCTCTCTATACGATATTTGACGTTTGGCCATCGGGGATGAAAGCATACAGGCTCCTAGGATTGCTAACCCGTGACAGAGCAACATACAACTGACCGTGCGAGAAATAGCTGATACTTAGATCTACACCCACAACTTTCAGCGTCTGACCTTGGGCTTTATTAATAGTCATCGCAAAACATAGGCTGACTGGAAACTATACTCGTATAAAACTAAATGGAAAATTGTTTGGAATGAGAGGAATCCGAGGAATGAAAACACTTTCACCTTTTCCACACCCTGTTAAAATCTCTGCTTCTATCAGATTTCGTTGTAAAATGGTCACTTTTAACCTGGTGCCATTGCAAAGTTTTGGGGGGCTTAAATCTCTAAGAAGCATTATGGGTACGCCTACTTTTAATTTTATTTTATGTGCTGGTAGTCCAGGAGCTTTGAGGGATTCTAAAAATTCTACTGGGTAGCTTGTAGATTCTCCTTCTTCCATGACTCTGTTAATGGAGATATACTCAACATAATCCCCCGGAACATAGCTCAAAATTTCAGCTTTTATTGTTGCTCCTTGGTCGTTTCGTGGCGTCAAAATAGCTCTTTCGCAAAGCCAGGAATTTTTGCAAGTTGGTATTTGCGTTGCGTTTCCATACACAGATGATATGAGGTCTCGCATTGATGAAACTATGTTGCATAGGTTTTCATTAAGAACAACTTTTCCTTACTCCTGCGGATACACACCGTTACCAATCTCAAGTAGCAAATCTGAAAATTCTTGAGCATTTACGTTGCCTCCAATTTGCACATGCATATTTAATGTCAAATGCAAAGGGATAATGTAATGCCACAGTCGAGAACTCTTTAAGCAGGCACTAACTTCATCAGCTGTTGTTCCACGCGGGTTTACAGGGAGAGTCTGACGAAAATCGCCACAAAAAAGCATAGTAATGTCACCCATGGGTTGATCATTTTGCTTGACATCACGCAACGTTCTGTCTACTGCTTCTACTGATTTTCAATTGGCCATTGTGGACTCATCCCATATAATAAGGCTACAATCACGAAGAAGCTAAGGTGCTTTATCGCTGTTCCTTGAAATATTACAAACAGGGCTTTCTGTGCGGTCTAAATCGATCGAAACATTGTATAAGCAGTTTTCCCACCTGGCAACAATGTGGCTGCTATACCTGATGAAGCGACAGCAAGCGCAAGTTTACCTTGGCTTCGTACCTTCGCCAAAATAACTTTCGTAAGAAATGTTTTACCCGTTCCACCGGGTGCATCTACAAATAGCATTTCTCTTAAAGTACTATCAACGCTGCGGCACACCCGATCAAATATTAAACGCTGTTCATCAGTTAGCCTCGAGACATCAGTTTGTAAAATTTCGGCCAGGTCAATTGGATCATAGTTGGTTTCCATCGCGTAATCTCTATTAATACGTTCACCGTCAAATGATGCCTCCGGAATGCCATATTGAGAAATAGGATTACCCCCAATAGTAGTACCTATATCTTGAATAGCCAACAAACAACGATTCAATTGACTTTCACGTAATCTCTCCTCAATTGTGCTGTTATCATTAAGTTGTACGTGCCTTAAAAAATCCTCAGCCAATTTGTTCTGATACTTATACCACAACTGTGCAGCGTCAGAAAGTGCACCTTTCGAAGATCGGCAAAAGAAGTGGGCCCTCGGACAACGTGCAGCAGTAGGCGCAGGTAAAAGCATTCGGAGTTATTTGGATGAGCCGTATAAACCTTACCAATGACATGATCTTTAAAAATACCTGGTTCACCTACTACAACTGTTCCACATCTTCTGCGGTTAAAAATACCCTGTTGTTTATTATAGGTATAATACGATGGAACTTCGTTGTATAAGAGTGTCTTAGCAAATGCGTCTGTTTCGCAAAGATTAAAGAAGGCGAGCAGAGTGGTTCGTCTTGGGTTGTCCAAACGCTCCGTTACATTATCAGGGTTGAAGTATATTCTTTGTCCACTTTCAAGATGAACGTCAAGGTGGATGACGGGTGGATATCTCTCGTGGATCGAAAAACTTAAAATACGACTGCCTCGTTGTCCGTACTCTCTGGGAGCTCAGGCGGGTTTCCCTGTCAGCAAAAGTCTCAGACTCACGCGATAGCGCGTGAGCTTCGCGATCGACAGATAAACGTGCCTTTCGTTGTTCCTCGTTTTCCCTATTTGGAGTTGTCATCATTCGTCAGAAAGATTTGAACTCAGTCGAGATTCTCGCTGAGTCGAAGTTTCTGCAGCACGAAACCTAGCCTGATGTTCTCGAGTTGTAGAGAGCCTTGCCTCACGACATTCCTCAGATTCCTGTGATCGAACTAATCTCATCCTTTTAGCATTTCTGCTACATTGTGAGAGGTTGGATCTTCTTCGAGGCATTCTTACAATAAAATAGTACTTACTACTTAACACACAGTTATTTAGTAAACACGTACTAAACAATTAAATTATAAATACTTACAGATTATTATACAGTCTAAAATTATCACAGTTTAAGTAATAAGTGTTAAGACGTGCAAACCAAACGTACTAACTTTATAAAACAAAAGAATTGCTAGAAAAATTAATTACTAACCTGAGCTAATAAACTTATACTTAATAAAGAGAATCAAGAAAAGAAATAAAGAATACCAAATATTTATAATATTTATATCCTAAATACAAATTAAGATAAATATACCGAAAATCAAGGAAAGAAATGCGTAACCTATAACAAATGCTTACAATATTTATTTACAAACCCTGAATAAAAATTAAGATAAGTAAATACCCAAAAACCAAGGAAATTAGTACGTACTCTGATAGAATACCTTAACAAATGTTCGCCGTGATTCTTTAAATTGACATAACTTTTTATTTATGAACCGATTGACATGAAATCAACACTAAATGTTAAGTGAAGCTTACTACAATATATTAGTGAAAGCCGCATCTAAATCTGATAAGCCGTTTCTGATATTAGCGTGCACAAACACACAGACAAACAGACAAAAAAAAATTAATTACAATTTCGGGTTCGGCATCGATATAATAACAACCCCTGCTACTTTTTTTTATATATTTCCATTGTATACACACCACTTTTCTACAATTTTATTATATGTATAGATAGAAGATATTATTTATGTAGATTTCTATTTTATGGTACTTCGATTTTATGATATAAGGTTTTTTGTGTTATCTAATAGTGATATATATGATTATCATTATTATTTTTTTTCAATATAAGTTTCACGTACATATTGCATTTTCCACTCTATCTCTTCACCACTCATGGTTGACTGGTAGAGAATGCCTACGGCATTAAGTCCGCCTTTGTACCTATGTGTATAAAGTGTAAATAAATAAATAAATATCAAATATATCTTTCCACTCTAGGTGGAGCGACAGGGAGTGTCTGACTTGTACTGACTAAACCTTCATCCTTTTCCTTCAGTTACACATGCGTTCCGAGATCATGGGAACTAGCATACATTCCCGCAACCTCGGATATTTCCGAAGATTTCCGACATTATCACGAAGAAATCTGTGAACGCGCTCGCTTCGTCAGCACTAGAGTCTGATTCGTTTTATCGCTTTTCTTCGTTCGTTTAATTCGTTTCACGCTTGATAATGCTGGCCAAACAGCATGCACCGTCTACATTCATGTCCCTTAATAATGTAATAGGCTGTCTGGTTCCAAGGATTCTAATAAACAGCAACTAAATCAAATAAACAACACGATTGTCAATATTCCTAAACAATACCCAACAGTTCAATCCCTTCTATTTGCAGATACCATAAAATTAAACGAAGAGTTTATACACTGGCGCCGTCAGAAACCACGAGAAAGTCTCGACAGCTCATGTAAGTTCTTACACCAACTCTATAATAACTTACTGTAGTCATCATCTGCCTTACCTTCCAGTCCAACTGGATGCAAAGTGTACATTTTACATGGAACGACTCACCTTCACAACCTATTGGCTGAGTAACACGATACTCCTTGCTAATTTCGGGATAAAAGTAGTCCTCGTGTTATTTTACGATTTTGATGAATTTCATTCAGATCCGTTTAGTAGTTTTTCCGTGAAAGAGTAACAAACATCACTCAGAAACTGTCGCGTTTATAACGTTAGTTTTATATCTATTATATACTATATTCATTAAAAAAAATACAGTGAGAAGTCAAAATGTGTAGTGACCCCGCAGTAACATCGGATGATTAGAATAATAGCACTCGACTTAAGGAAGGACAAAAATAAAAGGAATATATGACGTGTGTGTAGGGATTTTCAAATATAATGCATGAAATAAAGTCGTACAGTCCTCTTTAGATTAAAAAAAACTGGCCTAGTGTGAGTCGGACTCGCGCACGAAGCGTTCCGTACCATTATCTATAAAAACGGCAAAAAAGCATGTCTGTTGTATGGGAGACCCCCTTAAATATTTGTTTTATTTTAATTTAATTATACAACTAAACATTCTGTGAATATTTCCAGCCTCTACCTGT
This sequence comes from Tholera decimalis, assembly GCA_943138885.2. Taxonomy (NCBI): domain Eukaryota; kingdom Metazoa; phylum Arthropoda; class Insecta; order Lepidoptera; family Noctuidae; genus Tholera; species Tholera decimalis. The sequence continues at coordinate 1,793,237 of OW964548.2, read as the reverse complement.
TGCCGTTATCAATATCGAGCAAAAACGAGCAAAAACAAATCACGTTTGTTGTGTGGGAGCCCCCTTAAACATTGGTTTTATTCTATTTTTTTGTATTTTTTTTTTATAGCGGCAACAGAAATACATCATCGGTGAAAATTTCAACTGTATTACCATCACGGTTCATGAGATACAGCCTGGTTACATACGGACATACAGACGGACAGACAGACGGACAGACAGACAGACAGACAGGGTCCCGTTTTACCCTTTGGGTACGGAATCCTAAAAACCTACTAAAAGACATAAGAAAAAGCTGAGGGTCAGTTTTTTCTTTTTCCAACTTAAGTCAGACTAGCATCCAAATAGTTCACAACAAATCCTACCTTTTTAAAGGGATACTATCAAACCACAGGTTTCTTACAGACGGTAGGTACGGAATCATGGTATAAAACTCGATGCAACCATTTTGTGAACCACTGTGGACGCCAATCGTGCCGGTCAACAATTCAACACTCGCTTTAGTCAGCGCGTTTAAACTTAACGAACACTTTAAGATACTGATAGAAGCTGGCTTAATGGCTAAGATGTAGGCTTTGTGGGCGAGATGTACTCCACGTATTACACTACTGCCGTGAACACAAGCATATTATTATGTATCTTCTTTGGATTTGCTAGTAATGGGAATTCTACTCACATCGCTAGTGAACTCTTAAAAAAGAAAGAATATCTAGATTATACGCTCTTTTAAATATTTGCAAAAGAACGGAACAGCTATGACTAACCACACTTAGGCACTTAATAACTAAATTAAATTATTGCTGTTTTCAGCGTCTGAAAGTGGTGATTCGATGGCAGATTTGGCAGATTCTACTACAGACCCTGAACTGATGAAAGGACCAGATTCCATTGGCTCCGAGGGTAAGGAACATTTCCTATATACCAATATTCTTCATCATCTGCCTAGCCTATGTTGGGATCAGGTTCCAAACGTACCGAATGCCGCTGACTACTATTGTTTTACAGGTACCATGGGTTCTGGAGGTTTGATAGACATCTGATCTCCACAACTCACACTTAGGCACTTAAAAACTAAATTAAATTATTGCTGTTTTCAGTGTCTGAAAATGGTGATTCGATGGCAGATTCGGCAGAATCGGCTACAGACCCTGAACTGATGAAAGGACCAGATTCCATTGGCTCCGAGGGTAAGGAACATTTTCTATATACCAATATTCTTCATCATCTGCCTAGCCTATGTTGGGATCAGGTTCCAAACGTACCGAATGCCGCTGACTACTATTGTTTTACAGGTACCATGGGTTCTGGAGGTTTGATAGACATCTGATCTCCACAACTCACACTTAGGCACTTAAAAACTAAATTAAATTATTGCTGTTTTCAGTGTCTGAAAATGGTGATTCGATGGCAGATTCGGCAGAATCGGCTACAGACCCTGAACTGATGAAAGGACCAGATTCCATTGACTCCGAGGGTAAGGAACATTTTCTATATACCAATATTCTTCATCATCTGCCTAGCCTATGTTGGGATCGGGTTCCAGCGGTACCGGATCGCTGACTACTGTTGTTTTACAAGTACCATGAGTTCTGGAGGTTTGATAGACATCTGACCTCCACAACTCAGTGCCCAGTAACACGACCTTGTCAAAACTGGTGTCAGAATTTATGACCACTTGTGAGCTTCTCACCACTCACGATCGCGTTCTATGTTGTGTTGTCTAGTATTATAATTTATTTATTTATACTTAGTTAATTAAAATGGTAAAACACCTAATTACATTAATTAGGTAACACAGAAATGCATATAAGAAAAGAATAATAATAATTGTGATTGATATTTGAAATTATATAAGATAAAATTTACATAAAAATGCAACAGTAGACACTAGCATACTTCCTCTCGCAGAACACCAGACAGTAAAATTATGCGTGCATGCATAATTTTACTCCATTCGTCGGCAAACACATCACATTCAGGGTTGGTAGTCAAGAGGGCATTGAACATCCTTAGAGTGCGACATACTAGGGATTTAGCTCTGGCGACAGTTTTAGAAGTCGGTGGAGCAAACAAAATTAAGGCCTAGCATTCCTAAAAGGTAGTAGGTAGGGTACATGTAGGGAAAGAAATGGTATAACCTTTTGAATAGGAACCTCAGGAAGATTTTCTGAACCTTTTCAATGATGAATGTCTGAATTGCAATGTAGGGATGCCAGGCACAGGCTAGGGATGTACAACATAACCAAAATAATCGTGATATCAACAACTGACGAAAGACTACCAACGCTATATTATCCGCGAGCTATTCTGTTGTTTGCTTGTGACATAATAAATCTCCCTTTTCTACGAGGATACCAAAAATATGCGAGGTTTTCTTCTTCATGAACAAAGACTACAATATAATATAGGGTATTGATGAACAACATCAAGGGCAACACTACGGTTAACAGTTGAATAGAATTAGTTCCGTGTTTTTAGGGTTCCGTAGCCGAACGGCAAAAAACGGAACCCTTATAGTTTCGACATGTCTGTCCGTCTGTGTCTGTCCGTCCGTCCGTATGTCACAGCCATTTTATTCCGAAACTATTAGGACTATACATGTAAAACTTGGTAGGTAGATGTATTCTGTGAACCGCTTTCCGATTTTAAGAGAAAATTTTTAAAATATTTAAAATAAAGGGGGCTCCCCATACATGGAACTGAAACTGAAAATATGTTTTTTTCATAAAACCTATACGTGTGTGGTATCTATAGACAGGTCTTTAAAAATGACATTAAGGTTTCTAAAATGACTTTTTCATAAAGTTAATCGTTTAAAAGATATACGCTTCCAAAGTGGTAAAATGTGTCCCCCCCCCTCTAACTTCTATAATAATGAAGTAAAAAATCTAAAAAAATCATATGTTGTAGATCATAATGTAATCTTTCAATCAAAATTAGTTTGAACGAGATCGAGTTAGCAGTTTTTGAAATACAGTATATTTTCTAAAACCGCAAATATAACTTTGTAATTCATACAAATACTATGAAAAACATAGTTATTTGGCGTAGTTGTAAAAATTTTAAATAAGCTAGTTTTAAGAAATTTGTAAGGTTTTTTTTTTTCAAATAAATATATTAAGTATATTATATTTATTATAGTTACTACGGAACCCTTCATGGGCGAGTCCGACTCGCACTTGGCCAATTTTTTTTAGTTAATATTAAATTACTTAGTTATTTTGACCTCTTTCCAATTAGTTATCTAGTAAAATGAATAGAAATTAATGTTCCGTGTAAAAATCCACGAATACAGTGAAAATAAGTGAAAAATATTTGTAGTGTATATTGGTGATAGTTATAGGTTACCGGCTTCCGTACATTTTTTGCATTGTCATCTTGTTATCAGGTACAAATAAGTTCCTTTTACGTGCTTACTATATTGCTGCGATCTATAAACTTAATTAAATTTACGCCGTGCACTTTTTACATGGCTAGAAATTGACACTAATAGCCTTTAAAATATAAAAATAACCTTGGTTGGTTGATGTCAGAACTTCGTACTTTGCAACCGACGACAAAAAAAGGAGGAGGTTATCTATTCGACGCGTATATATTTTTTTTTTAATGTATGGTCGTCGATTACTCGAAGACGGCCGAACCGATTTGAAAAATTCTTTTTTTGTTTGATAGGTTATACTTTGAAATTGGTACCATTTGTCACCAAGTCAGGATCTGATGATGGGATCCTGGAGAAATCGAGGGAACTCTTCAAATATGGACATTCAAATATGCACACCTATGGCGTTTTGGGTATTTCTTATAGTAACTTGTGCAGTTGCTCTCAAAAAGTACCATTTGGGGAAGTGGAACTGATGATGAAGACCACAGATGGCCGCCGAAACTACTCAATAATAAGTATTTCGTGGATTGCGATTCGATTACTTGAATATGGATGTTAAGCACTTTATGCTCGTCACAATGCATATGGTGATGTATAGCTGATGGTGAAGTACCAGGAGAACTCCTCAAAAATTAACGGCCCAGTATTGGGAAAAGCAATATTTTGTAAAATGTTATAAGTAGTTGACATTTAGGCTCTTGTAACTAGGTAAATTAAAAATCAACCAACTAAAAAGAGTGAAATAAAAACTTTTTACCAAAAAATTAAACCGACTTTGCAGTGTTTTTTGGGAGTCGGTTTAATTTTTTGGTAAAAAGTTTTTTATAGCATAATTTCGATTTCTCACTAACTAATTATCTTTGAACTTTAGTTTTTTGCCTTTCTTTTTATTTTTTATTTATTTATTTTATTATTTATGTACACACAGTAAAATACATAAGGATACAACATAATTATAATATTTGAGTACAAAGGTACTGCTTATTTCTTAAGAAATTTCTTCCAGCAGACCTGCGAAAGGAGAAGTGAAAAATAAATGTAGATAATAGTGTATGAGAACAAGAAGAGAAATAAATATGAATATGTGCCCCTAAGCTGGGCCGGATTAACCATCAGGCGGAGTAGGCAACTGCCTAGGGGCCCCGCATCAACTAAGGGCCCAGGCCCAGTGCACGCACGAAGAAAACATGTTTCTTCGAACGAGAATTTGATGTGCGTGTGAACTTAGGGACCTCATTGTTATCTCACAAAAAAATCGTTAGATTTAGTAGGAGAATTAAAACAATTTTAGAACAAATCTGGGAATAAGTAAACAAATATGTATTAAAAACTACAGCCCTTAATGTGCGTTTCCTCAGTTCACACATGATTTGATCAGTCAAAGTAAGAAAAGGGGCCCCGAGAATGCCATTGCCATAGGGTCTCTGACAGAGTTAATCGGGCTCTGCCCCTAAGACGACCCACTGACCGTGAAGTCTAAAACTAAAATATTAAATATACCTACACATACTTATAATGCAATAAAAATAACATATACTTAAATAAATACATAATGTTAGAATATATAAACATTATATAAATATATACATAAATAATTAACACAGTTAAGAGGAAAGGTAATGCTCTTTTAATCGACTTTTGAATAAAGACATTGTTTTTAAGTCACGAATGCTCGGCGGAAGTGACTTCCACAACTTTTTCGACACTTTTTCTTCATTTCCATTTCCTCTCACACTATCATGCCTCTGACTCGAAGCGCCTTTGCTCGCCAAGAGAGTCCAAACTCAAACTGGTTTTGAGCGAATTGCAGGCGTCCAAGAAGTGCTGTGATCAATTAACTAAGGAAATAGATGACAGTGAAAAGGTGCTCATTGAAGCCTATGAAAGGAATAGGCAGTTAAAAAATTAAATGGCTCAGTTATACATTCAATACATTGATGTTATTGAAGCCCGGTATAGGTAGAGATGTAAATTGAAAGAAAACAAAATGTTTTAGTTTCACAATCTTGAAAAAAAAACATGAAAAATATCTTGGCACCGTTGCTTTTTTTCTACATTTGGTTTTTTTTCACAAAAAGTGAAACTCTATAACTAAAGTGGAATAAGACACTAAATTTGATTGTTTTGTTTTTATTCAAGTCAAATAATGTTTAAATCAATGGGTAACTATTATTATGAACTTAAAAAATACTTAATGTGTTACAATCATCTGTATCAGTATCAGTAGCTACGGCTACGCTTGTTTTATCAGCTTCGGAATAATGTTCTGTGTCTGTATTTGTTTCATCTGATTCTGAATCAACGACTATACTATCAGGGACTATTACATTCTGCTTGTGTTAATATTGTTGATGATTGTACTGATTGCACAGATTGCACAATGTACATTATTTTCCTAGCCCTGTCATTTGTCAGTCTATTACGTTTCTTGGTATGAATGTCGCTGACTCACTGTACGTACTAAATGTTTCTGCAGTCTGCACGCAAATCAACCAAAACATAAACCAAACGAGGATTAGGGAAATCCCCGTCCGTAAATGTAGTTTACACTTGGTGTTGCCAATTATGTTAAGACATGTATTATTTAACAAAAAACAAATGGTATTTTCTTATTGAACAAAAAAAAAATAATATCAACTCACATACGCCAACCGCCTTACCATATTTTTATTTTCCTACTCATGAAAAAAAACCTACTCCAGAAAAAAAAACCGTTTCTTTTCATGTATTTTTTTAAACGTTTTTTTTTCATCTCAGAAAAAAAACCGTTTTTTTACAACTCTAGGTATAGGCTCCTATTAGTAGTGGACGGATTTAGTCAGTGTAGCTCAGAATATGAACAAGCTCTTAATGATAGGTATTTATTACAACAAGAGCTACAAGAAGCTCAATGCCAAATATGCCAGTTAGAAACCACAAATCTAAACATAACAGCCTCATTTAATCTTAGTTTATTCAGCGAGCAGGTGCCTGTTGCCCCGCCATGGTTTCCTTAATAAACCCCAGCAACAACATTAATTTAACAGCTGATGATTCAAGTAAATCGGTGAGAATAGTAGGTAGTAAAATAAATAAAAAAAAAAAAAATTAACAAATACATTATTAAAACTAAAAAGATGGCTAAAAAGCGAATATTTTTTATTAAAAATGTGAAATGAAATAGAGAAAGACCAAATTTACTGAAACAATTAGATATTTACTCATTTAATTTGGAACAAAGTACTAGGAAGTACCAAATTGACACTGAGGACTTGCAAGCTGAACTGAACCATTTGCGGGAAAAACTGAGTTCAATGACTGTTAAATATAATACCACTGAAAATGTAATGAGGGAATATGTATTGGCAATGAATGAGCTGGTAAGCTCACAAACCACCAACTGCAAACATTGTCTGCCATGTTCAAGTATAGATTCGCTAGACCATTCATTGTCAACATACAGTACCAATAACACCTTACAGCAGCCTCATGTTTCAATTCATTAATTCCTATTATTAGTTCTAAAACAATAAAACACAAAACTACAATAAAAAACCATTTAGTCATATTTTCCGGTGAAATTGGAAAGAATTTTGACCACTTATTGAAACATGAATATCCGGGACATTAAATTGTAAACTACTGTATGCCTGGTTGTTCCTTTTTTGATACTATGAAAAAAAATATACCTTTCACCAGGATACAATTTTGATATTATTTGTTGGTAATATGGGAAATGTAAACAAAGGAGAATTTATCCAAAATCACAGGTCTCCTGTGCAACCTGAACTTAAATTTTTTTGTAATGATTACATTTCCATACAGTAAAAGTTTGCCACAGGAAGAAAATAACCTTAGATCTAATGTTAATACAAAAATGCATAACCTGATATATTATGATAGCAATATATTCCAATTAATTGACATTAACAATTACCTCAGTAAAGGTTTTTATTTGACAAAAGATAGATATTATGTAGGTAGGTACTATATTTTTTTAGTATTACAGCCAAGAACTTGGCTAAACACATTGCTCCTTTTGAGCAATGCCTTGACATTTTAAATCTATACTAATATTATACAGCGGAAACGTTTGTTTGTTTGTTTGCTTGAACGCGCTAATCTTCGAAAGTACTAGGTGGATTTGGATGCAATTTGGTATGGAAGTAGCTTGAAGCTTGAGAAAGGTTATAGGCTACTTTTTACGCGACTGCAAAAAGGAGAGTTATGTTTTTACCGTGATAATATCCACGGGAGCGAAGCCCCGCGTGAGTACTAGTATATAATAATAATAAGCCATTTATTCAACAGTAGTACAATTTCCTTAATATCTAAGCTAAATAAAATCTAGGTTGTCTTCTGTTGATTGCCAATCGGCAAAGGCCTCCTCCAACCTTTTCCACTCGTTTCTGTCCTTGGCAACATGGCTCCAGGTCACACCTGCGAATTTGGCCAGGTCGTCCTCCCATCTTTGACAAGGTCTTCCCCTTTTTCTTATGCCATTCCTGGGGTACCACTCTGTGACCTTGCTCCACTTCTCCTTCCCTCTACTCATATGCCCAGCCCATTTTCATTTTTGTATCCTGACATTTGTTGCTATGTCCTGAACCTTTGTATTTTTCCTAATGTCTTCCAACCTGACTCGATCTATTTTTTTTTATTCCCATCATGCTTCGCTCCATCGAGTGCTGGCATATGTTTAGTTTCTTGCTATTCAACTGAACAGCAAGAAGTCAAACATGGGCCCCCACTAAACTTAGTGGGGGCCCATGTTTGACTTCCGTAAATCAATACAGGGAGAATGCATGTGTTGAATACTTTAGATTTAATTGATATGTGCAGTATCTTATCCTTCACTAACTGTGCCCCACAGTTTCACCCGCGTATAATCCTAATACTATATATTATTAACGCGAAAAACTCTGAATATTGATGAATAGATGGTAACATTTTAGTAATCCTATCTAATTTTTAATAATTAGAGAATCGCAAAGTAAAGATAGTTGTTAATGATATTATTAAAAATAGATTAATGCCCGTTTTCACCAACGACCCCTAAACTATACCCTTGGTAGGGATCCCTTAGGCTAAGGTACCCCTTAAATGCATCCCTTAACTTAATTCATGTTCACCATGCTAAGGGACACCTACTTAGGGGCTACTTAGTTAAGTGACAGATTTCTTGTCATAGTTAATCCAAAAACCGCACTTTTACCGACAACATTTTTAAGTTACATTTTTACAATAATTCAGAACAAAATAAAAATATTTTACATTAGGAACATGATATAACAACAATTACGTTACAAAACAATATGTCAACATCGAAAAACGAACATATTATTATTTACAAAATTGTTTGGCTGTTTAACGAAATTCCAGTGCCTTTTTTTAAGTTCTGACCAAGGATCTTCTACCTACTAACTGGATTGCTTACGAATGATTCAAAGAATACAGAAAGTCTTTCTTAATTGTTAAAGAATAGAGTATAAACTTGCACGCATAAAACTGAAGGAACTATTCGTTCCGAGCGAGACAGTGCCGTGTGTGGACTGTGTCCCTTTCTTCTGTGTGGCAGATTAAAAATATTTATTTCAATGGTAATTTTTTCGCCCTGTCTGTTGTAGTAATAACGCCTAGTTTTAAACTTCTTTGGAATTCTATCTTTAAAATGAATTACCATTATTACTGTATGCATATTAATGAAAATTAAAGTTATTTTACCATGCAAACACAAGATGTTTAAACAAAAACAAAATGGAATTTGTAAGAATTAGTAGTGATATATTATACTATACCTGGCAATTACTACATTGCCGTCTGACGTTTACTTGACATCTGTATGTTTGTAAATTTGAATTATATTTAATTTTGTAAGTTTTCGTAATATTAAAATGCAAGTTATTGTAACCATGGTAAGAACGTGTTTTGTGGTTAATTGCAAGAGTGAAAAGTGTACCCCGGGTCTGGAATTTCCTTTTTTAAGTAAGTTTTGTGACTTTGTTTACAAATTGCATTTAGGGTGACTATGTTTTCAATGTAAAAGTGGATGTTCTTCTCTTTATTCTTCTTATTTATTATTTTTCTTTCTTCTCATTATATATTATTTTTTGTTATTTTAAGCTTTCCTAAAAATTATGATCTTCGAGACCGGTGGCTCAGTGTTCTACACAGAAGGGTCAGAAACGGTTCTAAAATTTGTAGCCGCCATTTCAAGCCCGAAGAAACATTGCATTTCGAAACAAGATCATATGATGCAATTCCATCCATTTTCCCTAAAGTAAGTTATCAATCTTTACAAATGACATGAAGATCACCGTTTTGAAATAGATTATGAGCATAGCAAGATGAATTTTCATTTTGAATCTATCTTAACCATAAATACTAAAATTTTGTTCTCATCCATTGATATACTAAAAACCCAAGATGCACACTCAACGTCTCAAAACCGTCCGCATAAAATGAGTGCTTAATTCTAAATTATGCGCTCATTTCAAATAGTAACGGCAAATTTCAATGGTTGCGTTTTCAGTGTCAAACAATGTATTATGGCATCTTTTTTATTTTAGTCGCATACTAAAAATTACCCTGTTGAACAAATAATGGAGTCGATTTTTTTTCTTGTATTTATTTATTTTTTATTAATAGGTTTATGCTTTATTGTCCATATTGTCCATACTAATATTATAAATGCGAAAGTAACTCTGTCTGTCTGTGTGTTACCTTTTCACGCCTAAGCCGCTGAACCGATTTAGATGAAATTTTGAATGGGAATAGTTTAGGACCGTGTGAAGGACATAGGGGAGTTTTTATCCCGAAATTCCTACGCGATCAGGATTTACGCGGGAAAAACCTCTACGCGAACGAAGTCGCGGGTAAAAGCCTAGTATTAAGAATAGATTAAAGTAAACTTTATTGTACACCAAAAGTTAAACACATCTATTTTACAATAATTAATACTAATTTAGTTTTTGGCAAATATGTATACGTTATACAATATACTGAAGGAGTAGAGGTCGTCAATTTTACGTTTTTTTTAATGTTCATAAATAAAATAAATAAATAATTTATTGAACATAAAAATATTACACCTTTCAAGTGAAGCCCCTGACTCCTATGCTAAGCGAGCCTGTGTTACAGGAATCAGTGTCCTACGCTATACATGAATGGTAATACACATTTCAATTTTTATAAATTATAAATAAAAAGTAACATTAGAAGGTATTGAGAACAAAAGAAATAGAAGCGAAACGTGTATATGTGTGTAAGTTTGAGTGTATGTGCGTAATTGCGTGTGTGTGTGTGTGTATCTCGACGCGTGTGCGTTAACATGAGTGTGTGTTTTGAATAGCTTAATTTACTGTACTGATTTTTAAACGTCCCTGCCCATACTGGAATAATTTAAATGATTTAATAATAGAATAAAAATATATTTTAAGTATATCGATTCATGGGATAACTCATGGGTTCACGACATGCGGTATGCTAAAGATAAAAGTGTGTGTGAGTGTTGCTTTGGCGCAACACCAATCTCATTAAAAACTTCTTATTTTTATACTTTAGTTTTCTCGTGACCAAATACGATGCGGAGAACGGACTTCAATCGTCAGCCAACAAAGGCGAGAGATTTTTTTTTATGGCGAATTTTTTTGACGAAGATATTATGTATATCACGGCAAAAGGTATAAGCTTTATTGAATTAAAAAAAAATAATAAACGATTTTAACAGTTAATATTTGTTTCATTGATATACACATGTTCTACCCGAAAACATTTACGCTATATTTACGTCTTTAGAACACAATTTAATAAACTTATAATACTAACAAAAATGTTTTATAAAAAAAATAGTATAAGGAGTAAGTCTCCACTCAAGGCCTTGTCCTATCGAGCAACGTCAGTCGTAAAATTTGATTGTCTTTCGCACACTGCTTTGTAAAAACAACTTTAAACAATTTTCATAAGATGGAATTTGCAAAAACATATTTTATTCTTATAGCATTACTATTACTACGTAGGTGGTGAGTGTTTGGCGACTGTTTCAAGCGTCACTTTTCTTCGAGACTGTGCATCTTGGGTTTTTAGTATATCAATGTTCTCATCAATCTATTATTATTTTAGATTCCTGTTAAAGCGAAACAAATAAATGTTAAATAAATAAATGTAATAAATAAATGTTAAAGAATATACAACCTGTACTGGGCACATTCAAAGATCAGTAAGTGAAAGTTATGAAAGGAGTCAAATTAATAAGCATAAAAGTCGACATTTTTGTTGATTTATTTACTTTTGCTTAGCAAATTGATGGCAAAAATATTTTATATCATTTTGGCCAAAAACTCAGCTACGCAAACTTGCTTACAAGTGTAGTTTATTATATTAATAATTACTTATAACTTACTTAATTAACTTTTATCCACTGCAGTTAGTTAATGTCGACAAATAATAATAATAATTCATAATTTAAAGATTATTTCCATACTTTTAACTAATAATAGAGTAATACATTTTTTAGGGTTGAGTGTCAAGCCAATCTTGTAACAAACCTGCAGCTGCAACATATGAGGAACTAGAAAATATAGAACCAACCTAATAATAATAACCTTATAATTGTCATTCGATCTGCCTCCTTCATGTTTAGAATTATGTATGTTAATAATATTGATTTCTAACCTTAAATAGCACATGTGGTGTTAGCCTGTAATTAATTGTTACACTTATAAATGTAATATGACTGTTTCATACAAATGTATAGTGTAAACAATTGTAGGTTAACCTAAATAAATATATCTTACTAATCTTACTAATTTCTTCTTACTTCTTACTAATCCTTCCTACTAATATTATAAATGCGAAAGTTTGTGAGGATGGATGGATGTTTGTTACTCTTTCACGCAAAAACTACTGAACGGATCTGAATTAAATTTGGTCAGTAGATAATTGACATTCTGGAATAACACATAGGCTACTTTTTATCCCGAATTTCCCACGGGATCGGGATTTGCGCGGGAAAACCTTCCCACGCGAACGAAGTCGCGGGCAGAAGCTAGTACATAAATAAATTATATCTCTTCTGTTATTCTTTCTATTTATAATCATCGTTTTTCATGAAGGGTTTTAGTAGTTTTAATTATATATAAACATTGCATCATTTTATTTTTAGTCTACTGGTTCTAACCGTACAAGTGTCGAATAGACGTAGATTACCAATTAATGCACGTTTGTTTGGACGTCTATACCACTGCCTATCAAGGCCAAGCCTTCGAAGAATTGCCAGCTGGTGATTCTGTTATTAATTCTGTATCTGCAATAATTGTATTTGTATCACGAGTCTTAACCACTTTGAAAGTTTATAATTCCACGCAATAAAGTCTGCTTAACAAAACCAATTTTGCGTTAAGCCCGTATAAGGAAGGGTTTATTATAGAAATTAGCGCGCTCAATATAAGTTCCTCAGATATATATTGAGAACTAGCTTTTCACCCACATGGAATTCTGTTATATCGCGCTACCGAGCTACTATTCAAAAATCTGAGATAGAAAGAACCCTATATAGTTCCCAGGGTTTTAAACTATCTCCATGCCAAATTTTTCGAAAGCGGCTCTGTGATTTAACCGTGAAAGCGTAACAGACCGATACAGACCTTTGTATTTATAATTGAATTTATTTCTTTCTTTCTATGTAATACGTTATTAAGAAAAAAACCGGCCAAGTACGAGTCGGACTCGCGCATGATGGGTATTTTTATAGGTAGGTAATTAATGGTACGGAACCATTACCTATAAAAAGCGCCAAAAATATCACAACTGTTGTATGGTAGTCTCCCTTAAATATTTATTTTAATTAATTTATAGTATTTTTTGTTATAGCGGTAACAGAAATACATCATTTGTAAGGTTATAATATAATAATAATAATATATTTATTTGACAAAAATCTTACAAATTTAATAATAAGGTTAATAATAAGTGTCTTAAAAAAACCTGCAAATATTGCATCAAATAAAATTGTCCTTACGTTTATCGCGAATCGATATCCACACTACTAGAAAGAGATAGCTAGGTCCTTCGAGGGTATACTCTTCGGAACGGATTTGAGCTTCGCGTCCGCATTCCAGTTTAGGTACAAGTTCCTTGGTTCTGACTTTTTGAGACGTATCATCTTTGACAGTGACATTCCGGTTGATGTTAGGTCATTATTTCTGTGTGGTTATTTTGCCAGTGTTTGTCTGGATTTTATACCTATTAAATTAATAACAATGGCTGAGAAAATAAAACGTGGACACATAATTATGGTAGCATAAAATCTAAGGGCACATAATAGTTGTTTGATCGGGGCATAGAATTATTTCAGAAAAAGTAATTTGAAAGTTAATGATAACATAGATAGAGGTACCTGCTAGAATAGAAAACCTTTTAAAGTTTCTGTACTTGCACCTACTAAGACTAACATACACTTTATAGCAAACAGTTTTAGGCATTGCATAGATATTGTAGGTACCTACACATACCTATTATCTACTGTTTTAATATTTAATGCATAGGTATCTTACCTATCGTCTGGATATTCTAAAATATGTTCTAGTTTTTGTAGTAGAAATGTCACGCAATCCTTGGATAACCTATATCTTGTACAAAAGTCTTTATCATCATACTGTGTGAAAAAGTCTGGTCTTTCACGATAAACACATGGCCGTGTATTTAACCTAGGGTTTGCCAATAATTCCACCGTCTCGACAGCTTCAATACTATCAAAAAACTCAATTAATAGATCTTCAATTTTAACAAAAAAATAAAGAACACGCGACTTGTTTAACAACTTAAAACTAACCCTTAGGCTAGGGGTCAGTTAGGGGCCGAACATTCGGGCCCCTAAATATAAGGGATCCCTTAAGAGTTTAGGTGTCCCTTAAACGTTGGTAAAAACAAAACTTGCGTTAAGTGATACTTAAATTGGCTTAAGGGTTCCTTAAAATTTAGGGGTCGTTGGTAAAAACAGCCATTAGAGTATTTCGGTTTTATATACAATATTTTAGTCCTATTTTCTTGTGGTATTAGTATGTATTGGTTTCCTTGCGGATCTAGATAAAGCAACATATAATTGGCCATGTGAAAAAAAAAATTGGCCAAGTGCGAGTCAGACTCGTCCATGATGGGTTCCATCGTAGCTACGCCAAATGACTTTCTTTTTATTTCCAAAAAACAAAGTCAAAGAATTCTATCACCATCCCGTAATTATATATATATTAGGTAGGTATATATTTATTCAGTATTAATATAAATATGTATTTTATTAGCTAAGTATGTTTTAATTTACGTAATTAGTATTTATACATAGGTACTGTGCATCATCTCTTATGCAACTCTCCTGTCGCAGGTCTGCTGGAAGAAATTTCTTATGAAATAAGCAGCACCTTTGTGTTTTCTTTTTGTAAGAGTGGGGAAATCATCGATAGACTTCTACTGACTAAAAACCCACCCTGTTCTTTCATGTGCCCTTAAGTTCCGGGGCTTTGATTTTTCGTTCGAACATTCCCGCAACCCCGGAAGTTGTATCCTTTTAAAATAATAGGTAAATCTGTAGGTACCATGGGGATTCGAGGTATAAGTGCCGTTTATTTAGCCTCTGATCCTGTGAAAACTATAGCAATTATGACATTACTTCGAAGATATTTTAATAAAAGCAACGAGTTAGTTAGCATATAAAATTTAAATATTAGGTAACCCCTGACAACCATGAAACACCTGAACAGATCTTGATAAGTTGTAGCTAAGAACCGTCTCGATCACGTCAGCTTTCTAACAAAAAAACCGCGTCATAATCGGTCTTATGTTGCCACAGCAGACATACACACATACACAAAGATACACAGACACATCAAACTTATAACACTCCTCTTTTTGCGTTAGGGCTTAAAAAAGGAATTGAATCTCCTACACAAAATTAAGAAATGTAAGAATATAGACTACAAATACGTATTTTTATAACTGTATACATATCAATGGAACTAACATTAAAAAAATGAATAAACTTACTATAAACATTAAACTAAACGATCCTTAACGATCTCCTTTTAGAAGTCGGTTAAAAAAATGGGTTAAACGAAATAACACCCTATCAAAATTACTTATTCAACTAAACAGAAAGTAAAATAAAAATACTCAAATGTATAGATACAAAATCACACATCTGACGTAAAAAAAAGCTGAAACAATTTTCACTTACATAGGAAGTGAAAATCAAATAAATCGAAATGAATGAAGCCAAAGATACAATTATTATAATACGTCATTGAATGAAACCAAGTTTAGATACCTATATTTAATATTATCAGTGCGGTAACGCGACTGTGCTCAACGCGCCGTACATCCGCGCGCCATTTCGGTAAATAACGTTGTTGAATAATTTTAATTTTACATTTTCTCCTAAACTATAAGTCCAAATTCTTCATAAAATTGTCTTGGTGATGGAACTATTTTCGAACGTAAGTATTAATATGGCTGCATAATAATAATACTACAATGTCATGCCTTATTTTTTTGTTATTTTCTTTACATAATTTGCCTTATTGTAGATTATTCATAAAAGTTAGATATGTAGTACCACGGATTTTTTTAGATCTACATAAACCCTACATTTTTGTAGTACATGATCTTGTGGTAAATCTCAGCATTTCGCCAGTTCACGCGATTATAATAATAATTAATTGTGTGTAATTTACCGGCGTAATTTCTTCCGACTTACTTCACTCATACCCTTATTTTAGGAAAACTGAAAGTAGTAGCGTAATGCTAGATAGGTTATAGCCTTTGTCATGAAACTGCCTATCACAATCAGAAATAATTTTTGAAATCCACCCAGTACTTTCGAAGATTAGCGCGTTCAAGCAAACAAACAAACAAACAAACTTTTACGCTTTATAATATTAGTATAGATTATTTCTTTCATGCTCCAATATCTTTTCCATCCGTTTGCTATTCTTCTGTTTATTTCCCTTTCAATAATGTCTGTGGGTGAGATAATTTGGCCTAGATAGATGTATTCATCCACGTATTCTATCTCACTTTGGCCAACCCTGATGGTTTCATTCTTAGGTCCATTGGTCATTAATTTAGTTTTCTCCATGTTCATTTTTAGGGTTCCGTAGCCGAATGGCAAAAAACGGAACCCTTATAGTTTCGATATGTCTGTCCGTCTGTCTGTCTGTCTGCCTGTTCGTCCGTCCGTATGTCACAGCCATTTTATTCCGTAACTATTAAGACCATGTGAAACTAATATGATATTAAGAAAAAAATTAATAAATATTTAAAATAAAGGGGGCTCCCCTACATGGAACTAAAACTGAATTTTTTTTTTCATGAAATTTATGCGTGTATGTTATCTATAGACAGGTATTTAAAAATGATATAAGGGTTTCTAAAACCACTTTTTCATAAAGTCAATCATTTAAAAGATATAAGCATTAATTTAAAAGGTAAAATGTCCTCCCCCTCTAACTTCTATAATAATGGAGTGAAAAATCTAAAAAAATATATATGTCTGTAGATCTTAATGTAAACTTTCAACCAAAATTGGTTTGAACGAAATCGGGTTAGCAGTTTTTGAGATACAGCATCTTTTCTAAAACCGCAAATATAACTTTGTAATTCATACAAACACTATGAAAAACAAAGTTATTTAGCGTAGTTGTAAAAATGTAAATAAGATAGTTTTAAGAAATTTTTAAGGTTTTTTTTTATTCCTCATATTGATATACATATTATATTATTTTATTATAGTTACTACGGAACCCTTCATGGGCGAGTCTGACTCCCACTTGGCCAATTTTTAATCCCACCGTGTGACTTTCTAATGCCAGATCATTTGCCATGACATTCAGTTCGTGTGGAGTTTTTGCAAAGAGAACTATGTCATCTGCAAATCTTAAATGTGTTAACCAGGTTCCATTAATGTTGATTCCATATCGTTCCCAATTTAGTCTTCTAAATATCATTTCGAGGACTGCAGAAAAAAGTTTTGGGGATAGCGGGTCGCCCTGTCGCACGCCCTTTTGTCTGCTAAATGGTTCTCCTTTCTTTTCCAACTTTATGCATGCTGTACTTTGCTTGTATATCTTCGTCAGTATCCTTATGTACTTGCTTTCGATACCTTGTTCTTTTAGGGCCTCCCATATCTTATTGTGAAATAAAGAGTCGAAAGCCTTGCTGTAGTCTATGAATGCCATGTAATATAGTTGGTTGTATTCATAGGATTTTTCTATGATCTGCCTCACCACATGTATATGATCTACTGAGTAACCTCTACGAAAACCCGCTTGCTCGTCTGGTTGGCAGTTGTCTAATTTTCATTCCAGTCTTCTTAGCAGTATTTTCGCAAATATTTTGTATACATTGGACATAAGGCTGATCGGGCGATAATTACCTATATTAAGTTTATCACCTTTTTTATATAACAATACTATATTACATTGCGTCCATTGTACCGGGATAGTTTCGGTTGCGAAAATTTGATTATTGGTAACAGGAATTTTTTTGCCATTAATAGGATTTCATTTTCAATGCCATCTGGCCCTGGGGCTTTGTTTTTACTTTGGGACTGTAATGCTACTTCTACCTCGCGTTGCAGTATATCGGGTATGCTCTCATCCTCATCGTCGTTTAGTACTATTGATTCACCATGTTCTTCTTGTGTATTCTTATATAAATTTGTATAGTTCATAGTAGCAATATCTTTTATGTCTGATCTTCTGTTTTGTTCTATTCCTTTCTCATTTCTCACCTTTGTAACCCAATCTTTTGATTCTAACAATTCTTTATATGATTTTTTCTTCCTCCTGTTCTAATAATTTGCTTTTCTATTTTTTCTCTTCTATTTTGCTTTCTATTCCTTCTCATTACTCTGTTTTATATCTTTACTCAGCTCTGATATGCGTTTTCTACGATTATCTGTGTCTCTGGAACTGATTACTAGTTTCCTCGCTTCGAATAGATTTTTTGTTTTTATTGATAAATAGCTTTTCTACTTTTCTTTATTATCTTTATTAGTGCATGTACTTTTTGCTAGTTTGATTGAAGTCTCGAACCAGTCGTATTTCTTTTGAATATCTAGGTTCTTTGTTTCTTTCTCGAAGTCAGCACATCCTTCTTTCAGTTTGTTTGCAGCTTCTTCTAGGTTTTGAATACTCAATTTACCATCAACGTTCCTTCTGGGTCTTTATGTCTTTGTTCTGACCATTCTATGGTTCGTGTTGAAATTAAATTTGTTCACAACTTTTAAATCGGGGAAATACATTGGTTGGTTGGTGAGTACAAAATCAATTTCATTTTTGTATTTGCCTCCTGGTGATACCCATGTCCATTTCCTTGAACCTTTCTTTTTGAATTTGCTGTTTAGAATATAGAGGTTGTTTTCGAAAGACATAGAGTCTTTCTCCATTTTTGCTTCGTCGGGTTCCATAAGTAAAAGGTCCAAGATCACGTCTTTCCTCCGGCAAACTTTCACCTGTCTGGCTGTTGAAATCTCTCATCACTATTAAGTTTTTGTGCGTATGTTTCTCTATAGTACTGTTTAAATTCTCATAGAAATCTTCGATTGTCTTTTTGTCTGTTTGTTCAGTCGGAGCGTAAACTTGCACAAGAGACCACATGTCTTCGTAATTGTGTAATTTCATATTTAGCACTGCTAAACGGTTCGAAATTCCTATGAACTCATCAACATATTGTGTCATGTGCTTTTTGAGATAAATCCTACCATATTTTGGCCTTCTTTTTTACCTATGTGATATAGAAGGAAGTCCTCATATTCTTGTATGTTTTCTCCAGCTCGTCTTAACTTCACTCAGACCGAGAATGTCCCATTTGATGTCATTTAGTGCATTGTTTAGTTCTGATAGACTCTCGTCCGACTTGAGTTAGAACATTTAGTGCTGCAATTTGGATGCTTTCTTTAATGGGGGTATTACATTTTCCTTTGTTGCTAATGTTGTTGTTTTGTAGTGTATGTTTGTTTGGTATTTTGTAGGTTGGCGGGTGGTGGTCTAATTCCCCACGGGGACCAGCCGGGATGGGGAATGTTTGTTTGGTTTTGTTGGTATTCGTTATTTTGAAGTTTTTATTTTGGCTCCCGCCTATTTCAAGTTTTTTGATGTCTCCGCTATATTCGGATTTGATTGGCTTGATGCATTACTGAGTACCGAGAAAAAAAAACGAGACTAGGTGTGGTCTCGAAATTCCCGGGAAAAACGAGACTTTCGAGACTATTTCAAAACTAGGTTTCTTATTTATAAGCTATGCAATCAGAGAGTCAAATCAAGATATTTTAATCAAGTAGTTACTTTCATAAACAAATGCAGATTTAAAAAAAAAACATTTGTTACAGTTTTGTTTTCTTTTTGTGTAGTGGGCACGTAAAAAACTAAGGGCATTTAACCCTAATTTTGTTACAAAAGTAACCCGCATTAGAAAAACCTTTTTTGCTTGTACGCTAGAGGGTTACTACTTAGTACCACTTCGCGCTTTCACAATGAAAGGGGATAGAACCTATCTGGCGTATCGACGTCATCATTTTGTTTTTTAATCGCGGTGCATGATGAAAGTGTAGTATGCATGGCTAGAGGAACAAAAAATGTCCAGTAACACGGTACCCCAAAGTGTCACGTAATAGTTTGAAGGTAAACATCGACATATAATTTCAACGAAAATCATTAAAAATAGACTCATTACGCGTCCATACGCTTATTAGTATTTAGCTTATTAGTCTAACAGTATGACAAAACCGCTACTATAATTAATTATTTGCGTACTAAATCGCATCGCAATAAAAGGCATGTCAAAGAATTCCACACGCGCGTGTTGGCTGTCTTTCATCCCAGCGTATTATAAAATGAACAATAAGTGTTTTGGTATGTTTTTCTTTGGTACATGGAATAGGCTTGGCATCAATAACCCCTATCCGACCTCCTGCTGAATTTATGGATTATGTAGTATAGTAGTATTTATGATACGTGTTAGATATATTATAAATCTTTTAAAATGTCACATCTTAGTATTAATATTCACTTATGTTTGATATCATACTTACAGTTATAAATAAATATTAACGTAAATGTCAGACCTTTTACCTTTTGTTTCACTACTGCTTAACAACGTTTTCAAGCTAAGTAACATGTCACATGGTCCGCCACGCGATAGTGACATGTCGACTGCGTTTCATTGCAATGCGATTAAGTGGATAAATAATTATTTGTAGTAGTATTCTCATGCTCCTAGTAGCGTGTAATGTACCTACTCTCTTTCAATAAGCATTAGTAATCATAATCGACTTGGGAACGATTATTTAGATACAATCTGATGCTTATAGACACGTAATAAGTCTACTTTTAATGATTGTCGTTGTAGTCATATGTCGATGTTTACCTTCAAATATCTCGGTAATGTGACATTTTGGGGTAGCATGTTACTGATATTTTTTGTTACATACATGCCACTTTAAGTATGCGCCACGACATCTAAAAAAAAAACAAAATGGCGGTGGGTCGACATGCCATTCTTCATACAAAAAAGTTCAAACCCCTTTCAATTTAATCACAATAGTTCCATAATTCAATCTTTATTGCAATCATAATTATGTGTTAACAAGATCTTAATATAAGTAGTAGCTCACATGGACCATTTCGGGCACAGCAATTTACATTTATAATATGTAGACAAAATCTGTGTTATTTGTCAATAAGGTTATTCAGCCTCCACAGATAATACTAAGCTTTACTCTATGCTCGACCGTGCTGCCATTGCCATATCCATAATAAAAATTGACTGTCGGTTTAATAAATTATTTAATACAGTTTTTATGTTACTGAAGTCTCGAAAGTCTCGTTATTCCCGTGACTGAAGATGTTAGTCTCGAGTCTCGAAAATACTAAAAAATCGTCGAGACCGAGACTCCCGGGATGAAAGCCCTATCCGCTACACATCCTGGTAGGCACATTTTCATCGCACAGCTTTGGAGGAAACCCCCACACATTTTCACAGCACAGCTAGACATCCACGCACGACACATTTCCATCGCACATCTCTGGTGGAAACGCAGCCTTAGTGTGCTGAACGACGAGTCGTGCTACAAAAAAAAGAGCTACAAACAAACAGGTTTCGATATAAAAAAATCATCACAACAACATTTCAAGCATGTTAAATCTACTTGCTACAAACAATCAGAAAATGTTAACGTAAATTCGACCTGACGTAACGTACAAATAACATGATACGTAGCTTGTAGGATCAACAAGTTACACTTTACAAGATCAAACTTGTAGTTTCAACCAAACAGCACGTAGGCGCTATTTTAACCCGAAAACTTGTTGAAGCAACGTGAAATCTGGTTGTTTTTTTCTCAGTGAGGGCCCCTTCCTTATTTGCAAGGCTACTCTTTTTCCGCAACGACTGACAACAAGTCGCAGAACGATGGCGTGGTGATTTACACTAAGACCTCATTAAATTGCACGTATCTTGAACCCTCATTCAGTGACTCTAATTGCCTCATCTGTGCAATAGGTGACACAGCAATCATTTGCGTATATCGCTCCCCATCTTTTAGCGACCTTGAAAATTTTTACCGAAGCCTCGATAATGTAGCACAATCAGTGAAACGCTATAATAATATAGCTCTGATTGGCGATATGAACATCGATATTAAACCAAACAATCACGATCGCCACTCGTGCAACTATCTCACCATGTGTGCCTCTTTGGGTCTTTTGCCTGCTCATGTGCTCCCCACAAGATCAGGTAATTGTCTAAATCACGTACTTCTAAAATCTAAACGCCTTGCCACAGTATTAGTCCTTAAAAGCCATATCACCGATCACCTCCCAGTCATCCTTTGTCTAGACACGAAGAAAATATCCGTAGCTAAGACATCAGCTAACGTGCTCCGTTATAATTTTTCAGAAATTAAAGAATCACTGGATAGCACTGACTTCAGTCATGTGCTCAATGAACAAAACTGTGATCTTGCCGCAGATTTACTTATATCTACCATACAAGGTGTTATTACAAAGCATAGCTATACTGCTCGAGTTTCTGGGAAATGCAGGATCAGAAACCGAGACCGGCTTCACTAAAAATCTAAATCATCACCCGATAACGATATTCATAAGACAACCTATACCCGATGCCGAAATTTCATCAATAATCTTTTAAAAAAATTGAAAAGATCATACGACCAAAACGAACTATATAAAGCTAAAAACAATACCAAGGCCACATGGAAAGCTATTAAGGGTATAATAAACCAAAACTCTCTTCCGCAGTCGTTAAGTGCGCTTCTGCAAAGCTCGACAGACGCTAAAACATCTATTAACCGTGTAAATAGCTTTTTTGTTAGTGTGGGTGAAGATCTAGCCTCAAAAATTAAATCTCCCGTTATATTGAATGCTCATCACAACCTCCGCCGCGCAATTCTCTTGTCATTATGCCGGTCGACGAAATGCAAGTAAAAGGGGTTATTGACAGCCTACGCAGTGACTGCGCCACTGGCTATGACAATATCCCTGCCAGTGTTCTCGGGCAGTCTAGCTCCGTCCTAGCAGTTGCCATAACACACGTCTGCAACCGCGCCATTGAGTCGGGTACTTTCCCCAGGGCGTTCAAGAAGGCTGTTGTTCACCCAGTCTTTAAGAATGGAGACAGATCCAATGTCACCAATTACCGGCCAATCTCCGTTTTGAGTTCCCTGTCTAAAGTACTTGAAAAAATACTTAACAAGTGTCTTTCCACATATCTCTCGAAATATAAGCTACTAGCAAATAAACAGTACGGTTTCAGACAGGGAATCTCTACTGAGGATGCGGTTCTTGACCTTACTGGTACGGTGGTGGGCAAGTTGGATGAGGGGTTGAAATGCTTCGGTGTCTTTCTTGACTTGTCAAAGGCGTTTGACTCGGTTTCTGTACCTATACTTATTTCTAAAATGGAGGGCATTGGAATACGCGGAATTGCACTTGGGATCTTCTCAGACTATCTGACAAATTGCTCGCAATGTGTTAAAATCGACTCATTGTATAGTGACTATGGGAGCATCAATTTCGGTGTGCCACAGGGCAGTATTTTGGGACCTACCCTCTTTTTACTTTACATAAATGATTTGTGCAGCCTGTCAATACCTAAGGGGCCGTCCATTAATCACGTGATGTTTTTTTTTGCATTTTTTGACCCCCCCTCCCCCTTGGTGATACATGGTGAGGTTTAAGGCTACCCTTCCCCCCCTCCCCCTATATCACGTGTATTTTTTCGTACCTGCAAAGAATCTATTTTTTTTTATATTTATAAAATACTGGTATAAGTATCATCTGATTATATTATAGAAAATTAAAGACTACTATAATAACGTTCAGAGATATACAGAAAGGTTGCAGTTTGTTTTTGACTGACATAAAAATAATGAAAGAAATGCGAAAAACTTTTTGTACTAACTAATACATGAACATTATCATTGACATTATCCGACGAGCCCTTGTCACCGTCGGCGTTCCAGCCGTAGTGGAACCCAATAGACTGACGCGTGACGATGGCAAGAGACCGGACGGACCAGTTTATCATTTTGTGATGGCGCTCTCGCTGCGGCTGCAGAAAACCTGAAGCGGCGTAAATATAGTCATCTCGGTGATAACTATATTTTCGAGCCGTTTGGGGTCGAAACTCTCACACCACGGGGCCCGTGTGCTCACAGCCTTTTTAAAGAAATATCGTAAAGACTCGTTGACGCTTCCCGCGACCCAAGGGCTGGCTATTTCTTTTGTCAACGGCTAAGCATTGCTATACAACGAGGCAATGCCGCCAGTATCTTGGGTACGTTGCCAGCCGACAGCGTTGAGGATCAATTTTTCTATGCTTTATTATAGTTTTTATTTTAGTATATAATTATGTATATTTGTTTGGAAATACATGAACATTATTTAATTTAGAGTATTTTCGGACCACGGCTTAGCAAGTCTTTCTTCAAAACCAATAACTGGATAAGCATCTTGCAAGTCAGTTGTTGGCACAGTGCTTTGTTGAAGATTAACATCGGTTTCATCAAGGCACACGGCGTCATCATTTCGCCCACTTCATAAATTCTTTTTTTAACCGACTTCAAAAAAGGAGGAGGTTCTCAGTTCTTCTAGAACTTTTTTTTTATTGATAATAGGCTCGCGTTTAACCACCATCTCACCTGATGGTAAGTGACGATGTGGTCGAAGATGGAGCACGCTTGCCTAGAAGTAACCTATTCACTCTTGACTTAAAGACTCCCAGGTTATAGCGATCAGGAAACACAGGCTCCGGTAGAGAATTCCACTCCTTAGCCGTACGCACAATAAGGGTATTCCCAAAACGTTTTCTGCGTATGGGTGGGATGTCCACCATGTAACGATGGCGCATCGCCGTTTGTCTTGTAGTCCGATGATGGAACGGGCTTGGCGGAATTAGATTGTGTAATTCCATCGCACACTCCCCGAAATGTAACCGATAGAAAACCGATATACTTGCAACTCGTCGTCGATGTTCAAGGCTCTGGAGCTTTGATTCGACCAGTGAATCGTTGCCAATGAGTCTCTTGGCACTTTTCTCGATAGACTCAAGCGCGTCCAGTTGGTATTTGGCAGATCCATACCAAAGATAAGAGAATTACTCCATATACGACCGAACCTTGGCTTGATAAAGATTGAGCATCTGTTCCGGTGTGAAGTACCGTCTTACCTTTGCTAGGATTCCCAACTTTTTTGCTGCTAACTGAGCCTTAGCCTCGATAAAAGGACCAAAATTGAGGGTGGAAGTTCGCGTTACCCCAAGAAGCTCAATACAATCGGTTATGGGCACGGTTACATCGCGGAAAGTAGGAGCCGGTCGGAATTGGCTCTTTTTTTGTGGAGAAGAGACACGCCTGGGTCTTAGCTGCATTAAACTTGACCAATTTGGTATCACCCCATTCGGAGACAGCCTTCAAGGACAAGTTCAAGCGCTCAACCATGTCCTCACGGAGAGACTGGTTTTTGCGAAAGCCGTATTGTCGGTTACTGAGGATGTCGTTGGCTTCTAGGTATGGCAGGAGCTTGCTATTAAGTACACGCTCCTGCGTGACTGAAATAGGCCTGTTGTTGGCCGGGTCGGCACAACTGCCCTTTTTGGGCACAGGCTGCGCGTTAGCCAGCTTCCATGCTTTCGGCACTTTTCCAGTCTCTAGCGAGAGGCGAAACAGGCGTGTCAAGATCGGAGACAGTTCAGGCGCACAAGTTCTAAGAAAAATTGCTGGTATCCCGTCGTGGCCACTAGCTTTGTTCACGTCGAGATTACGCAGCACTCTACGGACGTCCTTCTGATGTATGCGAATATCCGACATACACGTCTCGCATCCAATAGGAGCATCAGGAGGGTGAGCATCACTACTATCCAGACGTGAAGACTCCGTAAAAAGAGCGGCAAACAAGTTTGCTTTTTCCTCAGTGGAGTGGGCCAGAGACCCGTCAGGTTTGAGCAGTGGTGGTAGTGAGGGGCGACAGAAGTTCGATTCGACCGACTTCGCCAGGGACCAAAACGCTTTGCTGCCAGCAGGGTATGAAGCAAGCTTGTTCCCAATTCGGCTAACGTGGTCGAACCGGTCACACTACAACTTTTTTTTTATGTATGTTACCTCTATATGAACTTGGTGTAAAAAAAAATTAAAATACAAAGCCAATAACACCGACTATCGAAATTAAAGTTATTTTTGGCTTTGTAGTGTTTTGATATGGAAGTCGGTTTTATTTTTTGTAGTATATTTTTGTTTCGCTTTAGCCCACAATTCATTATTTTATTTTTTTTTGAGCCACAATAGATTTTTTACTTGTCTTACACTCTGCAAATAGGTCTTTATACAGATCACCTAGTTTAGACATGTGTTCATTCAAAACGTACGAATTTAAACAATTTATGCATGTGTATTCAGTGTTAAAACAACAGAATAACTGACACTGACAAGCTGAGTCCTGCGGATGCTTGTTGCGGTTCGCGGGAACTTTAGTTCGTTCATTGCCTGGCAACGGCGAATCAAGGTACAACTCATTTTCGATTTTGTACGCGCTTGCCGAAAAAATAAATACACGTGATATATTACTTTACCCCCCCTCCCCCTTGTGATATTTCGTGATTTTTTATGGACCCCCCTTTCGAGCCTCACGTGATTAATGGACAGCCCCTAACTGCGATATATTCACTTATGCGGATGACACGGCACTGATCATTTATGATGATAACTGGGATGACTGCAGATTGAGGGCGGAGCGGTCGGTTCAACGAGTGCAGTGGCGTGCCTAGGGTTTCAAAATAACGCAAGCCCAATAAAATTTTAACCGATTTCAAAAAAAGAAAGTTCAGTTTTCGACTGAGTATGTAGGTACCTACGTATGTATCATCGCAATTTTCTCATAAACTACTGGTTAGGTACAATAAATTAAAAGTGAATTCATCCATCTTCTTCTTTCCTCTTCTTTCTTCAATTTCACTCTTGCTTGTCGTGCGGTGAATGAGGTAACCAAAGCACACTGAAGGCATGCTAGTGCTAGATTGAATATAATAAACATATCAGCAATTGCATACCTCCGGTGGCTTTGAAAAAAGCCGTTTGGTTTGGTTTGCTTCATTGCTTGAGGGAACAAAGTTATGGTAAGTAGTTGCTTCCTTCGTAACAGGACCCAGGTTACAGACAAAAAAAAAAAAAAAAACAAAACAAAAAGTTACAAAACGAAAGTTAAAAAATAGCTAGATAGAATGTAATAAGGAATTTAAATAAATTATTTATATTCTAATTTGAATCGTCTATCTTTCTTAAGAAATGATTTAATTACATCAGAGTAAAATGTTGGTGATCGTTTTAATTCTACCAACAACTGTTTTTCAATAGCTGTCATTGATAATTCGGAAAGACGCTCTTGACCTTGTGTATTTCTCAGATAGGTATGGATACGTTTAAGAGACGAAAAAGCACGTTCCGCGGAAGAACTTGTAGCCGGAATAGTTACAACAAGATACGCTAACTTTAACAGCTCGGGAAAGGCATCTTCGAGGTTATTCTCATGAATGAAATCAATTAATTCGAAAACATTACGATCTTTCAGATCAGGACTAGAATACAAGCAACAGCCAACAATCCAACTAGTTTTATACACTGATCTATTCAATTTTCGTTTATGCGATTTACTAGTCTGAGAAATACACAGATTAGGCGTCGGTTTTAATGAAGAAATTAACTGTTTTTTCTGAGCAAAGTTTAAAGATTTTACCTTATCTTCGCCAATCAAAACTTGAACGCATTTTAAATCCTCACAAGGTACAATTACCTCCATTGTTGTAGGTAAATCACCAAAACAATTGTATCACTGAGAAAATCTTAGAAAACATACAGCTTTTTTCACTCAAGCAAATGAAACTGAAGTGAAGTTAGTTGCACTCTGGGATGTCGAGAACTACTCAAGTGTTGTCATTTAGGCAAAAAAAGTCGCCAGGTATATGAAAAATCTACCTAATTTTTTTTTATTTTTAAGATATTGCTTGAATACAGTCAAAATCTGTTATAACAACATCCAAGGGACCACTCATATTTGGTTGTAAAAACCGATAGTCGTAATAACCGGTGATGTTTTCAAGGTACAAAGTATTTTGTACCTATGATTTTGGTCTATATAACCGGTATGTTGTTCTAAATGATGTTGTTGTAAACGGTTTTGACTGTATTTAATTTCGTTATTTTAAAAGTCGCTAGTTTTTATTGTTGATAAATGTTAAAAAAGTTTCCAAACACGTTAAAAATCTCCAAGATCTTTCAACGTGTGGCTAAAACGGCAACACTGCAGAGTTGGCAAGCTGACAAGGTCACGCATACGCATGCAA
The DNA here is from genome assembly GCA_943138885.2 of Tholera decimalis. NCBI lineage: Eukaryota > Metazoa > Arthropoda > Insecta > Lepidoptera > Noctuidae > Tholera > Tholera decimalis. Next base: position 1,764,976 of record OW964548.2, on the reverse strand, counting down.
CTTCATACGAATGCCCTGCTTATATCTGCCATAGTGATTGATTTGTTCTATGCCTAAGGCCTAACTCGTTATACGGCACATCGCTATAAGTGCGAAAGTGACAGATATAGTATTTGAAAGCCCGGTAAAAGCCGGTGCGTGTAAGCGAGATAGCAATATGTAGATCATTACATGCTACAAATGCGAAACTCTGCGCGCGAACAATCGCGATGCGTAGTAGTTTAGTAGATTCATTGTGTTATTTTGATAAGAATTAAGCGCGCGAACTTTTAAATAGTTCGGGTTTGACATTGATTCTCTATCGAGCATTTTTTAGTAAGGCATGCCGGGCTTTTGGGCTTATATGAAGGTACCGCCACTGAACGAGTGATGACATGGCTCTCTGCGAATTTGTTAACCCTTAACGTCGAGAACCAAGATTGTTCGCTTCACTCTCCCTCACACGATCAAACCTCCTGTGGGTACTGATATTGTCAAAGCCCACACTTGCCAGAACTCTTTGGATCACAGCCCGAATGCTTGCACTTGCCTAACCCTATCACTGGTTCCAAGTACCAAATACCTTGGAGTTCTTATTGATAAGCACCTTAGCTAGCGTCCCCATACTGAAGCACTCTGCTCGCGAATTAGGAAATTTTTATATATTTTCAAGGAACTCAGACACTCAGCTGATCGAGAAACTCTTTTCTTTGTGTACCAGAGTCTGTGTGTCTCTGTTCTTACTTACTGCATTTCTGCATGGGGTGGAACCTGCAAAACCCACCTAATTCAGGTTGAATGAGCCCAAAGGGCAGTCCTAAAAGTTATGCAGTTCAAACGCAGAGATTATCCAACCGCTCTGCTCTACTCTGAGTCAAAGGTCCTTACGGTGCGCCAACTGTTCATTCTGCGTGCTGTTCTACGCCGTCACTCTTTGCTTCCTCTTGACGTCAAAATTTTAAGGAAACGCAAAGGTCATCCAGTCTGCAATCCTACCCAATGTCGTACTTCATTCGCGGGCCACCACTTCGGAGTACTCAGTGCTAGAATTTATAATAAAATCCATCGTATTCTCCATATATATCCTCTCACCAGAAGTACTTTGATGACCAAACTTACCAATTGGCTCCAGGACTTATCTTACGATAGTACTGAACGGGTCCTTAAAGTTAACTCATAATCCTTAATGTTATAATATACCTTTTACAACTATTCTCTATAACATCATTATCTAGGCGTACAGCAATCTAACAACACACAAACACACACACATATCACCCACATACACACATCCATACACACATACTTCACTTACACCTAACACTCCCCTCATATTACTTACCTCCCAGAACACTGAACTTGCCGCAACTAAAGGTGTATTGCTCTAGTACGACCTGACATTGTTAATCGGTGTGGGGACCTGGTGTCCTATAAAACAGGCTATTAGCCTAGCTTAGGCACCAGTCTCCCACAATATTGCAGTTTAATATAATTGCTAAACAATATTACCATGTAATCTCTTTAAATATTGTGGTGAGAAAATAAATGAATTTATTATTATATTATTATTATTAAAAGTGTATTTCATACAAACACTATGAAAAATAAAGTTCTTTTGCGTAGTTACTACGGAACCCTACATGGGCGAGTCTGACTCGCACTTGGCCATGCAACACGAACGATGCGTCAATTATATTTTTTCATTTGTTTTCAGGTGGTGAAGATCATCCGATCATCAGAAACGGCCGGGAGATATATTTCTTATAGATTAGTATGTTAAAATATGATTAATTACCAATAAATATCTAATATTTGCCCTTCTAAAGTTTTTTCTTCATATGTCCTTTTGGTCCTAGGTCTCCTAGACCTATTGCTAACTCAAGTCCGCAACAATCATATAATGAGGTGTAGTTTAGCTAAACTATACTGTAGTTACTTAAATTCCGCTTTACCAATTGTAGAGAAAATTAAAGCATATGAGTGATTGAAAATTAGATTACATTGAAATGTAGCTTTCTACTAATTGCATGTGACGACACGCTCAAGTCTCGACTTTTTGTATATATTGTAGTCACTAGTCAATTTTCCCCATCCATCGAGGTCTTGCGAGCCAGTGATAGAAGAGGGATTTCAAAAGTGTGCGAGTTTTATTTTTGTCACCGCATATACAGGGTTGTTAGTAAAACACTAAAAACCTCTCAGCACTATGTTAGTAACATCATAAACAACAATATTTATCCTATGACTTTTAATAATTCGTCATTATTTTAGTCAAGCGTCAATAGTATAATGCTAAGGTGTCGGACTTGTGATCGAGAGGTGGCTGGTTTTAACGTTTTACCGTTTTTTTTCCGAGGTGGAAATCCTCATGGATGTCCTCCGCCCTGGGGCGGGCGAAGGGGTCTGTCAGACTCTAACTGACTAAAACCACCCTGTGTTCCTTCGTACACATGCGCCGGAGGCTGCAGGAACACATAAGTATTCAACATCGCGGCCCCCGACTAGTGCTGGCCCGCCTCTGCAGGCCTCATCTTCTTTTTTTATTGGAGAGAGTGAGGTGTTTAGCTCCCCTGTGACTTCTCAGAAGGGCGCGCGTGGAACAAAACGCGCCGCCACCTCGTGAGTTACACTATTACCGTGAACCAACTTCAGACACAAGCGTATTTAGCGCCTAGGTAATATTAGTAAGTATAGTAAAATCTTCCAAATAAGTATTAAGGACGCATTTACGTTTTCTCGCAAATATCAATGTTTTTCTGGTACCATTTTGATACATAAGGAGTTAAAATTTTGACAGTGTTATGGTATTAATTTCAAGATAATTTATTCATCTCCACATTGAATGCATTATAATTACACAATCCGATACATCTTTTTCACACAAATACGTTTTTATCGCCGCAATAATCGTAGAAAATTACAAAAAATGGGGTCTGAATACGTACCTGTAAGCCAAATCTAGAGCATATTCTTAACTTCAAAATAACAAGAAATTATAGCGTAGGTATGTATTTATCTATACGTTAAGCTAGTTATTTTGAACATACATAAAAAACTTTATGATTTATGAGAAAAATAAAATCGGTCTCAAATTTCTTCATACATTTTTCTACCGAACGCACGGCTCCGACCGTCATTCCGCGCTTAGACGCGCTCGTAAACGCAGGGGTGTATCGCTTTCCTCGAAAAAATAAATACGTCGAAACCTATAATAAAGACAGTGGCGTCTTGTATACTGTGACTAGAATACGTTGATACTTTTTCGTACCGAAACAAAAGTAAGAACGAGAACCATACTTATTTTTAGAATTGGATGGATATTGGTTACTGAACCTAGCATGAAACAACAATTCTTTTTTAACCGACTTCAAATAAGAAGGTTTCGCAATTCGACCGTATAAATGTATTTTTTTCATTAAGTATCTTAAAGTACTACAAATTAAGGAAGGTCTAGAGTTGATCTGATGATGGAGCCTTTCATCAGATTGACTCCTGACAGTCGAGGGAACTCCTCAACGATTTACAGCATTAACCTTTTGTTTGGGCTTGATTAATTTGAATTGACCGGAACTTTACACCTATATAGTTTGTGACTGTCATTAGAGGTCAATGATGAAGACGAAGGACAGTTAAGGGAACTCCTCAACGGTTTACAGTAGCTACCTTATGTTTGGACTTAATTCATTTATATTAATTAGAACTTTACACCCATATGGGTTATAAGTGCCATTACAGGTCTGATGATGGAGACCATAGACAGTCGAGGGAATTCCTCAACGATATACAACAGTTACCTTTTGTTGGGCTTACTTCATACGGTTCAATATGCCAAAATGTCAGTTGGTACAAAAACTAAAAAATTGGCCAAGTGCGAGTCAGACTCGCCCATGAAGCATTCCGTAGTAACTACACCAAATAACTTTGTTTTTCATGGTGTTTGTATAAATTACAAAGTTTTATTTGCGGTTTTAGAAAATATGCTGTATCTCAAAAACTGCCAACCTGATCTCGTTCAAACCAATTTTGGTGAAAGTTTACATTAAGGATCATAGCATGTATTTTTTGTATAATTTTTCACTCCATTATTATAGAAGTAAGAGGGGGGGACACATTTTACCACTTTGGAAGTGTATATCTTTTAAACGATTAACTTTATGAAAAAGTGGTTTTAGAAACCCGTATGTCATTTTTAAAGACCTCTCTACTAATACCACACACGCATAAGATTCATGAAAAAAAGATATATTTTCAGTTTCAGTTCCATGTGGGGTACATGGAACTGAAACTGATTTTTTTTTTCTTTAATTTAATTTTTTTCTTAAAATCGGAAAGCAGTTCACAGAACACATCTACCTACCAAGTTTCACATGTATAGTCCTAATAGTTTTGGAATATAAAAACTTACCAAAAAAATTAAACCGACTTCCAAAAAACACTGCAAAGTGAAAAATAACTTTAATTTCGGTAGGTAGGCGGTGTCCGACTTCCGAAATTAGTTAGAAAGTAGACAAAATATTGCTTTTCCCAATGCTGGGCCGTTAATTGTTGAGGAGTTCTCCTGGTACTTCACCATCAGCTTCACTTCATCATATGCATTGTGACGAGCATATTGTGCTTAATAACCATATTCAAGTAATCGAAGCGGAACCCATGAAATACTTCTTATTCCTACTTATATATTGAGTAGTTCCAGTGGTCATCTGTGGTCTTCATCATCAGATCCACTTCACAAATGGTGCTTTTCAAATGCAACTACACAAGTTACTATAAAAAATACTCAAATCACTGTAGGTGTGCCTATAATATTTGAAGAGTTTCCTCGATTACTCCAAGATCCCATTATCAGCTCCTGACTTGATGACAATGGGACCAATTTCGAAGTATACCCTTTCAAACAAAAAAGAATTTTCCAAATTGGTTCAGCCGTCTTCGAGTAATCGGTGATCAAACATTAAAAAAAATATACGCGTCGAATTGATAACCTCCTCCGTTTTTTTCGTCGGTTGAAAATGGCTGTGACATACAGACGGATGGACAAACAGACAGACAGACAGACAGGCATGACGAAACTTTTCTTTATTTCTTATTAAATTTTTTATCACATATGAGTATTTTATTTCCTAAGTCCCCTAGTACTCCTAATCGGGCTTCAAACACATTAATACAAAATTGAAACTAACATCTAATCAATAAGCATGTAACCCTTTGTAAACAATAAGTTACAACTTATTATAATCAAACAATATTAAAGAAAATATAATATTACCTTCAAGTATCAATAGTAGTTAAGTAATGTATAAAATCGGGCGAACAATGGTTTGTAAGTGTGTGTGCGCGCAATGTTGTTGTGTTGCTACTAGGATACCTAAAATTGAGCGAGTGATAAACGTAAATGCGTCCTTAATGAGGCGGCACATCGCCGTTGAGTTTTTTTCCTAAGTCTGTACACGGAGCCTTAACTGGTAACTGCACCGTGTACCTACCTGTTTCATCGCGAGAGTAAGTTGAATTAAATATTTGTTCACACGTCTGATCATCGGGACTCATGTGAATCTTATTAGGGACGCTTTCCAGCTCCCAAAAGCGTTGCGTGAGCGTATCTAAGCTAAGCGTGCTAGTAGCGCACAGAAAAGTTTGCTCGCTTTATTTTTGTTTATCTGAGCGGGGCGAGCGCGTGATGTTATGCGAGGTTGGCAATCAGCCCGACCCATGGCTATGTAGCCAAGGGTGGTTTCTACAGCGACGACCGAGGAGCCAGGTAAAGTTACCTTTCCCCTTCCCTACAAAAGCGGGAAAAGTTCATTGCCGAGGAGGCAATCTATCTCACCAGGATGGTGGAACGCGTCATCAGCCATAAGTGAATTACGTAATGGAGCGAGAGTTGTGATATCTATGGATATGTTGGACAAGTCGTCAGTAATACGATCTAAAACCCGACCGTGAATTTTATAACAAAGCGGGCAAATGTTTTAAATGTTGCAATACCAAACGAGGGTATTTTTGCGTGACCTATTCCGAAAATGGAAGATTTATCAAGAGTAATTTCTAAGTTTAAGCGTTTACAGCAAGCGTTTTTAATAAAATTACTCATTGAGCCTGTATCAAGAAAAACGCGGAGAGTATAAGTTTTATTATTATTATAGGCGTATACGGAAGCGGTAGGCAACAAGGCAGTTTTATTATTTTCAACACACAATGTAGCCGAAGTCATTGACAAATAAGGAGCGTTTGAATTTCCGCGCGCAATTTTCGTGAGCGGCAGACAGCGCGTTATTCGCAGCCTGCGGCGCGCGGCGGTGCGCCAAGCGCGGACCGTGCGGTGTGCGGGTGGCGAATCGATCATGTTGACCTGTCATGTGTAGACCCTGAACTGTTGACCATTTGTTGACCTGCACATTTTAATATCATGAAACCCTAAACAATTACGACAAAACTTATGTTTGTTTACAAGATCTAATCTATTTTTAACCGACTTCTAAAAAAGGAGGAGGTTCTCAATTCGGATGTTTGTATTTTTTTTTTTTTTTTTATGTTTGTCCACGCATAACTCCGTCGCTTGCCAACCGATTTGAAAAATTATTTTTTTGTTGGAAAGGGTATACTTCCCAAATGGTCCCATGAAAATTTTATCGAAATCAGACGAGCCGTTTCTGAAAAATCAAAAAAAGTCGAAAAAAATAATTTACCTTGATGATCTTTTCGTTTACTCTGCATTGCGTTTTTTGTTCGCGCATAACTCCGTCATTTATTTACGAATCGATTTGGAAAATTCACTGACCCACTAAAAAGCGCGAAAATAAAAACTTTTTTGCAAAAAATAAAACCGACTTCCATATCAAAACACTACAAAGCCAAAAATAATTTTAATTTCGGAAGGCGGTGTGAAAAAAAAAGAAAATACAAAACCAATAACACCGACTACCGAAATTAAAATTATTTTTGGCTTTGTAGTGTTTTGATATGGAAGTCGGTTTTATTTTTTGCAAAAAAGTTTTTTTAGCGTTTTGTTTCATAAAATGAGAACATCTATAAAGTGGATGTGAATCAGGGGATCCACATACCTTGCAGGAACGCACTGGAGTGTCCTGGGTAGTATTCTCGAAGGCTTGGCTATTTTTAGATAATATCAATCTATATATTATATATGAGGATTTATTATTTACGAACTTTTGAGGGATTAGAGTGATTACGGAGCGTTATTATTTTACTTTGTTCTTTTAAAAATTGTGAAAGATGATCGAAAGTAGGTATTGCAATTTGAATATGCAATTGTTCGAAAAGGTTAACGACCTCTTTATCGAGTTTACTGAGTGCAATATCCAGTTATTATAAAATCTGACAAATCTTTTATGTTTAAGCGACGTAAAGCAGCTTGTGCCGAATGAAACTGCTCAAGAAATGTATCAATAGACTGATAAGGTTTAAATTAGAGCATGGAATATGGGAACCTTTTCCCAATACCGGTTTTGTTTGGATATTCATATTTTTAATATCGGTATTCCGGTATTTCGATATTTTTCCTATATTATGGAAATAATATGATCAAATTCGTTCTAACGTTGTAAGGGTCCAAATATTAGAATTCTGTGCATGAGTGTGAAGTGAGTGAAAAGTGCATGGCTTCTTTAGATGATAACAAACGATATGGCAAGGATTTTGTAATTCTAAGTCTACGTGTGTAGAACTTATTACAAATTCCAATACACTGATACCAGAGACCGAATTTTTCAATTTAAGTAGAACGAAAAGAATTGTCGTGTTATTGGCAAGTGACGTGGATAGTTATTGACCCTCGTAGTGCTCACATTTTGAGTAGGGGTCGCCATTCCGCCTTTTCATTTGGCAAGAACAACATAATTATGTAAGTCAAGAGCTATTCCATCATTAAAAAATGAAGTCTTTGCTTTTACAATATCTAAATTAAGTAATACGAGTAGCTTCTCATTGGAACTTCTAGACCACTAGTCAAAACCTGATCTTCAAATGAAACAATGAATTTCCTTAAACCAAGATCAGCTTAACTTCTCTGCTGCGCAAGTTTTATTTAGTTTATAACTTTCTACTAACATATATCCGAACGTATCGCATATTAGAATACAGATTCATATTTTTACCGCGGTTTTTGAGTTGACCAATCATATCCATTCCTAGCATCCAATTCCCCCGGGCACGCCGCAATTGCGGCGGTAAGACCCCTCTTTGAGGAGTGGCTAGATCGGCGTCACGGCGTCCTGACCTACCGCATGACGCATGTCCTCACCGGACACGGAAGTTTCGGGAGGTACCTGTGTCTGATGGGAAAGGAGGAAACGCCTGGGTGTCACCACTGCGAGGGTCGCCCTGAGGACACCGTAGAGCACACGGTGCAAGACTGCCCCGCCTGGGCAGAGCACCGACGTGTCCTCACGGCGGCGATAGGCGGAGACCTCTCGCGCCCCGCATTGGTCGAGGCCATGCTGCGGGGCGAGAGGGAGTGGGAAGCGGTCGCCTCCTTCTGCGAAGCAGTCATGCTTCCGAAGGAGGAGGCGGGCCGCGTGAAGGAGAGGATGGCGTCCTCCCTCCAGCCCAGCCGTAGTGGTAGACGCCCACGGCGTCAGACGTCGGCCGACGATCTCCGGCCACCGTAGGCGCGGGCATGCGGACAGCGAGTAAAGGGCAACTCGCTGTCCGACCACGGACCATGCCCGGGTCGACGGCGCGTCGTGTTCCACGCGCGCCTCAAAGAGCGTCAGCAACATGACGAGGCCCCCTCTGCAGAGGGCCGAAGCCTGCCGGGGTCGTAGGACTCATCCCGTTACCGTGGCCCCGGTACGTAAAGGGTTATTGAAGGAACACCGTGGATTTTAGTCAGTAAAAGTCTGACAGTCCCTCCCACCCTGCCCGGGGTGGGAGGACTTATTTGATAATTTTACCAGGTTAAAAAAAAAAGCCACATTCAAGAACTTAGCATTAATAAATTTAAATCTATACTAATATTATAAAGCGGAAAAGTTTGTTAGTTTGTTTGTTTGTTTGCTTGAACGCGCTAATCTTCGAAAGTACTGGGTGGATTTGGATGAAATTTGGTATGGAAGTAGCTTGAAGCTTGAGGAAGGTTATAGGCTACTTTTTACCCGACTGCAAAAAAGGAGAGTTATGTTTTTATCGTGATAGAATCCACGGGAGCGAAGCCCCGCGAGAGTACTAGTTATTTATAAAACGTAAGCTATGTCAGAAAGCATTTTACACAGTTAAAGATTATATTGAGGACAAAAAGGCTTGGGAATGAGCTGCTCCAGTGATATACGTGGGCACTTTTTTTTAATATTTAAAATTTGATTATTGATTTTTTATTTTTATTTTACTGATTTAAATATTTGTTTTGTCAAGTATTGTATATACCAATTTACTAACTACTACAATTTACGAACTAGTGCGCTTTCGACGGCGATCGTGATAACATATATGAATGCCGAGTTGTTCTGTGGTATCTTGTAAAAACCGAAGCCAAAATCAAAACTATGTGAATCATGGAACAACTTACCATATGTAAGTACAAGTATTTTACAATATTTGTCTTTAAAATCATGAAAAACAATACATCGTAAAATATTTCTTGGTTTTACTATGTTATTTTTGTTTTCAAATATCAGAACGACTGTACTACTTTTGCTATAAATACATTGCTCCTTAACCACTACCTGAGTTCGTCACTAAGTAACTGGACAAGCAATGTAAAAATAACGTACGAAACTGTATTACGCGGATTCATCGCGTAGTGAGGCCGCCACTTCTTGCGACGAATTAGTGATGTGCTTGTGCAGATCCACTAACGTATGCTATCGACAGTAACGTCGATTGACGAATGAAATATTGCTATTATAGTTTAGGGATTTTTCAACCAACGACAAAAAATGGAGGAGGTTATCAATTCGACGCGTATATTATTATTATTATTATTTTTTAATGTATGATCACCGATTACTCGGAGACGGCTGAACCGATTTGGAAAATTCTTTTTTTGTTTGAAAGGATATACTTTGACATTGGTCCCATTGTCACCAAGTCAGGATCTGATGATGGGATCCTTGAGAAATCGAGGGAACTCTTCAAATATTATAGGCACACCTATAGTGATTTGAGTATTTTTATAGTAACTTGTGTAGTTGCATTCGAAAAGCACCATTTGTGAAGTAGACCTGATGATGAAGACCACCGATGGCCACTGGAACTACTCAATATATAAGTAGGAATAATAAGTAGTTCATGTGTTCCGCTTCGATTACTTGAAAGGGGTTATTAAGCACAATATGCTCGTCATAATGCATATGGTGAAGTGAAGCTGATGGTGAACTGCCAGGAGAACTCCTCAACAAATAACAGCTCAACATTGGGAAAAGCAATATTTTGTAAATGAATATAAGTATTTCATTTAGGCTCTTGTAACTAGGTAAATTAAAAATCGACCAACTAAAAAGAGTGAAATAAAAACTTTTTACCAAAATATTAAACCGACTCCCAAAAAACACTGCAAAGTGAAAAATAACGTTTAACGGTAAAAAGTTTTTTATAACATACGGAAACCTCTAAGAAAATATGTTAAACTTTTATTTTACATGAGATGACAGAAATAAAAATACGTTGAAATGTCAAGTGTACAAAAAAGTAAAAAAAAATAAACAATTTATTTTACGCCCGCAGCATGCGTAAGGAGTTCCGACGTTGCTGTCGCTACAATAGTTTATTTTTCAATTTGTCAACCGTTTTAGCCCGGTGTAAATAATGTTATTTTACTTATTTTGATTTTTTTACAGAGTAGTAGAGAAATGCGTAACCAATATTCGTAAAGTAAGTTACTTTAATTTTAGGTTAATAATCGGTGGTGTTTTTCGGTTTAGAATTATCGTATGTTATGCCTTATCCTATGTTGCTGTTTCTTTATTTTTTTCTGGTTTTTGTATTTTACTTCCGTTGAAGCTTCGAATGCGTTATAATAATCGGCATGGTTCAGATAATATATTTGTGAATTTAGCTTAAAATAAGTCAATATATTCATGCTATTTATTTGTTAGGCATGGATCTGTGTTTGTTTTCATATATTTAACAATTTCTCTACTAACTAGGATTTTTCTTATAACAAAAACCTATTATAACCTACTAAAGTATTACCTGCGGGGTATTTGCGTAACACACTTACAGTAGGAATCGGTTTCATTATGCTAAATCAACAACACTCACTGTGGTATTTACGTTGTTGAGCAGACCAATATTTCGAACATATGTAGCAATGGATTAGCAATATACGTCAAAATCATTCAGATCTTGATTTATATTGTATTACGTAATTATTGCGATGCTTATTATATGGTGACGTTTAGAAGTAGCTTAGGATGTATGTAAATGTTAAATAAGTGGTTTTCGTACTTTTCAGCTTCCCAAAAGATGGTAATATAAAAAAGGAATGGATTGATGCCACAGGCATGCCACCTAACTGGTACCCTACACAAAATAGCACCATAAATGCTCGGTTCACTTCAGCGCAGAAATGTTCCAGCCTAAATGGACAATTCCAAAATTAAGAGTACAACTGATTTTTGCAGAGGTGGGTTAAATTTTATTTTATTACTGAAAGCTATTCTCATGTTTTAGGACATTCATAAAATCAGTCATTCAACTTTTCAGGATTCTATACAACCTATACGGCTGGTATGTTCCGATCAAGAGCGTAATATAAGTTAACATCAACTTCTATTTGACCTATCACTATGATAATTAAATATTAAGATTTAAGTCGAAAGCGCCAGGGTAGCCCTTAATACTTAGTAGGTAGTACTTAATAATAATTATGTAATGTTATGTTCTTAATAATATGTTTATTGTTATTATAATATTTTCTGGACATGCCATTTTTTATTTGGTTCATTTTCAGGTGCCCAAAAAAAATGTACAATAACAAATGGAAGAATCGATAACTTTCCGATTTAGTCAATCACTAGCGTATATGTAAAATAAATTGCTTTTGCACAGCACAACGATAGCGACCGATGTTTTTGTGTGGGTAAATTCTAAGGTGCATGGTAAATACACGCTGTGTTTGACGGAATAAGGTTTATTATTGATTGTATAGTACGTTCTGATTTAGGAAATGCGGGTGTGTGCGCGAGTGCGTATCTATTGATTTTATTAAACTGCATTTGTAGTTGTTGCCCCGCCCAGCGCCTAACTGGAGACACACGGTTCCGATATAATTTCTTCTGTTGACCACATCTACTTATTTATTTTATCTATGGTGAGGACTATGTAGGTTATTGTTTCTTCTTTGTGTTGCTTTCATTATAATTTATTTAATGATGTCAAGCAGTTTGAGTACTTGTGTGGCTTACCCAAATGTCCTTACTTTGGTATTGTTCGTCAGATCGTTGAGCTCCTTAAGTTCTAAGCTGAGCTACACGATAACTGACAAATGCTTGCATTGTCTGGACAGGTCCACTCAAATCTGTATGGTTATTTCCTCAAAGAGCACCAAAGACATGAACCTACATGTTTGTCATATGATTGGACCAACACAAATTGTATGGACTTTAAAAGAGACGTTGACCTCTGAGTTTGTTTAGGTGTTTCTTCTCAGAGTAGTCAGTTAGGAAACACCGGCCTCATCTAGCTAAACTAAACTAAACTTAACTCGCAAAAAAACATGACGTGTAAAAGCGTTATTTATAACCAATTTACAAAATAAATATTTCATTTCATTTCATGCAGTTTTTTTTTTTTTTTTGAGAAAACCATAGACTCATCCAGTTCGCATTGATAATGGATGTATTGGATACTACTAACTTTTTTTTCGTTCCATGTAATGCATTTGGAGCAAACGGAAAATGTATGCAGGCTCGTTCAGAAGTGTGTGGTCATATTTGAGATAGTTTTTTTTTCTAATATAAGTACAACATAGAAGCAATTTAATGCAATTATAAATTAATAAATGATTTTCAAACCGTTTGGGGTCGAAAGTCTCGGACGCGGCTCTTGTACCTACTCACAGCCTTATCAAAAAGAAATCGTAAAGGCTGGTTGACACTTCCCTTGACTGGGTATTACTTGTGCCAAATGATAAGCATTGCTATTAACCGTGCCAGTGTCTTGGATACCCTACAAACATAAAAAAGTTGTTGCTTATTTTTCTTAGTCTTTTTTGTGGCCGACCGCTGAGCAATAGGGTAGTTTCCTGTGTTACAAAATAATTATTTTATTTGATCCATTACAGATTTTCAACAAAAATTGGTCACGTATTTCTTGCTTTTTCAAGTCAAGAAAAAATCACAAAGATTGCTAAGAATTATACCGTGGTGTGACGTCACGCGAAATATGAACTCACTGTATAGTCTTAATTTTCCAATTACGTGATAAAATAGAAAATACGTGTTCAATGTTTTTTTGTTAAACAACGTGACCGACTAAATAAAATATTTTAGGTAACTACTCTAATGCTTCCGTTTCCTTCTAAACCTCTCCATTTTGAGCAATTTCGGACCATGTTTGCCCCGCGCCTTAAATTCAAGAAACAAGCACATTTTTATTTTATAAAGTGACAAGCAGGCGGGACCCAGTTGAACATAATATTTTTTTTTTTTAAATGGGATGGATCCCGCCTACTTGTCACCTTTTAAAATAAAAATGTGCTTGTTTCTTGCATTTCAGTTGAGTAAACGGGATTTTTAGAATTATGATTTTTTTTTTAATACAATTCCTATCTGTTGTTATATCAAAGAATCTATCTTAAAAATGCGTGCAGCTGTATCTTGGTTTAAACTGACCCAAGGAAGGTATATGTTGACTGAATTTGCCACAAATAAAGTTTATAAACAAGCATCAATAACCTTGACTTGTGATCGAGAGATCGCAGGTTCGAACCCCATCCATTACACTCTCACCGTTAACCCTCTCCAGACGTCAGAGTCTTAGTTGGACTGGTTAACAAGATCGCTAGTAATGTAAATTCTACCCACAACGCTAGTTCGCTTTAAAAAATGACAGGCGCAACTAATCTGTAATAAGATTAAGGGTCAAAGATCAAATATTAGAAAATCGATCGAGGCAAATCTTGCGCAAGAAGTAAGTGAAACAGGCATTACCGCCTCTAAAAATAAATTAACAACAAAATAACTGCTTGAGGTCTCATAAAATATTTCCTTGGTTAGCTAAGAATTTAATTAGCATATTAATTACACCGTCTCAGTCTACCTCGATGTTGCCAGAGATATTCGACGCCATAGGTATCATATTACGAAGTGGCGACATCTTTTATGTCTGCTCATCCTTTTATTGGCTTTTAATTAAAATCGATTATTACATCATTGCTCATTTATAAAAGGTTTGAGGTTGCCCCACACTAGGATTTTTTTTTTTATTTTTTATTTTTTTATACAAAATCATTCAATACAAACTATGCCTAGGCGCCACATAAATTTATAAAATTTCGCTGAACATAAACTTTTAGTTAAAATGTCAGCTGGCATATCAGCTGTTGGCAAATACAGAACTTCAACAATTTTGTCTTTTACTAAATCACGACAAAAATGATATTTAATATCAATATGCTTTGTACGTTTGTGAAAGACTGGGTTTGCACACAGCTTCTGTGCACCTTGGTTATCATTGAACAGATTTAATGTGTACATCCTATTGGTTACTTCATATTGCAGATTTCTCAGGTATAAAGCTTCCCTACATGCCTCAGATAGACTCATATACTCTGATTCAGTGCTTGAGAGGGCTACACACTTCTGTTTCCTACATTTCCATGAAATAACACCATTAGATAGTAAAAAAACACATACCAGTATATGATTTCCTATCCACAGAGTTAGAGGCCCAATCAGCATCTACATAGCCTGTTATTTCTGAATTACCTTCTTTACAATGTTTTATTCCATAACATTTAGTTCGTTTTAGATATTTTAATACTCTCTTTCCATATTCCCAATGTTCCTTTGTATGACAATTATTAAATGACAGGTACATCAAACTCCCAATCAATTGTTGATAGGGCACATGACTATTTACACCTACTTGACCTTTATTTACATCTAATCTGACCTCCAAAGGAGTATCAACAGGCTTACAATCAGTTAATTGAAATTTGCTCAAAAGTTGATCAATATAAGTTTCCTGACTCAAAGTTACATATCCTTTTTCTTTATTCAGTGTTACATTCATTCCAAGACATTGTTTTACTTCACCTAAGTCCTTAATGCTAAACTTATTAGATAAAAGCTGTTTTAAGTTCTCAGTCTCAACTTTATTGTTGGAAAATATAAAGAAATCATCGACATAGACTGTTACAATAGTCTTACATTTATTGATATCCTTTAAATACATACATGGCTCTATTTTTGACCTTTTGTAACCATTACTGACTAATAAATTATCAACCTTTTTATTCCAGGCTCTAGAGGCCTGCTTAAGTCCATAAATGGCCTTCTTAAGTTTCAATACTTTACAATTTGAACTACTAGTATTGTAACAATCTGGCATTTTCATATAAATGGTTTCCTCTAAATCACCATTTAAGAACGCAGTCTTGACATCTAAATGGTTAATATCTAAACCTAACTTTACAGACAATGCAAATAATAGTCTAAGAGTTGTGTGTCTCACTACAGGTGAAAATGTTTCTGTATAGTCTACACCATGTTTTTGGGTGAAGCCCTTTGCGACTAAACGAGCACGGTAACGCACATTGTTTTCACTATCGTACTTTTTTCGCATAAAGTACGATAGTGAAAACAATGTGCGAATGCGCAATGTAGAAGTACAACAAGTTCCCACGCACTATTCTTCTCAAACGACTGTAATTCGTCCTGCACTGCCGCTAACCACTGTGCTTTCTCAGGACCTTCCAAGGCTTCTTGCAAGGAAATCTCACCTGTGAACATGTTGTTATCTTCTGCACAAGCACTTGCAAAGCCGTATCTGTCTGGTTGCTGCCTGCGCCGAGGACCGCTTGTCATATTGACATTGCTCATTATAATAGAGTCTTCACAATCAGTTGTACCAGACTCAGAGCTATCTAATGTATCACTTTCACAAGGTACATACAGTTCACCGCTGTCATCTGCGTTCGAGCTCTTTGATTGTTCAAGTGAATCTTCCTGAAGAATCATATCTTCGTCCCCCACTGGAACCATATTCACCTCATCTGAACAACTTTCCTGTACCTCCACAATATTTTCTGTCTCCATCTTCTCCAATACTGTAACATCTCGACTGGTAGTGATGACATTAGACTTCGGATTGTAAATCCTGTATCCTTTGACATCATTGGAATAGCCAACAAGAATACACTTTTCGGACTTTCTGTCCCACTTTAGTTGCTTTTGTTTCGGCACATGTACCATTACTGTACTACCGAAAACACGTAAATGACTTACATCAGGCTTTCTGCCTATCCATATCTTGAAAGGAGTTTTATAATTTAATGATCTGGTCACAGTCCTGTTCTGTAAGTACACTGCAGTGTGTGCCGCCTCTGCCCATAATCTTTTCTCAAGTCCTGCATCGAACAGAAGACACTTAGCTTTCTCCACAATAGTCCGGTTGAATCGTTCTGAGAGACCATTCTGTTCAGGTGTGTATGGGTTTGTTTTGTGATGTACTATCCCATGTGTCATCAAAAAATCATCAAACTTACTGTTGCAGAATTCTGTCCCATTGTCACTTCTCAAGATTTTTATGCTGCGATTAAGTTGATTCTCAACCTCTGCTTTATACTGTTGAAAACACTTCAGTGCCTCATCTTTCGTTTTCAAAAATAAATATATGTCATACGACTAAAATCGTCTATGAACAATATAAAATATCTAGAACCACCTATCGACCGGTTTTCCATTGGTCCACAGAGATCAGTATGCACAATGTGTAGTAACTCTGTACTTCTGCTACCTTCTTTGGGAAAAGGTAAGCGGCTCTGCTTGCCCTCACAGCATGCAACACATGATGACTTGGATATATCAGTCTTACCATCAAGTGTCAATCCCTGAACAGCATCTTGCATCTTACTCAAATACTGGCTGTTGACATGTCCCAGACGTCTGTGCCAAACTTCACTGGACACCATCACTGCAGCTGATGAACAATTTTCAGGCATGTTTAGTTTATACACCCCATTCAACAGACTCGCTGTAGCTACCAGAACTCCTGCTTGGTTGAAAATCTGACAACCATCATTGTTAAATGAAATTCTGTTTCCTTTTGATATAAGTTGACTAACAGACAGCAGATTTGTAGTCAATTTTGGCACGCATAACACACCTTCTACCGTAATATCGTATTCACCGGTGCGCGTCTTTGTCGTAATCTGCACATCTCCAGTACATAATACAGGTACTTTATCTTTGTTTGCCACGACAATTTCCTTGATCATAAGATCCCGCGACACATTTGACAACCATTCTTCATTGGTAGTAAGATGAACACTCGCCCCGGAGTCAATATACCAATCGCTTTTGCAAAATTCACCATTTAGGAACACAGCGCTAAACGCATTACTGCTTGTACTTTCATTTTTACTTGTATTCGACGAATTTTTGTTTGAAAATGTACACTGGTTGCGGTAATGCCCTTTTTGTTTACATTTGTAACATGTTATGTCTTTTGGTTTGGACTTTGACATCTGGGCGTTGTCTTTGGTCGCAGTTTTACCAACATTCCGGTTTTTCTTAAAACTCGCAAACGCGCCACTAGAACTGGGAGCGCTATTATCGCCGCCGTTTCCGCTTTCTTCCATGTCCAACAACATAGATGATACATATAAATACTGAGATAGATGCGCCACTCTATGATTCGAAAATTGAGTTTTTGACCCTGATCGCCAGGTAGCGTAACGGTAGTTTAATACCGAAAAAATCCGATAGGTGGCGTCTACCTGACATGTTAATAATATTTTCTTATTTCAAAGATTTTAGAAGTACTAGATTGATTGAAATAAATATTCTAATCGACAAAAGATTAAATCTTTGATTTTAGAATATTTATTTCAATCAATCTAGTACTTCCAGAATCAAAAGATTAGATTTTAGAGGCTGGCAAATATTAAAACACGGTGAAGATGGATTTAATTATTTTATATATTTGTGATTTTTTGGATTCATTATAAATCAACGAAACATAACGAATGAACGAACTACTGATTCAAATTTAATTGAGTCTAAAATAGGCAACAAATCATACCACAATTGGAAATGGAGCGAGTTATTTTTTAAGCACTGCTTATATATTTTTGATGACCCCTTGTAAGAATGACCATTAAATGATTCGAAGAGCTGATATGATAAAATAATAAATCTCTGCACTCTTCGGGCAGAATGTTGTGTTCTGAAACAAAATATTAATGTTGGTTAATAACATTTGCAAAATTTGGTAGGTAACAATAATGATGGAAATATGTGAAATTATAAACATACTAACTCGATAAAAAACGTAAAGCGCTAGACACCCTCTGGCTGAACACTTGTGCTGCATATTTTACCTTCATTTTAGGGATTTTATTACTCATCACATGTTTTTCTGTTAATTTATTAATTAATCGAAATTTGTCAAACTGTTTTTGACAGTTTTATATTTTTCTTTTTTCTTTGTTTTTCATAAACAAGCGAGGTGTATAGAGTCTATGATGCAGTAAAATTATAATGCCATTTAATTTAGTGATTTAGTGAATTAGGTGCCTAAATACATTAAATAATGTTTTATGAATTTTTCGATACAAATATTTTTTTATTAAGTTTGATTATCATATATGTATAAATATATCGTAGCTGCTGCCATCTATTAGCAAAACAAACGCATTACTTACAAAACTAAGTTGACCCTAGACATAAGATATCACTAGTTTTTTTGGCAAATTTTGTGTCTGAAGTTTCTTCGGGAGTTTCACCCCCCTGTCCAACAACTTGGTTTTAATGGCGTCCGCTGTCAATGGTATTCCGCAATGCTCGATGGCCATTATCATTGGCGAATATTTTTCTGTTAATCCCGCTAACAAAAGCGATGCGACCCACTCATCATTGATGTTGAAACCCGTACCACTCAATTTTTGGCTTGTTTCGATAATTTGTGTCACGTACGAAGTCATTGAAACGCTATTTTCAAGTCTGATGGAAATCAAACTCCTCAGTAAACTGATTCTCCTCGTGAATCCTGAGTCATCAAATAGGTTCTTCAATTTCTTCCACAGCTCATGGGTCGTTTGTACACTTTTGATGTGCACATACAACGACGAATCTATTGTCAGAATCAGCTTAGCTCTGGTTTTCGCGTCACCTGCTGCTCCTATTACTGCTGGTATGGTCTCCGATTTGATGCAATTGGACATTCCCTCCAACACAAGAAAATTCTCAGCCGCGAAAGCCCATTCGCTGTAGTTCTCTCGCCCCTTCAATTTAGGCACGCTGATAATGTAATTAGTCGTCATTTTCACAGTCACAGCGTTTATTATAGTTTATCTTATTCTGCACTTTTTTTTCACTATTTCCACTAGTAATGTCCAAGAAAACTTGCGAGAAAAACTAAAATACGCTAGGCTCATAACCTGTAATAAATTAAACGCTTGAGACACTGACAAGAACTGAACGGTTTATTCCAAAGTACAGTATTACATAGATTAGGGTAGAGGGCACTACTAGTTTATAATCTATGATATTGACGATACAAAACAACAGATTATAAAAATGTATATTACTCGGACCCAGAACAATAACTACTTTTTAAAGCGTATAAATACTAGCTATGCCCACGACTTCGTCCGCGCGGAATAGTGACTCGGCAGCATTACTAATTTTTTAGGCTAATTATTTTGAAAACGAAACTCATACATAATTTGATTGTCATATTTATTAATATCTAATCAATAGTCTAAAAAATAAGTTTCAAGCTTCTAGCTTTAAAAATGACGTAATTTCCATTCAAACTTTCATCCCCTATTTCAACCCTTTATAGCCCTTTTTCGCATTAAAAAGCAGCCTATGTCCGTACCAAATTTCATTAAAATCGGTTCAGTAGTTTAGGCGTGATTGCGTAACATACAGATATACAGAGTTACTTTTGCATTTATAATTTTAGTAAGGATATAGCGTCATGAACTCATGACTAAGGTATCAGACGTGATCGAGATGTCGCGGGTTCGAACCCAATCTTTACACTATTACAGTGAATCCACTCCAGACACAAGCTTAGTTGGAGGTCTCACACGACTGTTAGTAATGTGAATTCTACACACATTAATAGTTTTCTTAAAAAAAAAAAACTATCAAAATATTATTCAAACAATTGTTTCATGCGGGAATTGAATCTACGTTACGCGGCCCGGCAGCCAATAGCCTAAACAATGCCCTTACCGTCTCCTTAAAAAAAATAAACATAATAGTATGATTTTAATTTAGTGGTTCTCTTCTCCTAACCGCGGATAAATCCTTCCTCCCCCAGTCCGAATAATATGTACGGCAAGCGAATCTCTTGGGAGAAGCAAGTCAAATACTTAGGCGTGATCTTCGATAGCCACCTCTCCTTCTCTGAGGCAGGATCGTTCGCGTAGCGCCTTCACTCAAGGTAGGTACATCCTGACCGCCCGCAGCAAATTGTCACTGAGGTGCAAAGTCCAAGCTCTTTGTTTGAAACTGCAATCAAACATACGAATCCCCTTATCGCATCGGCCGCCCGATACGAACCCTCGCGCATCTCTAAGATTCGCCTACCAAGGATACTCGTGTCACTCCTGATAACGCTATCACCCTGCTATAGTCCTCGTCACGTAAGTTGGCAAGGTTTTGGCGTAGTGGAAGAAAAAAGTGGTCACTTTTACTGCTTGCCATTCTATGGTTATTGCCATAATTTATTTTTAATCATGTCTGTTCAGAAGAATGTTAAAGAAAGAAGAGGAATTCATTCGTTAATTCGGTATTATAAATAAAATAGATATAATACATACATACATTTAAAAGTGAATAAAATGTATTAAAAGATACATTAAAAATAATATGTTCTCGTCGTCACAATTAGTTAACAAAACTGATAACCCTTTTATTTTTCTTTTTTCCCGGTGTCCTAAGGACAGTGACGAATTCGGAATTTCAACCTTTCTTAACTATAGTGTCTAGTTGTTCTCTCTGACGTTTTAATAGTCTGCGTAAAACGGTATTTGGTCCTGGCATTGTAATCAACGCAACAAAAACTAAATTTAAAACAACGACTCGTAACAAAAACAAGCACACAGCACAGCAAGTGTATTTGGGAGCAAATTGAACGAGAACTACCTACTGACGCACCAATCGCGCGCTCGGAGCGGCGCTACGTCATACCCCGTGTCCCGCTGACAGCCTCTGATACCTAAAAATCGACTTCTGCATTGAATGACTCTTGCCAAGTTATTTGACGAGAATTATACAAGGAAGTCGTAGGGAAACTAGCACGATACATAAACACAAAAAAAGCTTTTTAGAAGTCGATGGCGAGTACGGAAAAATGGTCGGTTTTTTTCGTCCTCGCCGCCGAGACCCGCGGCGTCGCACGGTGGGCTGAAAATCGGCTTTCATAGACTTAGGCATTTTATTTTGCAAGTGCGAGTTTTTTCGCCGGATATCACTTCTATTAGTTATAACAATATACAAAAATGACACCAGAATTGATTCTGCACAGAAACGAAGGAATTATAATTTTTTTACGAAAATTTTGTATGGAGCTAGTATGAAAAATCGAAATATCTCTAAAACGGCAGCGATAACCGTAATATCCTTATAGGGGGTTATAGTACTAATTATTTATGATTTTTTGACATACGTTACATAATGGTTGTAGATGCCTTTTTTTTTAAAAAATCGTCAAAATATTTTTATTTATTTTTACATATTTAAACGTTCCTTTTAGTGTTTAAGTTGAAGAATTCAGAGCTTTAACAACTCTTATCATAAAATAGCATCACCCCTATAGACCTGAAGGACTAGACAGAGGTGTGTAGTGTCTTGTTGATCTTGTAAGATTTCCAACAATACCAAATAGTTGAATATCAGTGTTAAAGTGCCCATGCTGTCGCTTCTTTTTGAAAGATAGGGGAATGAAATTGTTAATTGATCATACCCTAAAAGTATGATTACAACATAACCGGACACATAATAATAATAATATCCTTATAGGGGATTATAGTACTAACATTATTTATTTTAACATATGAAACTGTTCAAAACGATCCATGAACTGTGTCAAAGTTAAGAACATCGTTAGGAAGCATGCTTTTTCCCCAAATATTAAGAATATGTGAAAAAAAAAGACTGTATATAAACTTTTATTGATAGGTAATTTAAATAAAACAGAAGTAACAAAAATAATATCTAATAAATTCAATTATACAAAATACATATTTGAAACTATAATTTATGAAATTATTAACTAAACATATTGGTACAATAAACTAACATAAATAACAAAAGAACATAAAGAAAAATAATTAAATTTTACAAATTTTCTTTACAACTTTCGTTGTCGGACTCCAATTCCGAGTCAGAATCCAGATCGGATATACCTACAAACTCGAACTCAGTTTCCGGAAACTGTATTAGGTCGAGAGTTTCAGCAAAAAAGGTTGTCTTCCTTTTGGCATCTAACTTCGGCCTTTGTGCACTTAGAAAAGGATCCGAAGAAACAACAAGCATATTTAGGATATCTTGATTAGAATCTTTCCTGCTTCTTTTCCGCGAATGATGTTCCCGGAACCTCCTAAAATCTTTGTTTCGAGACTCTGAGGCTTCTTCCGAGAGAGTCCCAATCGGGACAATATCATTTTTTTCGATTATGTCAGCTCCGTGTATTAATAGTTTATGTACGGTTGATGACATGTAGTACCAGTCGTATAATTCCACGTACTTTTCTGCTGTTTTGCGAGCAAAATCTTTAAATTTGATGACATCGATCTTCTCACCAGATGTTATTGCTTGCAAAATAACAGCAAATCTTTTTATCAGGTTTTGATCCAACCCAGTAATAGCTGCAGTTTTATTGGGAAACTCGAAAAACTTCCTTGCGGTATTCCCGTCATTGGTAGTTCCCGAGCCTTGTTTTACTATATCAATTAACAGATTGAGCTCCTCTTTAAATTTATTTTGAATGTTTTTTTTTCTGTTTTGTAACATATCTTTATGCTCATTACTTCTTGCTGCCCACTGTTTGAAGTCAAGTCTGTACGCAATGTGTGACAGACATTCCATGCAATTTATACGGGCATGTAGGGATGATAGGCCAAATTCATATATGTCAGAACACACAGTTTTTGATGTTACAGCATCTAAGTGGTTCATTTCTGTTGGTTTTGCTAAGCACAGGTAGCATGATGCATTTGATCTAGCTTCAGAAAGGTACGTGCAGACTTTTGCGTCGATCATTGTCATCATTAGTTTATGAGTCACCCTGTTACTATTAATGCACTCTATGGGGTTAAGGGCCTCAATTTCCTCATCCATTTTTCTTTTGTTATCAATGACAACTGCATGGCTTTCTTTTACAAAAGTGAACTGAACCGGACGACAATAAAAAGTTGAGCATGGTTTCGGGTTTGTCCATATAGTATTATCTCCATCTGTCAGTTTCAGTGGCACCAAGGAGGTCATGAAAATGCTTGAATCATCATGCTCGCCGTCCATTTTCTGCTTGTATCGGCTTTGATTGGAAGCACCATCAAATCCCCACTTCGATATCAGCTTTAACTGCTTATTTTCCACATTATCAGAAAGACTTTGAAGAATCCGCTTCACCGTGATGTCAAGTAAAGCTTGAAGTGTAATTCTAGCTGATGAATCCGTAACTGATACTGATTGATTAGGAGGGTAGCATGCAAGCTTAGTTTGTTGCAGTTTATAGTAGGATGGGTAAATATCCTTAGCACCTTCCCGAATGACAGTCTCTCGCAACGTAATATATTGCCACTTTGAAAGCTTAAGTGAAAGAAGCAATCCAAGTGCTTTCTCTGGTGTAAATATTACTGTTTTCTTAATGCTTTCCTTGATTTTAACGGCAGCTTCTGGATTTTTGATCATATAATTGATTACAGATGCGATATCTTCATAACCTTCTTCTTTTAAACGTGCTGCAGCTGCATATGCCAATTCACAGGAATCCTCGCCTATGTGCTCACTAGATCTTCTCTTTTTCTGTTTGCTTCCCAGATCTTTGAATGGTTTTCGGGACCTTTTTGTCATTGTTCCAACAGTCGATGATGTCGAAGGTTCTGGAGAGACTGAGCGTGCTCTTGGTATCTCATCAACAGTTGGTTCTTGATTTATTAAAGTTTGCACGCAACTCGGCCAATCAATATTTGCTTGCAACCACTCTCCGTACGTATTTCTAAACTTATCAAAGAATCGTTTAGATTTCTGCCACCTGTTTAAAGCAGCTCGCGTGAATCTCCGGCAAAATTCTTTGAGAGTTACTTGATCTTCGGCAGAAAGGCAATCGCCTATGCGGGACACAATTGCACTAAACAATACTTCATGATTAAATGAAGGACACTCACTTTTTAGAAGAACAAACAAATCTAAGTTGGTGATTAAACTTTCCATTCTAAGATTTTGTAGTCGCAAAGCAAATAGTTTTAGTGTTAGCAGTTACACGGTTGTGAACAATCTAAATTATGGAACAAAATTATAGCCCTTTTATTGTATAAAGTCAATAATTAGTTAACTACCCTCATTAAAGTTATAAAAGATATGATAATAAAAATTTATAATCGTCAAAAACATTTCGTAGAACTCATAGTAGAACTAATCAACATTAGCAAATCACATTAGCTCACTAATTATAAAAAGGTGAATGCAGTTCTTAGTTGGTATTGTTGCGAGATATTTCAAATCATTTAATCACTTAATAGGCTCATTAGAATCAGAAGACTACAACCATCATTCTAATTACTTAATTACTTGTCATCAGACTCATTAGATGACTACACAATATGTTATTTTGTATTTTGAACGTATGCAAGGTTTTAAAATTCCTTTTGTGTCGATATTATTATGTGTCCGGTTATGTTGTAATCATACTTTTAGGGTATGATCAATTAACAATTTCATTCCCCTATCTTTCTAAAAGAAGCGACAGCATGGGCACTTTGACACTGATATTCAACTATTTGGTATTGTTGGAAATCTTACAAGATCAACAAGATACTACACACCTCTGTCTAGTCCTTCAGGTCTATAGGGGTGATGCTATTTTATGTTAAGAGTTGTTAAAGCTCTGAATTCTTCAACTTAAACACTAAAAGGAACGTTTAAATATGTAAAAATAAATAAAAATATTTTGACGATTTTAAAAAAAAAAGGCATCTACAACCATTATGTAACGTATGTCAAAAAATCATAAATAATTAGTACTAAAACCTCCTATAAGGATATTACGGTTATCGCTGCCGTTTCAGAGATATTTCGATTTTTCATACTAGCTCCATACAAAATTTTCGTAAAAAAATTATAATTCCTTCGTTTTTGTGCAGAATCAATTCTGGTGTCATTTTTGTATATTGTTATAACAAATAGAAGTGATATCCGGCACAAAAACTGGCACTTGCAAAATAAAATGCCTAAGTCTATGAAAGCCGTTTTTCAGCCCACCGTGCGTCGCCCCTACTCGCCCCGCCCCGATCCTTGCTAGAGTCAGCTCGTGACGCTGAAACAGTACCTAGCTTTAAATTTGTCCCGTAATAATAATAATGTTCCAATCCAGCCTGTCCCTAGCTACCCTCCCCCTGCGACGCCCTAAGCCGAGGTCCATACACACTCACAGGGGGTGCCCATAGCGTTTAGTCACCTAGTTTGTAAACTTTATATGAGCCAGCGACAGACAAGTCCAGTTAAACAGCCGACATACTCAGAGGTTTACCTGCGAAGTGTTAAAAAGATATTTCATCAATTCATCTCAAGTGCTTATTGTTAGTTACACGATACTAAAACCCAACCCTTTTGTTATATTTGTCCGTATTTCTATTTGTAAGGCCTAAACGCCGGAACGGCTGAACCGATTTTAATAGGACTTTCACTGTATCATACAGACAGGACAAGTTATAGAGCAACATAAAGGTTATATTTTCTTTTTCTAAAGATTCTCACTGGATCGGGATATATGCGGGGAAAGCCTCGGGCATAACTAGTGTATAATAAAACCAATGAATAGGAATTTCCTTTATCATTACTCTAAAAAATAGATGCCCTAGTACATTCCTATAATCCCAGCTTCACAAAGTAACTAAAACTGTAATGTGCATTCTGTATCTGTCCAGTAATGTCCATAGATGTTTTTACAACGTTTAAAATAATTTTCTTCACGCCACATATAGCTTTTGGGGTCGTCACAGCCGCCGCAAGTGCATGTAAACGATCCAAGGCGCATTATCAGGCATTTGACACATTTGACGAAGTTGCAATTGCAAAAATCTTTAACCTTTGAACCACGGTAAACTAAAAGTCGATTTAATTTTGTAGTCATCAGCCTAGCATTTTCCCATTGTGCCTATTACTATGAGACTATAACTGCTATCATTAATAGCCACAAAAACAAATTAATTAATTTGTATATAAATATTTTATAACATAATCATCAAAGTTCGCAGATTCCTCCTCGCACATAATATTATATGTTGGCGCCACATATATAAATGCATATTACATGAATAAAATTTTATATTCAAATTAAATGAATGTTCTGGGTTGTATAGTATAATCTTTTTCTTACAAAACTGTTGTTGTCTGGGTGTGTCGGATTCTTGAGATTATGTGAAAGTAGTTTTAGTGAGCGTTATGCTAAGTTAATTGTTTGGCTTGGGTTTAGACGCAACAATAGGAGAGCAAGGAGGTCGCGGTCTACATAGCTAAGTGCTTTGTGTTATGTTCACTCCTAGAAGGCGTGGCAGTCGGAAGCTTTACGCATAATTTTTCGCACACCACTGAAACTGTACTTGGAATACATTACTCTATTAATAACTCGCTTCGAATGCTTTCACTTCTTAATTTCTTTTTATATTCTAATACTGCCTGTGAAAACTTATAATCGGCTTTCTTTCAATATTTTTCAACTATCTGAGTGTTTTGTGAAGTCGGTTTATTTTTTTGTTAAAAAGATTTTATTTCTCTCTTTTTAGTTGGCCGGTTTGTAATTTACCTAGTTACAAAAGCCTAAATGCCAACTACTCATAAACTTTTACAAAATAGTGCTCTTCCCGATGCTGGGCCGTTAGTTGTTGGTGAGCTCTCCAGGTACTTCACCATCACCTTCACTTCACCATATGCATTGTGACGAGCATATTGTGCTTAGTAACCATATTCAAGTAATCGAATCTGAACCCGTGAAATACGAGCAGTTCCGGTGGCCATATGTGGTCTTCATTATCTCATCTGCACAAGTTACTATAAAAAAACCTGAAATCGCTATAGGTGTGCCTATAATATTTGAAGATTTCCTTCGTTTTCTCCAGGATCCCATCATCAGATCATGACTTCAGACAATGGGACCACCTCTGAACCCTTTCAAACAAAAAAAAAAAGAATTTTCCAAATCGGTTCAGCCATCTTCGAGTAATCTCTGAACATACTTCCATAAAAAAAGATATACGCGATGAATAGAGGAACTCCTCCTTTTTGGAAGTCGGTTAATAAAATAAATAAGGCACTGACTAACTGTAAAAATTGGCAAAGTTGTATTATAAATGACAGCCCATCTCGATATTGAATTTACCTACCAATATAAAGAGGTAAAATTTGTTTGTAGGTTTATGTTTTTAAGTTTTGTAAGCCTGTATGTAGGGGTAATCTCCGAAACTAATGATCCAATTAAATTGTATAAACTATTAATTATTTCAAAAACCACGCAGACGAAGTCATGGGCCATGAGCTAGTATAATATTAAAACAATAGAGAATATGATTAGAAGAATATCGAATGCTAAAACACGTTTCATTGAGGGCTTGACCTACGATGTATAGGAATGTACAATATAATGTCTAATGGTATAATAGCTAACATTGTAGAAGGACGCTTTTTAGGGTTCCGTAGCCGAATGGCAAAAAACGGAACCTTATACTTTCGTCAAGTCTGTCTGTCTGTCTGTCAGTCGGTCCATCCGTATGTCACAGCTATTTTATTCCGAAACTATTAGGACTATACACATGAAACTTGGTAGGTAGATTAGATGTATTCTGTGAACCGCTTTCCGATTTTAAGAAAAAATATTTAAAATTAAGGCGTCATACGTGGCACCGAAACTGAAAATATTTTTTTTTTTCATGAAACCTATTCTTGTGGGGTATTTATAGAAAGGTCTTTAAAAATGACATCGAGGTTTCTATAACCACTTTTTCATAAACTCAATCGTGTAAAAGGTATATGTGTCCAAAGTGGTAAAATGCGTGTCCCCATGCCCTCTAACTTCTATAATAATGGAGTGAAAAATCTAAAAAAAAAATATGTGCTGTAGATCTTAATGTAAACTTTCAACGGAAATTAGTTTAAACGAGATTGGGTCAGCAGTTTTTGAGATATAACATATTTTCTAAAACCGCAAATATAACTTTGTAATTCATATAAAAACAAAGTTATTTGGCGTAGTTACTACGGAACTCTTCACGGGCGAGTCTGACTCGCACTTGGCATTTTTTTTATTTAATAGGCTATCTACAAAGACTGTAACCATATCAATAGTGTTTATAATAATATCTATGACCTCGACCCGGGTCCGCGCCCGTGGTGTTCCACGTGCGCCTCAAAGACCAGTCAGCAGCGTGGATAGGTCGTGGGGCTTGCGGGAATTTTCTAACTACTCTTAGGAGTTTTTTTTTTCGCATTTGACCTCCATTTCACCTGATGGTAAGTGATGATGTGGTCGAAGTCGGAGCACGCTTGCCTAGAAAAAAAACTCGTAATGACTGTAAAAGGTGTACAGAAGGCAGTCGGGACTAACACAGGGAAATCTCGGTATGCTAGGAGGGTAACCCATCCTCAGGCTGGCCTCGACGAGCGTTGCTTAACCTTGCAGATCGACCAAAGCGGCTTTTATTACTTGAAATGAAATGAAATATTTTTTTTGTAAGTTGGTTATAAATGACACTTTTACACGGCATGTTTTTTGCGTGTTAGTGCTAGATGAGGCCGGTATTTCCTGACTACTCTGAGAAGAAACACCGAAACAAACTCAGAGGTCAAAGTCTCTTTTAAAGTCCTTTCTTTGTATTTGTATATGAGAAGCATGTAGGTTCATGTCTGTGGTATTCTTTTGAGGAACTAACCACGCAAATTTAGCGGATCTGTCCAGACAGTGTAAGCATTTATCAGTTGTCGTGTAGCTCAACTTAGCTTCGAGCTTGTTAAAATATTGGCTCAAATGTGTCAAAATTACAAGTAGTTGTTGGGAAAGGAATTATCGCACTACACTAGACATTTAAGGAAAATGTAGGTATTACTTAATAACGTAGAACTAATATCTACTTGAATATGTAGATTAGTATAATAATTTTGACATCGGATTATGCTAACAATGGGCCGGGTTTATTGTTATTATATTATACGTAAATTAGATTTTAAAAGCTACGAATGGTGTAGAAATATCTGTGTTAAACATATATGGTGTTATTTATGTGAAGTTAATGTTGTTTTTACTTCGTTTAGCATCTGATATTTGCTGATAATTATGCGTTGTTAGCTTTATTACCAATCCGGGGTTGCGGAATTGTTCGAAAGAGTTACTGCAGCGTCGGGCCACGCGCAGTGTAGGGTTCCGTAGTTTTTATAACAGCCAAGTGCGTGTCGTATTCGCTGACTGATCGTTTCGTACCATGCTCTAATTAAAAGCCAAACATCCTAGTACTAGACTACCTAACTAATTTGACTTCCTATACAAATCCTCACCTGATCCGACAATTTTGCACGGAAACTTTAATTTATTTTAGAGATTTGTATAAAACTTGTCATAGCCGGTGTTTTGAATTTAAATACGGACATAAAGCTACACTACTCAATCGTCACAAGACACTAGCACGATACAACTGGCGCTTAGCGCCATCTATCGACATTTCTATAAAGTTGCTCGAAATTTTCGAGTCAAATACAATTGGTCGACTATTACTCGTAAACTTGTAAAGCCCACTTATGTGTGATAGTTTTCCTTTAAATTTCGTTATATATAGGTACTACTGCCGTGACATTTGAATTTCTAACTACAGCCGTTTAGTTGATAGAGGGGGAGGACACTTGACTCTAACGAAAATTGGTACTTTAAAGCTTGATAAGTCACGAACGGTTTACTTGATCAAAAAACGGTCTTTCCAAACACCTAATATTTTTGAAAGACCTATCCTACGATATCCCACACTATGGGAAGAATGAAAAAAAAAAATATCATCCCACTTTACATGTATGAGAGGTACCCTAAATAATTGTTTTTTACAAAATTTTATTTTACCACTTTTTCGGCGTTATTAACGTGTATACTCATGCTAAAGTACAACTTTCTAGTACCAATAGTTTTTGAGCTAAACCGTGGACAGACGGACAGATAGACGGACATGGCGAAACTATAAGGGTTCCTTGTTGACTACGGAACCCTAAAAAGATTCGTTATCAACCCACTAAGGCTTAATAATATTATTTTGTTGCATACATTTTTTTTTAACGTGGTAAAATCATCAGATGAGCCCTCCCACCCCAGGCAGGGCGGGAGGGACTGTCAGACTTATACTGACTAAAATCCACGGTATTCCTTCAATAGCCCTTTACGTACCGGGGTCACGGTAATGAGATAAGTCCCACGACCCATTTTGATGCGTACTTAGGTTATGTCTTTTTATCAAAGGTGCATTACATACTGGGCACGATGCACGCTACCATTTTGCATGTAATTGAAGATTCATCAGACAGATAGTAGAAAATCGGCATATTGGACAAAGTTTTTTCAAAACCATTATTTACACAACATATTAATTTTGAAAAACAGCTTTGGTTTGGAATTCAAAAAAATTTTATTGGCTTTGCATTTAATTAAATTTACAGCTCATTTAATTTTATATTCAAAATTGGCCGAATTAGAGAGAGCTACTATGGTCGGCCTATGTGACAGATGATTTCTGCGTTATAAAATACTAGTAATCACGCGGGGCTTCGCTCCCATGGACTCTATCACCGTAAAAACATAACTCTCCTTTTTTGCAGTCGCGTAAAACGTAGTCTATAACCTTCCTCAAGCTTCAAGCTACTCCCATACCAAATGTCATCCAAATGCACCCAGTACTTTCGAAGATTAGCGCGTTCAAGCAAACAAACAAACAAACAAACTTTTCCGCTTTATGATATTAATATAGATTTAAGTGTTCTCGCAGCCCGTTTTATTTGGTGGGAAAATAACCTAAAGACTCCTTTCGCTCGAGGTGGAGCAGATGGGAGTGTCAGACTTCTGTTCAAACCCACGCTGTTCCTTCAACTGCCCTTACGTCCCGGGGCTAAGGTACCTCGTTAGAACTTTCCCGCAACCCTGGAAGCAATGGCTCTGTTGGGCCTATGTCGATGCTACTGACTGCTCTTTGAAGTCGACCCGAGCCTGGTCCTTTCTGGTCGGTGTGAGCTACCCGTACTCGCCGCCCGCAAGCCCCCGCCTTCGATGGCCGGAGATAGGCTCGCTCGCTCGCAATCCTTGACACTAGGGGCGTCTCCCGCAGTGGCTGAGGCGTGGAACTCGCCAGTGTTTGATGGAATGGCGGTTGGTTTAGTCAGTTAAAATCTAACAAACCTTTCTGCCGACTTCACGCCGGGGGCCACCTATGAGGATCTCCATAGAGAGAGAAAAAGATGTCACATTTGATACCTACGACTAGTAGACAGGAAGTTAGGAACAGCATTGACAACAACTAGACAACATCTGATTCCATGTGCAGTTTTCATCATCATTATCCACATCCCGATTTCACCTTCTGCTGGGAATAAGCCGCCTAAAATAGATAAGTTAAGTCTAAATGAGGTGACGGTAGCAAATGTAAACGAGCAACTTATTCGGTTTCCTAAAACCCTCGTTATGGACGGGGATCATCACCGGCCACTGCTTATTGAACAAACACCACCGCACAATAGGTATAGCGGACAGTCCCCTGTGCAGGGCATGCATGGGGACGGAGGAAACAGTGGCACACGTGCTCCTAGAGTGCACGGAAATCACCGACATACGAAAGCAAACCCGCGGGTCATTGAATTCCCTTACAGACATCCTGAATAGACCGAGAGACATGATCTGCTTCTGGAGGGAGGTTGGCTGGATGGAGTGAAAGCCAACACGGCTTACGCACAATGGTCTCGTGCAGAGACTAAGTGCGGAAACCTGACCAAAGAATAAGAAGAACCCTTGTTATGGGGCTCCATCCCTGAGTTCAGGTAGTTTAGTTGCTTAAAATCCATGTAGGTATAAGACTGACGTCATCATCTTAGCTTAGCCTTTTTCCAAGTATCTCGAGGTCCGTGTCCAGTCTAACCGGATGCAACTGAGTACAAGTGCTTACCATGGAGCGACTGCCGCTCCGAAACACAATAGTCATTCACAAGACTAATATCAGACTTTCTGGCTTCTAGCTTCCTGTAATGACTGCCAAAGGCGTAAAAATGACAGCCGGGACCCATTTAGGGCTTCCAATCCCGCAGCCTAAATTCAATCTCGGTATTTGCGAGACTACAAATTTTCAATACCGCGGGATCTCGGTATTTGCGAGATCCCGCATATTGAAAATATTGATATTTATATAAGGCACATAAAACAATGAATTAATCAACTAACTCCACATTTATTTACGTATTACTATTAGTATGAGATCAATCAAATTACACCGTTTATTTATCACAAAAAAACAATGAGATAATCAACTAACTCCACATTTATTTACGTATTACTATTAGTATGAGATCAATCAAATAACACCGTTTTTTCTTCACAAAAAACAGTAACAAATACTGAATAAAAAACTTTACTGATATTTTAGGCTACTTACTTAGGCTATCACTGACTGAAATTCGGCTATATTAGGCTACTTAAGCTGTGATAAACGAGCGACATCGGGCCCCGCGTTGTTTGCAACACTGCCGGCTGCCAGTCACCGATGGTCACCTCACCGAGCGATCGCGCTCGCGAGAGGTCGCAGACATGCTTTTTTTCAGTCCCGCAAATACCGCGGATCCCGCGCCCGTAATCCTACATCACGCGGGATTGGAAAATGACACGGGATCCCGCAATACCGAGATTTCGGTATTCCGAGATTGGAAGCCATTCGTCTTTCAGAGTCATGGAATGTTACGATGGTCACCTATCGAAATTTGTTAAGATATATAGTACTAGTACTCACGCGGGGCTTCGCTCCCGTGGATTCTATCACGGTAAAAACATAACTCTCCTTTTTTGCAGTCGGGTAAAAAGTAGCCTATAACCTTCCTCAAGCTTCAAGCTACTTCCATACCAAATTTCATCCAAATCCACCCAGTACTTTCGAAGATTAGCGCGTTCAAGCAAACAAACAAACAAACAAACTTTTCCGCTTTATAATATTAGTATAGATATATATAGATCTGCGACGTGGCCATGCCCCGGGTCCGGCAAGGACGCGCCCGGCGTCAGCTGTACTGGTGGTCGAGCGAGCTAGCAGCGCTGCGCGAAGCGTGCGTTGCGGCGCGACGCCGGTACACCAGGTTCCGCAGGCGCCGCACCCGACCTTCGGATGCGGCGACTGTAGAGGAGGAGCTGTACGAGGGCTACAGGGCAGCGAAGGCCGTCCTCCGAGACGAGATCTGGCGGGCCAAGGAACTGGCCCGGGAGGAGATGCTGGCGACTCTGGACGGGGACCCATGGGGCCGCCCCTACAAGTGGGTGCGAGAGAAGCTCCGCCCCTGGGCTCCCCCGTTGACGCAGAGTCTCCAGCCTCAGTTCTTGGAGGACGTGGTGAGCGCCCTGTTCCCATCGCGAGGGGAGCCCCGCCCATGGCTCCGTCTCCGACGGAACCTGAAGCTGGCGCAAACGCGGACCACAGCGACGACGACGTCTACGACGCTCCAGAGGTGACCGAGGTAGACTTGAGAGTGGCGGTACAACGGCTCAAGGCCAAAAATACCGCCCCAGGACCCGACGGCTTGCCAGGAAAAGCGTGGGTCCTGGCCTCGGAGACTCTCGGGCCTCGACTAGCGGGGCTCTTTAGCGCATGCCTGGAGAGGGGCCAGTTTCCGCTTCGCTGGAAGACGGGAAAGCTGGTCCTGATCCAGAAAGCCGGGCGCCCTGCGGACTCTCCGTCCGCATTCCGGCCCATCGTGCTGCTCGACGAGGCGGGCAAGCTCTTGGAAAGAGTAATTGCAGACCGCCTCTTCGGGCACCTGAATCAGGTGGGCCCGGATCTTGCGGAGTGCCAGTTTGGCTTCCGCAGGGGGCGCTCGACGGTGGATGCCATCATGCGCGTGAGAGCCCTCACGACGGGGGACGCGGTATCCCGGGGCAGGGTCGTCATGGCGGTGTCTTTGGACATCACCAACGCCTTTAACACCCTGCCCTGGAGTTGCATCAGGGAGGCACTACGGTATCACCGGGTGCCGACCTACCTCCGTCGCATAGTCGAGGACTACCTGACGGACAGAGCCGTCATCTACCCCGTTAACCGGGGAGAGTGGAACCGGCGAGAGATGTCGTGCGGTGTCCCACAGGGATCGGTCTTGGGGCCGCCCCTGTGGAACATCGGATACGACTGGGTGCTGCGCGGCGACCTCCCTGACGGCGTCAGCGTAGTATGTTACGCTGACGACACGCTCGTCCTGGCGCAGGGAGAGTCGCACCAGGCGGCGGCCGACCTGGCGACGCAAGCGGTTGCGACAGTCGTTCATAGGATCCGGCAGTTGGGACTCGACGTGGCGCTGCACAAGACCGAGGCCATGTGCTTTCATGGCGGTCGGAACGCGCCACGGTCCGAGTCCCACATAACGGTGGAGGGGGTTCGCATCGGCGTTGGGAGGACGATGAAGTACCTGGGACTCGTCCTCGACAGCCGGTGGAACTTCAGGGAGCACTTCCTGAGTTTGGCCCCAAAGCTGAACCGGGCAGCAGCCGCCTTCAGGCGACTCCTGCCTAATCTCAGCGGGCCAAACGCCTCCTGCCGAAGGCTGTACGCCGGCGTCGTGCGGTCCATGGCCCTCTACGGGTCCCCAGTGTGGGCCCTGTGCATCCGGACGCGACCACTAAAGTTGGTCGCATGCCAGAGGGTCATGGCTATCCGAATGATCCGGGGATACC
The DNA here is from genome assembly GCA_943138885.2 of Tholera decimalis. Classification (NCBI taxonomy): domain Eukaryota; kingdom Metazoa; phylum Arthropoda; class Insecta; order Lepidoptera; family Noctuidae; genus Tholera; species Tholera decimalis. The sequence goes on along the minus strand of OW964548.2, from coordinate 1,729,708 downwards.
GCACGATCGCCGGCGAATCGGCCAACCTCCTTGCCGGATTGCTGCCCTGGGATCTGGAGGCGACTGCCCTCCAGCGCGTCTATGAATGGCGCGTGGAGGCGCAGCGCCGGGGCGTATCCCCGCTGCCTCGAGAAGTCGAGACGCGGCGGGAAGAGCTCCGGCGCGATCTCAGGGCAGTATGGAGGGAGCGACTGTCGCAACCGACGGCCGGGCACGCCGCAATTGCGGCGGTAAGACCCCTCTTTGAGGAGTGGCTAGATCGGCGTCACGGCGTCCTGACCTACCGCATGACGCAGGTCCTCACCGGACACGGAAGTTTCGGGAGGTACCTGTGTCTGATGGGTAAGGAAGAGACGCCTGGGTGTCACCACTGCGAGGGTCGCCCTGAGGACACAGTCGAGCACACGGTGCAGAACTGCCCAGCTTCGGCAGAGCACCGACGTGTCCTCACGGCGACAATAGGCGGAGACCTCTCGCGCTCGGCCTTGGTCGAGGCCATGCTGCGGGGCGAGAGGGAGTGGGAAGCGGTCGCCTCCTTCTGCGAAGCAGTCATGCTTTCGAAGGAGGAGGCGGGCCGCGTGAGGGAGAGGATGGCGTCCTCCCTCCAGCCCAGCCGCAGTGGTAGACGCCCACGGCGTCGGACGTCGGCCGACGATCTCCGGCCACCGTAGGCGCGGGCATGCGGACAGCGAGTAAAGGGCAACTCGCTGTCCGACCATGGACCATGCCCGGGTCGACGGCGCGTCGTGTTCCACGCGCGCCTCAAAGAGCGTCAGCAACATGACGAGGCCCCCTCTGCAGAGGGCCGAAGCCTGCCGGGGTCGTGGGACTCATCCCGTTACCGTGGCCCCGGTATGTAAAGGGTTATTGAAGGAACACCGTGGATTTTAGTCAGTAAAAGTCTGACAGTCCCTCCCACCCTGCCCGGAGTGGGAGGACTTATTTGATAATTTTACCACGTTAAAAAAAAAAAAAAAAAATGTATAGATATATATTGTTGAACTATAAGTGTTACTTTGGTAGCTGTTAGCTTATGCTTGATCTCACTCATCTTATTTTTTTTATAATTAATTTTTTTTTCTTGTTTTATGTAATTTTATAATTTGTCTTTTGTTATTTTGTTTTTGTAACTGTATAAGAATATTTGCTTAAGTTAGTTATCACTTCTATTAAGAATGCTGATTAAGGGCCTATACTACCTCAGCGCTTCTCACTCTTTATCTCGCTCGCACACTACTGGCCGCAGTCACGCGAGCAAGCGAGACCGGGTAGCAGGGAAAAGACTCCAAGACACCAATAATCCCACCAAAAACATCCTGTAAAAAAATTGGCCAAGTGCGAGTCGGACTCGCCCATGAAGGGTTCCGTAATCTGTAGTAACTATAATAAATATAATATACTTAATATATTTATAAGAAGAAAAAAAAACCTTACAAATTTCTTAAAACTAGATTTTTTACAATTTTTACAACTACGCCAAATAACTTTGTTTTTCATAGTATTTGTATGAATTACAAAGTTATATTTGCGGTTTTAGAAAATATACTGTATCTCAAACACTGCTGACTCGATCTCGTTCAAACCAATTTTGGTTGAAAGTTTACATTAAGATCTACAACATAAGGTTTTTTTAGATTTTTCACTTCATTATTATATAAGTTAGGTGGTAAAATGTGTGCCCCCCCCGGGCACACATTTTACCACTTTGGAAGCGTATATCTTTTAAACGATTAACTTTATGAAAAAGTCATTTTGGAAACCTTAATGTCATTTTTAAAGACCTGTCTATAAATACCGCACACGTATAGGTTTCATGAAAGAAAATATTTTCAGTTTCAGTTCCATGTATGGAGAGCCCCGTTCATTTTAAATATTTTTTTAATTTTCTCTTAAAATCGGAAAGCGGTTCACAGAATACATCTACCTACCAAGTTTTACATGTATAGTCCTAATAGTTTCGGAATAAAATGGCTGTGACATACGGACGGACGGACAGACAGACAGACGGACAGACATGTCGAAACTATAAGGGTTCCGTTTTTTGCCATTCGGCTACGGAACCCTAAAAACTAGCCAAATCTCGCCTAAGCTGCTTGTTTCTCTATAAAAAGTAATGAAATCTCTAAGCAAAGCGAAGCCAAGTCTAAGGATCTTTACTGCGATTTCTTTATTAATATAGTTAGATTTTATGTAACCGGCCGTTGAACATACTCTATGCACTTTTACTAGTTAATACATCGAAGTCAACGGCCAAGTCACATAAAATCTAACTATATTAATAAAGAAATCGCAGTAAAGATCCTTAGACTTGGCTTCACTTTGCTTAGAGATTTCATTACTTTTTATAGAGAAACAAGCAACTTAGGCGAGATTTGGTTAGTTTTTTACAGGATGTTTTTGGTGGGATTTCACTTCTTTTTGCAGAAAGCTATTTTTTACTTGATTAGTTTCTTAATTATTTAGACTCCAGTTTCATATTCATTTATAAGAAGGGGCTCGTCACATTGAATAACTTTTGTCAAGGCGCATTTCCGTATCTCCCATAGTTCAGCTCAGCTCTAAGGGTTCTTCATCAGATACTTCAGACCTTCAATTTTTATACACATCAGTAGAAGGGACTCGTCACTTTGAATAACTTTTGTCAATGCGCATTTCCATATCTCTCATAGTTCAGCTGAGCTCTTAAGCCCGATTTACACTTCAACAAGTACAGTAGCGAGTTAACTTGCGTCATCGGCGAGTTAAGTTGTTATTGTAGTTTGAACGGCAAAAGCGAGTTAAGTAGTAGTACATTAACAACTTAACCGCCAATGACGCAAGTTAACTCGCTACTGTACTTGTTGAAGTGTAAATCGGGCTTTAGAGACTATATATATCAGATACTTCAGACCTTCAATTTTTTAATTTCAAAAGAAAGAGCTAACCACGCTTAATAAACTTTGTGAACATAGCATGTCGATAATTTCAATAGTTTGGCTGGTCTGTTACGGTTTCTACTCAGAGTCGTCAGGTCCTCCAGATCTTCCATGATCCTAGTTTTGATAGTTTTCCCTTCATATAGGCACTAAACTCTACCTCTATGCCAAATTACAGCTCTCTAGGTTTATGGGAAGTACTAGTTCTATTTTGATGATCAGTGAGTCTATATATGTCGAAATAGTACAACTTTTCTTTTGCATAACTTAGGAAATAAACAAGCTACAAACATGCAATTTTGTCGTTTAACTGTGTGCTGGTAGCTTACTAGATAAGGATAATTTCAGCGTTCTAAATCTATCCAGAGGTCCCCAAATAGGGGCCTGAAAATACGGCGAAATGGTTCCAGCAAAGGATGGTACGGCAGTGTTTGCTTCGCGCTCGACTTGGTGGGGGCACTGCCGTGCCCCCAGATTTAGTTTATTTCTTTTTACGGTGAAAATAATGGTACTTTAAAAAAGTAAATAACATGAGACCTGCTTTATAGTTTAATTAATATGCAAAGTTTCATTATCTAATTTGAAGTTATTTTTGAATACCAGCGGTTTATTGATCGGTTTGGAGGTAACTTTGGAACTTTTTTCTAGCAAGAAAATGTTATGGAATCGTGTTTTTGTCAAACGTAGTACCTAACATTAATCCTCAACTTTATCATATATTTATTTAAAAATTATTGCTGCAGTATTTTCGACATAACGGAGGATCATGCTAATCCATTTGAGGTCATATAGGCCCTTAACCTGTAATTGGCAACTGTGTAAGCCTAAAACGATTTGTTACATATCGTTAAAATATTTTATAACACAGAAGCTGTTGATGAACCTTTTTTAATAAATAAATAAATTGACCTCGGCTTCAAGGTCATGCGTTGCTTGACCTTGAAGAGCCAAGCGGCTATTGTTATCTAGCCTTAAGATCCTCATTTATAAGATTGACATAGAAAGTCAAGATGAATGACTGAGATGTCAAGAATGAATAAGTTACTTCCATGTAAGCGTGCTTCATCTTCGATCACATCATCATTTACCATCAGATGAGATTGTGGTCAAATGCGAGCCTATTACCAATAATAATAAAAAAAACTTCTAAACGTTTTAGACTTTCGACATTATTTGGCATAAGATAATGATGAGGGACGACCCCTCCCCAGAAATGCTACCTCACAACACCTCAGAATCAATTATCATAGAAAGCGCTTCGTAATATGATCATAATAAAAACCAAATGGTCACATACCGCATGATGTTTATGTGGCATTGCTCAACTCGACGTAAAGTTCTTCTTAGTTAGGTAACGGCATCTGGCCATGTGATGCCTAGTTTCTAGTATTAGGTGGTAGGTACCGTCTTATATTGCGGACTGGGTAGGTAACGAAACCGTAGAGCATCTACTCAATTTGACAATTCAATGCGTTACCTTTGTACTATCAAACAAGTTGCTTGCTAAGCTGCTTTGTTGTCCTAGTGGTTGCTAACGCGGCTGTTGAGCAATTAATCTCGGGTTCGATTCCTAGGTCGGGAAAATGTGCTATTGGGATTTGCTGTTACAAATTTCTCAGTAGTAGCCCGGTGTTTGGAAATTGACGGTATAATGACGACATTGAGAGGGAGCGAAGGCCATTGTCGGTTAGAGCTATTATGATAGCGCACAGGTTTGCACGTTGCTCACTTGATGTAAAAATAACATATTCCGTGCATTCTGATGTTCTTTTTACACGTGCAGCCTGTGGGCTGCATATACTCGTAAATCGTACAGTGCCCTTCGCGTTCAGTACAATACTTCCGGGTGTTGATAGGGCTGCCCCGCTTCTGTAGCGCATCAGGGATGTTTGCTGAAGCCCGCGTTGACTGTTTCTATGCGACGATGTGAAAACAATGCGCTTCCCTGGTGCGCCGGGTGCGGCCAGCTCCAACATAATCCTTCGTTGTGTGGCGAGCAGGCTCGACTGTGTGTTCATGAATTGCTGCTGCAAGCTCTCAACGTCGGTGTTTAGCTTGTAGCTTCGATTCGCGAACCAACCTTGTAATTTAAGTACTAACATAGGATTAAGGAGTTTTGTTACTTGAAATAAATGAAATTGAATAATACCCTCGTGCTCTGAAAAACACGTTCAGCCGTTGGTTCAGCGCCTGATCGTGTTGTGTCAATGTACCGTCCCATCGTACTACGACAGTAAAGGGACATGCGCACATACTAGAGAATTATAATTTTCACCGCTAGCTTATATCCGCTGAGATTGCCCCCCAATGCAGAAATCGATCAGCAGGACTGCTTTTAAAGCACGCTACTGTTTAAACGCACAAATATAGCCTAATTTATCTCATAAGCGGGTTTGACAGTATCTTGACGATTATCATGTCAATCAACCCTATATATGAATAATAAAAAGACTAGCTTTTGCCAACGGCTTCACATAAGTTGTTAAAAATGTTTAAGTTTTAGTTAAACCTATGTTTATAAAAAAAGTTGCAACTAAGCGGCCATGGGAAAGGCTGGTTTAGCAGCCGACAACCTCAGAGGGTGGCCTGCGAGTAGGGTTGCCAGATCAAAAAATCCAAAATCAGGAGTAAATACCGGACTTTTTAAATAATTTAAAAAATTGTAATATTTTAATTTGAATTTTAATAATAATTGTTTAATTTAATTTAATTGTATTTTAATTTGATGAAAGTTCCTGACTTTCTTTAATTTGAAATAAAAACATTATTTTTATTTTTATGTTTTACTCTTTTTAATTGAATTGTAGAAATTCCAGTTTTGGATTCCCTCTGCATTCCGGGCAAAGACCTTACTTACAAAGAATTACCGGACATGTCCGGAAAATTCCGGTCGTATGGCAACCCTATCTGTAAGATGCCACAGACCAAAAATAGTCTGCCTATCTGACCGAACAACCCAGTAACTGGTTAAAACGATACCCCTTGGCCAGTGTCAGATTTTCTAGCTTCTAACTACGACTGTCAAATATTTCCAAATTCCGTCGTAACTACGCCGAATAACTTTGGTTTTCATAGTGTCTGTATGAAATACAGAGTAATATAATTTGCGGTTTTGGTAAATGTGACATATCTCACCTGACCGTATCTCGTTCAAACGTACTTTGAAAGTTTTTATTAAGATCTACAGCCAAAGCCGGATTAACCCTGTCAGAAACCCTAAGGCAATGGCATTCTCGGGGCCCCTTTTCTTACTTTGACTGACCAAATCGTGTGTGAACTGAGGAGCCGCACATTAAGAGCTGTGGTTTTTAATATACTTATTTGTTTACATATTCCCAAATTTGTTCTAAAATTGTTTTCATTCTACTACTAAATCTAACGATTTGTATTTTGTGAGATAACAGTTAGGCCTAAGTTCACACGCACATCAAATTCTCGTTCGAAGAAACATGTTTTCTTGGTGCCCTGTGGTTCTTGGCCCCTAGGCAGTTGCCTACTCCGCCTAATGGTTAATCCGGCCCTGTCTACAGCATATTGTTTTTTTTTATATTTCCACACCCTTATCATAAAAGTTAGAGCACAAACACTATGAAAAACAAAGTTATTTTGCGTAGATACTACGAAACCCTACATGGGCGAGTCTAACCCGCACTCGCCCAACTTATTTATTCAAATTTTTAATAAAAATCCGAAGGCGGTTAACTAATAACCTACGAAGTTCCACATATGTGTGTCCTAATAGTTTCGGAATAAAATGACTGTGACATACAGACAGACATGACGAAACTATAAATAAGGGTTTCGTTTTTTGCCATTCGGCTACGGAACCCTAAAAACAAGCGTCATGTACGGTTACGAGTTTACGACCTTCGAAGACGTGTGAAATAAAACTTCGATAAAGTTTACTCACGGTAGCGTCGACAAATGTTTGTCCATTCAATATTGAGATTGCTTTAAACCCCTTATGTGGGATGCCGGTTTTGAACTCGACTTGGTTTGTTTTATTAGCTTCCAGTACAATTTATTAGCTTCCAGTACAATTTATTAGCTTCCAGTACAATTTATTAGCTTCCAGTACAATTTCTTTACTTTCTTTCTCGAGAAGATCTTCGTCTCACGATGCAATGAAGGTCAGACTATTATTGTCTTGTGGACATGTGTTTCTAACTGCCCTGCTATATACATACCAAGTACACGGCTTCTTTGGATGGTAACTAACTATATGGTAAGGGTTTTATAATCCTATGTCTACACATTGATACCGAATTTTTCAAATAAAGAAGAACGAAGAGAATTATCGTGTTATTGGCAAGCGACGTGGAAAGTTATTGACCCTTATAGTGCTGTGCCACGTTTGTTTTTATTGGTATTCAAGAAACATATATGTAACCGATAATTTGGTACCTATCAATTCTTGAGTCACTTATTTGAGCTGAAACTGCGTAGAGACCACCATACCAGATGTTGTCTTCAGCTCTTTTGGATGGATATATGGTTTCCATTACACGTTGTATATACATGTATGATGTTTAGTAAACACTCTCTCTTGGTTTTTTTTAATCATATTAGGCTCGTGATTGACCGTTATCTCACCTGATGGTTATAAGTGATGATGTGGTCGAAGATACATATATAAATATATTCTTTACTAGCTGTGACCACGACTTAGTCCGCGCGGAATAGTGACTTTCGGCAGCATTTTTAATTTTTTAGGCTAATTATTTTGAAAATAAAACTCATACATAATTTGAATGTCGTATTTATTAATATCTAATCAATAGTCTAAAAAATAAGTTTCAAACTTCCAGCTTTAAAAATGACGTAATTTCCATACAAAATTTCATCCCTTATTTCAACCCCTTACAGCCCTTTTTTCGCATTAAAAAGTAGCCTATGTCCTTTCTCAGGCTCTAGACTATGTCCGTACCAAATTTCATTAAAACCGGTTCAGTAGCTTAGGTGTGATTGCGTAACACACAGACAGACAGAGTTACTTTCGCATTTATAATATTAGTAAGGATTGTACACCATAACACTAAAACAATAAGGACTTTACAACTAAAAAGGGTGATACAATGGGCGGTCTTATCGCTAAAAGCGAAAGATGAAGCACGCTTGCCTAGAAGTAACCTTTTCACTCTTGAAAGACACCCAGGTTATAGCTATCAGGAAATACAGACTCTGGCAGGAAATTCTATTCCTTAGCTGTACGCACAATGAAAGTATTCCCAAAACGTCGACGAAATGTTGTTCGAAACGTCTTGTATGATGAATGAGTGCATTTTTCAAACACTCAAACCTGGAACAACTATTTGACCCATGAATTGACATTTGTACAATGTTAAGAGTGATAAAATCCGATATAATCCAAATAAGAATAGGAACGTCAATGAACTCTATCTGTCAAATGTCACTTTAAAAGTACAGTTTGCAAAGAAAACTAGCAACAATAAAAACTTTTTACAAAAAAATTAAACCGATTCCCAAGAACACTGCAAAGTGAAAAATAACTTTAATTTCGGTAGTCGGTGTCTTTAGTTTTTTATTTTCGCTTTTGGCACCGACTTCCGAAATTAAAGCTATTTTTCACTTTGCAGTGTTATTGGGAGTCGGTTTATTTATTTTTTTAAAAGGGTTTATTTCACTCTTTTAGTTGGTCGCTTTTTAATTTACCTAGTTAAAAGAGCCTAAACGTCAACTACTTATAATCTTTTATATAATAGAATAGAGATGGTAGACGAGCGTACAGAGTGGACGTGTGTTAAGTTATTTTAAAAACTAGAAATAAGTTTATCGGCCCATTCCGAATCTTAATTAGTTCAAGTACAACACATTTTTAGGGTTCCGTAGCCAAATGGAAAAAACGGAACCCTTATAGTTTCGACATGTCTGTCCGTCTGTCTGTCTGTCCGTCCGTCCGTATGTCACAGCCATTTTATTCTGAAACTATTAGGACTATACATGTAAATCTTGGTAGGTAGATGTATTCTGTGAACCACTTTCCGATTTTAAGGGAAAATTTAATAAATATTTAAAATAAAGGGGGCTCCCCATACATGGAACTGAAACTGAAAATATTTTCTTTCATAAAACCTATACGTGTGTGGTATTTATAGACAGGTCTTTAAAAATGACATTAAGGTTTCTAAAATGACTTTTTCCTGAAGTTAATCGTTTAAAAAATATACGCTTCCAAAGTGGTAAAATGTGTGTCCCCCAATGAAGTGAAAAATCTAAAAAAATCATATGTTTTAGATTTTAATGTAAACTTTCAACCAAAATTGGTTTGAACGAGATCGAGTCAGCAGTTTTTGAGATACAGTATATTTTCTAAAACCGCAAATATAACTTTGTAATTCATACAAATACTATGAAAAACAAAGTTATTTGGCGTAGTTGTAAAAATTGTAAATAAGCTAGTTTTAAGAAATTTGTAAGGATTATTGTTTTTTTTTTTTTTCAAATAAATATATTAAGTATATTATATTTATTATAGTTACTACGGAACCCTTCATGGGCGAGTCTGACTCGCACTTGGCCAATTTTTACTTAATCAACTGTGAGTGAGTTACAACAATATTCTCCGAGTGTTAGACCCAGTTCGGAAACAACAACGCGGCGCTGCTCTTCACACTTCGCAGGGCGCGTACGATTCACGTGAGTAACTACTGAACACAGATATATACAATGAGTCTAATGCGCTCACCGACTGGAAGTGGCACCGACACAAAATTTGGAGGTTCGCAACCAAACCTATCTGAAAGACAGCCAGACTCTTCACCATATATTACTCTTCGCAATAAACGAAAGCTAACTGATGATAATGATTTGATAAGAACTGAGCTATCTGAATTGCGGAAGCAAATGTCTGAAATGTTATTAGTTTTAACAACCTCTAAAAATGATCAAGCGCAGAATATCAATAAGTTTTGTCAAGACGTGACTGCCATAAAGAATGAGGTGGGGAATATTAGTAGTACCATTGAAAACTTAGTCACAGAAAACGCGAACTTACAAAATAAACTTACAAATCTAACAACTGTTACTGAAAATACGGAAAAAAAGTTAATCTCTTAGAAGCTGACGTCAAGAATCTCAAATGCATATCACCACTAACCAATGTGGAAATGTCTGCTACTTATGAGAAAATAGTCAGCGAAATCCAAGAAAAATGTCCGAGCTAAAAATATTGTAGTTTCTGCTATTCCGGAACCTATAAATAAAATAGCAAAGGAACGACAAGAATGTGAAAAAGTAGAAATCTCAAAAATAATAAACCTTGCTTATAGTGACTATCCTCAACCTGTTAAAATTATACGTCTTGGAAAATATAAATCTGAATATACCCGATCAATTAAAGTATCTTTTTCGTCTGAAGAAACAGTAAAGGCTATACTGCGAAACAGAAATAACTTGGGTGTTAAAAAATAAAAATTTATTCCGATCAAACACCGAACCAACAAAAATACACGCAGAATTTAAAAAGCGAGCTTCGCAGACGCACTGCGAGTGGAGAAACTAACCTCAGCATAAAGTGTATTAAAGGAATACCAAAAATTATCTCATCTACTGAACAACCCCCTACAAATCCAGCTGTACCAATAACTCCAAAAAACTAGCTCCCTCTGCAGCAAAAATAACATACCAAATTACAAACAACTATAATGATATAGTCCCATCAAAAAAATCCTTAAAATGTTTCTATGCCAATGCCCGCAGCATTGTTAAACCAGGGAAATTTGATGAACTCAAATGCATAATTGCTTCTTTCGAAGCCACCATACACATTATAGTACTTTCCGAGACATGGATTAAAAGTGAAGATGAGGTAAAGAGACTTCAAATTCCATGCTACACGCACTACTATAACTTTAGACAAAATAAAAGAGGAGGTGGTGTCTCAATATTCGTCCACAACAATTTAAAGCACAATCTAATAGAAGAACATTGTATTGACGATACTCATTATCTCTGGATTCACGTACAAAAGTTCTCCTTGAGTATTGGTGCCATATACAAACCCGACAAGACTAATATGAACAACTTCCTTGAGATATATTTGCAACAATTACAAAATAAAAAGAGAGCAATAGTATTTGGTGATTATAACTTAGACTTGCTTAACCCTGATCAAGCAACTCGTAACTACAAAAACACACTTAAAGAAAGTAACATCAAAATTCTTAATAAATTTGATCGAAAATATTGTACTCGTGAAACATCGTCAACCAAAACACTACTAGATCATGTATCCTCCAACCTACAGGAAAATGACTTTCATATCGTCATGATCGAATCTGCAATGTCCGACCACAAGCAAATATTCTTAGAAATTAAACAGTATCAACCTCCCCCCCTCATAAAATCGGAATACACTGCCTTGGATTACTCAAAACTATACAAATGTTTTGAAGACCTTATAAGTACTAAAAATGACGAAAAACCTACTTACGAGAGATTGGCTGACAAATTACAGTCTGTTTTATTGAAGAGCAATATAAATAAAATAAAAATTTTGAACCCTCCGCGACAAGACTGGGTAAAAAAAGAAATAATACAAGATATTAACAATCGAAACGAAGTATGGCAAAAACATAAATTAAACCCATCAGACCTGAAATTAAAAACTGAACATCAGAAAACGATAATAAGAGTGAAACACAATATACAAGAAATTAAAAACGCATATTATTATAAATGCTTTAAGGACAACATGACCAAGCCTCGCAAAATGTGGAGACTAATAAAAGACCTACCCAAAAACAAAATAAGAGAAGTGACTGGACCGGAAAAGCTCGTAATTGATACTGGTACTATTACAGATCAAACTGAAATTTGCGAATGCTTTAACTCTTACTTTTCTACCGTAGGGTCATCTTTAGCAAATCTGATCACTGATACTTTAAAGAGAGACCTAGAACGAAAAGACCCAGAAATAAGTGACTCAACGCAACTTAATTGCCTTATACCAGCAACTATGGATGAAGTACTCAAAATAAGAGACAACTTAGACCCAAATACTAGTTCTGGCATTGATGGCATAAGTACTAAATCCTTAGTATGTATAAAAAAATTAATTGTGAAAGAGCTAACAGAGTGTATTAATCTGTGTTTCGAACGAGGTATTTTTCCCGATGGTTTGGTGATGGTTGGTGGATGATTAAAGATTGCTAAAGTAATCCCTATCCATAAATCTGGAAGTAAGTCCGATCTCTGTAACTACCGTCCAATATCAGTGCTCCCAGTAATATCAAAAATATTTGAAAGAATCATGTATAACCGTTCAGAAACTTTTCTTATATCTAAAAACTTCTTATATCAGAAACAATATGGATTTCGACCTCATTCAAATACACTTTCGGCAACAATCGATCTCGTTACTAAAATTAAAAATAAAATCGATCAAAAACAGTCGGCACTAGGCATTTTTATCGGCCTCAAAAAGGCTTTTGATACAATTAGTCCGGACATATTATTGCAGAAATTGTCTGATGTCGGTATTACAGGAAAAGCACTAAAGATTTTTAGGTCATATTTAGAAAATCGTAAGCAAATAGTCAAGATAGGTCAATATCAGAGCTCTTCAAATCCTGTCACTTTCGGTGTGCCTCAAGGCTCAATTCTGGGGGGGTGTTATTCTTAATTTACATAAATAGTATATCAACAATTGGCCTTACGGGAGACATTTCACTTTATGCAGATGATACAAGCCTGTTTTACTTTGGGCTCTCAGTCGAAGCTATGATACCCCATATTCAAAATGACTTAAATTTATTAAATGACTGGTTCCGATCAAACCTTCTCACAATTAATACTGATAAAACAAACTATGTAATAATTGCCCCAAAAAACAAAAAAATTAGCGATAATGTTCAACTGAAAATTAATGATCAATTAATCCAAAGGAAAACTAAGGAGAAATATCTAGGTTTAATTTTAGACAACCACTTGAACTGGAAGCCACATATAGAAAAAATTAGAAGTAAACTAATATCACTTTCAGGAGCTCTTCACGGTATAAATAAATGTCTTCCTCGTAAAGTACGATACATAATTTATAATTCCTTAGTTAAACCACATTTATTGATTACCTAATAGAAATTTGGGGGACCGCAGCTAAATCTAATCTAAAAACACTACAGACAGCATAAAATAGATTAATCAAAATTCTATTTAACTACAAATTCCGAACGCCAACTCAAAAAATTTTCGAGGACACTAAAATTATGAACATATTCCAAACATATAAGTACTACACGTGTGTTCTTATACACAAAATATTAAAAAAAGATATGCACACAACACTAACCTTCACTAAAAAGCAACACAAAATATCGCTACGTAAGGCAAGTTATTTAGTAACTCGTCGACCCAGAACAGTAAATTACGGGAAAAGAAATATTGAATATGAAGGAGTCAATATGTATAATAAAATTCCGGTAGAAATAAGAGAAACAAAAAGTATGTCAACTTTTACAAAATTGTAAAAAGTCACGTTAAAAACTCAGATTAATATAAATAAAATCCAAATGTAACACAATAAAAGTACATTGCCATATTTGCCACATCTAGTAAGAACCACTTTTTAGATCTTTGTTGAAATAACCGCTTACCCACTTATTTCTTTATTTTACGAATCAGTCATTTGTGTCAAATTAGTTTTAACCATTATCTCTGTATGCTTACCTACACTTCAAATATTATAAAAATGTTTTCTCAGTAAGTGAATTATTGTAATTCTTTATGAGGAATAAATAAAGTTCTTAAACCATATAATCTTTTACAAAATATTGCTTTTCCCAATGCTGGGCCGTTAATTGTTGAGGAGTTCTCCTGGTACTCCACCATCAGCTCTACATCACCATATGCATTGTGACGAACATAAAGTGCTTAACATATGGATGTTAAGCACTTTATGTTCGTCACAATCGTCTGTTGCGATTCGATTACTTGAATATGGATTCAAGTAATCGAATCGCAATCCACGAAATACTTCTTATTGAGTAGGTTCGGCGGCCATTTGTGGTCTTCATCATCAGTTCCACTTCCTCAAATGGTACTTTTTGAGAGCAACTGCACAAGTTATGCCTATAATATTTGAAGAGTTCCCTCGATTTCTCCAGGATCCCATCATCAGATCCTGAATTGGTGACAATGGGATCAATTTCAAAGTATACCCTTTGAAACAAAACCAAAAAATTCCAAAACGGTTCAGCCGTCTTCGAGTAATCGGAGATCATACAAAAAAAAAATATATACGCGTCGAATTGATAACTTCCTCTTTTTGTCGTCGGTTGAAAAATAGAATAGAATAGAAAGCTAGCGGGGGTATAACATCGCCAACATCCGAACTTTATGCTATTACTGAGAAATTTATCATAGAAAAACCTAATATTACTTTTAACCCGACCCGGGCATCGAACAAGAGACTTCATAATCAGCATGCACGCTTGTGACCACTAGATCAACAAAGCAGTCGTGGTATATGGTATCAATCTGTGGAAAATATAATAGCAATGAATGATTTAGCTTTTCTATAATTATAATTATTACAGAAATAAGGGGCCGTTCAAGTATTACGTAATCACATTTTTTGCAATCTTTAACCCACCCCACCCCCTCGTCAGCAAAAGTAAGCAAAGCTCTTACCCCTCCCCCCATGCTTACGTAAACTTTGGTACAATTGATTGATTCATGAGCAGCAGTTATAAATCTAGAAATAAGGAATAGGTTTGGAATAGAAGTCATAATATTCATTTAAATAAACTTTACTGACACGGAATTCAACAATTCATTATTTCTAGGAATCCCCGAAAATGCATTTCATTTTGAAGCATAGACTATGTGTGTTGCTACATGTGTAAAAAATTTAATAATTATTGCTGACGTAATCACCATCTAGATCCCCCACCCCCCATGTCATCAAAAATAAGCATAGCAAAGACCCCCCACACCCCCCTATAGTGCTTACGTAATACTTGAACGGTCCCTAAGATAAGAATGAGTATAAAAATCTAAACCAACGCGTGAATTCATATAACAACCGTAACCGTAATCCCTGATTTTTCTATTGTGTTTTTGTTTGGGTGGGAAAATGATCGAATGTCTTCTCCTACTCTGGGTGGAGCGGAAGGTTGTGTCAGACTTCTACTGACTAAAAACCCACCCTGTCCCTTCGACTGACCTTGCGTTTCGGGGCCGCGGTATCTCGTTAGAAAATTCCCGCAACCCCGGAACCGATTCCGGTTCCGGGGTTGCGGGAATTTTCTAACGAGATACCGCCTCCCTCCTTCATATTATATATGCGAAAGTAACTGCCTATCCGTCTGTTACACTTTCACGCCCAAACCACTAAATCGATGTTGATGAAATTCGGCATGGAGGCAGAGTAGATTTAGAAAACGGACATACATATTATATTGTTTTATGAAAATCGAGGGTATTCTGGCAGAACAGAATA
The DNA here is from genome assembly GCA_943138885.2 of Tholera decimalis. Classification (NCBI taxonomy): domain Eukaryota; kingdom Metazoa; phylum Arthropoda; class Insecta; order Lepidoptera; family Noctuidae; genus Tholera; species Tholera decimalis. Next base: position 1,714,333 of record OW964548.2, on the reverse strand, counting down.
AGTGCAAACTTTAAAAAAAAATAGTTACATACATAGGCATACTTAGTTTTTTCTGCTTTCTTTATCTAGCAAAACCTTGTAACTGTGGAAGCTTTTACTGCGGTTTTTTTGTCTGTGTAAAGCAGTTATCTAACATTTTTTCCTTCAAACTTAAAAGCAAAAAACTGATATAATCTCTTATTATACAACATGAATAATAAAATACAGTGATAACAAAATAAAAGCATTTGCTCTCTTTACTCATAAAACCACTATTAATAATTTTATTTTAAATTTCCAGACAAATCAATATATTGGATTTTATTTGGTTCTCACTGTTAACACAAAAACTACTTCTTTCGTTTTATTGACAGGAAAAACATAATAAGTGAATTGGTTATGTTTTGCATATTATATGTAATTCAATTTTGATTCTCCACTTCAATAGCAAAAGCAGATAAGGCTCACTTAGTCGGTTTTGCTTGCTAACGTTTTTATTCTCAGTTCAACATAGACGCGGGCGCACGTGCTACATTTCATCTAGATTTTTATATAAAAACTCTGTTATAGACTGTGAGAAATATGTCGCCATTACTGGAATGTTGATTTCGTGGGTAGAAAATGTTACATTCTTTCTCATGTGTGTGTAGAGCGTCCTAAGCGAGTACTTGCTGTGAAAAATAAACGTGAGCAAAGAACTTCCACAAAAAATGCTACTTTACAAAGTATGACTTAAAAAAGTAAGTTTACAAACATTTTTACTAATACTCTGAATATCAGACCATCTCTCATTTTTGACGCTGTAAAAAAACGCAGCAGTACTGGTATTTTCAATGCTGTTGATAATAGAGGAAAACATGAGCCAGCAAATAAAACTAAGCCAGAGATCTTGGAAGGGATTTGTCGCCACATAGAATCATTTCCGTGCATGGAATCTCACTAAACAAGAAAAGATACAAACAGAAAGTTTTGGGCGCAGATCTTAATATAAAAAAAATGTACACATTGTACAAAGAGATATGCCAAGAAAAAAATCAAGAAGCAGTTAATGAGCTTGCTTATCGAAGAATATTTTCAACGGAATACATGTTAAGCTTTTTGTGCCGCAAAAAGACCAATGTACAGTTTGTACAATTTATGAAAATGTTGACGAAGAGAAAAAGGCCTTATTAGAAAAAAAATATACAAGGCATATCCATAGAAAAAATAAATGTAATGAGGAGAAGGAAAAAGACAAGGAGAGAGCTAACAATGAACCTAACTTTATTTCAGTTTCGTTTGATCTGCAGGCTATAGGTACTTCAGATCTCTCAATGCAAAGTGAGCTTTTTGTATTATTCTCGTAAGCTGTGCGTATTTAACCTAACTATTTATGAAGCAGGTCTACCCAATTATACTTACTGTTTCCTATATTCCGAACTGAACGCTAACGGTAGCTGCGAAATCGGAACCATTTTATTGCATTATTTATCTAAATGTGTTTCATCAAATGTAACCGAAATCAGTCTTTTTTCTGATACTTGCTCAGGGCAAAACAGAAATCAATATGTAGCTGCTATGCTTTTATGGGCTGTTCACAATATTGAAAATCTGCAGATGATTGAGCAAAAGTTTTTGGAATCCGGACATACATACATGGAGGCCGATTCTATGCACAGCGCTATTGAATCACAAAAGAAAGAAACTTTAGTAAATTCCATGCAAAACTGGATTGGAATATGCCAACGTGCAAGGCGGAGAAGAGTCCATGTTATTAAAAAGAAGAAGATAGTCAAGGAGCCATACAAAACAAAAGAGTTTAAATAACAAAGAAAAGGACAATGAAGGAAATACATTGCAGTGGCTTAAAATTAAGCGACTGAGATTCGTAAAGGGGGAAAGGAGAATTTATTTTAACCATGACATGAGGGAGAATTTTATTTACATAGAGGTTACCGGCAAAGAAAGAAGACTAGAGCTACACGAACAAAAAGAAAGAAGGAATGTAATGAATTTCCAAGTGAGTTGAAAAAAAAAATTATGTCATTACCTATATCCAGAGAGTGGTTTTCTAATCAGTGCCAAATCGGAGGCCAAAAAAAACGATTTATTGTATTTGATTAAAAAGAATATAATACCGGAGGAATTGGAGCCTTGGTATAAAAGTTTGAAGACGGTGAATAGTGTCGCTGAAGATGTTGAAGAGGAGAATGTACTGTCTTGCGGGGAAGATGTGTAATTTTATGTATTCTTTAATTTCTTTCGATATTTTTCTATTTTAATTACCATTATACCTACGCGATAAAGCTGTTTAAACTTATTAAAGCATACTCATTTAAAAAATATATTACTTATTTGTTTTAAAAACACAGTAATTTTCAAAATAATTTCAGGTAAAAACGGATAACTTTGAACAATTCTGTATATTGCCGACTTCAGTACAAGATTCTTTTAGTTATTTCATCATGAACTAAGTCAATGTCGTACAATGATCCTTTATTAGTATATCAGGTGTTAATACTTTGTGTTATTAGGGATTTACAGCTCATTTACAAATTTCTGGTAAAACAAAATAACTGCACTACCTTGAAGCGAAGTTATTCTTTTTTCTTGATTTTAATGACAATTATTACTTAAATCAATATATCAAAACCTTCTTCGATAACATATCTAACTACAAGTACTAATATCAAGTTGTTATTATGCTTCAACATTATAATAAGATCACTCAAAACTTAAAGTGCTTTTTTCTCATCATTATATATTGTGCACTTATCCGGTTCTGCCAGAATACCCTCGAAATGCTTTTAACTCGAGTCAAACTGCGGGCAAAACTAGTACGGAATATTTTGACCCACAAACATACAAACATACATATTTACCGTTTACGTAAAACTAGAGAAAATTACACAGTAACCTTGACACTTTTAAATAGGACGATCCAACTGACCACCTGTCAATATCAAGCAATGACAAATACTCATTTTTTGACGCGTATAGTGTACAGGATTCAGATGAATATACCAGAGTCTAAATTTGTGCCTTGTGTGTGGTATGATATTGTAAAAATCGACATTGTAAAAGCTACCATTCCAAGCGTACGAAGTTACTGTATATATTTACCTACATATTATAAAATGAAATCCCAGACCGCGTCTGTCTGTCTGTAGAACTGTGATAAATTCAAAAACGACTACACGAATTTTTTAATGGTTTTCATTAATAAATAGTGTGATTCCCGAAAAAGATTATGTGTATAATTTACTAGCATCCGCGCGACTTTATCACAATAAAAACACAATCTTCTTCCTTTGCAGTCGAGTAAAAAAGTGGTCTGTAAACTTCCTCAAGCTTCAAGCTACTGTCATACAAATTTCATCCAAATTCACCCAGTACTTTGCAAGATTCGCGTGTGCAAACAATCAAACAAACTTTTCCGCTTAATAATTAAGTATAGATGCAATTGCAATTGTGCAATTGAACGCTAACAATGAACGCTAGCCTATTTATAAGTACAACAAATAGTTATTTATAATAACTGCGTTGTTTTCAAATGCTTTTTGTTATTTAAACGACACTAAAACACAAACAAACTTGTTTTTTGTTTTCTGTGTGTCAGTCTGCCTGTCTGTCTTTTTGGGTGCCCGGGCTAATCTCTGGAATGGCTGAACTGATTTTAATGGGAATTTAATTGGTCAAAAGGTGAAGTTAGCATTTTATCTTGGAATTCTCACAAGCTTGGAAGTTATGCGGGAATTGACTTTCACGTGAAAGAAGCCCCGGGCGGTGCTAGTATACAAATCAATATGCGGCAATTTCGAAATTAATAATTTGATACAGCTGACAGTATATGTACTTAAATCTACGTCTATTAAAGTGACGCATGTATTATGTAAGTTGGGACTGCCGCGGTTTTGTAGTGCGTCGAGCATGTTTGCTGACGCGATTGTGGACAGTTTTGCGGCCATCATGTGATGTACTTCTTTACGCGCCAGTTCCAACACCATTCTGAGAATGCTAGCTGATAGGTGGGACTCTCCGATCATTCAAGTAACATTACCCCAGGTTCGACGTGTCTCACGCAGCTTAGATTTTTATTTTTTATAGTCATCATTTGTTACTAGGCTATTACTAACACTAGGTTATAAGATCACATGTTACTAACAAACAAATATGGAATCAAATCCGAAATAAGCGATAATTTAATTAATTGAATTGAATAATTGAAAACTGGTATAAGCTGACCTCATAATCTTTTGAAACATCGTACTGCTCAATACTAGCTCAAGAGCACTTGTAATATAGTGTATGTTTCAGTACACGTGACGCCAGGTTCCGCACCTCTGTTTAGAAGTGGCGGGGGAGCCAAAATCTTCACTTCCCCCGCTTGACAGACAGCAACTTGAAGAATATTTAGATCTAATTTAATTTGCCATCGTAATTTTTTTGACATTTTTAATTTGAAATTGTTTATTTGTATTTATATTTTGACTTTTTTTATTTAATTTTTTGACATTTTTCTATAATTATAATTCTAAATTTAATTTCGATTTCACTTTTTAGCATATAAATCTATACAATAGTGTAAGCCGACAAATAGCACATGTGTACTCTTTCAATTTTATATGGGTCACAGGGCTGAATTAAATTAATTTTATTTTTTACTATTTATATATTTAGTTATAGCTCCCGCAACCCCCCGGTGCAAGTGTGCGTTAAAACACGGAGTGGCTTGGGTCAAATTGTATGCCACTAAATTCTGAATATTAATAGGTTGTCTCTCTGTTTCATTATCTACTCTGTCTAAAGGGCCCGCGCCCACGACTCAACTTTTTGAGTCAATAAGTTAGTATTACAGCTATGCTTATAGTGTTATGTAAATGTTCTGAGAATATACGCTTTAACACATTTTTGAAACGTGGTGGCTTCGGTTATAGATACACGCACACATACTACATATGTATAAGCCTACCGTAGAACCAAAACAGTATTCAAATTAAGAATGGATTTTACCATCCGTATTATTTATGACAATTTATAAAAAAAAAATACTTTTTATTTCAGACAGAATCCATTTGATTAGTATAAAACAACTTATAAAACTAATATTAGTACTTAAGACTACCAGAGAGACTAAAACAACGAATTATTATACGCCACAGTGGCACGTAGTCGTATCCAATGTCCCAGTATGAGGCTGTCCCACCTGTCCGCTATAGTGTTCAAGATGCTGTTGGGACTGACGCGTACTCTGCGCATGAGTGAAGCGTATCGCTTGCGCATGATGGCATGGAAGCACATGGAAGCCAGATATACCTGTCTCTGCAAACATGCCAGAGGCACTGCAGTTCATAGTCTTTTTTAAACTGTATCATATCAGTTTAAAAAAAATAACTATAAGTAGATTATTTATTTTAAAATTAGCTTTTTAAAATTTCTGTTTATCTATGTGTAACAACAACAGTAAGAAAACGAAAGAGCATAAAGAGATTACATTCCCGACTGTACTAGTATGAACCTTATAACAGTCAATAGTGTTAGTTTAAATGCTGATTAGCTAATTGCAAATTGTTTTTTTTTTTATGAAATTGATTTTGTTGAACTTCAATAATCAGTTGACGACACAGTTGACACAGTTGGTGTTCGACCCCAAGTCCAGCCAACGGTAACTGGTATGTCGAACCGTCCGCGATTACGCGGAGCCCTACGTTGTGGTAGGCTCTTAGGCCTTATTTCGATAAACAAAATGTACCACTAACCTGAATGCTGGGGACGCCAACTTCGACCTTCCAAGGTCACGCTCCAAGTGTGGTTTGTATGTAATATGAGGGTGAGTAATTGTAACGTGTGGTGAAAGACAAGTGTGGATGAACGTTCCCAAGGCGCCGATATCCAGGTAGCGGTCACAACAGCAATCACAGCTTAACTCGTTCCCAACAAACGCGCGCTACGCGTGGTAGACACAATAAGGCGATATGTTTCACGAAATATCAGTGGATTCTTGATAATCCGAGAATACAAAGTTTAATCAAGCACTGAACACAATTAATATGTTAATCTCACGTGAGATCCAAGATGATTTCCAATTATAATGACTAAAACTCAATCTTCCAACCGGAGGTTAGTTTTGCAAGAGAACGGAAACGTCAAAGAGAAAAAAGTTATAGACAATAGAATGTTGCCAACCAAAAGGTGCGTTCGGTTTCACGTTGGACTAAACATCTACCCCCCCCGGACGGGCCTACCCGTCCGCTAATCAATTGGAAGTCTTGACAAAGTTGCGACCGCTCTCTTTATGATGGATCCGTCCACCAAAACTTCAGCAAAACGAGGGACCCCGTCGGTGCCAGTCAACAAATTGAGAATGCGCCCCATGCGCCAATACAAAGGCTTCAGGTTGGCATCCTTAATCAGGACGAGGTCTCCGATCTTGGGCGGATGAGTTTTATCCGTCCACTTGACGCGTTGCTGGAGGATGTGCAGATACTCTAAGCTCCAACGCTTCCAAAAGTTCTGAGCGAGCTGTTGCACCAACTGAAACCGCGAGAGCCGATTTTGGCTCACATCAACAAAGGGGTACTCCGGCAAGGCGACAAGTGGCTGTCCAATCAAGAAGTGGCCCGGTGTTAGAGCCTCCAAGTCATTCGGGTCCGAAGAGAGCGGGCACAATGGGCGCGAATTCAACACAGCTTCAATGCGGCAAAATACCGTAGCTAGTTCCTCAAAGGTGAGAACGGTGTCTCCCAACAATCTCCGCCAGTGTCCCTTTGCCGCTTTCACCGCGGCCTCAAAAATACCCCCCCAATGGGGGCAGGCTGGCGGGTCAAACAACCAAGTGACCCCTCGGCGGGCCAAACTGTTACCAATGTCAACCTGGCTCTCATTAAGGAAGGCGTATACCTCCTTCAAATAGTTACTTGTACCCTTGTAATTCGTACCGCAATCAGACCTAATCAAAGAAGGTAACCCACGGCGAGACACAAATCTGTCCAAGGTCGCCACAAAGGCCTCTGTCGAGAGGGAGGTCACCAGCTCCAAATGTACTGCCTTGGTTGACAGGCAGACGAAAACACACAAATAAGCCTTGACGATTTTACTATTTCGAAGTGTGGACGTCTTCACCGAAAAGGGACCAGCAAAGTCCGTTCCGACGCCAGCAAAGGGCCTCGCCTCATTGACACGATCAGCCGGCAAATCTCCCATTAGGGGCTGCATAGTGGAGGCCTTAGTCCGATAACACGGCATACAGCGGAAGACAATGCTACGAATAGTACGACGAGCCGACAAAATCCAAAATTCTCGCTGCAGAATAGCCAACAGCGCATTGCAACCGGCATGCGAGTTTTTAACGTGACGATCAGTCACCAGCAATTGTACCAAGTGGCCCTCCTTGGGCAACAAAAGGGGGTGACGGGCCCCATAAGGAAGGCTAGAGTGCCTCAACCGTCCTCCAACACGTAAAAGACCCGTCTTATCCAAGAAGGGATTCAGCTTACTAACAGCTCCCGACAACTTAACCCTACCAGACTTCAGAACCTCGATCTCCTTCTCAAAGTGTGCAGCCTGCACAGAGCGGACCCAAAGGAGGAGTGACTCCTGTCGCTCTTGAGGAGAGAGAACTGGTGACAGGTGCTTGTCCCCTGGATTCCTAGAATTATGGCCAAAACGCCTGATCCACGAGGTGACGTTCAACAATTTGTCGAGGGAGCTGTATCGATTCAACAAAAGGTCAGGATCAAACGGAGGATCCTTCGTTCTAACAGCGAACACCTTAAGTCCGGGCAAAGGATCCGACATCAAGACTGGCGTTCGAGGCCAATCGTCCTCGAGGCGAGTCAGCCAGTCCGGCCCCCACCAGAGGGGGTGAGCAATCAAGTGGGGGGCCATGCACCCGCGTGAGGCCACGTCGCCCGGGTTCAGGTCACCAGGCACGTGTCTCCAAATCAAAGGCGTTTCAGAGCCCTGAATCTGCGACACTCGGTTCGCAACAAAGACCTCCAAAGAGTGGACGGACGTCTTTAACCAACACAAAACAATTTGACTGTCCGTCCAGGCGTAAGAAGCCCGAATGTCAACGGTTCCACCCAAGGTGTGCGCAACGTGATTTAGGAGACACGCAAGAAGCACCGCCCCTGACAACTCCAACTTAGGGATGGTCAATGCCGTCCGGAGGGGGGCCACTTTGCTCTTGGCCATGACCAGCGACAACTTCACCTGGCCCGTAGCATTGACGGTGCGCAGATAAACAACGGCGGCATAACCGTGAGAGGACGCGTCACAAAACCCATGAAGGGTGGCAGCATAAGCCCCAGGGGGGAGGATGGCGCGTGGCAGCGCGACCTTGTTGACCACAGGGAGCACGGATACAAATTGGAGCCAGTCTTCCAACAGAGTTTCCCGAAGTGGCTCGTCCCAACCAAGTTCAGCGGTCCAAAGGCGCTGAAGGAAGCATTTCGCCCAGAACAATACCGGGCAGATCCAACCATTAGGGTCAAAGGTCCTTGCTACAGTAGACAACACCAATCTTTTAGTCCAAGTATGAGGAGACTCCAAGTCGACATCATACGTAAAGGTGTCTTGAACTGGTCGGTACTGAACGCCGAGGACGGCCATCATGGCGGGGTTGTCAACGTTTTCAAACAAATGAGGATCCTGCTTATGATCCTCCAACACACCTTCCAATAGCGCTGGCGAGTTGGACACCCATTTACGCAACTCATAGCCAGCGGAAGCCAGAATCTGGACCAACTCGTCACGCAACAGGATAGCTTCCTCCACCGTAGGAGCTCCAGTACAGACATCGTCGACGTACAGGTCCGTTTTCAAGATGGCGGATGCACGAGGGAACCTCAAACGCTCCCGGTCCGCAAGCTCCCAAAGCGAACGAATAGCAACAAAGGGGCTTGACCGAAGGCCGTAAGTATTCGTGTTGAGCTCATACACAATCATGGGATCCTGGGGATGTTCCCGCCACAGGATCAACTGATAACGTCTGTCATCCCGGTGAATGACCGTTTGCCGGAACATCATTTTGATGTCGGCCACAAAGACTACTTGATGACGACGAAAAGACGTGATGACGTCACAAAGATCCCTCAACAATTTGGGGCCGGAATGCAGGCAATCATTCAAGGAGACGCCGGAAGAAGTCCGCGCAGACCCATCAAACACTGTGCGCAGCTTACCAGTGGATGGCTTGAGGACCGCGTGATGTGGCAAGAAGAAATGCTCTACTGAACGCCAATCCAAATCTGACACCGACGTGTGTCCCAAGTCTGCATACTCACGCATAAACTCTACATATTTTTGCCGCAGCACCGGGTCCCTGGCCATGCGGCGCTCCATTGCCAACAATCTTTTCTCAGCCGTAGGTCTGGATTGGCCAAGAGGTGGTCGCACCGCAACAAAAGGCAGCCGGGTCTCAAGCCGACCGGAGCGGAGTCGACCAGTGTTGTTCTGATAGAACAACTCGCACTCTTCGTGTTCCGGATTCAAGCGGGCCACCTGAGGGGGCTCCTCAACCTCCCAAAACCTCTGAACGGCGTCAGAGAGGGCTGAGCCGGACACCAACGCAAGGACAGGTTCAGGTGGAGGGGGCACGTTCAACACTGGGCCCATAATCGCAAAGCCGAAGATGGTTGAGACCGCCACCAGACCTCTCGGGTGGCACCATGGGGTCTCCGGCTGCAAGACCGTCATATTTCCCAACAATATTTTCCCCAAAACATCGGAACCCAACAACAAATGCACCGTACAAGGGGAATCAAACCGGGTGTCAGCCAAATCCAGACCTGACGTCAACCGTAGAACATCCAAAGGCAACTGACAATCGGGATGGCTACCCAATATAGTCGGCATAACAAGGGCAGGAGCACCAATTTTAGGGTACGGACAACTCACAGGGGTGATTTCAAACCAGGTCTCTCCCTCAACAGTGGTGACAGCCGCTTCGCCAATTCCCTGAATTTTGCCTGAAAAGTCGTTCACCTTCAGACCAACCTGTCCCGCTAACCAAGACGACAAAAGGGAACCCTGGGCTCCCGTGTCCAAAAGGGCACGGACCACAATCGAGTCACCAAAGGGTCCCCAGACCCTGACCGAGGCCGTTGGCAACAAAATCGACTCGATCGGGGGGGGTTCTTTAGCGGGGCGGGCGGCAATTTCCTAGCGGTGCCTGGGCGGCGACCGATCGCCGCATCCAGGCTGTCCTCTTCCACGACGAGGATAAGGTTGGAATGGTTCGTCCGCGCGGTGTCCCAAGCCGCTCGCCATCGCTGGAAGGGCATATCCTACCGGATGCCTGAATGGCGGAGGACGTGACTCCAATCGGGGACGTTCCGCCAACGGAGGGGAGAGGTGGCGGTGCTGGTCCGGCCACTGCTGCCTAGCAGCCAACGCGCGTTCTCCCTGACAAGGGGAGACCAAATCTCGATCGCGGGGCTCCTGTACAACTTGCGATTAGGGTGGAGAGCGGCGTGCAGAATTGCGGGCCTCAGCCCGGTGCTCATCTCCGGAATACCCCCCCCTGCGCGAACCCTCTTCAGAAGAAGGTCTGCTGGAGCGGTTCGCGTTGGCGCACAAAATCTCCAGGTGGGATCCCGTGCAAATTCTACACGGACGGGGGTCGGGGCAGTCCCGATGGAAGTGGGCTCCCAAACACGAGAAGCACAAACGGCGTGCGTTGGCAATACGGCGGCGGGCACTTACGTGTAAGTTCAAAAAAGCCGAGCAACGTGCCATGACATGTCCCGTGGACTTGCAAAAGTGGCAATCGTGAGAACTCCGGGCTCCAGCAAAACGGGGGGCGGGCCGAACCTCAACAGGCCCCCGAGCCCTAGTCCGTCCCTGGTCTCTAGGCCGAGAAGGTGGCGGGCGTGACCCCGTGGCGCCAAGAGTGTTGTCCAAAAACCGACACTCGTCCTCCAAGAATTTGAGGAGGTCGTCAAAGGGGGGAAGATGGGTGGCACTGTCCCCACCATATCTCTGCTCAAAGCGGGACCTCAACTCTGCCGGGAGCAACCGCAGCACTATGTGCACCAACAGGTAGGACCAATGGTCCACCGGTAACTGCAAGCGTCGCAAGGCGTGGGTCGCTGATACCAACGGGTTCAGCAGGTCAGTGCGCAACGCCGACATGCTGGCGATGGCCGGTAGCCCCAAAATCTGGTCGATGTGCACATCAGCCAGACAGCGCTTATTCTGATACCGTCTGGAGAGAAGCTCCAGAGCGGTAGGGTAAGAAGAGTCCGTCACCGGCAAGTGTTGCACCAAGGCTCTGGCTTCGCCCTCCAAAACGGACAACAAGTAGGCCAACTTTTGGGCAGGTCCGAGGTCCGAGCGTGCATCCACAAGACTCTCAAAGAGATTAATGAAGCCCAGCCAGTGGTCCAAGCGACCGTCAAAATGTGGCAGCTCCAGGGTGGGCAGCCTACTCAACAGTTCAGGGCCCTTGACAACGGAGGTCTGAGGCTTGGCCTCCTCAGGCATCCGGCTCCTCAAAATTTCCCGAGCTCGTTGACCTATGACATCCCCCAGGTTGACAATCTGGTCATAGTCACCCAAAACCTTATCGCGGGCTGCCTGGTCCATCACCGCCAAATCCACGTCCATGATGTACTCATTGAAGCGTGTGAGCGCAGCATCAGCTGACTTGATCCTCTCATCCACTTGCTTGTTCCGAGCAAGGGTGAGCTCCTCCAAGTCCGGACGCTCAACCGTTGCTACCGCCGATGCGAACCATCTCAACTGTGAGACCAATACGGCAGCAGACTCCCTAACTGCCTTTAATGAGGCCATTGCAACAATCAAATATTAATACAACAGGCTAAAATAACAAACAAACAAACAAATATGACTTGTTAGCTGACCAAATAATTTCAACAAAATAAAAATTCAAATTCAATTATTTAAAGTTCAAATCCGACCCTGTACTTATTCCAAATATGAATCTAGCCTGCTAAGGATGGCTAGTTACAAAGAAACAACAATTGAATGTATAATACAATGCTGGATCAACCTCAAATAAATACAACAATAGGATGTGTAATATTGCTCGGACAACCTCCAATAACACAATCCAATAATCACACTATAAACAATAACCAATACACACAATTCAAGTCTTATTATGTTAGACTATGTGATTATTGTTTAGATAAACCTTTAACTTCAGACTAGTGACATTCAATTATTAATCAAATGAATATACCAAACAGCTTTTACAACAATATACCAAATTATGTCAAAATACAACCAATAATTCCTAATTTCACAAACAAATCCCACTTGTCTGTGCAATACCAAGGGGCTAGCACTACAAATTACAGTACAACTACAAGTACTATTTGAGCCCGGCTGACAAAGCAATATTCAGAACTTATCGAGTTACAAGCTATGTTAAGTAATTGAACCAAAGCTACTTTCAACAATAGTCAAAACTTCCAATTAAACCAGTGGATCTTATATTATAAGAACCGCGCTTCTGCTACCAGTTTGTTCGACCCCAAGTCCAGCCAACGGTAACTGGTATGTCGAACCGTCCGCGATTACGCGGAGCCCTACGTTGTGGTAGGCTCTTAGGCCTTATTTCGATAAACAAAATGTACCACTAACCTGAATGCTGGGGACGCCAACTTCGACCTTCCAAGGTCACGCTCCAAGTGTGGTTTGTATGTAATATGAGGGTGAGTAATTGTAACGTGTGGTGAAAGACAAGTGTGGATGAACGTTCCCAAGGCGCCGATATCCAGGTAGCGGTCACAACAGCAATCACAGCTTAACTCGTTCCCAACAAACGCGCGCTACGCGTGGTAGACACAATAAGGCGATATGTTTCACGAAATATCAGTGGATTCTTGATAATCCGAGAATACAAAGTTTAATCAAGCACTGAACACAATTAATATGTTAATCTCACGTGAGATCCAAGATGATTTCCAATTATAATGACTAAAACTCAATCTTCCAACCGGAGGTTAGTTTTGCAAGAGAACGGAAACGTCAAAGAGAAAAAAGTTATAGACAATAGAATGTTGCCAACCAAAAGGTGCGTTCGGTTTCACGTTGGACTAAACAGTTGGGATGAGCAATTGGCTGTCGCACTGCATGCGCGGGTTCGATTTCAGAGCAGGAACAAATGTTTGCATGGTCTACTAATATTTATTTTGGGTCTGGGTGTCTGTAATAGTGCACTCACGCTAAAGGAGAGATTCCTAGTCTGGAGCAAATATATTAAAAAATAAGAAAAATGTCGAGATACCACGAATAAGGCTGTAAATGACACAACTAAATGTTAAACTCAGCATCGTCGACAGACTTTCGGGATGCGGGAATTTTCTAACAAATACCGCGGCCACGAAACTTTGGGGCAACTGGAGGAACCATGTCAGTGGATTTTTAGTTAGTAGAAGTCAGACAATCCCTTCCGCTCCACCTAGAGCGTCGAGAGAGAGCCAGAGCCAGGCCAGAGAGTCGGTTGATGATTTTCCCCCGATTTTAGTAGCTAGCCTCAGGTACCTTTACAGTAGGTGTTAAGCCGTAGCGGCACTCAGGTGGAGTTTCTGGATGTGAAATGTTACTCCATACCTTGTAAGTGCCCGGCCCGGCCACCGAATGCCACTACCCGTTAGATTACAGCCCACCACTTTGTGTAAAAGCAAGCAGAATCGAAAACGAATGCAGCTTTTAAAGGATATTATTATCATTTAATTGAAAATTGTTTACTGCTATTCAAACTAATTTTTATTTATGTCTTTTTTTAAATTCAGAATAGCCTCACCTGATGGTAAGCGATGATGTCGTCGAAGATGGAGCACTCTAACTTGAACTAAGCAATCGTACTTCTGCTGCGGTAATTACCATACTCTACTTGTTTTAACTTACTTTGGCAAATAGAAATTTTAACTGTCTTTTGAATGCATTTTAACAACATTAGGAGTAGGCTCAACTATATTTAGTCCATACAACCATTTGAATCGAACCCGCGACACATCGCAGCTGGCAATCGCTAAGCCACTGCGTCAATTGTGTTGATAAAAATGTTATCACCTTTTGCAAAATATTGATTTTTCCGATACAGGACCGTTAATTGTTGAGGAGTTCTCCTGGTCCTTCAACATCAGCTCCATTTCACCATATGCATTAATTTTTTTTTCATTATTAGGTACACTATTTTGTGAGTGCTATAAATTATTATTAAACACACCTTTGTTGTGCATAATCCAATAAAATAAAGTTTATTTAATCTTTCTTACTTTACATTCCGCTAATAACCAGTTATACATAGATGTTTATCGACAAGCGTTTAGCAACCGAGTGCTACTTTAAAGCCAAATATTGTCTTACTGGTTGGTGCTAAAGAGCATACATTTGTTTTATTTTGAAGTAACAGATAGTTGCAATAAAAAAACATGAAACAAAAGTAGGTTTTGCCGTACGTAGTTATATGGAATAATGATAGAAAGAATATTATATCGTTACTGTACATTCACCCTTAACAAATGACTCGTATGGTTGCAATACTGTTAAGGGTGTGATAATACATAAAGATCTTTTTATTAATGCACACATATGTATAATATTGTGTCCTAGTTTTGGTGTCGGAAGTTTCAAGTTATGTGTATCGACCTAGCCGAATATAAATATTGTAAAATTGCTTTGTTCCTTGTGTATAATTATGTCTTCAATAAATACTTTAAAGCGGACTGAACCTGAGTACCACTGCTGGTTTTACTAGACTTTTCCTATCTTCTAGGGGACTGTTCTAGGTGAAGTAAACGCCGTGATCGTTGGTGGTAGACTCACTTTTTTAATAAAAGAAAAGCAAAAACTATCAAAAATAATTAACATTCGAAATATGAAAACACTGTCAAAAGTACATCAAAAAATATAAAACTATAAAAAAGGTGCGTCGCGCACATTCCTCCCCCCCAAGTTAAGCCCACGACTTGAGCAGCTTCTTCAAGGGCCTCCTCAGTATGCCCGCTGCAGTTCTGACGTCTGCCACTCGGATCACCCCATCGCGGCCCGGGTAAGTCGCTGAGATGCGTCCTCTCGGCCAGGAGCCTCTTGGCAGGTTGCCGTCAACTATCAGAACCAGACCGCCCACAGCCAACTCTGGAATATCACCTTGCCCGGGTCTGGGAATAAGATTCGGCAGGTACTCTTTAACCCAGCGCTGCCAGAAGTGGTCCGCCAGTCTGACCACTATCCGCC
The DNA here is from genome assembly GCA_943138885.2 of Tholera decimalis. Classification (NCBI taxonomy): domain Eukaryota; kingdom Metazoa; phylum Arthropoda; class Insecta; order Lepidoptera; family Noctuidae; genus Tholera; species Tholera decimalis. The sequence goes on along the minus strand of OW964548.2, from coordinate 1,699,162 downwards.
AGCCGCTTCTTGATACCAGATCTCGGTCCGTCAAGGCTGCTGGAACAGGGCGCCCCGACGTAGCTGCGAGGAGAAAATGATTCGGAGTAAGCGCCTCTACGCTGCCGGGCTCTACCGAGACGTGCGTCAGGGGGCGGGAGTTGAGCCCTTCTGCTTCTGCCAGCACGGTTTGCAGAACTTCTTCTGTCGGAGCACGTTCGGTGAGGGTCGTTCGGAGTGCTGTCTTCACACTTCTGACCAGTCGCTCCCATACTCCACCCATAAACGGGGCCGACAGAGGAATGAAGCGCCAACTAATTTTCTCCCTCGCAGCATATTCCATAGCTACGTTCCCGTAGAGTGCACGGAGTTCTCTTCTTGCCCCGACGAAAGCGGTGCCATTGTCAGACCAGATCTCAGAAGGCGTTCCTCTGCGAGCCACGAAGCGCCGGAGACTCATTATACCAGAATCCGTTGACAGGCTTCCAACGACGTCCAAGTGGATGGCGCGGACGACTAGGCACGTGTACAAAGCGACCCATCTCTTCTCCTGTCTTCGGCCAACAGTCACCTGAACTGGCCCGAAGTAGTCTAGCCCAGTGAAAGTGAAGGGGCGTTTGTGGTGAGCTAAACGTGCCTCCGGTAGATCCCCAGTAGGTGGCTGGAATTTCTTAGCTCGGCGAATGCGGCATAGCTGGCAACGGAAGGCAACGGAGCGGACGACATTTCTTAAACCGAGCATGTAGAAGCTCTGGCAAAGCTCGTTGACCACGGTCTCCGTGTTGGCATGGGCGGCTCGGCGGTGGTGGTGGTTCACCAGTAGCTACACGGCAGGGTGCTTCCCGTCGAGGACGATGGGGTTCTTTGTGGCTTCAGGCACTCCTGAGGCCGCGGCAATACGGCTGGATAGGCGTAGGAGGCCGTCTTCATCCACAGTCAGTGACAGTCGGAACAGCCGACTCGTGTGAGGTATGGACAGGGGTGGTAGTCTGCTCAGACACAGTAACTCATCGGGAAATGAGTCCAGCTGTGCCTGGCGCAAAATGTGCATCTCGGCCAAGCGCATATCGGTAGCTGTCTCATGCGTTGAGTGTTGAGAGCTAAAAGAGCTTGACGGCTGAAAAGAAAACGTTACTATCCCCCCTTGCTCACGTACTTAATGTTCTACATGAAATCCCCTACGTGAGAACGAGTGGATTCTGATTTTAGTTAAATATTTATGAGCTCTACGTGTTGCTCGTACCAATCTCAGCCAAGAGCTAAACCGCTTGGGATCAGCTGAGACAGGCACAGGCCTCTCAACGCTACCGATAAGGTGAACTGCTGCAATGGTATGTACCGGATTCCTGCTCTCTTCATTTACATTTGGGTACTCTGAGGAACTACAAGGCTCACTAGGCTAGTCAGAAGAAAGCAAGAATTCCGGACCAGTGATCCAGCGAGACTCTATTGACAACGTAATGCGTTTTAACCGGGTTGCATCGTCAGCGACGTTCAACTCGCTAGGCACCCACCGCCAATCACTGGCACTCGTTAACTCCAGGATCTCGCCGACCCTGTGCGAAACAAAAGGCTTGAACGAGCGGGCCTCGCTTCGTAACCAACTCAACACCGTCATTGAATCGCACCAAAAAACTTGCCTGACTGGCCTGAAACGATGAGAGTCGCAAATTGATGAAGCGACACGCGCGGCGATCAACGCTCCTTGCAGCTCCAACCGCGGAATCGACACCGGCTTTAGGGGAGCTACACGGACCTTGCTGCAAATCAGTGCGAGCTTGACTTCTCCATCTTTAAGCACGAACCGCCAGTAAGCTACCGCAGCAAAGGCAGACTCACTGGCGTCGGAAAAAACATGCAGCTCGCAGTGACTTACTTCACAGCCGGCTGGACTGTAGCAGCGTGGGACCTGCAATTCCGCAACCCCAAACAAATCCTGAAACCATAGCCTCCACGCTATACTGTCCTGCTGTGAAAGTTCTTCATCCCACTCGAGACCCTTGCGCCACGCATTTTGGAACATGATGCGACCGGTCACTACTAGAGGCGCAAGAATCCCGAGAGGATCAAAAACCCGCATCACGTGGGCCAAAACCACCCGCTTGGTAAACTTGGTAACCCACCCTTTTTTAATCCAATATTGAAACCGACACAGTCTGTAGCGGGCTGCCAAATAAGGCCAAGCGTCCTCACAGGAGTGGCCAGGTGGCCCAAGACTACGGGTGACGTCACCGGCGCCTCCAGCAATGTCTCCTTCGGTAACAACTTCAGGGCCGACGCGCTATTGGAGGCCCAGCCACGCATTTCAAAACCCCCGTTTTTGTGGACAGCGTGAATATCAGCGGCCAGTTTTGCTGCCTCATCTACGCTGTCAAGGCTGCTGATGCAATCGTCCATATAATGATCGCAAATGATTACACGCGCTGCGTCCGGGTATCGTGTCTGATGATCGGCAGCATTTTTATTTTTAATGAAAACTGCCGTAAAGGGTCTAGAAGCGGCACCGAACATCATCGACGACATCCGGTAAACGCGCAGTGGTTCACGCGGACTATCGCGCCACAAAAACCTCTGCGCGTCGCGGTCTTCAGCGCGAATTTTAATTTGCGGAAACATTTCCCGAATGTCTGCGGTCAACCCAATTTTGCCCTCTCTGAACCGAAAAAGAATGCCTAGTAGTGGTTGAAGCAGGTCAGGACCCGGTAATAACAACGAGTTTAGTGAAACGCCCTCGGATTTGGCAGCGGCATCGTGCACAACCCGCAGCTTATTAGGTTTGTTTGGGTTGACTATGCCGAAGTGAGGCAGGTACCAAATACATGGCCCTGTGGGCGCCTCTGGACACAGCTCGGCGTAGCCCTTCCCAACCATATCGTGAACGTTGGCATAATACCGCTCCGCGTAGCTAGCATCCTTACACAACTTCTTTTCCAAGCTTAAAAACCTAGATAAAGCGAGGTTGTAACTATCAGGTACCGAAAAATCGTCAGACATCCAAATCAGACCTACTTCAAAACGAGCACTCGGCAGACGGCGCGCTGTGCGCTCAACAATGTGACCAGCACGTTTGTCATCAGCATTGCGCGCCTCTCGTTTCAAAATACCTATAGACTCGATTTTGTACTGCTTCTTAATAAGCTGCTCTAATTCGGAACGGTCGCTCTGGCCTACAGTCGCGGACTCGAGCAGTGTGGCGTGGCTAACAACATCAACTTGAGTAGTTGAACTACAACCGAAACCGAACAATACCCAACCAAGCACAGTACGGATCGCGACAGGTTGTGACTTAGACCCCTTACGTGTGGCCCTAGATACGGTGAGATGCCAGTTGTCAATGCCAATGATGATCATCGGCTGAATGTTACCGTAACACAACTCATCTGCAAGATCCACAAGGTATGGGTATTTCGTGACGGCGTCCCTGTTGACAAACTGAGACGACAACCCTAAACCGCCAATTGATCTAGCCCTACGAATAAGGTCTTTCGCGTGACGACCTTTGATGTAGAAGTCGACGTAACGCACCATTGCGTTCTCGTTAAGGCCCCCTATGCAATCTACGTGAACATGTCCTTCTGGCCCCTTAACACCTATCTTAGTTGCGACCTCCGCATCTATGAAAGTAGCGGTCGACCCGTCGTCCAACAAGGCGTAAGTATCGACACTACCAGACGGACCAGACACAGTTACAGCGACAACTTTCAGCAACGGGCGAAGACTCACCGATCGCGCCGGACTTTCAGCTGAAAAAGAAGTTGACGCATGGGATAGGATCTCTTTCTCCCTTTCAGCAAGAGAAACTTCAGGTGCGGAGCTCGACGTGCACGGGGCGGGGCTCGACGTGGATGGCACAGGGTCGTCTTCCTCTTCTACACCTATGTGAGCCGCGGCTGCGCGCTCACTATCACTGTGCAACAACCTATGATGGCGGAATTTACAATCGCCAATGTCGCATAAACTTTATGCTGAACACAAACTTAGCCTATGCCAACCTCCTTTGAGGCACCTGTGACAAATTCTTTTCTTTTTTATGAATTGCCACTTGTCATCTACTGACAAGGAACTAAATTTGTCACATTGCGTCAATGAATGCTGTTGTTGACATAAAACACAGGGAATTTTTCCTGCAGCAGCCGTGGATGAACTATTTTTAGGTTTTGACCGAGATTTCTCTCCATCAACGACTGCGTGCACCTTATCCCTGACTCGGCTATTAGCCGCGGGTGTTGAACCCTGCGCGCCAGTCGACTCAGGGAGGAGACCGAATCTAGACTGCAGCTCGACTATGTTGGCCAGGAAGTCGGCGAACATGACCAGCATGGGTCGGCCACTGGCAGCGTGACTGCTGGCGTAGTCCACCCATTGTGCTCGTAACAGTGGGGGGACTTTAGAAATAACTGATTGAATCAGCTCTAGCGATGTTAGGTAGTGAGGCTGGTCGAGTAACCGAATCGCTTCCACGCAATTACGAACACGACTAGCAAAAATAGCAAGGTCTTTACCTTCACCGGAGACGCGCGGCAAAGCGCGCATTGCAGCTGCCTCCTGAGCCACTATAAGCTCGGGGCGGCCGAAGCGCGTATCGAGCGCGCGTAGCACGACACCAGGCTCGCGCGCCGTTGCCAACAGCATCATGACTGCTTCACGCGCGTATCCCTTCAATGCTTTGTTCAACCTTGCTAGATTTTCCACTGCAGAATGAGAGTCCATCGTGCCTAGAAAGGCTCTTTTAAAAGAAAGCCATTCTAGATGCGATTTACCGTCGAAAAACGGCAATGGAAAATCCCTATCACCCCTACGGTGGCAAGCGCCTTTATTTACATTGTCTATGAGAATGCCTAACGACTTCACAAGACGGTCTGAATCTCTCGAACAAAGATGCATGTTAGCATTTGTAGCTGTGGTGGCTAGGTCAGCCGGTTTTTTAGAAGATACTGTGGTAACTAGAGCCGGGCGAGAGGGGTCGACCGGGAAAATTGAAGAGCATTCAACGGGGTCAGCTAGGCCAACTGGATCAGCATTCAGAGTAGCATGTGATTTCTGCAGCCAGTCATTGACCGAACGGCTGCTTCTTGAACTACGATGACTGGCATCGGCATCTATAGCCGCCAATTCCGCTCGGAGTTCCAACTCCGCTACCTCGCGTGCTCGCGCGGCGACCCGCTCTGCGGCCTCCTGCTCTAATTCAGCCATACGGCGAGCATGTAAAGCCTCTGCGGCTAACTTTCTAGCCACCATTGTAATAGAAGAACGAGATGAAGTTCTACTTACTGGTCTCGACGGAGTCTGGATGGTAGTGACGGGCCTCGGCGGGGTCTGATTGCCGGAGACGGGCCTCGAAGGGGTCTGGACTGCGGCCGGCGTGTCGACGTGTGAGTGGCTGGGCCCTGGTTGCTCCAGCTCCCTCTCCACAGCGTTCCCATTTCCCATCTTGGCACCCGCACGAGTACGCACCATCACCACTACCTACTAGACTGGCTGTAGAAGGACTACGATAAAGCGGACTGAACCTGAGTACCACTGCTGGTTTTACTAGACTTTTCCTATCTTCTAGGGGACTGTTCTAGGTGAAGTAAACGCCGTGATCGTTGGTGGTAGACTCACTTTTTTAATAAAAGAAAAGCAAAAACTATCAAAAATAATTAACATTTGAAATATGAAAACACTGTCAAAAGTACATCAAAAAGTATAAATCTTTAAAAAAGGTGCGTCGCGCACATACTTTATTTATTTTTGTAGTGTTCTTTGGGTGTAGAATGCAACCACATAATTTTTAAACCTAAACCATGCATGTGCCGAGCCGTGTGCTGAGTTAATCAAAGTAGGTTACTAGTCCTTTTTGTCGTAAATAAAGGGTTTTGAGTTGATACTATTATTATTTTCCAATAACAAAGTCAAAGTTATTTGACGGCACGTTTACGATCCCATTTTCTTTACAAAAAAAAAATGGCACATTGATACATAAAGGTTCGCCTACCCGGGCCTAGACCAACCCATAGTCACGCGTGAACCTATCATCAATACGACAATCACGTTTAAATAAACATTTCCGCTTTATACTATAGGCGTGCCTACAAGCTTTCAGCATTCAAAGTCTTAATAGAAATGTCAACTACATACTGTATACCTACCTACTTGATAATCTCATAATCAAATAGAACCTTACAAGATACACATCACGACCAACCCATTAAAGTATTGTAACACACCCACGGCAAGTTCTTACTAAGTATTATATCACTTGTGCGGAGAAAGTGGTATGCAGAAACAGATTGACAGTGTACTTGTTATCGTTTTTAACCTCACTAGCCGGTTTGAGGAGCGCGTTGGTACAATTTTGGAGTTACATCAACCCGTGCGTACACGCAATTAAATGAAGGATTTGTTATTTAACATACATGGCATAATGTGTAGTAGATGTTATCAGGCTTAGGGTTACGTTTGAAGTAGCGAGAACGATTCCTATTTCGTAGCTTAAGTGCTATAATAAAAATTAAACTTCATTTTTTATTGATAATAGGCTTACGTTTGACCACCATCTCACCTGATGGTAAGTGATAATGTGGTTGAAGATGAAGCACGCTTGCCTAGAAGTAACCTATTCACCCTTGACGGTTATAGCTATCAGGAAATACAGAATTCTACTCATTAGCTGAAAATAAAAGTAAAAAATTGCACACGCAATAACACAGACATACATACACACAAGAATAAATACACATAAAAAATAGACACAAAACAAACGACACATATGCTCCCTCTCAGTAGGCCTGCCGGACCCCCTTATGGGGGTTTGGCGGGCCTACTGAGAGAGAGTTCTGTGAACCTACTAAACAGGACAGTGTCACTTCTATCGCCCACCATCCTGAGTCCCTCGCACTCGTGTCATTACCGACGCAACCTTCTTGCGCATAATCGCATAAAGGCCTTCGACACGAGCGTCCGTAAACATGCCGGAAGCACTGAAGACGAACCAGTGCCCTGGAGGCTAAGTATGAGTTTGCGGTACTATTATCGTTTTCGAAAACTATCGTTTTGTCTCTTTCACACTCATCTACAAGTTTGGTGTATGTGAAAGAAACAAAGCGATCATTTTCGAAAACAAAAAATTATTTCAAATTCATACTAAGGCCTCTGAACACGTTATTATAATGGACGCGCAAGGCATCATGTGGCCAGCTTTCTCAAGACTCGTGTCAGATTTTTTGGTTTCTGATTACGTGTAATAACAGGCAAAGATGTACAAATGGCAGAGGGAACCAATGGCTTTAACTAAGTAAAAGCACCGGGTGTTACCATTTTAACCGACTTCAAAAAGGAAGAGAGCCTTGAACATCGACGACGAGCTGCAAGTCTATCGGTTTTCTATCGGTTACATTTCGGGAAGTGTGCGATGGAATTACACAATTTAATTCCACCAAGCCCGTTCCATCATCGGACTACAAGACAAACAGCGATGCGCCATCGTTACATGGTGGACAAACGTTTTGGAAATACTTACATTGTGCGTACGGCTAAGGAGTGGAATTCCCTGCCGGAGTCTGTGTTTCCTGATCGCTATAACCTGGGAGTCTTTAAGTCAAGAGTGAATAGGTTACTTCGAGGCAAGCGTGCTCCATCTTCGACCACATCATCACTTACCATCAGGTGAGATGGTGGTCAAACGCGAGCCTATTATCAATAAAAAAAGACTATTCTTCTGTATGTTTTTTTTTTTCTGTTTGTTTATTGCAAAGACGGGATTAAACTATCTTCTTGGCTGGCAGCTCCAAAAATAACGGATTTTAAATAGAAAACAGGTATATAAATAACAATAATTTCGTAAATCGTTTTTACGTGGTTTTTTAATTATCTTTTACTTTGAAGTAATTCAAATATTATTAACTACTTTTTGTGTAAGTTTGTACATAAAGATCTTTATTTTGCAAATTGGTTATTATTAAATAACACTTTTACACGTCATTTTTTTTTCGTAAATTTAAACTGGATGAGGCCAGTATCGTTTTGAAGTCGGTTTTTATTTTATTTTTAATAATTTTGATGATGATGGTGGTTGGTGTAAATAATTGTGTACCTACAACTACATGCAGTAATTTTATGTACATATCGACGCTTGAAAGGCAATCCTAACTAAGCGACATAAATCCGTAAAATGAGTTATATATACCATTCGAACCGGCAGATTTTTCTGCGTCGTTTGGTCTAGGTCTCATAGTTCTACGACGAGTTTTATTGTCGCTTAGATATCGCGTGATTTCGGTAAAATCTACATTTTGTGCTTACTAAACGACCAAAAAATAGTGATTTTTTGAATATCTAGCAGTTATGACGTTCTAACAATTAGGAATATGAACTTAGTCGGTTTTTCATATATTGACTTTTTCATTTATTTGTATTGACGTATTTTTACTTGTTAAGAATTTTTCCTTTGAAATTATTTAGTAGATTTTACCTACATAAAGCAATTGTGATTTATGTGGTTATATATTTTAACTCGATAATATATTTTGTGACAGTGTCATTTGTATAAGTTAGCCTGAAATAAAGTGTGAAAAAATGGGGCGATGCCAACTTGGTCAAGTTTAATGCAGCTAAGACCCAGGCGTGTCTCTTCTCTGCAAAAAGGAGTCAATTCAAACCGGCTCCTACTTCCCGAGATGTAACCGTGCTAATAACCGATCGTATCGAGCTTCTGGGGGTAACACTAACTTCTACCCTCAATTTTGGCCCGTATATCGAGGCTAAGGATCAATTAGCATAAAAAAAGTTGGGAATCCTAGCAAAGGTGAGACGGTACTTCACACCCGAACAGCTGCTCAATCTCTATCAAGCCCAGGTTCGGTCGTGTATGGAGTACTGCTCTCATCTTTGGGATGGATCTGCCAAGTACCAGCTGGATGCGCTTGAGTCTATTGAGAAACGTGCCAAAAGATTCATTGGCAACGATATACTGGTCGAATCAAAGCTCCAGAGCCTTGAACATCGACGACGAGTTGCTAGTCTATCGGTTTTCTATCGGTTACATTTCGGAGAGTGTAAGATGGAATTACACAATCTAATTCTGCAAAGCCCGTTCCATCATCGGAATACAAGACAAACGACGATGCGCCTTCGTTACATGGTGGACATCCCACCCATACGCACTAAACGTTTTGGGAATACCTTCACTGTGTGTACGGCTAAGTAGTGGAATTCCCTGACGGATTCTGTGTTTCCCGATAGCTATAACCTAGGGGTCTTTAAGTCAAGAGTGAATAGGTTACTGTTAGGTAAGCGTCCTCCATCTTCGACCACATCATTACTTACCATCAGGTGAGATGGTGGTCAAACGCGAGCCTATTATAAAAAAAAAGTGAAATTCAGTCTAAAACCAAGGTATCTCTTACGTTATATCTTTTACGTTGTTATCGATCGCAGCTTCCCATATCAAAAGCAATTGTGAGATATAATTTTTTTTAGAAACTGAATGATGAAGATGCTAGGTAATTTATAATTGCGACAGCAATAATAATTGTTCAATTAAAATATATTAATCTCAGACTGAATTTTATGTCATAATTAGTTTCCTGGTCGGCACTACATAGCGTATTTGTTTAATTTTCAATAAAGACTTTTATTCAATAATAATTGATTTCATTTATTTTTGTGCATGATAATAATTACCTATACAGTTCTTAGTTAAATGTCGGTTATGAAGGGAGGTTTGGGGTAATTTTAATAACTAAGATACAATTTCCAAAATCACAAAAACCATTAAAGAATGCTTAGGTAAATTTACTTATTTTATTTTATACTGTCAGATGTTTTTTAGATCAATATTTATGTTTCAAAATTCTAAACTAAGTAAGTTTACCTATTTTTACATGTTACTGCACACACTACAATGATGATTTAGATAATTTTACCTGTTTATCAAATCAGGTAAATTTTATCTAACCGACACAAACCGGTGTTTTTAAAAGTGTCAGTATTTTGTACAATTTGGATAGCTATAAAAACATGATTTCTAGGAGTGTTAACATCATTTTAATCGAACAATTAGGAAAATTTTTATGATTTTTTTTGCAAATATTTGAACTTTAAATCGCTCTCCTGTAAAGTTTACTCAATGTCGCTTAGTTATTATTGCCTTTCAAGCGTCGATATAATTTATAATTTTCAAATACCCCATTTTTTGTCCGAAACTTTATAACAAAGCAGAAAAAGGGTTAAAATAATTAATTACAGACTTGAAGGATTAATAGTAATCAATTAACAGTTACCACGCGAATACTGTTTCATTGATTTTTTAAATATTGTTACCTAATCAAATTATGGACCACGCCCCAGTGAATCATTACCGGAGGTCTGAATTAGGTAGAGTTATTTATGTTCTTGCATCGAAATTTTGATATTAATATGGATGTTCCCGGGATTTGTAATAGACAAACATGTGTGAACAACAATGTTACAAATAAATAATAATAAAAACCTCAGAGATAGATAAGACAAATAAAACCAAGATAATTAACATACAATTTTTATTAGTATTAAGTTCACAATACAAATTATTAAGCAAATTATTATACTTATACTTCGCCCTTTTTATAAATTGTGTAAAAGTATATAACTTTTTATTTAGCAGGATTTTTCTGCTCTTCAAAATGAATTCCGGGATTTGGGGCATATCTACTTTATTCTTTCGTTGTATGAAATCAGTGTAAGTACATAAATAACTCTACCTAATTCCGACCTCTGATCATTACTTTGATTCGGAGATTATTACATTGTTATTAATTTGCAATTCACTGTGTTTGTATTGACGTACAATTTGAGTGTATTTGATCAAACACCTACACTCAAATTGTACACCACTTACACTAAAACCAAAATGAATCCAGAAACGCTGTCTACACTACACTGACCACCATCTCACCTTATGGTAAGTGATGATGTGGTCGAAGATGGAGCACGCTTACCTAAAAGTAACCTATTCACTCTTGACTTAAAGACTCCTAGGTTATAGCTATCGGGAAACACAGACTCCGGCAGGGAATACCACTCCTTAGCTGTACGCACAGGGAGGTATTCCCAAAACGTTTAGTGCGTATGGGTGGGATGTCCACCATGTAACGATGGCGCATCGCCGTTTGTATCACCACTGTCTTACGGTGAAGGGTATGTCAAGTACTGAAAATCTGAAAACATGTGATAAGCGGTTGCCTCCTTGGTCTAATGGTCGCAAGTACGACTGCTGTGCGGTCGGTCTCGAATTCGATTCACGGTTCAGGCAAAAAGTTCTATTAGGTTTTTCGTTTAGCCCTGAGTTTGGAAGTTGGCGGTGTGCCCGCATGCCGTTAAGGCACAGGTTTTTGGACATGTTTGGCAGTCAATACAGGTAGTCAGAAGCCAGTTAATCTAAATCTAAGAGTAAATTCAATCAATTGTCAATTGAAAGTATTTGAGTCAAATCCATAAATACCTTATAAGTCGCAAGTTCAAGTGACAATTAAAGAACATACACCTACTGAACCCAAAGTTATTTATATAGTCAGCATTTGTCAGTAACAGCGCAGGCCTAAAATACCCACGTTATGCAAACAACAACGTCATTGAATATTTGACCAATAAACTCTTGCTTCATAAACTTAATATCGAGTACTTTGAAGTAACGAGAGTTATCAAATATAAGATACAATACAGTTATATAACCGTTTTCTATAAACAAGTATCACTTAAAGATGGTTTTGTTGGAAAAATTTGAAGTACCTGTGGCGTTATGAACGCCTGGTACTTTACGTCGTGTACACAATCTTGAAGTCAGTCTAATGGTGTTTAAATGGGCGCAATTTTAACAGATAAAGTAAACACAGAACGATGATCGTTAACTGGTATCAGTAGCAGGGTCCTAGGTAACGTCAAGCCGAGATCTATTGCAATTATTAACCCACTCTAGCTAAAACTTTGCCCTTTTTATTTTATTTTTGCTGTGAAAAAAGGACTGGGTGGAGCGGAAGGGAGTTTCCGACTTCTACTGATTAAGAACCCACCCTGTTCCTTCAGTGCCCTTACATTCCCGGGCCCTGGTATTTCGTTAGAAAATTCTCGCAACACCAGCGGTACCTGCAGCCTTAAGTGTCATGCGTATCATGAACTTGAAAGTTGAAACGTTCTTTACTGATATAACTCTGAAAGTTATTGCGGATAAACAGGATTGTATTTTCCTGCGGCGTTGGACTCGCATGCGTGGCGGTGAAACTGATTCTGTGGGAAAATACATGAATTAGTTTTTAGTTCATTATTTTAATTTTTTACTAACATAGAATGTAAGTATAGACTTTTCCGACATAAAGTTTAATATATGTTTATTGACTTTAATATACATAATTATGTATTGAAATACTTTAAATACAAACTAGAATTAAGCATAAAAAAATTGATCCTCAACGCTGTCGGCTGGCAACGCATCCAAGATACTGGCGGCATTGCCTCGTTGTATGGCAATGCTTAGCCGTTGACCAAAGAAATAGCCAGCCCTTGGGTCGTGGGAAGCGTCAACGGGTCTTTTCGATATGTCTTTTAAAAGGCTGTGAGCACACAGGCCATGGGGCCCGAGAGTTTATATAAATATAATAATAATATAATAATAATAATATTCCACAACTTTTTCACACAACGCTATCTAGTCCCAAACTAAGCAGAGCTTGTGATATGGATACTAGACAACTGATAAACATACATATTATATATTTCTAAATACATACATATTATAGATAAATTACACCCAGACAAAGAACAAATGACCGTGCTCATCACACAAACATTTGTCCTAGGTGGGAATCGAACCCACGACCTTGCGCATAGCAGTCAGGACCACTGCCCACTATACCAACGGGCCTGTCATTAAAATTAATAATAATAATAAACAAGATTTGTCATTTTGGGGGCTCCTAGCTTAGCGACTATGTCCCGAAACGGGCTGGAAAAAACTAATATGAATTTGATTTCTATTTAGAGAAGATTTCTACGTTAATCTTGGTCCACTTTAACAAAGGCTTAATAAAAAAAAATGTGCAACCTCAAACGTGACCACAATAAGATACATTTAACCTCGGAGCTATTGGTCACTACTGCGTAGTTTCTGAGAAAATATGTTTTCTCTAAGGATCGCGAAGGCCGACTACAGTCGGCGTGATTTGCAAATAGTTATCATTGGACAAGGAATGCTTTTAAGAATGTTGTATTTGTTAACAAAGGCTTGTTGTTTGGCCAGCCATTGCAGTAATCTTACTTATAAACATATTATAATTACTCTACTATAACCTAGGGGGTCTTTAAGTCAAGAGTGAATAGGTTACTTTTAGGTAAGCGTGCTCTATCTTCGATCACATCATCACTTACCATCAGGTGAGATGATGATCAAACGCGAAGCTATTATCAATTATGAACATTATATATAGCACTTGTTATAGTTGCGCCATTTCCTTCTAAGACATTATCTGATGACGCTTGGTCCAAAGTTCAACATCCATGAACTCTGTACCAAGCTCATCAGATTATGTGAAGTGTACATTAGAATTCGACGTTGTTTCTGAAGTGCTTAGACAAATACGAGAGTTCAGAGAATCTTGTGTATTTTTGGAGTCGCCAGATGGAATCTCGATAAGTCTATATTTTCTACAACTAGGCATTCTGACGTTGAACATGATGGTTTTGATTTGAGAGTTAAATTTATTAGAAAAAACTTTACTTTGGACTTGCCTATGTTTTGGCAAGTCCTAAGTAGGTGCAATGTGTCGACATTTTACATCTCAGTAAAACTAGTGTTAGCAACATAAACTTACTTAAACTTTCCCAATGTAAAATATTAAAGATAATCGTAGTATTCTATGGTACGTACGAATGCCATGCCCACAAGGGTACTACTAAGGGTACTAAGGGTAATAGTGCTCGCCGTACACGTCAACCAATCACAGAGCATGATTTAAAAAGTAAAAGTGAATGACAGAAGGTTGCAATCTTGGGTTGTGATGGGCATGGCTGTGGTGTGGAAAACTCGGAGCAAAACACTAGAAAATTAACTGAGTTGTAATTGATATTTCGTAGCGTAAAATAGAATGTGTGACCTACATATTTTTCTACTCTGTAAGCATTGGGGAAATATAATAAGTAAGTACCTGTGAACCTGTCTATTGTCCACTGCAATGCAGTTCCGCTTAGTGCGGTCTTACCTTTAATGTACAATTACACTTAGTCGTTAGGCTGTATTCTAGTGCACGAAAGACGATACTCGATTTCGGGCACCCGACGCATTTATTATAAGTAGCGGCACGTAAGTCTAGCGCTGAACGATAGGCGGAGGGGATTGCTGCGCATGGGTACTGTCGCGCACGCAATACAATTATTAGCTAAATAACGTTCATGACATTATTTTAATGTAATGTCAAATAGTAGGTCTAGCGCTGAACGAAATGTAGAGGATAGCTGCGCATGAGTACTGTCGCGAATGCAAATAATATTACCTATACTTTAAGGACGCATTTACGTTTATCACTCGCTCAATTTTAGGTATCCTAGTAGCAACACAACAACATTGCGCGCACACACACTTACAAACCATTGTTCGCCCGATTTTATACATTACTTAACTACTATTGATACTTGAAGGTAATATTATATTTTCTTTAATATTGTTTGGTTATAATAAGTTGTAACTTATTTTTTACAAAGGGTTACATACTTATTGATTAGATGTTAGTTTCAATTTTGCATTAATGTGTTTCACGCCCGATTAGGAGTACTAGGGGACTTAGGAAATAAAATACTCATATGTGATAAAAAAAATTGTAGGTATTAGTCCACCAAATAAAAGTCTAGAGTCACGAACAACGGTTATATTTCAAACGTTCAAAGTTAAACAGTTACACCAAGCGTAAGAAGCACAAGAATAATATAGACACTAGTTAGAAAGATAGAAGAATATAAAACAAGTAACTAGATAAAAAGCAAAGCGAATTTAAACAATATGAAATGATTTTAATTATTACGAGCGAGCGCGGTAATTTAAGTGCGGAGGCAAGCTAGCGCGTGAGTGCCTTGCGCAACAGCGAACAAAGGACTGGCGGTTGGAATGCGGCGAAACCGAACTGTTCCGAACGAGACTCGCGGCGCGGCGGAATCACCCGAAGTTGGAAGATAGCTTCTTCGTGTGGTGGCGCTGCCGCTACAAATTAATAAGAAATAAATAAAAGTTTCGTCATGCCTGTCTGTCTGTTTGTCCATCCGTCTGTATGTCACAGCCATTTTCAACCGACGAAAAAAACGGAGGAAGTTATCAATTCGACGCGTATATTTTTTTAAATGTTTGATCATCGATTACTCGAAGACGGCTGAACCAATTTGGAAAATTCTTTATTGTTTGAAAGGGTATACTTCGAAATTGGTCCCATTGTCATCAAGTCAGGAGTTGATAATGGGATCTTGGAGTAATCGAGGAAACTCTTCAAATATTATAGGCACACCTACAGTGATTTGAGTATTTTTTATAGTAACTTGTGTAGTTGCATTTGAAAAGCACCATTTGTGAAGTGGATCTGATGATGAAGACCACAGATGACCACTGGAACTACTCAATATATAAGTAGGACTAAGAAGTATTTCATGGGTTCCGCTTCGATTACTTGAATATGGTTATTAAGCACAATATGCTCGTCACAATGCATATGATGAAGTGAAGCTGATGGTGAAGTACCAGGAGAACTCCTCAACAATTAACGGCCCAGCATTGGTAAAAGCAATATTTTGTCTACTCTCTAATTTCGGAAGTCGGACACCTACCGAAATTAAAGTTATTTTTCACTTTGCAGTGTTTTTTGGAAGTCGGTTTAATTTTTTTGGTAAGTTTTTATATTCCAAAACTATTAGGACTATACATGTGAAACTTGGTAGGTAGATGTATTCTGTGAACTGCTTTCCGATTTTAAGAAAAAAATTAAATAAAAAGAAAATTGGTTTCAGTTCCATGTGGGGTACATGGAACTGAAACTGACTTTTTTTTTTTTTTTAATTTAATTTTTTCTCTGACAACTGAAAAATATCTTTTTTCATGAATCTTATGCGTGTGTGGTATTAGTAAAGAGGTCTTTAAAAATGACATACGGGTTTCTAAAACCACTTTTTCATAAAGTTAATCGTTTAAAAGATATACACTTCCAAAGTGGTAAAATGTGTCCTTCTATAATAATGGAGTGAAAAATTATACAAAAAATATATGCTATGATCCTTAATGTAAACTTTCACCAAAATTGGTTTGAACGAGATCGGGTTGGCAGTTTTTGAGATACAGCATATTTTCTAAAACCGCAAATAAAACTTTGTAATTCATACAAACACTATGAAAAACAAAGTTATTTGGTGTAGTTACTACGGAATGCTTCATGGGCGATTCTGACTCGCACTTGGCCAATTTTTTATTTTTTGTACCAACTGACATTTTGGCATATTGAACCGTATGAACTAAGCCCAACAAAAGGTAACTGTTGTATATCGTTGATGAATTCCCTCGACTGTCTATGGTCTCCATCATCAGACCTGTAATGGCACTTATAACCCATATGGGTGTAAAGTTCTAATTAATATAAATGAATTAAGTCCAAACATAAGGTAGCTACTGTAAACCGTTGAGGAGTTCCCTTAACTGTCCTTCGTCTTCATCATTGACCTCTAATGACAGTCACAAACTATCTAGGTGTAAAGTTCCGGTCAATTCAAATTAATCAAGCCCAACCAAAAGGATCGACGAATCGATCGAAAATCGACTGTCAGGAGTCAATCTGATGAAAGGCTCCATCATCAGATCAACTCTAGACCTTCCTTAATTTGTAGTACTTTAAGATACTTAATGAAAAAAATACATTTATACGGTCGAATTGCGAAACCTTCTTATTTGAAGTCGGTTAAATAAAAGTATTTGTAGCTTCGTCAATCTCACTTTTAATTTGTTTCAAAGAATCAATTAATTCGTTTCATTCCCTTTTTAAAAAGCAATTCACGTCATAAACCATTTTCCTTGCCTGTCTTTTCATAACAATATTTCTTCTAGGTATATTCACTTTAAAGTCACAAACTAAAAAACTAAAGTTAACAAACAAATTCAAACTTAACAAAAAAAACAACAACAAAAATTAACAGCAATAACAATACAATTAATGACGCGACTGTACACGGGATGTGCGCGGAGCGTCGTATCGGCGCGGGGAACATAATGCGGTTGGAGAGCCAATCGGCGCTACGCACACCCACCCTTCATCCCGCTAGCCCCCTCAGGTACCTTAATTTTTACTTCTGCGCAATAACGGTCACCGCTAAAGTTTCGTGCCGCTACTTGTACATTATTTTACCCACGTTCGGATACTGGAACACGTAACGAACGAAAGCTGTTCGAATACAGGAGTACTCGACTCTGTTCATTTACTCTTAGTCGTTTGTCAGTCTTCCAAAGGTTCTATTCTATTCTATTCTTTTGTTACTGGCAAGTGGAGCCGATGTATACTATTCTGCCAATGTCTAAAGTAAATTGGAAAGGCAAGTGTGTATGAATAGAGACAAAATGGAATTAGAAAAAGGAAAAAAAGTAAACTCAGAAAAGGAACGGTAGTCTCAATTGAATACGAGCTAACGATCAAGAGTGATTGCGCCATTAATGGCATTTAACTTGATAGAGTGGCTACTTAATGTAGGTACGTAAATAAGGAATCTATGGTGTATGCATTGGTCTCAAACGTCATAAGTACTCGTAGTGCAAAATCAGTAGTAAATCGATACGAAAAAAGAAAGTTATCTTGCCACTCAAATGATCACTGTTACACTGACTGATCATGAAGTAACAATGTTATAAAATCACACCCACACATAAAGTTACAATCAATACAGTCCTTCACGACATGGAACGAAATCTGCTGATTTAAGGTGAACGCAGACCTAGCCGCACCGCACGCGCCGCAGTCTTCGCATTCGAATTCTTTATATGAAGTTCTATGCAACCTCGCACACCTACCCGCGCCGCAGTCGCCGCAGTCCCTGAAACGACCGAACTCCCCAAGCCGCTGCTGATGACGTCACCCGCACGCAGCGGACGCTGAGCCTAGCGTCATTCGCATCCATGGAGCGCAGTGTTGCTAGATATATAGATTTCGCGGTATCTATACAGATTTTCAACATGTCATACCGATAAAAAATTGAGAGTAAGATTTATACAGATTTTCAACATTCCATTTTTTTTTCATACAGAATTACCTCAAATGGTAGTTTTATAATGTAGAGAGAGAATCTCTGTCAACGGCTTATAATAAAATTACTTGTTCTGGTATTAATAATCTGTGGTTCTCGTTTATTTTGTTCGTGTAACTACCGGAATAATTGAGATAGGAATTAATGTAAGTCAGTGACCGGAACTATCGAGAAGGATACGTTTTGAGTCCGCGATTAGTTTCACCAAAAACACGCAACATAAAATAATGAATTGTAAAAGAAAGTATGAACTAGTAAAAAAACTTATTTAAGAAACCCGACTGCTCAACTGAAATGGAACAACCAGCACATTTTTATTTTAAAAAGTGACAAGCAGGTGGGGGTCCCACTATTTGAACACAATTGAACCTAATATAATTTTAGTTTAAAAAAATGGGATGGGTCCCGCCTGTTTGTCAAAAAATCTGCTTGTTTCTTCCATTTTAGTTGAGCAGTCGGGTTTTTCTTGATTTCTAAAATATAATTATTTATTTTCAGCTTTTTAGTATTTAATTCCGTTTTAAAACGTTATATATCCTAAACGGTTGCTAAAAATAAAAAATAGTTAAAGAAACCTCAAAATCATTTTTAAAGATCTATTTAATGATACCCCACTTGACATAGTTTGTCGATTTTTTTATTTTTAACAATATGGCGCCTGGTTGTCGTTGTGATGATTTGTTTTTATTTTAATCTATCTTATAACACTCACGCCATCAAACCAAATCCAACGACGTATCATTTATCAAAATCCGTTCACGGGTTTAATAGTTACGAGGGAACAAACGAACGGACATACATAAGTATATACGCGGTAAAAACATAACCCTCCTTCTTGCTTTGCCACAGTCGGATAAAAAAAATTAAACAAGTGCACCACATCTTTTCTATCTATGGTCCAATACAATGCATATTTAAAAATAAAAAAAAAATCCAATTACTTGCTTATTCCCTATTATAGCACCTTTTTTTTTTTTATCGTGGTGAAATTATCAAATAAGTCCTCCCACCCCGGGCAGGGTGGGAGGGACTGTCAGACTTTTACTGACTAAAATCCACGGTGTTCCTTCAATAACCCTTTACGTACCGGGGTCACGGTAACGGGATGAGTCCCACGACCCCGGCAGGCTTCGGCCCTCTACGGGGGGGCCTCGTCATATTGCTGACGCTCTTTGAGGCGCGCGTGGAACACGACGCGCCGTCGACCCGGGCATGGTCCATGGTCGGACAGCGAGTTGCCCTTTACTCGCTGTCCGCATGCCCGCGCCTACGGTGGCCGGAGATCGTCGGCCGACGTCCGACGCCGTGGGCGTCTACCACTGCGGCTGGGCTGGAGGGAGGACGCCATCCTCTCCCTCTCGCGGCCCACCTCCTCCTTCGGAAGCATGACTGCTTCGCAGAAGGAGGCGACCGCTTCCCACTCCCTCTCGCCCCGCAGCATGGCCTCGACCAATGCCGGGCGCGAGATATTATAGCACCTACAGATAAAATTACACAAAAGAGCAAAATACCAATACCAAATACAGATTTTTTACAGATTTTCTTTTTACCTAAAACAGATTTTTTAAATCTTCGGTACAGATAATGCTTTCAAAAATCAGGCAACACTGCAAGTGCGATGCGTGCGGCGACGGGAACGACTGCAGCGACTGCGGCGCGGATAGATGTGCGAGGCCATTAACAAAAAGCGATGACTGCGGGGACTGTAGAGACTGCGGTGCGGCTAGGTCTGCGTTCACCTTAAATTATATGTTGCTGAAAGTTCATCGCCCTACACTTATGCAGAAATTATCCCTTGTTAACATATAATACTATTACTATAATTTTATTATATTAATTTTATATTTTCATTTTGTATACCTATGTACTTTATGATTTGTCTTATATAAATTTCTTTACTATTCAACATAGTAAAATTTATATAAATGTTTTACTACTTGTTATAAATTGTTATAACTATTGCGTGTAAACTACCTAGTGATTAGACACTCTTGTACTAAACTTTTATACCTATCCGTGGACAGCGTAGTGGGTTCCATTATACATAGTTAAAACTTTTTATTCTTTTGTGAAACCAGTTGTAAGTTCTTACAACATAACCGTTTGTTGTTCCATCTGAGAAAAATAAATAAAATTTGAGGAACAAGTTGCTTGGGTTATTATTTACGTTCCAGGATAATTCCATGGAAAAGGACACA
The DNA here is from genome assembly GCA_943138885.2 of Tholera decimalis. Taxonomy (NCBI): domain Eukaryota; kingdom Metazoa; phylum Arthropoda; class Insecta; order Lepidoptera; family Noctuidae; genus Tholera; species Tholera decimalis. The sequence goes on along the minus strand of OW964548.2, from coordinate 1,678,718 downwards.
TGGCCGGCATCCTGCTGCTAATCGTTAGACTCGCAGCTAGGTCTGGTCGGGCGGGTCGCTGGGTGTGCTGCCCAGGCATCTAGCCAGGCGCCGCCCAGGAGTCCAGCCAGGCGCCGCCCAGGAGTCAGCCTAGAGCGCCACCCCAGCATCCAGCCAGGCGCCGCCCAGGAGCCCAGCCTGGAACCCCCCCAGGCATCCAGCCTGGCACCCCCCAGGAGTCTAGCCTGGAGCGCCGCCCAGACATCCAGACAGGCGCCGCCCAGGAGTTGAATCTGTGGCGCCGTCCAGGAGTCCAGCCTGGAGCGCCGCCCAGGAGCCCAGCCTGGAACGCCGCCCAGGCGTCCAGCCTGGCGCCGCCCAGGAGTCCAGCCTGGGGCGCCGCCCAGATATCCAGACAGGCGCCGCCCAGGAGTTGAATCTGGAGCGCCGTCCAGGGGTCCAGCCTGGAGCGCCGCCCAGGTTTCCAGCTAGGCGCCGCTCAGGAGGCCAGCCTGGAGTACCGCCCAGGCATCCAGCGGGCGTACAGTCCGGCGAACCAGCGGGTGTACAGCCTGGCGAATCAGTGGGTGTACAGCCCGGCGAACCAGCGGGTGTACAGCCCGGCGATCCAGCGGGCGTACAGCCCGGCGATCCAGCAGGCGTACAACCCGGTGATCCAGCGGGCGTAAAGCCCGGTGATCCAGCGGGCGTACAGCCCGGCGAATCAGCGGGTGTACAGCCCGGCGATCCAGTGGGCGTACAGCCCGGCGAACCAGCGGGCGTTACAGCCCGGCGGACCAGCGGACGCCCAGCCCGGCGAGCCGCCGGGTGTCCAGTCGGTCGAGCCGCCGGGAGTACGGACGGCAGAGCCGCCGGGTGTCCAGCCGGGCGAGCCGCCGGCAGTCCGGTCGGCCGAGCCGCCGGGTGTCCAGCCGGGCGAGCCACCGGGTGGGGAGCCGCCGGGTGTCCAGCCGGGCGAGCCGCCGGGTATCCAGCCGTGCGAGCCGCCGGGCGTACAGCCCGGCGAACCAGCGGGCGTTACAGCCCGGCGGACCAGCGGACGCCCAGCCTGCCGAGCCGCCGGGTGTCCAGCCGGGCGAGCCGCCGGGTGTCCAGCCGGGCGAGCCGCCGGGTATCCAGCCGTGCGAGCCGCCGGGCGTACAGCCCGGCGAACCAGCGGGCGTTACAGCCCGGCGGACCAGCGGACGCCCAGCCCGGCGAGCCGCCGGGTGTCCAGTCGGTCGAGCCGTCGGGAGTACGGACGGCAGAGCCGCCGGGTGTCCAGCCGGGCGAGCCGCCGGGTGTCCAGCCGGGCGAGCCGCCGGCAGTCCGGTCGGCCGAGCCGCCGGGTGTCCAGCCAGGCGAGCCGCCGGCAGTCCGGTAGGCCGAGCCGCCGGGTGTCCAGCCGGGCGAGCCGCCGGGTATCCAGCCGGGCGAGCCGCCGGGCATCCAGCCGTGCGAGCCGCCGGGCGTACAGCCCGGCGAACCAGTGGGCGTTACAGCCCGGCGGGCCAGCGGACGCCCAGCCCGGCGAGCCGCCGGGTGTCCAGTCGGTCGAGCCGTCGGGAGTACGGACGGCAGAGCCGCCGGGTGTCCAGCCGGGCGAGCCGCCGGGTGTCAAGCCGGGCGAGCCACCGGCAGTCCGGTCGGCCGAGCCGCCGGGTGTCCAGCCAGGCGAGCCGCCGGCAGTCCGGTAGGCCGAGCCGCCGGGTGTCCAGCCGGGCGAGCCACCGGGTGTCCAGCCGGGCGAGCCGCCGGGTATCCAGCCGGGCGAGCCGCCGGGTGTCCAGCCGGGCGAGCCGCCGGGTATCCAGCCGTGCGAGCCGCCGGGCGTACAGCCCGGCGAACCAGCGGGTGTTACAGCCCGGCGGGCCAGCGGACGCCCAGCCCGGCGAGCCGCCGGGTGTCCAGTCGGTCGAGCCGTCGGGAGTACGGACGGCAGAGTCGCCGGGTGTCCAGTCGGTCGAGCCGTCGGGAGTACGGACGGCAGAGCCGCCGGGTGTCCAGCCCGGCGAGCCGCCGGGTGTCCAGCCGGGCGAGCCACCGGCAGTCCGGTCGGCCGAGCCGCCGGGTGTCCAGCCAGGCGAGCCGCCGGCAGTCCGGTAGGCCGAGCCGCCGGGTGTCCAGCCGGGCGAGCCGCCGGGTGTCCAGCCGGGCGAGCCGCCGGGTATCCAGCCGGGCGAGCCGCCGGGTGTCCAGCCGGGCGAGCCGCCGGGTATCCAGCCGTGCGAGCCGCCGGGCGTACAGCCCGGCGAACCAGCGTGCGTTACAGCCCGGCGGGCCAGCGGACGCCCAGCCCGGCGAGCCGCCGGGTGTCCAGTCGGTCGAGCCGTCGGGAGTACGGACGGCAGAGCCGCCGGGTGTCCAGCCCGGCGAGCCGCCGGGTGTCCAGCCGGGCGAGCCACCGGCAGTCCGGTCGGCCGAGCCGCCGGGTGTCCAGCCAGGCGAGCCGCCGGCAGTCCGGTAGGCCGAGCCGCCGGGTGTCCAGCCGGGCGAGCCGCCGGGTGTCCAGCCGGGCGAGCCGCCGGGTGTCCAGCCGGGCGAGCCGCCGGGTATCCAGCCGGGCGAGCCGCCGGGTGTCCAGCCGGGCGAGCCGCCGGGTATCCAGCCGTGCGAGCCGCCGGGCGTACAGCCCGGCGAACCAGCGTGCGTTACAGCCCGGCGGGCCAGCGGACGCCCAGCCCGGCGAGCCGCCGGGTGTCCAGTCGGTCGAGCCGTCGGGAGTACGGACGGCAGAGCCGCCGGGTGTCCAGCCCGGCGAGCCGCCGGGTGTCCAGCCGGGCGAGCCACCGGCAGTCCGGTCGGCCGAGCCGCCGGGTGTCCAGCCAGGCGAGCCGCCGGCAGTCCGGTAGGCCGAGCCGCCGGGTGTCCAGCCGGGCGAGCCGCCGGGTGTCCAGCCGGGCGAGCCGCCGGGTATCCAGCCGGGCGAGCCGCCGGGTGTCCAGCCAGGCGAGCCGCCGGCAGTCCGGTAGGCCGAGCCGCCGGGTGTCCAGCCGGGCGAGCCGCCGGGTGTCCAGCCGGGCGAGCCGCCGGGTATCCAGCCGGGCGAGCCGCCGGGTGTCCAGCCGGGCGAGCTGCCGGGTATCCAGCCGTGCGAGCCGCCGGGCGTACAGCCCGGCGAACCAGCGTGCGTTACAGCCCGGCGGGCCAGCGGACGCCCAGCCCGGCGAGCCGCCGGGTGTCCAGTCGGTCGAGCCGTCGGGAGTACGGACGGCAGAGCCGCCGGGTGTCCAGCCCGGCGAGCCGCCGGGTGTCCAGCCGGGCGAGCCACCGGCAGTCCGGTCGGCCGAGCCGCCGGGTGTCCAGCCAGGCGAGCCGCCGGCAGTCCGGTAGGCCGAGCCGCCGGGTATCCAGCCGGGCGAGCCGCCGGGTGTCCAGCCGGGCGAGCCGCCGGGTATCCAGCCGTGCGAGCCGCCGGGCGTACAGCCCGGCGAACCAGCGGGCGTTACAGCCCGGCGGGCCAGCGGACGCCCAGCCCGGCGAGCCGCCGGGTGTCCAGTCAGTCGAGCCGTCGGGAGTACGGACGGCAGAGCCGCCGGGTGTCCAGCCCGGCGAGCCGCCGGGTGTCCAGCCGGGCGAGCCACCGGCAGTCCGGTCGGCCGAGCCGCCGGGTGTCCAGCCGGGCGAGCCGCCGGGTGTCCAGCCGGGCGAGCCGCCGGGTATCCAGCCGGGCGAGCCGCCGGGTGTCCAGCCGGGCGAGCCGCCGGGTATCCAGCCGTGCGAGCCGCCGGGCGTACAGCCCGGCGAACCAGCGGGCGTTACAGCCCGGCGGGCCAGCGGACGCCCAGCCCGGCGAGCCGCCGGGTGTCCAGTCAGTCGAGCCGTCGGGAGTACGGACGGCAGAGCCGCCGGGTGTCCAGCCCGGCGAGCCGCCGGGTGTCCAGCCGGGCGAGCCACCGGCAGTCCGGTCGGCCGAGCCGCCGGGTGTCCAGCCAGGCGAGCCGCCGGCAGTCCGGTAGGCCGAGCCGCCGGGTGTCCAGCCGGGCGAGCCGCCGGGTGTCCAGCCGGGCGAGCCGCCGGGTATCCAGCCGGGCGAGCCGCCGGGTGTCCAGCCAGGCGAGCCGCCGGCAGTCCGGTAGGCCGAGCCGCCGGGTGTCCAGCCGGGCGAGCCGCCGGGTGTCCAGCCGGGCGAGCCGCCGGGTATCCAGCCGGGCGAGCCGCCGGGTGTCCAGCCGGGCGAGCCGCCGGGTATCCAGCCGTGCGAGCCGCCGGGCGTACAGCCCGGCGAACCAGCGTGCGTTACAGCCCGGCGGGCCAGCGGACGCCCAGCCCGGCGAGCCGCCGGGTGTCCAGTCGGTCGAGCCGTCGGGAGTACGGACGGCAGAGCCGCCGGGTGTCCAGCCCGGCGAGCCGCCGGGTGTCCAGCCGGGCGAGCCACCGGCAGTTCGGTCGGCCGAGCCGCCGGGTGTCCAGCCAGGCGAGCCGCCGGCAGTCCGGTAGGCCGAGCCGCCGGGTGTCCAGCCGGGCGAGCCGCCGGGTGTCCAGCCGGGCGAGCCGCCGGGTATCCAGCCGGGCGAGCCGCCGGGTGTCCAGCCGGGCGAGCCGCCGGGTATCCAGCCGTGCGAGCCGCCGGGCGTACAGCCCGGCGAACCAGCGTGCGTTACAGCCCGGCGGGCCAGCGGACGCCCAGCCCGGCGAGCCGCCGGGTGTCCAGTCGGTCGAGCCGTCGGGAGTACGGACGGCAGAGCCGCCGGGTGTCCAGCCCGGCGAGCCGCCGGGTGTCCAGCCGGGCGAGCCACCGGCAGTTCGGTCGGCCGAGCCGCCGGGTGTCCAGCCAGGCGAGCCGCCGGCAGTCCGGTAGGCCGAGCCGCCGGGTGTCCAGCCGGGCGAGCCGCCGGGTGTCCAGCCGGGCGAGCCGCCGGGTATCCAGCCGGGCGAGCCGCCGGGTGTCCAGCCGGGCGAGCCGCCGGGTATCCAGCCGTGCGAGCCGCCGGGCGTACAGCCCGGCGAACCAGCGTGCGTTACAGCCCGGCGGGCCAGCGGACGCCCAGCCCGGCGAGCCGCCGGGTGTCCAGTCGGTCGAGCCGTCGGGAGTACGGACGGCAGAGCCGCCGGGTGTCCAGCCCGGCGAGCCGCCGGGTGTCCAGCCGGGCGAGCCACCGGCAGTTCGGTCGGCCGAGCCGCCGGGTGTCCAGCCAGGCGAGCCGCCGGCAGTCCGGTAGGCCGAGCCGCCGGGTGTCCAGCCGGGCGAGCCGCCGGGTGTCCAGCCGGGCGAGCCGCCGGGTATCCAGCCGTGCGAGCCGCCGGGCGTACAGCCCGGCGAACCAGCGTGCGTTACAGCCCGGCGGGCCAGCGGACGCCCAGCCCGGCGAGCCGCCGGGTGTCCAGTCGGTCGAGCCGTCGGGAGTACGGACGGCAGAGCCGCCGGGTGTCCAGCCCGGCGAGCCGCCGGGTGTCCAGCCGGGCGAGCCACCGGCAGTCCGGTCGGCCGAGCCGCCGGGTGTCCAGCCAGGCGAGCCGCCGGCAGTCCGGTAGGCCGAGCCGCCGGGTGTCCAGCCGGGCGAGCCGCCGGGTGTCCAGCCGGGCGAGCCGCCGGGTATCCAGCCGGGCGAGCCGCCGGGTGTCCAGCCAGGCGAGCCGCCGGCAGTCCGGTAGGCCGAGCCGCCGGGTGTCCAGCCGGGCGAGCCGCCGGGTGTCCAGCCGGGCGAGCCGCCGGGTATCCAGCCGGGCGAGCCGCCGGGTGTCCAGCCGGGCGAGCTGCCGGGTATCCAGCCGTGCGAGCCGCCGGGCGTACAGCCCGGCGAACCAGCGTGCGTTACAGCCCGGCGGGCCAGCGGACGCCCAGCCCGGCGAGCCGCCGGGTGTCCAGTCGGTCGAGCCGTCGGGAGTACGGACGGCAGAGCCGCCGGGTGTCCAGCCCGGCGAGCCGCCGGGTGTCCAGCCGGGCGAGCCACCGGCAGTCCGGTCGGCCGAGCCGCCGGGTGTCCAGCCAGGCGAGCCGCCGGCAGTCCGGTAGGCCGAGCCGCCGGGTATCCAGCCGGGCGAGCCGCCGGGTGTCCAGCCGGGCGAGCCGCCGGGTATCCAGCCGTGCGAGCCGCCGGGCGTACAGCCCGGCGAACCAGCGGGCGTTACAGCCCGGCGGGCCAGCGGACGCCCAGCCCGGCGAGCCGCCGGGTGTCCAGTCAGTCGAGCCGTCGGGAGTACGGACGGCAGAGCCGCCGGGTGTCCAGCCCGGCGAGCCGCCGGGTGTCCAGCCGGGCGAGCCACCGGCAGTCCGGTCGGCCGAGCCGCCGGGTGTCCAGCCGGGCGAGCCGCCGGGTGTCCAGCCGGGCGAGCCGCCGGGTATCCAGCCGGGCGAGCCGCCGGGTGTCCAGCCGGGCGAGCCGCCGGGTATCCAGCCGTGCGAGCCGCCGGGCGTACAGCCCGGCGAACCAGCGGGCGTTACAGCCCGGCGGGCCAGCGGACGCCCAGCCCGGCGAGCCGCCGGGTGTCCAGTCAGTCGAGCCGTCGGGAGTACGGACGGCAGAGCCGCCGGGTGTCCAGCCCGGCGAGCCGCCGGGTGTCCAGCCGGGCGAGCCACCGGCAGTCCGGTCGGCCGAGCCGCCGGGTGTCCAGCCAGGCGAGCCGCCGGCAGTCCGGTAGGCCGAGCCGCCGGGTGTCCAGCCGGGCGAGCCGCCGGGTGTCCAGCCGGGCGAGCCGCCGGGTATCCAGCCGGGCGAGCCGCCGGGTGTCCAGCCAGGCGAGCCGCCGGCAGTCCGGTAGGCCGAGCCGCCGGGTGTCCAGCCGGGCGAGCCGCCGGGTGTCCAGCCGGGCGAGCCGCCGGGTATCCAGCCGGGCGAGCCGCCGGGTGTCCAGCCGGGCGAGCCGCCGGGTATCCAGCCGTGCGAGCCGCCGGGCGTACAGCCCGGCGAACCAGCGTGCGTTACAGCCCGGCGGGCCAGCGGACGCCCAGCCCGGCGAGCCGCCGGGTGTCCAGTCGGTCGAGCCGTCGGGAGTACGGACGGCAGAGCCGCCGGGTGTCCAGCCCGGCGAGCCGCCGGGTGTCCAGCCGGGCGAGCCACCGGCAGTTCGGTCGGCCGAGCCGCCGGGTGTCCAGCCAGGCGAGCCGCCGGCAGTCCGGTAGGCCGAGCCGCCGGGTGTCCAGCCGGGCGAGCCACCGGCAGTCCGGTCGGCCGAGCCGCCGGGTGTCCAGCCAGGCGAGCCGCCGGCAGTCCGGTAGGCCGAGCCGCCGGGTGTCCAGCCGGGCGAGCCGCCGGGTGTCCAGCCGGGCGAGCCGCCGGGTATCCAGCCGGGCGAGCCGCCGGGTGTCCAGCCAGGCGAGCCGCCGGCAGTCCGGTAGGCCGAGCCGCCGGGTGTCCAGCCGGGCGAGCCGCCGGGTGTCCAGCCGGGCGAGCCGCCGGGTATCCAGCCGGGCGAGCCGCCGGGTGTCCAGCCGGGCGAGCCGCCGGGTATCCAGCCGTGCGAGCCGCCGGGCGTACAGCCCGGCGAACCAGCGTGCGTTACAGCCCGGCGGGCCAGCGGACGCCCAGCCCGGCGAGCCGCCGGGTGTCCAGTCGGTCGAGCCGTCGGGAGTACGGACGGCAGAGCCGCCGGGTGTCCAGCCCGGCGAGCCGCCGGGTGTCCAGCCGGGCGAGCCACCGGCAGTTCGGTCGGCCGAGCCGCCGGGTGTCCAGCCAGGCGAGCCGCCGGCAGTCCGGTAGGCCGAGCCGCCGGGTGTCCAGCCGGGCGAGCCGCCGGGTGTCCAGCCGGGCGAGCCGCCGGGTATCCAGCCGGGCGAGCCGCCGGGTGTCCAGCCGGGCGAGCCGCCGGGTATCCAGCCGTGCGATCCGCCGGGCGTACAGCCCGGCGAACCAGCGTGCGTTACAGCCCGGCGGGCCAGCGGACGCCCAGCCCGGCGAGCCGCCGGGTGTCCAGTCGGTCGAGCCGTCGGGAGTACGGACGGCAGAGCCGCCGGGTGTCCAGCCCGGCGAGCCGCCGGGTGTCCAGCCGGGCGAGCCACCGGCAGTTCGGTCGGCCGAGCCGCCGGGTGTCCAGCCAGGCGAGCCGCCGGCAGTCCGGTAGGCCGAGCCGCCGGGTGTCCAGCCGGGCGAGCCGCCGGGTGTCCAGCCGGGCGAGCCGCCGGGTATCCAGCCGGGCGAGCCGCCGGGTGTCCAGCCGGGCGAGCCGCCGGGTATCCAGCCGTGCGAGCCGCCGGGCGTACAGCCCGGCGAACCAGCGTGCGTTACAGCCCGGCGGGCCAGCGGACGCCCAGCCCGGCGAGCCGCCGGGTGTCCAGTCGGTCGAGCCGTCGGGAGTACGGACGGCAGAGCCGCCGGGTGTCCAGCCGGGCGAGCCGCCGGGTATCCAGCCGGGCGAGCCGCCGGGTGTCCAGCCAGGCGAGCCGCCGGCAGTCCGGTAGGCCGAGCCGCCGGGTGTCCAGCCGGGCGAGCCGCCGGGTGTCCAGCCGGGCGAGCCGCCGGGTATCCAGCCGGGCGAGCCGCCGGGTGTCCAGCCGGGCGAGCCGCCGGGTATCCAGCCGTGCGAGCCGCCGGGCGTACAGCCCGGCGAACCAGCGTGCGTTACAGCCCGGCGGGCCAGCGGACGCCCAGCCCGGCGAGCCGCCGGGTGTCCAGTCGGTCGAGCCGTCGGGAGTACGGACGGCAGAGCCGCCGGGTGTCCAGCCCGGCGAGCCGCCGGGTGTCCAGCCGGGCGAGCCACCGGCAGTTCGGTCGGCCGAGCCGCCGGGTGTCCAGCCCGGCGAGCCGCCGGGTGTCCGGTAGGCCGAGCCGCCGGGTGTCCAGCCAGGCGAGCCGCCGGCAGTCCGGTAGGCCGAGCCGCCGGGTGTCCAGCCGGGCGAGCCGCCGGGTGTCCAGCCGGGCGAGCCGCCGGGTATCCAGCCGGGCGAGCCGCCGGGTGTCCAGCCAGGCGAGCCGCCGGCAGTCCGGTAGGCCGAGCCGCCGGGTGTCCAGCCGGGCGAGCCGCCGGGTGTCCAGCCGGGCGAGCCGCCGGGTATCCAGCCGGGCGAGCCGCCGGGTGTCCAGCCGGGCGAGCCGCCGGGTATCCAGCCGTGCGAGCCGCCGGGCGTACAGCCCGGCGAACCAGCGTGCGTTACAGCCCGGCGGGCCAGCGGACGCCCAGCCCGGCGAGCCGCCGGGTGTCCAGTCGGTCGAGCCGTCGGGAGTACGGACGGCAGAGCCGCCGGGTGTCCAGCCCGGCGAGCCGCCGGGTGTCCAGCCGGGCGAGCCACCGGCAGTTCGGTCGGCCGAGCCGCCGGGTGTCCAGCCAGGCGAGCCGCCGGCAGTCCGGTAGGCCGAGCCGCCGGGTGTCCAGCCGGGCGAGCCGCCGGGTGTCCAGCCGGGCGAGCCGCCGGGTATCCAGCCGGGCGAGCCGCCGGGTGTCCAGCCGGGCGAGCCGCCGGGTATCCAGCCGTGCGATCCGCCGGGCGTACAGCCCGGCGAACCAGCGTGCGTTACAGCCCGGCGGGCCAGCGGACGCCCAGCCCGGCGAGCCGCCGGGTGTCCAGTCGGTCGAGCCGTCGGGAGTACGGACGGCAGAGCCGCCGGGTGTCCAGCCCGGCGAGCCGCCGGGTGTCCAGCCGGGCGAGCCACCGGCAGTTCGGTCGGCCGAGCCGCCGGGTGTCCAGCCAGGCGAGCCGCCGGCAGTCCGGTAGGCCGAGCCGCCGGGTGTCCAGCCGGGCGAGCCGCCGGGTGTCCAGCCGGGCGAGCCGCCGGGTATCCAGCCGGGCGAGCCGCCGGGTGTCCAGCCGGGCGAGCCGCCGGGTATCCAGCCGTGCGAGCCGCCGGGCGTACAGCCCGGCGAACCAGCGTGCGTTACAGCCCGGCGGGCCAGCGGACGCCCAGCCCGGCGAGCCGCCGGGTGTCCAGTCGGTCGAGCCGTCGGGAGTACGGACGGCAGAGCCGCCGGGTGTCCAGCCCGGCGAGCCGCCGGGTGTCCAGCCGGGCGAGCCACCGGCAGTTCGGTCGGCCGAGCCGCCGGGTGTCCAGCCAGGCGAGCCGCCGGCAGTCCGGTAGGCCGAGCCGCCGGGTGTCCAGCCGGGCGAGCCGCCGGGTGTCCAGCCGGGCGAGCCGCCGGGTATCCAGCCGTGCGAGCCGCCGGGCGTACAGCCCGGCGAACCAGCGTGCGTTACAGCCCGGCGGGCCAGCGGACGCCCAGCCCGGCGAGCCGCCGGGTGTCCAGTCGGTCGAGCCGTCGGGAGTACGGACGGCAGAGCCGCCGGGTGTCCAGCCCGGCGAGCCGCCGGGTGTCCAGCCGGGCGAGCCACCGGCAGTCCGGTCGGCCGAGCCGCCGGGTGTCCAGCCAGGCGAGCCGCCGGCAGTCCGGTAGGCCGAGCCGCCGGGTGTCCAGCCGGGCGAGCCGCCGGGTGTCCAGCCGGGCGAGCCGCCGGGTATCCAGCCGGGCGAGCCGCCGGGTGTCCAGCCAGGCGAGCCGCCGGCAGTCCGGTAGGCCGAGCCGCCGGGTGTCCAGCCGGGCGAGCCGCCGGGTGTCCAGCCGGGCGAGCCGCCGGGTATCCAGCCGGGCGAGCCGCCGGGTGTCCAGCCGGGCGAGCTGCCGGGTATCCAGCCGTGCGAGCCGCCGGGCGTACAGCCCGGCGAACCAGCGTGCGTTACAGCCCGGCGGGCCAGCGGACGCCCAGCCCGGCGAGCCGCCGGGTGTCCAGTCGGTCGAGCCGTCGGGAGTACGGACGGCAGAGCCGCCGGGTGTCCAGCCCGGCGAGCCGCCGGGTGTCCAGCCGGGCGAGCCACCGGCAGTCCGGTCGGCCGAGCCGCCGGGTGTCCAGCCAGGCGAGCCGCCGGCAGTCCGGTAGGCCGAGCCGCCGGGTATCCAGCCGGGCGAGCCGCCGGGTGTCCAGCCGGGCGAGCCGCCGGGTATCCAGCCGTGCGAGCCGCCGGGCGTACAGCCCGGCGAACCAGCGGGCGTTACAGCCCGGCGGGCCAGCGGACGCCCAGCCCGGCGAGCCGCCGGGTGTCCAGTCAGTCGAGCCGTCGGGAGTACGGACGGCAGAGCCGCCGGGTGTCCAGCCCGGCGAGCCGCCGGGTGTCCAGCCGGGCGAGCCACCGGCAGTCCGGTCGGCCGAGCCGCCGGGTGTCCAGCCGGGCGAGCCGCCGGGTGTCCAGCCGGGCGAGCCGCCGGGTATCCAGCCGGGCGAGCCGCCGGGTGTCCAGCCGGGCGAGCCGCCGGGTATCCAGCCGTGCGAGCCGCCGGGCGTACAGCCCGGCGAACCAGCGGGCGTTACAGCCCGGCGGTTCAGCGGACGCCCAGCCCGGCGAGCCGCCGGGTGTCCAGTCAGTCGAGCCGTCGGGAGTACGGACGGCAGAGCCGCCGGGTGTCCAGCCCGGCGAGCCGCCGGGTGTCCAGCCGGGCGAGCCACCGGCAGTCCGGTCGGCCGAGCCGCCGGGTGTCCAGCCAGGCGAGCCGCCGGCAGTCCGGTAGGCCGAGCCGCCGGGTGTCCAGCCGGGCGAGCCGCCGGGTGTCCAGCCGGGCGAGCCGCCGGGTATCCAGCCGGGCGAGCCGCCGGGTGTCCAGCCAGGCGAGCCGCCGGCAGTCCGGTAGGCCGAGCCGCCGGGTGTCCAGCCGGGCGAGCCGCCGGGTGTCCAGCCGGGCGAGCCGCCGGGTATCCAGCCGGGCGAGCCGCCGGGTGTCCAGCCGGGCGAGCCGCCGGGTATCCAGCCGTGCGAGCCGCCGGGCGTACAGCCCGGCGAACCAGCGTGCGTTACAGCCCGGCGGGCCAGCGGACGCCCAGCCCGGCGAGCCGCCGGGTGTCCAGTCGGTCGAGCCGTCGGGAGTACGGACGGCAGAGCCGCCGGGTGTCCAGCCCGGCGAGCCGCCGGGTGTCCAGCCGGGCGAGCCACCGGCAGTTCGGTCGGCCGAGCCGCCGGGTGTCCAGCCAGGCGAGCCGCCGGCAGTCCGGTAGGCCGAGCCGCCGGGTGTCCAGCCGGGCGAGCCGCCGGGTGTCCAGCCGGGCGAGCCGCCGGGTATCCAGCCGGGCGAGCCGCCGGGTGTCCAGCCGGGCGAGCCGCCGGGTATCCAGCCGTGCGAGCCGCCGGGCGTACAGCCCGGCGAACCAGCGTGCGTTACAGCCCGGCGGGCCAGCGGACGCCCAGCCCGGCGAGCCGCCGGGTGTCCAGTCGGTCGAGCCGTCGGGAGTACGGACGGCAGAGCCGCCGGGTGTCCAGCCCGGCGAGCCGCCGGGTGTCCAGCCGGGCGAGCCACCGGCAGTTCGGTCGGCCGAGCCGCCGGGTGTCCAGCCAGGCGAGCCGCCGGCAGTCCGGTAGGCCGAGCCGCCGGGTGTCCAGCCGGGCGAGCCGCCGGGTGTCCAGCCGGGCGAGCCGCCGGGTATCCAGCCGGGCGAGCCGCCGGGTGTCCAGCCGGGCGAGCCGCCGGGTATCCAGCCGTGCGAGCCGCCGGGCGTACAGCCCGGCGAACCAGCGTGCGTTACAGCCCGGCGGGCCAGCGGACGCCCAGCCCGGCGAGCCGCCGGGTGTCCAGTCGGTCGAGCCGTCGGGAGTACGGACGGCAGAGCCGCCGGGTGTCCAGCCCGGCGAGCCGCCGGGTGTCCAGCCGGGCGAGCCACCGGCAGTTCGGTCGGCCGAGCCGCCGGGTGTCCAGCCAGGCGAGCCGCCGGCAGTCCGGTAGGCCGAGCCGCCGGGTGTCCAGCCGGGCGAGCCGCCGGGTGTCCAGCCGGGCGAGCCGCCGGGTATCCAGCCGTGCGAGCCGCCGGGCGTACAGCCCGGCGAACCAGCGTGCGTTACAGCCCGGCGGGCCAGCGGACGCCCAGCCCGGCGAGCCGCCGGGTGTCCAGTCGGTCGAGCCGTCGGGAGTACGGACGGCAGAGCCGCCGGGTGTCCAGCCCGGCGAGCCGCCGGGTGTCCAGCCGGGCGAGCCACCGGCAGTCCGGTCGGCCGAGCCGCCGGGTGTCCAGCCAGGCGAGCCGCCGGCAGTCCGGTAGGCCGAGCCGCCGGGTGTCCAGCCGGGCGAGCCGCCGGGTGTCCAGCCGGGCGAGCCGCCGGGTATCCAGCCGGGCGAGCCGCCGGGTGTCCAGCCAGGCGAGCCGCCGGCAGTCCGGTAGGCCGAGCCGCCGGGTGTCCAGCCGGGCGAGCCGCCGGGTGTCCAGCCGGGCGAGCCGCCGGGTATCCAGCCGGGCGAGCCGCCGGGTGTCCAGCCGGGCGAGCTGCCGGGTATCCAGCCGTGCGAGCCGCCGGGCGTACAGCCCGGCGAACCAGCGTGCGTTACAGCCCGGCGGGCCAGCGGACGCCCAGCCCGGCGAGCCGCCGGGTGTCCAGTCGGTCGAGCCGTCGGGAGTACGGACGGCAGAGCCGCCGGGTGTCCAGCCCGGCGAGCCGCCGGGTGTCCAGCCGGGCGAGCCACCGGCAGTCCGGTCGGCCGAGCCGCCGGGTGTCCAGCCAGGCGAGCCGCCGGCAGTCCGGTAGGCCGAGCCGCCGGGTATCCAGCCGGGCGAGCCGCCGGGTGTCCAGCCGGGCGAGCCGCCGGGTATCCAGCCGTGCGAGCCGCCGGGCGTACAGCCCGGCGAACCAGCGGGCGTTACAGCCCGGCGGGCCAGCGGACGCCCAGCCCGGCGAGCCGCCGGGTGTCCAGTCAGTCGAGCCGTCGGGAGTACGGACGGCAGAGCCGCCGGGTGTCCAGCCCGGCGAGCCGCCGGGTGTCCAGCCGGGCGAGCCACCGGCAGTCCGGTCGGCCGAGCCGCCGGGTGTCCAGCCGGGCGAGCCGCCGGGTGTCCAGCCGGGCGAGCCGCCGGGTATCCAGCCGGGCGAGCCGCCGGGTGTCCAGCCGGGCGAGCCGCCGGGTATCCAGCCGTGCGAGCCGCCGGGCGTACAGCCCGGCGAACCAGCGGGCGTTACAGCCCGGCGGGCCAGCGGACGCCCAGCCCGGCGAGCCGCCGGGTGTCCAGTCAGTCGAGCCGTCGGGAGTACGGACGGCAGAGCCGCCGGGTGTCCAGCCCGGCGAGCCGCCGGCAGTCCGGTAGGCCGAGCCGCCGGGTGTCCAGCCGGGCGAGCCGCCGGGTGTCCAGCCGGGCGAGCCGCCGGGTATCCAGCCGGGCGAGCCGCCGGGTGTCCAGCCAGGCGAGCCGCCGGCAGTCCGGTAGGCCGAGCCGCCGGGTGTCCAGCCGGGCGAGCCGCCGGGTGTCCAGCCGGGCGAGCCGCCGGGTATCCAGCCGGGCGAGCCGCCGGGTGTCCAGCCGGGCGAGCCGCCGGGTATCCAGCCGTGCGAGCCGCCGGGCGTACAGCCCGGCGAACCAGCGTGCGTTACAGCCCGGCGGGCCAGCGGACGCCCAGCCCGGCGAGCCGCCGGGTGTCCAGTCGGTCGAGCCGTCGGGAGTACGGACGGCAGAGCCGCCGGGTGTCCAGCCCGGCGAGCCGCCGGGTGTCCAGCCGGGCGAGCCACCGGCAGTTCGGTCGGCCGAGCCGCCGGGTGTCCAGCCAGGCGAGCCGCCGGCAGTCCGGTAGGCCGAGCCGCCGGGTGTCCAGCCGGGCGAGCCGCCGGGTGTCCAGCCGGGCGAGCCGCCGGGTATCCAGCCGGGCGAGCCGCCGGGTGTCCAGCCGGGCGAGCCGCCGGGTATCCAGCCGTGCGAGCCGCCGGGCGTACAGCCCGGCGAACCAGCGTGCGTTACAGCCCGGCGGGCCAGCGGACGCCCAGCCCGGCGAGCCGCCGGGTGTCCAGTCGGTCGAGCCGTCGGGAGTACGGACGGCAGAGCCGCCGGGTGTCCAGCCCGGCGAGCCGCCGGGTGTCCAGCCGGGCGAGCCACCGGCAGTTCGGTCGGCCGAGCCGCCGGGTGTCCAGCCAGGCGAGCCGCCGGCAGTCCGGTAGGCCGAGCCGCCGGGTGTCCAGCCGGGCGAGCCGCCGGGTGTCCAGCCGGGCGAGCCGCCGGGTATCCAGCCGGGCGAGCCGCCGGGTGTCCAGCCGGGCGAGCCGCCGGGTATCCAGCCGTGCGAGCCGCCGGGCGTACAGCCCGGCGAACCAGCGTGCGTTACAGCCCGGCGGGCCAGCGGACGCCCAGCCCGGCGAGCCGCCGGGTGTCCAGTCGGTCGAGCCGTCGGGAGTACGGACGGCAGAGCCGCCGGGTGTCCAGCCCGGCGAGCCGCCGGGTGTCCAGCCGGGCGAGCCACCGGCAGTTCGGTCGGCCGAGCCGCCGGGTGTCCAGCCAGGCGAGCCGCCGGCAGTCCGGTAGGCCGAGCCGCCGGGTGTCCAGCCGGGCGAGCCGCCGGGTGTCCAGCCGGGCGAGCCGCCGGGTATCCAGCCGTGCGAGCCGCCGGGCGTACAGCCCGGCGAACCAGCGTGCGTTACAGCCCGGCGGGCCAGCGGACGCCCAGCCCGGCGAGCCGCCGGGTGTCCAGTCGGTCGAGCCGTCGGGAGTACGGACGGCAGAGCCGCCGGGTGTCCAGCCCGGCGAGCCGCCGGGTGTCCAGCCGGGCGAGCCACCGGCAGTCCGGTCGGCCGAGCCGCCGGGTGTCCAGCCAGGCGAGCCGCCGGCAGTCCGGTAGGCCGAGCCGCCGGGTGTCCAGCCGGGCGAGCCGCCGGGTGTCCAGCCGGGCGAGCCGCCGGGTGTCCAGCCGGGCGAGCCGCCGGGTGTCCAGCCGGGCGAGCCGCCGGGTATCCAGCCGGGCGAGCCGCCGGGTGTCCAGCCGGGCGAGCCGCCGGGTATCCAGCCGTGCGAGCCGCCGGGCGTACAGCCCGGCGAACCAGCGTGCGTTACAGCCCGGCGGGCCAGCGGACGCCCAGCCCGGCGAGCCGCCGGGTGTCCAGTCGGTCGAGCCGTCGGGAGTACGGACGGCAGAGCCGCCGGGTGTCCAGCCCGGCGAGCCGCCGGGTGTCCAGCCGGGCGAGCCACCGGCAGTCCGGTCGGCCGAGCCGCCGGGTGTCCAGCCAGGCGAGCCGCCGGCAGTCCGGTAGGCCGAGCCGCCGGGTATCCAGCCGGGCGAGCCGCCGGGTGTCCAGCCGGGCGAGCCGCCGGGTATCCAGCCGTGCGAGCCGCCGGGCGTACAGCCCGGCGAACCAGCGGGCGTTACAGCCCGGCGGGCCAGCGGACGCCCAGCCCGGCGAGCCGCCGGGTGTCCAGTCAGTCGAGCCGTCGGGAGTACGGACGGCAGAGCCGCCGGGTGTCCAGCCCGGCGAGCCGCCGGGTGTCCAGCCGGGCGAGCCACCGGCAGTCCGGTCGGCCGAGCCGCCGGGTGTCCAGCCGGGCGAGCCGCCGGGTGTCCAGCCGGGCGAGCCGCCGGGTATCCAGCCGGGCGAGCCGCCGGGTGTCCAGCCGGGCGAGCCGCCGGGTATCCAGCCGTGCGAGCCGCCGGGCGTACAGCCCGGCGAACCAGCGGGCGTTACAGCCCGGCGGGCCAGCGGACGCCCAGCCCGGCGAGCCGCCGGGTGTCCAGTCAGTCGAGCCGTCGGGAGTACGGACGGCAGAGCCGCCGGGTGTCCAGCCCGGCGAGCCGCCGGGTGTCCAGCCGGGCGAGCCACCGGCAGTCCGGTCGGCCGAGCCGCCGGGTGTCCAGCCAGGCGAGCCGCCGGCAGTCCGGTAGGCCGAGCCGCCGGGTGTCCAGCCGGGCGAGCCGCCGGGTGTCCAGCCGGGCGAGCCGCCGGGTATCCAGCCGGGCGAGCCGCCGGGTGTCCAGCCAGGCGAGCCGCCGGCAGTCCGGTAGGCCGAGCCGCCGGGTGTCCAGCCGGGCGAGCCGCCGGGTGTCCAGCCGGGCGAGCCGCCGGGTATCCAGCCGGGCGAGCCGCCGGGTGTCCAGCCGGGCGAGCCGCCGGGTATCCAGCCGTGCGAGCCGCCGGGCGTACAGCCCGGCGAACCAGCGTGCGTTACAGCCCGGCGGGCCAGCGGACGCCCAGCCCGGCGAGCCGCCGGGTGTCCAGTCGGTCGAGCCGTCGGGAGTACGGACGGCAGAGCCGCCGGGTGTCCAGCCCGGCGAGCCGCCGGGTGTCCAGCCGGGCGAGCCACCGGCAGTTCGGTCGGCCGAGCCGCCGGGTGTCCAGCCAGGCGAGCCGCCGGCAGTCCGGTAGGCCGAGCCGCCGGGTGTCCAGCCGGGCGAGCCGCCGGGTGTCCAGCCGGGCGAGCCGCCGGGTATCCAGCCGGGCGAGCCGCCGGGTGTCCAGCCGGGCGAGCCGCCGGGTATCCAGCCGTGCGAGCCGCCGGGCGTACAGCCCGGCGAACCAGCGTGCGTTACAGCCCGGCGGGCCAGCGGACGCCCAGCCCGGCGAGCCGCCGGGTGTCCAGTCGGTCGAGCCGTCGGGAGTACGGACGGCAGAGCCGCCGGGTGTCCAGCCCGGCGAGCCGCCGGGTGTCCAGCCGGGCGAGCCACCGGCAGTCCGGTCGGCCGAGCCGCCGGGTGTCCAGCCAGGCGTGCCGCCGGCAGTCCGGTAGGCCGAGCCGCCGGGTGTCCAGCCGGGCGAGCCGCCGGGTGTCCAGCCGGGCGAGCCGCCGGGTATCCAGCCGGGCGAGCCGCCGGGTGTCCAGCCAGGCGAGCCGCCGGCAGTCCGGTAGGCCGAGCCGCCGGGTGTCCAGCCGGGCGAGCCGCCGGGTGTCCAGCCGGGCGAGCCGCCGGGTATCCAGCCGGGCGAGCCGCCGGGTGTCCAGCCGGGCGAGCCGCCGGGTATCCAGCCGTGCGAGCCGCCGGGCGTACAGCCCGGCGAACCAGCGTGCGTTACAGCCCGGCGGGCCAGCGGACGCCCAGCCCGGCGAGCCGCCGGGTGTCCAGTCGGTCGAGCCGTCGGGAGTACGGACGGCAGAGCCGCCGGGTGTCCAGCCCGGCGAGCCGCCGGGTGTCCAGCCGGGCGAGCCACCGGCAGTTCGGTCGGCCGAGCCGCCGGGTGTCCAGCCAGGCGAGCCGCCGGCAGTCCGGTAGGCCGAGCCGCCGGGTGTCCAGCCGGGCGAGCCGCCGGGTGTCCAGCCGGGCGAGCCGCCGGGTATCCAGCCGGGCGAGCCGCCGGGTGTCCAGCCGGGCGAGCCGCCGGGTATCCAGCCGTGCGAGCCGCCGGGCGTACAGCCCGGCGAACCAGCGTGCGTTACAGCCCGGCGGGCCAGCGGACGCCCAGCCCGGCGAGCCGCCGGGTGTCCAGTCGGTCGAGCCGTCGGGAGTACGGACGGCAGAGCCGCCGGGTGTCCAGCCCGGCGAGCCGCCGGGTGTCCAGCCGGGCGAGCCACCGGCAGTTCGGTCGGCCGAGCCGCCGGGTGTCCAGCCAGGCGAGCCGCCGGCAGTCCGGTAGGCCGAGCCGCCGGGTGTCCAGCCGGGCGAGCCGCCGGGTGTCCAGCCGGGCGAGCCGCCGGGTATCCAGCCGGGCGAGCCGCCGGGTGTCCAGCCGGGCGAGCCGCCGGGTATCCAGCCGTGCGAGCCGCCGGGCGTACAGCCCGGCGAACCAGCGTGCGTTACAGCCCGGCGGGCCAGCGGACGCCCAGCCCGGCGAGCCGCCGGGTGTCCAGTCGGTCGAGCCGTCGGGAGTACGGACGGCAGAGCCGCCGGGTGTCCAGCCCGGCGAGCCGCCGGGTGTCCAGCCGGGCGAGCCACCGGCAGTTCGGTCGGCCGAGCCGCCGGGTGTCCAGCCAGGCGAGCCGCCGGCAGTCCGGTAGGCCGAGCCGCCGGGTGTCCAGCCGGGCGAGCCGCCGGGTGTCCAGCCGGGCGAGCCGCCGGGTATCCAGCCGGGCGAGCCGCCGGGTGTCCAGCCGGGCGAGCCGCCGGGTATCCAGCCGTGCGAGCCGCCGGGCGTACAGCCCGGCGAACCAGCGTGCGTTACAGCCCGGCGGGCCAGCGGACGCCCAGCCCGGCGAGCCGCCGGGTGTCCAGTCGGTCGAGCCGTCGGGAGTACGGACGGCAGAGCCGCCGGGTGTCCAGCCCGGCGAGCCGCCGGGTGTCCAGCCGGGCGAGCCACCGGCAGTCCGGTCGGCCGAGCCGCCGGGTGTCCAGCCAGGCGAGCCGCCGGCAGTCCGGTAGGCCGAGCCGCCGGGTGTCCAGCCGGGCGAGCCGCCGGGTGTCCAGCCGGGCGAGCCGCCGGGTATCCAGCCGGGCGAGCCGCCGGGTATCCAGCCGGGCGAGCCGCCGGGTGTCCAGCCGAGCGAGTTCCGGGGACATCGCCGGGCAGCCGGGCGAGTTCCGGGGATGCAGCTGGGTGAGTCTCTGGACCTCTAAAGTTGGACGAGACACCGGGAACATGGCCCGGCGCCCAGCCATAAGACTTCGGGCGTCAAGCAGCGTCGCCCGGGCGTCCACCAGGCATCCAGGCAAATAAGTCAATGTGTTTTTTTGTGAGGCCGAATATATTATTTATTCACACAATTGATGTTTCATCTTATGTAGAATTCATCATCGTTCGGCTTGACTAGACGCTGAGATAACTTATTTTAATGATTCAATTAAACCAATATGGTATAGGAGTAACACTTGAGGTATAAAACTAGCTGAGGTTCAAACTTAAAACTACGAAAATAGTGGTGATTCTACTCTGAGCCAACTCATTGTTCAAATGGTACAAAGGATGTCCATAATGAGAACCAATGTTGCAAATCATTCAACTTAGGATCTATAAAGCAAAATAAAATTTTAATTAACAACATTTTATCACTTTCCAAAGGCACAGAGATTTCAAGTCCTCTTGTTATGTATGTATCTTCAAGTAGTTATGGATCCGCCATATCAAGTCAACAGTTTTGTCGAGGCGTCCGATATGCAGTAACTGCTGGACTGTTTAGACAACTAAATAAAAGAGGATTAACAGCACACTTATAACATTGCCACCAAAATCCTAATACTTCATGAAACTCTTTTGGTATCAAAGTTGAAAATATCTCTTTTCAGTCAGCAATTGTTTAATTAATGAATGGAACTATGAACAGATGATGCTTAATATTCTTACTCATCAGACCCTGCGCTTGATGGTGAGCGCTCGTTTACATAACAATGAACCTCCTAATATTAGACCCAATAATGTACAAGACTATGCTAGCGGTTTCTCATTGGTCAAAGTTCAACCACCATTCTAATGGCTTCAAATGCTTATACTATCACAGGTCCACTCAAATCTGTGTGTTTACGTCCTCAAGCTTTAGCTACTTCCATAGCAAATATCATGCAAAGCCACCCAGTAGTTTTAAAGACTAGCGCATTCAAACAAACAGACCTTTCATTTTAATATTAGTATAGATTGTTATGGTGTAACCTAATACGATCTATTAGAGACTAACTTATTACAGTGGTTGAGATCAATCTGAATAAAGGACTGTTCTCAGATCGGGTCCAATCAATTCATTAAATAGATACCATTATTTGTGGCTATAAGTACCATTCTACTGGTTCATATATATTCAAAACAATTCCTTTGAGGGACCACAATGTCCATACTTTGTTACTGTGTTTTTCGAGCACAGTTCTGAGTTAAGCTATGCGATAAACGGCGAATGCCTGAACAGCTTGAGGAGGTCTAAACAGATTGGATGTGGCATGCCTTGACATGGCACCTCGAACATAAAACCTACGTGGTTTTAACAAAAAGGATTGTATTAACCACAGAAACAGATGACCTTCAATTTTAAGGCAGATAACGCCCAATCATACTTCACATGCACTACTACACACATCACACTCACGCTGAGAACAAACACCTTCATACGACAAATATCCATACATATTACAAAATGCATCTAACTATGAAATAAATAATAATGTAGACATCACAATGCTTTACGTAAAATGCATTCTCCATAATTACGTTATACTTCATTGTGGGTATTAGGAACAGGCTAGATCGTGATATTTCGTAACCTACCTAGGCCACCAGAGCCTATTATAATTGTTACTTAGAATATATATTTTGTTTAAACAATTCCTTTTAGAATAGTTGGGTTCGAAGCCCCATCCTCATATAATTTTAACCATCTGTAAAATAAATATAATTCATCAGTGAATGAGCATGTTTTTTATACACTGTATCATCTGTCAATTGAGAATTGAGAAGTCGAGTTGTTGTGGCAAAGTATTGCCAAGTGCCAGTACTTGTACAGACAGACAAGGGAGACAAGGTTGCCGTGGTCGACTCCAGGAGCATGCCATTTGTGATGTGGGTGGTGTGTCAGATATAGTACATAAGCACTCATATTTATAGTAGGATACGTGAATTTTATATATTTAACTACTAGCTTCTGTCCGCGGCTTCGTTCGCGAGGGAGGGAGTTCCCGCGTAAATCCCGAACCCGTAGGAATTTCGGGATAAAAACTATCCTATGTCCTTCCCAGGGTCCTAATCTATTCCTATACCAATTTCATCTAAATCGGTTCAGCGGTTTAGGCGTAAAAAGGTAACACACAGACACAGTTACTTTCAAATTTATAATATTAGTATGGATTACTCAGTAATAGGTATGGTATCCTAATATCAGATTCCAAATATATATATTCTTTATCTGGAATATCTTTTCTTACTGCGTTAAATGCGCCCAGATAAAGTGCGTCGATACTTAACTCTAATATGACATTTCTACTCCACTGGTTGCTAGCAGGTGAGAAAAGATGTAGGATATAATCCTATCTATCCAAAAGTGGTCTGTAAGAGAGCAGCTTGTTCAACAAGACTGCCCATTGTACACTAGTTTTACCTTTTATATAAAGTCTGCATTGAGTATAGAACCGGTCAGCGAATGACTCAAGTCGAAGGGCTAAGTCTGAACCTTGTCCTTTTAGTCTTGCTTGTTACAGTCCAAAACCACATAATAACAAGAATCTTCATTCAGAAAGCATTGCAAATCTTAATTAATCCTCTTGCAATGTTAGCGCCTGTACTCACATCACTCAAACAATCATATATCACAGGTGAAGGGCACATCCACAATATGTCACTTTACTTTATAAAGTGAAGAAAAAATAATTATAAAATGAATTATATAAAAATACATACGCATAGTCGCAATATAACAAACCGTAATAAATAAAATCCTTTTACTTAATAAACTTACACACAGTGAAGCATATACGCCAAATCTAGCTTAATTTCGAGGTTTACAGCCTAAACACTAGTACTGAACATTCAAGGGATAGCTGATATTTTCTTGAGTATGATGACGCGGCTGTTAAATCTATTTATGGGATAACGAACTATTGACAAGTATGGAATAGTGACGGTATACCTGGGTCATGCTAAAGCGGTTGAGAGACATTAAATCAAAAATTATGAAGACCACTTCGCTGTTTACAAAATCTTCATAACAAAGCGAAGTGACATATTGGTTTGTAAGATATGTAACTTTCCCAATAACTACATAGAGCCTAGCTTGGGAGGCTTACACACCAAAGGTTATCATAATTACCACTTTCTACACTATCCTTGTCAATCGTTTTGACACCTTCATACGCAGTACTTATGAACACTCAGCCTTAATTAGCTCGAGTCTTGAACACAAGGACGCCTAATTCTGTAATGGGTTGTAGCAAGTATTTTGGTTTGTTTGGGTCGGTCCATGGCACTCCCCTTATTAGCAAGGAAACAAAATATATTTATTACTAGCTTTTGCCCGCGACTTCGTCCGCGTGGAATAGTTACTTTGGGCTAACGTTAAATTTAACCCCGATTTTGAAGCATTCTTCATTGGCGCTCCGCTCCTATTGGCCTTAGCGTAATGATATATAGCCTATAGCTTTTCTCTATAAATTGACTATTTAATTAAAAAATAATTTTTCAGATCGAACCAGTAGTTCCTGAGATTATCGCGTTCAAACAAACAAACTCTTCAGCCTTATATTATTAGTATAGATAGCTGTTGCCCGCGACTTCGTCCGAGTTTCCGTCGTTTTTCGTAAAAAAAAATGTAGCCTATGTCCATCCTCACGGTTCAGTGATTTTGATGTAACAGACAGATTAACTTTCGTAATTTAGTAGGGAAATATAATATGTCAATGACGCCCCGCCTTTTTAGGGTTCCGTAGCCGAATGGCAAAAACGGAACCCTTATAGTGTCGACATGTCTCTCCGTGTGTCTGTCTGTCCGTCCGTCCGTATGTCACAGCCATTTTATTCTTTTATTCCGAAACTATTAAGACTATACATGTAAAACTTGGTAGATAGATGTATTCTGTAAACCGCTTTCCGATTTTAAGAAAAAATTAAAAAATATTTAAAATAAAGGGGAGCTCCCCATACATGGAACTGAAACTGAAAATATTTTTTTTAATAAAACCTATGCCTGTGTAATATTTATAGACAGGTCTTTAAAAATGACATTGAGGTTTCTAAAGCCACTTTTTCATAAGGTTAATCGTTTAAAAGATATACGCTTCCAAAGTGGTAAAATGTGTCCCACCCCCCTCTAACTTCTATAATAATGAAGTGAAAAATCTAAAAAAATATATGTCTGTAGATCTTAATGTAAAATTTCAATCAAAATTGGTTTGAACAAAATCAGTTCAGCAGTTTTTGAGATGCAGCATATTTTCTAAAACCGCAAATATTACTTTAATTCATACAAACACTATGAAAAACAAAGTTATTTGGCGTAGTTGTAAAAAATGTAAATAAGCTAGTTTTAAGAAATCTGTAAGGTTTTTGTTTCGTCAAGTAAATATACATATTATATTATATTATTATAGTTACTACGTAACCCTTCATGGGCGAGTCTGACTCGCACTTGGCCAATTTTTATACCATCAGGCCGCGAGACACGTCGAGCGCGGCGACCAATTCTCAAAAATAATCCTTATAGTATGATTCAGTATTCACGCGCGATGGCTTATTATTAGCGTATTTCATGTATGAGCCATTCCGTGAAAAATTGTACCGTTACTTAGGGGACAAAATGGACAATTTTAAAATTTTCTTTATTAGTTTTCTTCATGATTCGATGCGGCATTTACCAAAGTTTAAGAAAAATATATAGTTTATAACTAAATAGTATACAGTTTAAAAATAACTGACTTTCAAACATGATCTATGACAAGCACTGTCCATTTAGTAACGATCAGCAACGTAATATTTTATCAGCAATGTGAACTATCTTTTACAAATTCTTAACAATGTTTAGTTAAAATACATATACTCTTTTTGAAATCAATTTCGTTTACCCTATTTGAAATATTTCTCTAGCTTTAAATCACATATTAAAATATTTTCGTCACGTTTTAGGTCAGTGCGACTTATATTTTTAACTTTGTAGTTAATTTGGCTCCTTGAAAATGATTCAAACTATTTTAAATGAAAATTAGCATCATATTCTATTATATTTCATTCCAAAATAAACCATTACTAGTAACAAATTCCAGTTTACAGCCTAAAACTTGGAAGATAAAATTGTGACAGTGACTTCGTAGGAAATGTCATCGTTACTAAATTGAAACATAAGCTGTGTTCATAATAAGTTTAATAATCAAAAATATTAATTAAAAAATCAAACATTAACAAACAAACAAAATCAAATCATTTTTCATTAACAATCAACTTAAAGAATTCTTCATATTATATTATACTTCTTATCATAAGCTTTCTTTAATACTTTCTGTTGTGTTCACACATTTTGTGCTATTTTTTAACAGTTAAATTAAATTAATAGGAACTTTGTATCTACATAGGATATAAACATTTAAAGAAGTATAATAAATATAAGAAGGTATAAGGTGCTTGTCTTAAGATTACTTATGCCTGCTTGTCTTCACACTTTTTTGGTATTCATCAAGTAGGAACGTTTACGTGGATGCTTAGATTCTATAATTAATGACTTAGTGACATGAGTTTAACTTAAAACTATAAATATTGCCGTACGATATTCCTTATTCTCTATTATATTTTGTAATATTTGGTAAAAAAAATTTACATTTGAATAAAAATAGGACTGAATTTCCACGTGAATACTTAGGTACTCCTAGCAAACTTGGCACAAACAAATCAGGTTTTATAGAATTATTCAAACTTAGGGACTACTACTACATGACATGAAAGTTAAACATAACATTGCAATACGATATCTCTTATTCTAATTATAATATTTGGTAACTTACTTCTTTTATACACGAAAACCGGGTTTGAATAAAAATAGATAAAACTTTGTCAATATCTACCAATATTTCCTTTATTAAAAAGTTCGCGGAGTAACTCTGAAAGGGAAATATACAAATAAAAAGATCCTAATTTACTATTATTTATTAAATTAAATGCTTATGGTTTTTAGAGTTATACCTACAATAATGTAAGTCAATCTGTTCCGTAAATAAAACAATAGTAAACGTTAACTAAGGTAGTCAAAAGATAGATCATCTAATATGATTAATATAATTTAACAGAAACACATAACTCCATCTTAGTTGTTGTCGGTAAAACATGCACCACGTAAACTTAGCCTTATGTGTCCATTTCGTCACAATTATTGTTCCACTAATATGTCACGACACTAAATGGACGTGACGAACTCCGCTTACTAATAATAATGACGACAACACTCAATATTCTTTGTTCTTTTGGAGGAAATAATTATTTCACGACATACACACATACATTAGGCATAATTCGAAAATAAAAGAATGTTTTAAGAACTTACCGGTATCACGTTATTGCTGTGACTATAGTGGACTTCTTAATCGACTACGTGTTAAAAACACGGCTTCGTCACCGATAACTGCGTTACAACTGCACGATGGGTAAAAATAAATGGCTGATCTACTACAATAATGTTACTATGATAATAAAACAACTTGTTTTGGTCATTTTTTAAAACTGAAAGCAAATAAAACAGTAGTGACTAAAGTGGAATGTCCACCTTGGTGCTAATTTGATTATCATTTAATTTCATGAATTTTGTTGTAATACAATAAGATTTACGAGTAAAATTAATGTTATACTTGAGAAAAAGCAATATCCAATTAAAGCTCCCAAAAAACGCTGAAGTATGTATAAAAAAAACATGAACTTCGGTTAGTTAAAGTTTGCGACAGGAGGTGTGACACGCTAAAATGTTATTTTTTGCCTCTTATTTTTAATTTTTAATCGGTTAAATTAACAACAACTGACTCCATTATATATATATTTTAAAGTTAATGATCTACACTGTACATTAAAAAAAAATGCATTCAATAGAGTATAAGATAGTCTTGTAAACTGTTTGTAAAATTGTGTGACAGTACTTTTTTCTTACATTCAATTTTTCACGGAATGGCTCGTATAACTTTGGTGCTTCTATACCGATTTATATGATTCTTTTTTATGGAATAGTTAATAAGTAATGTTAACTTTTTCAATTAGGGGTGACTGAGAGTGTTATAAACGTAAGAATAGACAAATATTATAATCAGAAAGCTTCGAACTGCTAAGCTATCGGGAGTTACACGTGTTATTGTGTGTCAACCATAAAAGATAGACATATGCTGTCGTGGGATATTTTTTATATAATTTTAAGGAGAACATTTCCGTCATACATGATTTCTGTGTAGCTTAAACCATTAAGGTTGCACACGCGACGGAAGCTTAAAAAATGGAGTAACTTCTCCCGTTTTCCTAACATTTCCCTTCACTGCTCTGCTCCTATTGATTGTAGCGTGATGAAAAGTATACTATAACCATCTCAGGAGTATGAAAAATAATTGTACCAAGTTTCGTTAAAATCCGTCGAGTAGTTTTTGTTTCTATAACGGTTATACAGACAGACAGACAGACAAAAATTTTATTGATTGCATTTTTGGCATCAGTATCGATCCCTCATCACCCCCTGATAGTTCTTTTGGAAATATATTTCATGTACAGAATTGACCTCTCTACAGATTTATTATAAGTATAGAGTGAAAAATCTAAAAAAATATGTCTATAGATCTTAATGTAAACTTTCAATCAAAATTGGTTTGAACAAAATCAGTTCAGCAGTTTTTGAGATGCAGCATATTTTCTAAAACCGCAAATATTACTTTGTAATTCATACAAACACTATGAAAAACAAAGTTATTTGGCGTAGTTGTAAAAAATGTAAATAAGCTAGTTTTAAGAAATTTGTAAGGTTTTTGTTTCGTCAAGTAAATATACATATTATATTATATTATTATAGTTACTACGTAACCCTTCATGGGCGAGTCTGACTCGCACTTGGCCAATTTTTATACCATCAGGCCGCGAGACACGTCGAGCGCGGCGACCAATTCTCAAAAATAATCCTTATAGTATGATTCAGTATTCACGCGCGATGGCTTATTATTAGCGTATTTCATGTATAACTTTGGTGCTTCTATACCGATTCATATGATTCTTTTTTATGGAATAGTTAATAAGTAATGTTAACTTTTTCAATTAGGGGTGACTGAGAGTGTTATAAACGTAAGAATAGACAAATATTATAATCAGAAAGCTTCGAACTGCTAAGCTATCGGGAGTTACACGTGTTATTGTGTGTCAACCATAAAAGATAGACATATGCTGTCGTGGGATATTTTTTATATAATTTTAAGGAGAACATTTCCGTCATTTTTCATTATTTCTGTGTAGCTTTAACCATTAAGGTGGCACACGCGACGGAAGCTTAAAAAATGGAGTAACTTCTCCCGTTTTCCTAACATTTCCCTTCACTGCTCTGCTCCTATTGATTGTAGCGTGATGAAAAGTATACTATAACCAGCTCAGGAGTATGAAAAATAATTGTACCAAGTTTCGTTAAAATCCGTCGAGTAGTTTTTGTTTCTATAACGGTTATACAGACAGACAGACAGACAGACAGACAGACAGACAAAAATTTTATTAATTGCATTTTTGGCATCAGTATCGATCCCTAATCACCCCCTGATAGTTATTTTGGAAATATATTTCATGTACAGAATTGACCTCTCTACAGATTTATTATAAGTATAGATAACCAAAGAACATTGAGAGTGTCATATATTATGTAGCAGCCACCTCGTGGCTAATTGTCAGCCAGAATGGTATCCTAGAAATTTTATTGATACTTTATGCTGAATGTATTGACTCTCCAGAAAATCATATACAATGAGGACCAACAATATGAAGTTGGTTAAACTTCAATAGACCGAATGACGTCTGGCAATGACACCAATGAACATAATTAATCAGGCGTGTATGCATGTGTCAAACATGTACTTAATGTACTATTATCTTATGCATGGTCACTAATCTTCAATTCACTTTGACATTCAGGTTTTTCTCTCTAGTGCCCCTTGTGTGTATGTGGCCATGAGATACCTGCCTGTTACATGCAGTATATAATTAATTTGGCATCAATTATGTATTATTACCTAACATATTGTTATAAAACCTTAATCATATTTCTCTTCCAGATTCAATTTCTCCTTTACCCTCTATGTACGGGCCATGCAATACTGTCCATTACAATACATAACTACCGAATATACATTATCCCTTCAGCCCCAGACCTAATGGGTCGAGTGTGGTTGTCTAGTGGAACCCTGGCCATGTTAAGCCAAGAAATGGAGCTAATGCTCATTACTATTATAATAATAATCTTTCTTTTTCAGATAATCCGTCCATAATTGTTAGTAACATTAAACATAATAACTATGTTAGTAGAAAATGTTGTAGCGAGCTGCAGGGCCCAAAATGCTCAATATTCATGATTCATTATTTTATTAATACTAGTTACCCTGCAACTGGCAAATGTATAAAAGATCAAAGTCAAAGTATCAAAGTCGATTATTAGTTATAATTACAAAATACTGTGAGAAAAGGCGGTTGGTTAACCTTAATAGATAATAAATAAATATGTATAATACCAGCCAACTTAATATGTCTAAGCATGATATATAATAACTATACAATGTAACTATTTTGCATTAGACTGTTGCATTTACTCTTTTGTATTAGATTTACATAAACTATTTTGTATTAAGACTTGTATTTACTATTTTATTATTTAGTGGTGGTCATCTATACAATGTTATAACTATTTTATATTAGACTGTTGTATTTACCATTTTATAAATGATTAGTAACAGTTGGCTGTTCTTTCAAACTTTATCATTCGAGCTTATGGTATTCTTCACCCTTTAATTACACGAGGGCGTGTAATTTTGCTTGGATGGCCGACTGTTAGCAACATAAACTTACTTAAACTTTCCCAATGTAAAATATTAAAGATAATCGTAGTATTCTATGGTACGTACGAATGCCATGCCCACAAGGGTACCAACCCAATAGTGCTCGCCGTACACGTCAACCAATCACAGAGCATGATTTAAAAAGTAAAAGTGAATGACAGAAGGTTGCAATCTTGGGTTGTGCTGGGCATGGCTGTGGTGTGGAAAACTCGGAGCAAAACACTAGAAAATTAACTGAGTTGTAATTGATATTTCGTAGCGTAAAATAGAATGTGTGACCTACATATTTTTCTACTCTGTAAGCATTGGGGAAATAATAATAATAATAAATATATTTATTTCTCAAAATATACAGATTGCACTTGTATTTTACAATTTGTGATGTATCGAAGAGAAAATTTACATAAGACATTTGGATGCCATAGAAATCTGTAACAAAAAATTAAACTCTGCCTCTTAAACTAGGTTACCCTGTATCTTAAGAGACAGCGTTTTACAATGAGGGCCCTATTTAATAAATGAGTGGGTGGTGTCAATTTACCTTAGAAGGGAAAAAAAAATATTTATAGGTAGGTACTTAAATAATGGGTGAGTATATATTAAGAGTGCTAGGGTGAGAGTGAATGAATGTAATTGAAGGTGTAGGTGTCTGTGTGGGATGGTGAATAAGTAGGTAGAGTGGTGTTGGTGTGTAAGTGAGAGGAAAGTTGTTGTATATGCGAGTGTGTATGGATGCTAGTACATGTATTAGTCCAGAATGGAGATGGATGTTTGCTGATTAGACGATATAGGTAAGTAAAGTCTCCGTAGCAGCATAGTCCTGTTTAAGTAGCCATTCTGTCAGTTTTGATTTTAGGTTGTGTTTGTTGAGGTCTAAGATATTCAGTATTTTATGTATCTTTTTGTAGATGTAAGCACTGATTACATAATACTGATGCTTAGCAAAAGTAGTCCTGTGTTGGGAGCCTGAGGGAAGGTTTGTGCGTTTATTTGGGTTAGACGGGGGAAGTGTACTATGTTTCCTAAGGACAGATTGAAGCACAAAAAGCTGACGGACTGTAAGTACCTTGCAGTCTGCGTACAGTTGTACTGTTGGGTATCTAAGAGGCTTCTTTGTCATTACTTTTAGTACAGCTCTTTGTGCTCTCTCTGCCCTCAGAATGTGACTTTTCATTCCTGCGCCCCATACATAGATGCAATATCCTATTACCGATTGGCATAGTGCATAATACACCATTTTTAATATATCGGCATTAGCAGAGTTACGGAGGGATTTGAATACATGTATGAGGCGCAAGGTTCTAGTCGTGACGGCGTCTAGTTGTTTTTTCCATGTGAGTCCCTCATCTATGAGAACTCCTAGGTACTTTACGTTGTCACTTCTAATAAGTGCTGGACAACAGCATGGCGCTAGTCGGTTAGAGCATGAATGGGCAGTAATTGAAAAACTGTGTGATGGTGCGGTCTGTCGCCTAATTGCGAACGGGATGTAACATGTTTTCAGTATGTTTAACGTCAGAAGATTTGAATTGAGCCATTTCTTTATTTCCGCCACTGCCACCTCTGCTGTTGATTTGACAATATCCCAAGTTGGTCCGTGAACTAAGATCGCGGTGTCATCAGCGTATGTATATATTATGAGAATTTGGGAGGTTCATTTTACAAAGGTCGTTGACGTAAATTAGAAATAAGGTGGGACCCAATATGCTGCCTTGAGGAACTCCAAAAGTAACAAGTAAGTAAGTACAAAATATAATAAGTAAGTACCTGTGAACCTGTCTATTATTTCTACTTGCTACCTTTTATTCCAAGGGGCGCCATGAACGTAGTTCTTATAATACCGAAATTGGTGGATTCCGTGCAGGAGTTCACACTAGTTATAAAAATAGTATCATTAAAATCCTTAAGGATCGGCAGAATCCGGAAGTTTAATTTAGTTTTTATAGGTATCAGTTTTGTTTGATTATTTTATATTAGTTTCAATAATAATAATTAGTTTTTTTCTAAATCACATCATCAGATTGTTTTTTTATTAAACATACACAACTACA
The DNA here is from genome assembly GCA_943138885.2 of Tholera decimalis. Lineage (NCBI taxonomy): Eukaryota > Metazoa > Arthropoda > Insecta > Lepidoptera > Noctuidae > Tholera > Tholera decimalis. The sequence continues at coordinate 1,647,727 of OW964548.2, read as the reverse complement.
CACATACACAAAACACGAAATAGAAACTATTGTTAGTCAATGGCTTAAATTTTATGTATTAGGCTAAGGTTTGTTTAATGTAATAATTAATAGCGTGGTTGAACAATTCTGCAAATGTCTGCTCACAGATTGATTTAAATGTTTACAGTAATCTGAGGAAAATGTTGTGGGTTGTGTTTGTGTATTAGATAAGTTTATAATTATATTAACCGACAGACAGACAGACAAAGTTACTTTCGCATTTATAATATTAGTATGGATGTGTTATATATACTAATATTTTAAAGAGGTAAAATTTATTTGTAAGTATATTTATGTAGGGGGTAATCTTTGGAATTAATGATCCAATTCTAAAAATACTTCCTTTGGTAGTAAGCTGCATTATTGAAGAGTGCTGTAGGCTATAAACTAAATCTGAATCCGTGCAGACGAGGCCGCGGGCTCAGTGCTAGTGTATGTGTCGCAGTATGATAGATAAAGCCGTAATATGGTTATATCCCTAGAGATATAATTATACACCGTAACATAGTTATACGAAAGCGATTCATTACTATCTTACGGTCGCAATCTTATAATATGTTTATCTGACTAAACTAATCTAGTTAAATAGTTATAAATCTACCACAAAATCAAATAAAACAATATATTGGTTTTTATTTTTATTACAAAATCAACTTTTTGCAACCTGCAATTAGTTACAATACTTTTTAGCAACAATACGTATTAAAGTTGGCAGTGATTTTATGGTGTTTACGCAAAATCGACGGATTTCTGGGTGGTTTAAAAAAAAATAACCACGAAGGCTAAGCCTTCTAACCTAACCTATCCGAGTCGGGGTGTTAACCACCGCCGCACCCCCGCACTACACTCCTACAATTATTTCACTAAACTTAATCCAGTAATATAATTATAACACTAAACTTGAATGGTATTATAATTATATTCCTAGTAAGATAGTAATGAATCGCTTCCGCTTATCTATGTTACGGTATATAATTATATCCCTAGGGATATAATAACCATATCACGGCTTTATCTATCTTACTGCGACATATGTATATGTCGCAGTCATCTGGTTGAATCTGCTATTTGATTGAATAACTAGCGCGTTCATTGAATGACGACATTTAATTGAATGACTAAAGGACAACTCGTCAAGCCGTTGAATGTAACTTTCAACGTCTTGACTGAACGTCATTTAGTGAAGTCGTTGAATGGGATATAGCTGACTTTGTAATGTTTGGTTAGGTTAGGTTAGGAATAATAGGTAAATCCATACTGTCACACTATTTTATTACAAATAACGCATTGTAAAGTAAATTTAATCGAAAAAAAATATCAACACAGTGCTATCTGTGCGAGCTGTTTGACGCCATATTTGTTTTGGTGACTACCAGCGCCACAGTGGGAAAAAATGAACTAAATTTGAATCACCTGACTGATTTTATGTCCGCTCTGTTCAAAGGGCTATGTTACAATCCGCTAACTAGTTGGACGTTGAGTGACGCTTGTTCAATCAACGTTCGGCCTAGTCATTCAACCAAATAGCAAATCTACCAGATGAATGCGACATATATATCAATATATATGCAGCAAGATACTATACGATAAGTTGGAAGTGTCTGTGAGTTCAGCGATAACATTAATCATCAAAATGGCGTGACCAATGTTTTAATCCCATAACTTAGTTTGGCACTTACAATTGTATTGGTAATTGTGTATATACATGTAAATATGTAGTATTAAGTCTTCGAGTGTGAATATTAACCTATCTCTTAGTAGCACTTCAGAAGGTCCGTGGAAGGAAGTGGCCGAAGGAAGTGTCTGGACATGCTTCCTTTCCTGTTAGAGGTACAATTAATGTCTTATTTAGACATTTTTAAACACTTAAATTTTTTACATTTTAAATTGGGGACCTGGTCCCGTCATCTTGATCCTAAACAGATATCGATCACAAGTAAGCATATCATTTACGCAATACTTTAAAAGTTTCTACATTCGGACTCTTGGTAAAAATCACGGTGAATCACCATTATAATAATTTATATCGTTTTTTGTATAACGGGTTCAATAATTGTTGTAATAAACACACAGTCATTATAATGTGCAAAATTTGTTTTTTTTTTATTCTGGATAACTTCTTCTTTTCGAGTCGATGTTCAAACGTCTTTGGACCCGTATGCAGCTACCTGAACAGCTCTAGTATTGGCCTCGTTAAGATTCTGCAAGGTGCAGGTGGCCGTGTACGATTGACATGCAAAAGGTGAGCCATATTTTGAACAGGGGCTCCATACTGGAATTGCGTCCGAAAACTCAAACTCAAGATAATTATTTTGTGCATAAATTGCTTAACTAGCTGAGAATAATTTCAATTGGTGCAAAATAAATCTTTATTGGTGTTTATACCACATATATACTGGTATAGATGACGCCAAATAACTTGGCAAGGTTTTGGCGTAGTGGGGGTAAGTTCGCGCATCGTGCACTTAGTGGAAGAAAAAGTGGTCAATTTTACTGCTTGCCATTGTTCTATGGTTATTGTCATCATTTATTTTTAATCATATCTGTTCAGAAGAATGTTAAAGAAAGAAGAGGACTTCATTCGTTAATTCGGTATTATAAATAAAATAGATATATATATAATACAAATACGTACCTTGGACGCAATGTTATGCAACCAATAATTATGACATTCCCATAATCCCGACCGATTTGCCATCCCAGTTTAAAAGACTCCAATTTCCCCAAAACAAAGCTCAAGGACAGACACTGAAAGTCGCAGGTGTACATTTAGAAAAACACTGCTTTTCCCATGGGCAACTGTATGTGGCGTGCTCACGAGTATCAAGCCCACAAAATTTACACGTTTTAGCCAAGGACGGGAAAACCAGAAACGCAGTTTGCAGAAATGTATTGTAAACTACGTTTTTATTTATTTATTTATTTATTCATTTTATTTGCATCAAACATGGTATTAAAGTTCTTACATGAAAATAAGTGCGTACATGTTTTGCTAAGGATACATAGCATGCAAACTTATAGGTATGCGTTACATCACATCATATTTGTATTATTTTATTACATTATTATTGGAGCATGTTTAGTGTCTAAAACGTCTTTAATAGAATAAAAGTTTTGTGTCTTTAGCCAGTTATACAATTTATACTTGAATGCTTTACATGTCAATGTTTTAAAATTACTGGGTATATTATTATATATACGTACACACATTGCCAAACAGTTCTTATTGTATTTTGTAGACCTAGGAATTTCATGTAGCACAAGTCTAAATGGATCTCTGCGATTTCTTTGATACACCTCATTAGCAGTTTTAAATAAATCTTTGTTATTTGATACGAATATACATGTTTCATATATATAAAGTGACGGCAGAGGTAACAAACCAAGCTTCTTAAAAATTTGTTGGCACGATTGATCTGGTTGCATCCCGTACATTGCTCTTATGCATTTATTTTGTGCAACAAAAGCTTTGTGCTGCTCTGTGCCGTTTCCCCACATTACAAGTCCATAGCGTAGTATTGACTGTACATGGGCATGATACGTCATAATAGCTGTGTTTAAATTAGTAACGTACTTAACTTGTCTTAATGCGTAAACAAATTTATTTAGCCTTTTGGATACACTTTCTGTCTGTAATTTCCAGTTTAAGTCTTCGTCTATTATTATTCTTAGAAACTTCGTATGTGTTACAGCCTTTATTTTTGGTATGTCAAGATTAATATTATGTCTTTTATTATTAGATTTATTAAATTGAATGAATACAGATTTATCGAGATTTATTTTAAGTTCATTTATGTCTAACCAATTAATCAATTTATCTATTGTGTTATTTATATCATTTTCGTGGTCTTTAACTGTATATAGTTTTTTATCTGTTGTTACTATTATTGAAATATCGTCAGCAAATAGTATACATTTATGGTTGGTGACTTCTACGATATCATTAATATACAATAGGAATAAGATCGGTCCCAGCACGCTTCCTTGTGGAACGCCGCGTATGCATTGTTTGTATTTAGACTTGTATGTTCTAAGTACTTTTTTCCCATTTATTCTAGATATCTCAGTGCATTGCTGTCTGTTGCTGAGATATGACGATATCCATTTCCCTCTCCCGATATTCATTTCTCTTATCCCGTTCCTTTCTATCTTTTGAAGCAATGTATAATTTTGGTTTTAAAAAGGTAAATTTTAAATACTAACTGTCTGTCTGTTTGTGGGGATGGATGGACCCAGGTGATGGTTTTTTTTTAAATTTATATGCGTTTTTTACCCACCCAAAAAGGTATACCGATTGGCAATAAGAATTATTGACAAAGTGTAACATAACGCGGGCAAAGCCGCGGGCAAAAGCTAGTAATTTATAAATATAAAATCGGTACGTCACTTTGTGATTTTAATACAACTGTGATTTCTAAGCATCGTAATAAGTAAGTGAATGTCTATCTTTCAGTTTGTCCGAGCTCATCTCTAGAACAGCTGAACTGATTTTAATTCAACTTTCTATGGCCGACAGAAGAGGTTATAAGTCAACTAAAATCTCCCACGCGAAAGAACTATACATTTTTTTAAATGTTACGATATTGGTTTCAACGGTAGAATAGTAAGATAGAGTAATTATTAAGTGAAGTCATGGGTTCGATTTCCGGGTTCGGAAAAGTGTTTGCAGTCGGATTGCCGTTCAATTATATCTTGACTAGCTTTTGCCCGCGACTTCGTTCGCGTGGGAGGATTTTCCCGCGTAATTCACGATCCCGTTCGAATTCCGGAACTTATACTATCCTTTGTCCTTCCCAGGATCCTAAACTATTCTCATTACAAATTTTATCTAAATCGGTTCAGCAGTTTAGGCGTGAAAAGGTAACAGACAGAGACACAGAGTTACTTTTGCGTTTATAATATTATGGTATACAACGTTTAACGGAAACCCCATATCTATCCAAAAGGGCTGAAGACAACATCTGGTATGGATTCTCTATGCACAGTTTCAGCTCAAAATAAGTAACTCAAAGTATTGATACCAAATTATCGGTTTCATATGTTTCTCGAATACCAATCATAACAAACGTGTCACAACACTACGAGGATCTACAACTTTCCGCTTCACTTGCCAATATCACGATAATTCTCTTCGTTCTTCTTAATTTGAAAAATTCGATCTGGTATCAATGTATTGAAATTTCTAATAAGATCCACACATGTAGACATAGGATTACAAAACCATTGTCATTGTACGGTGGTTACCTTACACCTTGTTTGTTATTGTACCTATGGTTAAGGATTTCCCAACATGTTGAATAGTTTTCAGAGCTAATCGGAAGATGATGAATATGACCCTCGGCTTCTCCTTTCAGTTTAGCTTTTAGGAACTGCATCTTTTGAGCTGGAGAGAGCGACGGATTTTTGTGGATGGCCTCCGTAAATAAGTCTTTAAAGGATACCCAGTATTGATAATGGCCATTAAACGTAGGCACTTCCATCTTTGGTGTAGAATGTTCTCGGTGTGATACAGACCACAATTTGCTGTTCAGAGACTTTTTCATATTGTTGTACGTAATTTCATACACATTCAGACATCTATGAATAAACGTACAATCCTCGAGATAAAACAAAAGATTAAGCTAGATAAGCGTTATTTTTCTTTCCGAAAGGAAATATTTCAAAATATTTGGCCTAAAAATCAGCTACGTGAACTCCGCTCGCTGATGCAGATATAAGATCATCAAGGGTACCTAGCGTGCCTAGGTAGAAGTCCTTCGGATGACTCAAAGAAGTCTTCTGATGCATTAAAAATCTCCCGCAAAACATGGCTTTGCTGCACATGCCTATTTAATTGGCTTCAATTATACTTAATCCTTAATCTGCACTGGTCGACGCATCTGAAACTAATTCACTAAAAGGGTGATTTTAATTATATCTACGAATTTAACTAGCGGTACACACGCGGCGATTTTCAACTATGTCTGATTAAAAACGTATATTTTGAATATTTCTAAAAGACACTATGCAACGGAATGTAATAATAATAAATTCATTTATTTCTAGCCCTTTTTAGGATTCCGTAGCTGAATGGCAAAAAACGGAACCTATGTCCCTATGTGCAGTGAGAACTTTATAAGCTGATTATGATAAGTATGTAAAAAAAAAAAAATTACAAAAAATAGAACCGACTTCCTTATCAAAACACTACAAAGCCAAAAATAACTTTAAATTCGGTAGACGGTGTTATTGGTTTTGGATTTTCTTTTTTTTTCACACCGCCTGCCGAATTTAAAGTTATTTTTGGCTTTGTAGTGTTTTGATAAGGAAGTCGGTTCTATTTTTTGTAAAAAAAAAAAAAATTCACGCTTTTTAGTGGGTCGGTTTGTAATTTATCTAGTTACAAAAGCCATAATGTCAACAACTTATCACCTTTTACAAAATATTGCTTTTCCCGATGCATAGCCGTTAATTTCTGAGGAGTTCTCCTGGTACTTGACCATCAGCTCTACATTACCATACTCGTATGTATTGTGACGAGCATAAAGTGTTTAACATCCGTACTCAAGTAATCGAATCGCAATCTACGAAATACTTATTAGTAGTGAGTAGTTTCAGTGGCCATCTGTGGTCTTCATCATCAGTTCAACTTCCCCCAATGGTACTTTTCGAAAGCAACTGCTCAAGGTACTATAAGAAATACCCAAAACGATATAGATGTGCCTATAATATTTGAAGAGTTCCCTCGGTTTCTCCAGGATCCCATCATCAGATCCTGATTTCGTAACAATGGAACCAACTAGAAAGTATACCCTTTCAAACGCAAAAAGAATTTTCCAAATCGGTCCAGCCGTTTCCGAGTTATGAGATAACATACATAAAAAAAAAAGTTCAATACGAATTTTAAACCTCCTTTTTTTGAAGTCGGTTAATAATATTTGTGGGGCTAAGTCTAGTTTTTATCTCGATTTTTAAATTTCTACACGAATAATGACGCAGGAAATAGCTAGTAAATTCAATACCTAACCTCATATTGCATGTTCAAATCATCAACAATACGCATCATTAATGGAGCACGTGACGACATGAGTAGACTGAAACGTTTTTGGAGAACAAGTTGGCACGCACGATGCCCAGTCATAGCGTAAACTAATTTGGCGGACCACACGCATTGAATACCGACGCGCTTCGGGGGCAAATTACACACAACTTTCCTAGAATTTTCTTCCTGCAACTTCTTTCTCAAAAAAAAACTTCGTAACGAATTATTTCAATATAGGTTTATACTACAATTACAACCGTTTTTGTAAAATCACCTTTCCGCGACTGTTCGCATGGAAAGGCTCTCCCGTATAGATCCCGTTCCCGTGACAGTTTCAGGATAAAAAATATGAGTGAATATAAGAAGCCTATTTGTTCTTCCAGAATTTTAGCTATCTACACACCAAATTTCATTCAGGTCCGTTCAGTAGTTTTTGCGTGTAAGAGTAACAAAACTCACAAACTTGCATGTATAATTATTTATAAGTGTTCATCTTTTCGACTTTTGTCGTAAGGTCTCAGGGTAGGATAGGCACAGATCGCTATCTAGATATTGATTGCGTTCGTTTTAACTTTTTAACTGTGTTTTGATTCGGATTGTGGGACATAATCCGCTTAAACAAATACACTGGCTCCTGTAATTCAGCTGCGAGGGTGTGGATATTTGTTACTCTTTTACCCAAAAACTACTGAATTTAATTTGGTAAGTAGATAGTTGACATCTTGCAATAACACATGAATAGAAAGAAAAATAAAGAAAAAAAATAAAATTTATTAGGCCCAGATGTAAAGGCACACAATGTAATACACAAAATAAAATAAAACTAAAAAAGAATTAAATAAAACTAAGACGATCAATTAATTAAATAAAAGCCGCGTTTTTTTTAAACTTTTTATCCCATTATTCCTACGGGTTTGGGTTTACGCGGGAAAACCTTCCCACGCGAACGAAGTTGTGGACAGAATTAAATTATTAAATTTAAAAAAAAAACATAAACTCTAATCCATATATCGCAGCAAAGAATATATTTCCGATCAATCTCTGATGTAACCACTTGCCAAAGCTGTACGCATCACAATTTCCATAATACAATAATAAAATCTGAACCACGAAGTACCCAAGCCATAACAAACGAACCCATGATCCCAACTATGGGGAAACGACTCGTAAAATTTGATACTGTTATGTAATACCTTACTATGTAATTAAACTACAGACGGTACAGAGTTCACTAGACTGCTTGCGTAACCGCTACGTACTGGCTTGTCGAACCGCCTTCCACACATGCTTGTTTACAACTTTTTAACTGACTATGGAAAAGAAAGAGGTTGTTAATCACATTAACATGGAGTCATTTGAATGCCGGGGTTGCGGGAATGTTCTAACGAGATACCGCGGCCCCGGAACTTAAGGGCAGCTAAAGGTACAGGGTGGGTTTTTAGTCAGTAGAAGTCTGACACTCCCTTCCGTTCTACCCGGAGCGGGAGAAGTCATTCGATGATATTCCCACCCGGAAAATATCGGAAAATAGGAGTCAACTCCCTACCGTTCCACCCGGTCAGATCAGACTTCTATTGGATAAAAACCCACTCTTCAGTTGCCCTTGGGTTTCAGGCTTAGGTTATAGATACTCCTAAGGCGAAGCCGTTTAAATAGAATAAAAACAATAAAAACTGCCAACATCAAGATAACAATAAATACTCAAATGTCCCGGCTTTGGAATTGTTCGTCAGGTCGTTGAGCTCCTTAATAGCCTAAGGTTGAGCTTACATACTAACTGACAAAGGCTTGCACTGACAGGACAGGTCCACTCAAATCTGTGTGGTTCTTTCCTCAAAAGGCCATTTCAGACTAATCTACATAATCCTCATAAACGATTGTGAATATGTGAACTATGTAGGTTATTTAATTCGAGTTAAACATGATTGTTTGGCAGTTTGAGTGCTTTTTGCGGCCTACCCAAATGTCCTTACCTTCGTATTGTTCGTCAAATCGTTAAGCTCCTTGTTCTAAGTTGAGCTATACGTCATTTGACAAATGCTTGCACTGTATGGACAGGCCCATTCAAATCTGTGAGCATCTTTCTTCAAAAGTTCGCCTCAGACTGAAACCTACAAGGTTCCCATATAATTAAACCAGTATAGATTGTATGGACTTTAAGAGACGGACCCCTGAGTTTGTTTTGGTGTTTCTTCTCAGGGTAGTCAGTTAGGAAACACCGGCCTCATCTAGTTAATATTTACGAAAAAAATGACGTGTAAAAGTGTTATTTAATAACCAATTTGCAAAATAAAGATCATTTATCATTTAACAAAAATTGTTCCGGTTTGACCGAATTCCTAAGATTTGAAAAATATTTGAATTGAAACTTAAAGACTGTCATTGTAATCATAGATTAAGCAATATTGTTAATTGGTGTGTTTAAATTTTGATTTACAACACAGAACATTCTATCTGACTACTACATATCTATATATCTTGGATGGTACAACCTACAAAAAGAATATGTATTTATTTAACACATGTGTTCACAAGTACCTACTATACGTAGTATCTTCTATACTGTTACGAGCTGGGGTTCGGGATAGAAATAATTTACACCAGTTAAACTAAAATTAACACTTTACTTAAACACAAACAAATATCAACAGTTATTCACAGTACAATACTTGTCACTTAACACTTAAATCGCAGCGAAATTCACTTGTAAAGCTTCGAATTATATCGCGTCGTATCTTGAAATAAGACTGACTCTCTGCGTCCCTTTGCGATTTATTTATAGCCCGGTCTATGAGTTCTAGAACATTCTTGTAAAATCGACTCACCGTGTATACTGTCAAGAATATTCCAGAGCTACTCGAGATACACAGTACTGCTACTCGCCGCTAGATGGCGTTAGTGTCTCGACTAGATATACTCAGTACTGCTACTTGCCACTAGATGGCGTTAGTATCTCGAACATTCTAGATTTCTGTCGAAGTTTCCCGACGTATTTCACTAAGCGACTGGCGTAACAATACTAATACTATAAAGCGGAAAAGTTTATTTGTTTGTACGTGATAATCATCGAAAGTACTGGATGGATTTCGATGAAATTTGGTATGGAAGTAGCTTGAAGCTTGTGGAAGGTTAAAAACTAATTTTTACCCGACTGCAAAAGAAGGAGGTTATGTTTTTCCACGAGAGCGAAGTCCCGCGCGACTGATAGTACAGACGCCAGCACATCAAGCTACAACAATCTGTCAAATTTCTTTAATAGATTTTCAACTATATTATTAAAGAAATTAGGTTCAAGGTTGATTGGGAACATTTGACAGATTCGGGTAGCTTCTTGTGCTGGCGTCTGTACCTACAATATATAAAAACTTTTTACCAAATAATTAAACCGACTCCCAAAAAACACTGCAAAGTGAAAAATAACTTTAATTTCGGTAGTCGGTGTCTTTAGTTTTATATTTTCGTTTTTGGCACCGACTTCCGAAATTAAAGTTATTTTTCACTTTGCATGTTTTTTGGGAGTCGGTTTAATTTTTTGGTAAAAAGTTTTTATTTCACTCTTTTTAGTTGGTCAATTTTTAATTTACCTAGTTACAAGAGCCTAAATGTCAACTACTTATAACCTTTTACAAAATATTGCTTTTCCCAATGCTGGGCCGTTAATTGTTAAGGAGTTCTCCTGGTACTTCACCATCAGCTCTACATCACTGTTAAAGCCCTTTCCGAACGGAAGATGTCAATGTCATGCGCGGGCGCGCGGGGGCGCGCTGGAGCGCGGCATTGCGTTGACAGCCACGCTCACGAGTCAAATGATTCCGATTAATCTATGTAAATCTTTTCAATCTTAGTAAGTATTCATGTTGTAATCGAACAAGTATTAAACCAAATATTATTGAGAACCGGAATTTTATTGGAGTGGCCCACTAGAAATCACGTAAAACATTTGGTGACCCCGACGTGATCCGGCCAAAGAAAATTACGAAAGTTTCGTCGCTACGGGTCGGTCATTGAAGCTTCGAATCAAGTTCAAACCTCGAGAAACTCGCCAGCCAGCAGCTGCAGCCATCATTTCCGAGGGAAGTGCTTCCATTTTTCCATTTCATATCCTTGATTTATCCTGTGCTTTAATTTGTGTAACCATCGTTGGTAACTCCGATGACTATATCAAAAGTACGTTACCGCAATTCTAAATAGGTATAAAACTTTGTAAATTGCGGCTTAAACCACATAGATTCTACAAAATAGTGTCTATTCTACTGTTCTTAATTGTGTTATTCAATTAATAACCTATTTAACGATTGGGTTTGTAACGAAACAATTTACATCTGCCCACTAGTATTCTAAACACAAGTGTTGATTGTGTCGAGTTGTTCCCACATTATTCATCCTAATTCTAGGTACATATTGTATTTTCCTTTCACATTTACCAAATATACAATACCACATTCTTAAGCATTCTTATAATGATTTCAGATGCACTCTGGGAGTAAGCTTGTGAGATTTGACAATACAATCAGCTGTGTGTCGAGCTGTGCATTCCAACTAGCATCGTGTCTATCACCGTGTGACTGTGCACGACGTTGATTGTGAAACCGGTTTGCTATCTTCGCAAAGGAGTATTGTAACGTACCCATTCATTGTTTATTTCTATTATTCAAATAACAGTAACCAATAATAGTTTGTTTACATCTTTGCACCGGCATAATGTTGGATTTAAAGGATTTAATTAAACAGAGAGGCAATATCAGAGCTCGTCTAACATTATTTGAAAAATATATAGAATCAAGTAAGTTAGATATTAAAGAATTACCTCTAAGACTAAATAAGTTACGAGATCTGTCTTGCACCTTTGATGATATTCAATCACAAATTGAAATGTTGGATGAAGACTCAGACAAGCAAATTAATGAGCGTGAAATTACAGAAGATATCTTCTTCAAATTGACTGCTAAAGCGCAGTCCATGTTAGACAATGCTGAGAAAGATCATGGCAAGTTTGAGTCCTCGTCCAACTCAATATCCAAAGTATCACATGGTTTAAAACTACCACCGATAAAGATTGCTACATTTAACGGTGAATCAACTAAGTGGCTTTCCTTTAGGGATATATACTTATCGCTAATTCATAACAATGAAAATATTGATGATGTGAACAAGTTTCACTATCTTAAATCTTACCTAGAGGGCGCTGCTTCTTCAGTCATAAGCTCTGTATCTATATCATCAAACAACTACTCAATTGCTTGGGATCTACTTTGCCAGCGCTATGATAATAAACGTCTTTTAATAAATGAACACATTAAGTGTTTGTTCTCAATTGAATCCTTACATAAGGAATCGGATGTTGGTATACACAATTTAATTGATTCTTTATCTAGAAATCTAAGTGCGTTGAATTCACTGGGGGAACCCACTGACAAGTGGGATACACTTATTATTTACCTAGCCTCAACAAAATTAGATTGCATAACTGCCAGAAAATGGGAGGAATTTAGAAGTGATAAGGACTCGCCAACATTAGAACAATTTTATTATTTTCTTCGCAAACTAGCTACTGTTATGGAAACAATTAATGTTGGTAGGATTGTTAAAAATGAAAAACGTCACAGTTTGTCCAAAAGTAAATCATTTATTTCATCTACTGGTGATTCCTCTTCTAATAAAAAACAGTGCGGTCTCTGTAAACAAGATCACAAGTTGTATGAGTGTACAAAACTTAAATCTCTTCCTGTTGAGGAAAGAATCTCACAAGTAGCATTATTAAAAGTATGCAGTAACTGCTTACAGGGAGGTCATAAGTCATTCCAGTGTGGGCTGAGTGGCTGTAGAGTATGCCGAAGAAGGCACAACACTCTCCTACACAAACAATCTACTTCACTGAATACACAAAATAACGAACAGCCATCATCCAGTTCTACATCTAGTGCTACACCTACTGGTGACAATAATTCCAAGAAAATTGAAAGTAACTTACCTGTTGTTGCCTCCGCTGCAGCATCCGGTCCCTCCACTTCCATTTCAATGTCAGCTGTCTCCACCAATCAAGCTCTTCTGTCTACTGCATTGGTCAAGGTGACAGTCAATGACAAAGTATTTATTTTGAGGGCTTTACTGGACTGTGGCAGTCAAACATCTTTCATCAGTGAGAAAGCTCAGAAAATGATAGGTATCTGCAAAAAAAAGAACTATTATCATTGTGTTTCTGGTTTGGGCAATACAGTAATAAATGTTACAGAGCACTGCGACATAGAAATACATTCCATGCACAAATCGTTCAGCAGGCCTGTCAAATGTTTTATTTTACCTCAAATCACTGATAGTTTGCCCCATAGTGCAATACGGGTACAGGAATTAAATATTCCTAGTAACATTCAACTTGCTGACCCTAAGTTTTATTCACCAGCCGAAATAGATTTATTGCTAGGCGCCGATATATTTTGGGAGCTGATTCAAACTTCTAGAGTGAGTTTGGGTACAAAAAGACCAATACTACAAAAAACTCACTTAGGGTGGATAGTGGCTGGTCCCACGGGGGGAAGCTATTACAATAATAATAATAAACAAAAATCACATTGTCATTTTTCACAAGGAATTAAAGATCAATTAGCCAAGTTCTGGGAACTCGAGGACATTCCTTCGAACATTGACCATGATAGTAACGATTGCGAGAAGTTGTTTAGCGACACTACAGTTCGCCTCAGCGACGGCAGATTTTGTGTTAAAATTCCGCTTAAGGAGTCTATAGACAAGTTAGGTGATTCGTACAACATTGCTGAAAAAAGGTTGTTTCAACTTGAGAAGAAATTTAAAAACAAACCAACTTTGAAACAACAATATTCTGATTTCATTCGTGAATATGAAGGTTTAGGTCATATGACTCAACTAAACAGGAAACCTGTATTTGGTTGTTATTTCCCGCATCATGCAGTTATACGAGAAATTAGTGAGACTACGAAATTGCGTGTTGTTTTCGACGCCTCAGCCAAAACTTCTACTGGAGTTTCGTTCAACGATATACAACATATCGGACCAGTAGTGCAGGATGACCTCTTTTCAATTCTGTTGAGGTACAGACAACATCGGTATGTAGTCTCTGCAGATGTGGAGAAAATGTACCGCCAAATATCGGTGGATCCAAGTCAGCGAATGTTGCAACAGATTTTATGGCGGGACGATCCGTCAGAACCAATTAAGATTTTTCAGTTAAATACTGTCACATACGGAACGGCTTCGGCTCCATTTCTAAGCACGAGGTGTTTGGTACAGCTCGCCAAGGAATGCAAGGACGATAACATATCAAACATAATTAAAAATGATTTTTACGTTGACGATTTCCTTTCAGGAACTGAAACTGAAAGGGAATTACAGAGTATTATAGAGTCAGTAACTGCAATTCTCAATTCTGCTTGTCTTCCTCTACGCAAATGGCGTACCAACTCACCATCCGCAATTCATGACGACTCAAACTCTTCATCAATAAAAAACTTAGATTTAAGTTCTCAAACTTCAAGTGTGTTAGGGTTGAAATGGGACCCTGCCCAAGATGTTTTCCGGTTTTCAGTTGATATGCAAGGTGAACAAGTCGCAACTAAACGTTCTATTTTGTCCAATTCAGCTAAGTTATTTGACCCATTGGGTTTACTTGGCTTATGTACTATTGTTCCAAAAATAATACTACAAAAGCTGTGGCTATCGAATTTAGATTGGGATGAACCTGTAGATAATGCAATACAAAAGGAATGGATAAGTTTTTTAAGCAATTTAAACACTCTCTCTAAAATTGAAATTCCTAGATGTGTTCTCATTAGCAAACCAATCACAATTGAGCTTCACTCATTCTCAGATGCTTCCCAAGTTGCCTATGCCTCTGCAATTTATCTCCGCTCGGTTGACAGTTCCGGGCACACTCTCGTTAGACTACTTTGCGCCAAAACTAAGGTTGCACCAGTAAAGTCTGCAACCATACCTAGACTCGAGCTGTGTGGTGCCTTGCTTTCCGCACGCCTGAGTAATAAGGTTTTAAAGGCGCTACGTTGTAAAATTTCCTCGGTTATTCACTGGACGGATTCAACAGTGGTCCTGGGTTGGTTGTCCGCTCAGGCTTTTAATTTAAAGCCCTTTGTGTCGAACCGTGTTAGTGAAATACAAGAATTGACTAAGTCAGGCACGTGGAGACATGTTCCTGGCGATACTAATCCGGCCGATTTAGCTTCTAGAGGATTAAATCCTAAGTCAATTCATTTAGCTAAACTATGGTGGGAAGGTCCGCCGTTCTTATCTGAGGACTCAAGTAAATGGCCTCAGATTATTAATAGCAAAAATATTTGTGAGTTGCCTGAACTCAAAACTAATAAAAAGATAACTACAATTACTTTGCAGTCTAGACCAGCTCGTCCTAGGCTGGTCGATTTTGAGAGACTGTCCAGTTTCACTACTATGCAAAGATCTATAGCCTATGTCCTACGTTACATAAATTACAAGCGTTATAAACTGGCTAAGGTTACTACTGGTCCATTCTCACCTAGTGAACTGGATGCTGCATTAAACGTTTTAATAAAACAGCATCAAGATGAATGCTTTTCTAATGAAATTAACTTGATAAAAAATAAGCGTGACTTACCGTCGAAATCCCATTTGTTATCTCTCAGTCCATTCCTCAATGAGGATGGCATACTCTGTGTAGGCGGCCGCATCCAAAATTCAAACGAAACCTGCAATAAAAAACATCCTATATTATTAAATACCAATCATAATTTCACAAAATTACTATTCATTCATTACCATAAAAAACTTTTACATTGCGGACCTCAATTGTTGCTCAATGATTTAAGAAATAAGTATTGGCCCTTGAAAGGTAGAATATTAGTTAGAAGAACTGTTAACAATTGTAAGTTATGTAGAATAATAAAAGCTAAAAGCGTTAATCCTATAATGGGAAACTTACCGGCTTCAAGAGTCACTCCTAGTTGTCCGTTCCAGGTAAGCGGTGTTGATTTTGCCGGGCCGTTCTACATCACCGACCGCAAGGGTCGTGGGTGTAAAATTACAAAATGTTACATGTGCCTATTCGTTTGCTTCAGCACAAAGGCTGTGCACTTGGAAGTAGCAAGCGACCTTTCCTCCGATGTTTTTATTTTGTGCTTGAGGCGTTTTATATCCCGGCGAGGAAAGCCCTTAGAATTGTACTGCGATAACGGGACAAATTTTGTCGGTGCAAATAATGAGCTAGCAAAGTTTTTAATGTCAAACAATGAATGCGTTACCGGTTTTGCGGCCGACGAAGGCATTACGTTTAAATTTTCGCCAGCTTACTCTCCCCACTTTGGTGGGCTTTGGGAGGCAGGCGTAAAGTCTGCTAAATACCATACAACTAGAATTCTAGGTGATAAACATCTAACGTTTGAGGAGTTATCAACGTTGTTCGCGCAGATTGAGGCCATCCTCAATTCACGTCCGTTGAGCCCCCTATCATCAGATCCTAATGACCTTAATCCTCTCACACCCGCGCACTTCCTGATCGGCAGGCCACTAACTTCATTGCCATCACAAGTCTTAATTAATGAAAAATTCAACAGACTAGACAGATACCGAAGTCTAGAACAAATGCGGCAACATTTCTGGGAAAGGTGGAGAAGTGAATACTTAAGCGAATTGCAACAAAAACATAAATGGCGGATCTCGCAAAGAGGATTCCAGGAAGGCGACTTAGTCATCATCAAGGAACGAAACGTTCCACCGCTGAAATGGCGTATGGCGCGGATTTGTAAGCTGTATCGCGGGACTGATGGAACTGCACGAGTTGCAGACGTCTACACGTCTAAGGGCACTCTCCGTCGAGCGATCCACACCCTTTGCTCTCTACCCGAGCCGACTTCAACTGCGGAGCCTCGAAACACTGAAGCATTCGAGGGGGGGGAAGATGTTAAAGCCCTTTCCGAACGGAAGATGTCAATGTCATGCGCGGGCGCGCGGGGGCGCGCTGGAGCGCGGCATTGCGTTGACAGCCACGCTCACGAGTCAAATGATTCCGATTAATCTATGTAAATCTTTTCAATCTTAGTAAGTATTCATGTTGTAATCGAACAAGTATTAAACCAAATATTATTGAGAACCGGAATTTTATTGGAGTGGCCCACTAGAAATCACGTAATCATCACCATATGCATTGTGACGAGCATAAAGTGCTTAACATCCATATTCAAGTAATCGAATCGCAATCCACTCAATACTTATTATGTTGTGTATGTATATGTATAAGAATAAGAATAAATTTAATGGACCAAAGTTAGAGTAATTTTCTTACCCTAAACAATTAACCTTACAAGTATAATATTCTTGTCTGTGTTTTGTTAAAAAGATGTCAATGGCCTCCAAACTAGGCGGCGCGCGGTGCTTGTATCTTGGAGATAAATATGTCGTGCAAGTGTCCGCAACTTCACGAACGAGCGTATATTCTGCGCGTGGGTAGGATAAATACATCTGACGATTCATCGTAGCTCTGCCAGAAAGGCGAGCAACGCCCTAGTATTACTTACATTTTAAGCGATAGATCCGCAAGAACCGAACTAAACCTTCCTATTACTACACTTTCAACACCGAGGGCAAACTATTTTTCTACTGGCAACCGGGTGTTCAAGACGAAATTTGGATTCGCCAGCCATACGAGCTCACGGCAGGAGATAGAGAGATATCATCATCATTACTTATCTTTCCACGCAGGGTAGGTACCTAGACTTGCCAAATATTTCCTCTTGTATTCAGCAACCACAGGACAGCAATAAAAAAATATTATTATAGCTTTAATAGCAGATGTGCCGCTGTCTCACTTTCCTCCAAGCAGATTTTCAGTGGGCGATACGTGATTCCCTGCTGCGCACCGTTATTAGAGATATAAGTTCATCAACTAAATATGAATGAATATGCTATCAACCTACATTTTCCTAACTACATAAATGTCGCAAACGTACTTGTTGGCTTACTACCATAACCCAGTAACTGGGAAAACGATATCTCTTGGTAATTCTGGTGTCAGATATTCCACCTTCAGATTCCTTGACACGTCTATCAAAGATTTTCAAATGACAGCCCGGAGTAAAGCACGGTGGAATCCAGATATGGATTTGGGCACAATATTGTTTGTATTTTCTATGTTTTGTTTTTTTGAGAATAGGCTCGCGTTTGACCACCATCTCACCTGATGGTATGTGAAGATGTGGTCGAAGATCGAACACGCTGACCTAGAAGTAACCTATTCACTCTTGATGATGTGTATAATGTGTTTTTCTTTTTTCTATGTGCCAATAAACGCAATTTTCTTTTTTTTATATATTGCGACTAGCTTCCGCGAAAAAAAATCCCCCGATTTTGAAACATTCTTCATTAATGCTCCGCTCCTATTGGTCTTAGCGTGATGATATATAGCCTTCCTCGATAAATGGGCTATCTAACACTGAACTAATTTTTCAAATCAGAACCGTAGTTCCTGAGATTAGCGCGTTCAAGCAAACAAACAAACAAACAAACTCTTCAGCTTTATAATATTAGTATAGATAGTCACCCACCCAGAGACCGCCTTAGCAAGTGTTACTTAACCTTGCAGATCGATAATAATAATAAGCTTATTTTCTCTCCACAATATACATAAATTGCATTACACAGTTTTGCCAAATTATGATACATAACTTAGGTAAGTAACTAGTTATATTGTGGGAGACTGGTGTCTAAGCTAGGCTTGAGGCCTGTGTTATAGGACACCAGGATCCCACCCCTTGTACATTTCAATATTATATTTATATACTAAGCGCGTAGACAATAACACGGTATCATACTATAATATACATTTTTTTTAAATTTATTTTGCTGTTATGCGAGATGAATGTTAGTACATGTGAAGTATGTGTGAATGTGTGAGTGTTTGAGTATGTTGATGTGGGTGTGTGAGAGTGCGTGATTATGTGTTTGGGTTTATATGAGTAAGTTTTCAGTAGCGTTATAGTTTAAGTTTAACAGCCAGTCTGTAACCTTCTTTTTTGCATGCATTTTTTGTGAGACTAAATATATGTAATACCTTATGAGTCTTATTATATAAGTACTTTTTAGAGATTATTTTAGGCATGCGTTTTGACAAGAAGAACATTACAGTCTCATGATCAGTTAGAGCAGAATGTGCGACTGAAGTAGAAGCTGGTAATCGGGTTTTCAATATAACGTGATCAAGGCATGCTTGTTGACGCGTAGGTAATGTGTGAGCAGGCAAAAGTCCATGGCTGGCCAATAGGTTTAGATAGGAATTTTTAGCGGAATCCTTAAAGTGTTCGTGTATATTTATATTTATGTTTCCCGTAATAATTATATTAGTGTATTTTGATAGCTTACTTAAGATATCATATAAAGAGCTTAGAAAACAATCTAAGTCTTTGTAACCTGGTGGGCGGTATATAGATAAAAGAACAGTATTCCTATCGATTTTTACTTGAAGGCAATTGGCATCCAAGAATGATGGCTCCTCCGCAACAAGAGTTAGTTTTTTATGCACATATCACGCACGATGTCTGCTGTTTTATTTATGGGCTGGTGCCACTGCCCTTTATACAATAGTAAGGGCGCTTATTGCAACTCACAAGGTTTGTCTACGGAGAGTGCTATTTTGCGCCTGAAGTGGGCTGTCAAGTACTGTACAGATAGGAAGACACCTACTTATGCTTGCTTTCTTGACCTATCCAAGGCGTTTGACCTGGTCTCTTACAGTATTCTTTGGAATAAGCTTAGGAAAGCTGGAGTCCCTTCAGGGTTGATTAGCACTCTTAGGTACTGGTATGGAGACCAGGTCAATCAGGTTCGATTGGCTGGAGAATTGTCGGAGCCGTATAGGTTGGAGTGTGGGGTGAGGCAGGGTGGGTTGGCCTCACCTTTGCTCTTCAATCTATACGTCAATGAGCTAATCGAGGTGCTCAGCAGAGAGCGAGTGGGCTGCTATATTGACGGGGTGTGTTTTAATAATATAAGTTACGCTGATGACATGGTGCTGCAGAATGCCTCGGTCTGCGGTCTCTGGAAGTTGGTTGCCATCTGTGAAGCTTATGCTAAGCGTCATGTATTGGTATACAACATAGGAAAAAGGGAGGTCATGGTATTTGAGGCCGGTGGTCGGAGCCCTGAAACTGTACCACCAGTCAGGTTGTATGGAGTAGCTCTCAGGAGAGTGTTACAGTTTAAATACCTGGGACATCTCTTGACCGCTGACCTCAAAGACAATGACGACATTGAGATGGAGCGAAGGGCATTGTCGATTAGAGCTAATATGATAGCTCGCAAGTTTGTACGTTGCTCACCTGGTGTAAAAATAACCATATTCCGTGCATTCTGCGGTTCTTTTTACACGTGCAGCCTGTGGGCTGCATATACTCGTAAATCGTACAGTGCCTTTTGCGTTCAGTATAATAACGCGTTCCGGGTGTTGATGGGGCTGCCTCGCTTCTGTAGCGCATCAGGGATGTTTGCTGAAGCTCGCGTTGACTGTTTCTATGCGACGATGCGACAATGATGCGCTTCCCTGGTGCGCCGGGAGCGGGCCAGCCCCAACATAATCCTTCGTTGTGTGACGCGCAGGCTCGACTGTGTGTTCATGCATCGCTGCTGCAAGCTCTCCACGTCGGTGTTGACCTTGTCGCAACCTTGTAATTTAAATTGAGTACTAACATAGGATTCAGGAATTTTGTTACTAACCAATTGAGTTTTGTTACTTGAAAATAAATGAAATGAAATGAAAATAACATGGCAGGTGCATAAAAAAAATAAACTAAGTAGATAACATATTCAAAGTAAAAGTTTTATTACAAGTGTATATATACATATAGAACTAGAATAAACTTACATACATATTTATCATAACACATACCTAAAATATATTATTTAAATATTAATAAAAAGTCATAGAAAGGGGGTTATGAATTCTCTGCTTCCACTATTTGTTAAGAAAATAATCCCGCAACTTTCTCTTAAATGTTCTGAAATTATTTATTTGTAAGTCCTAGCCGGATTAAACGGACGTCAGACGCTGACCATTGTTTCGAGGTTTAAGCCATATAAAATTACAGTTCAATCATAAAAATTGCTAGTATACAGACGTATGATATTATAATTGCGATAAGTATTATTAATGAACGATTTATTTCAGGCATAAAGTCTGATAAGAGCAAAAAATTAAAATAAATGCTATTTACCATAGTATTTTAACATTAAGATTTTTCGAATGGTTACAAAATAAAAGGTATAATTGTTACCTATAAATACAATTCATAAAATTGTTCCAGTGTGTTGGTAAATATTAAATATTGGCAAAAATATTTTCGAATTTTATTCTTGCTCTACTGAAAACCTCACTTTTAATAGATCCGACCATATGATTTTCAGGTCCAGAACTATGTTTGTGTCTGGAGTGGGTTAACGGCAATAGTGTAATGGATAGAGTTCGAACGCACGACCTCTTGGTAACATGTCTGACTCTGGCACCCATTGTCGCTTAATATTATTAAGCCTGCAATACATGTTGGCCGAGCGTAGGCCAACGCGAGCGTTTGCAAATAGGTACGAGGCAAGAAATAATGTCCACACGTTTGACAAGTTCGTCGAACGCCAATGCAGACGACCAATGTAGAAGAGGGTCTCTAGAGCTGCCCACACGTTGGCCGAGCGCAGGCGAGCGCCTTTGATTTGTGACCAAAAACCGACACCGATCCGAAGTGAGGTAAGTGAGCACGAGCAACGGCGAGCGAAGACAAGTTGCACCAAATGAGCTCTATACACGTTGGCGCTGGCCTCCACTCGGCCAACTAGGCAAGTGACACCGAGCGATAGCAAGACAAGGCAAATATACTGTCTACATGTTGGTATTGGCCTTCACTCGACAACGCTCGGCCA
This sequence comes from Tholera decimalis, assembly GCA_943138885.2. Taxonomy (NCBI): domain Eukaryota; kingdom Metazoa; phylum Arthropoda; class Insecta; order Lepidoptera; family Noctuidae; genus Tholera; species Tholera decimalis. The sequence continues at coordinate 1,625,769 of OW964548.2, read as the reverse complement.
ACATGTATTGCAGGCTTTATATGAACTTATTATGTGACCAACAGAAAATCGTAATAGTAATTCAAACAGCTTTTAAACCGTGTTCCAGGATTTAATATAGAGAGGATGAAACGATATACGGGCATACTTTGAGAGTTTGTGTTTTTTTAATCAAATAAGTAAGTCTAAAGATATTTAGTTCCCCTCTCTCACTTTACCTCCGCTCATACAAAGCTGACTTTAATTTTGGTAGCAGGTGTTATTGATTATGTATTTTATTTATTTTTGACACCGCCTTCTGAAATTAAAGTTATTTTTGGCTTAGTAGTGTTTTGATATGAAAGTCGGTTTTATTGTTTGCTAAAAAAAAATTGTTTCACGCTTTTTAGTGGATCGGTTTGTAATTTATTTAGTTGCAAAAGCTAAAATGTCAACCACTTATCACCAAATATTGCTTTTCCGGATGCAAAGCCGTAAATTTTTGTGGAGTTCTCCTGGTACTTCACCATTAGCTCTACTCCATATACATTGTGAATAAAGTGCTTAACATCCATATTCAGGTAATCGAATCGCAATTTGCAATCCATGAAATATCTACTTGTTATTGAGTAGTTTCGGTGACCATCTGTGGTCTTCATCATCAGTTCCACTTCCCCAAATGGTAGCTTTTCGAGAGTAACTGCACAAGGTACTATAAGAAATACCCAAAACGCTATAGGTGTGCCTATAATATTTGAAGAGTTCCCTCGATTTCTCCATGATTCCATCATCAGATCCTAACATGATGACAATGCAACCAACTAGGAAGTCTTCAGTTCAAGACGAACTGAGAACCTCCTCCTTTTTAACTGACATCAAAAAAGGAGGTTTACAATTCGTCTGGATTTTTGTTTTATGTATGTTACCTCATAACTCGGAGATGGCTGGACCGATTTGGAAAATTCTTTTTTTGTTTGAAAGGGTATACTTTCTAATTGGTCCCATTGTCGTCACGTTTGGATCTGATGATGGGATCATGGAGAAATCGAGGGAACTCTTCAAATATTATAGGCACACCTATAGCGTTTTGGGTATTTCTTATAGTACCTTGTGCAGTTGCTCTCGAAAAGCACCATTTGAGGAAGTGGAACTGATGATGAAGACCCCAGATGGCCACCAAAACTACTCAATAATAAGTATTTCGTTGATTGCGATTAGATTACTTGAATATGGATGTTAAGCACTTTATGCTCGTCAAAATGCATATGGTGAAGTAAAGCTGATGGTGATGTACCAGGAGAATTCCTCAAAAATTAACAGCTCTGCACCGGGAAAGCAATATTTTGTAAAAGGTGATAAGTAGTTGATATTTTGGCTTTTGTAACTAGATAAATTACAAACCGACCCACTAAAAAGCGTGAAAAAAACTTTTTTGCAAAAAATAGAACCGACTTCCATATAAAAACACTACAAAGGCAAAAATAACTTTAATTTCGGAAGGCGGTGTCTTTAGTTTTGTATATATTTTCGTTTTTGACACCGCCTTCCGAAATTAAAGTTTTTTTTGCCTTTGTAGTGTTTTTATATGGAAGTCGGTTCTATTTTTTGCAAAAAAGTTTTTTTTTGAAGTCGGTTAAAAATTGGTGCTTTGATAGTAATTTAACTGCGAAATATATAAGCAATCCTTAACCCTTATCCAAGTAAAAACATTACCTGACTTGACTTGCGTTTAAAAAGATTGAAAAACAAAATATTGCATATAGTTGAATAATAATAATTCACTCTTGGGATGTTAGGGGCGTTAAGTCACATTGTGCGAACATAGGTACTTCTTACGTTTATTTTTGAAGATATTGACATTATTAATTCGCTTCAAATCCTCCGGTAGACCATTGCACGATCGTACTCCCTCAAACAATATAGTACTTTTACCGTAATTAGTCCGTGCACGTGAGGTCATTAGCTGTAACTTGTTTTAAATACTCCGTGTGGTGGGTTTTAGTCAGTGGTTTTAGTCAGTGGTTTTAGTCAATAGAAATCTGATACTCCCTTCCGCTCCGTCCACAGTGAGAGGAGTCATTAAATTATTTTCTCAACCAGAAAAAAAAAGTTTTATAGGTGTAAAGTTGTATGAGTTTGGTAGGTTTTTGTAAGTTGACATTCAAATCTTATAGCCGTTATTTTGTTCCTTCACAAACCGTGGCGCACTTAATTTCTTGTCCTTGAACAATCTCACTACGGGACTTAATGGATGGTTCCGAATGTGCCAAACTTCTTGCCCAGATCTGTGCAGACTCCATCTAATCATTTGCCACCAACACGCTAAGAAGAAGAAGCCGTTCTTATTAATACTGAGAAGTTCTATTGACGTCAACCCTTTGTCCTCGATTTCTAAAGCCCATAAAAATCTAACGATAATATCACTTGCAAAACATGGTTTTCTTTACAATTTATTTTAAGAGTATTTATTTGAGTTCTTATTGTTGACGAAACGAACTTCTCTGAAGCACTGTACAAACTTTTTAGTTAAACAATTGCGTTTATTTTTTCTATTTTTTCTTTCTACGTCAAACGTCCGTAATCAAATGAATAATTTCTAAACATATTTTGGTTGGCTTCTATTTGCGTAGCAGTTTTTATGGTATAGTACCATAAAAGCTTCGACTGCGTTGCTGAAGAAGCCTGAAGTTGACTCGCTTGAATTTAGGTATTTTTAATATAATTTGTGGGCACGCTCACGCAGCCATGACTGCGAGTAGAGCGTAGTGCGCGCGTAAACGGTTATGACCTTATAGTGTGATTTTCGAAATTTTCGTATGGTTACGAGAATTAATGTGTATGTTTGCCCAGTTTATTCTGCGGAAAACATTGCTTTTGTTCGCGACAATGGGGCAGAAGAGCCGTCACTTTCGACCCACTCACTGTCTGTATAGGCTGCTGGCGGCGTCATCGGGCCGTACTTCTTCGAAAATGAGATCGGTCAAACAGTTTGTTACTAAAACACTTGTCTACGTCTGGTAAGTCAACTATTTTTTGCCTGTCGATGGGCAACTGTACAAAATTGACCGAAATGAGTTGACTCAAAGCATGGCCTCTTAGTTAACCTGTGGGAGGGAGAGGAAACGAACCGTTTTTTTAAAAGGTGTCTAAATAGCGTCGATATTATCTTAATTACTTGTTTCCTTTAACTCTCACTGTTTCCGCCGTGTGGGAAGATAGTTGCGTTCACAGAAGAACGTGTTTGTGTTAACAATAATGTGGTGCAGTTGTTGAGGTATTGGCTTTTGCACTACATGTAGCAGGTTCTATTCGCGGATTCCACATCCCGGAACAAATGCTGCACATAGACGTTCCAGGTTTGGATGTTTGTAAAAATACATTCACGGGGCTTTAAAACTGCATTAACTTTAAAAACGGAAACTGGATGCAGCTGAGTTCAAGATCCGGAAGGGAAGGTCAGCGCTCAACCTGCGCAGAAGCAAATTTTGGGTATTTCATTGTATTTTGCCTTAGTGTACGATGCGCAAAGCGATCCCTACCCTACTGCCGAGCGCTCAGGATCCGTGCCGGTATCTATACTACCGTTTTACAAGGAGCGCCTATTTATCTGACTTCCACAACCAAATTACACGATTCCCCTTGACACCATTGATATACTAAAAACCCAGTATATCAATGCTTGGCACAGATTTGTTCGGCTGCTGATTCTGCTTTGGATGAACAAATGACAGCAACAAATTGACGTGCTGAGACAGAAACGATACACAGAGTGATCTTGATATTTTAAAATGTTCGCCCATCTACTGGCCTACCTCAGCAAGCATTGCTTAACCCTGAAGACTGTCCCTTGAAAAAGATATGAATTTTATAAGTTGATCATAAGTAAAAATATTTTGAGGTTTCAAATACCTACTCGTAAGTTGTTTTATCCAAAAGATGTTAACATACCGCGGAAATCTATACTAATATTATAAAGCTGAAGAGTTTGTTTGTTTGTTTGTTTGTTTGTTTGCTTGAACGCGCTAATCTCAGGAACTACCGTTCTGATTTGAAAAATTCTTTCAGTGTTAGATAGCCCATTTATCGAGGAAGGCTATAGGCTATATATCATCACGCTAACACCAATAGGAGCGGAGCAGTAATGAAGAATGTTTCAAAATCGGGGGATTTTTTTTTTCCACGGGGACGAAGTCGCGGGCGGAAGCTAGTGTTTGATATTCAGAATGCATTTTAATTACAAATTACAAACAATAAGAGGAAACATGAGAATGACATTATTTGAATTGTTAATTTAAAACCACCCGTGGGATAATACTGTTGGTATACCTAGTAACTTTATTAATCATTATTATGATTACAATACTTGGTTTCCTGAATCCAATTTCGAGACATTTCTATGATTTAGGTTCGTATGTATGCTTATGTAAATTTGTCATTTCAGAATCTTATGGATATAATATTAATTAATAAAGAAATTACATACCTACAAAACAAAATTGTCACAATTTCTTTTGTGGCAAAAAAGCTTTACTTCTATGTCAACGCACTGCATCGTGTTCTCATTTAATATTTTTTGCGATATATTTGGCAGATCAAGCTCAAAGTTCAATGCTCAAAGGTCCATCTGCAAAGTTAAGCATTACTTCCCGAGATCAGTCTGTGATGGGAGACCATTTTAACATTATCAAGCTCTTCTCCCCCACACTTATTGTGCGCACAGCCAAGGTGTGGAACTCTCTGCCGGCTTCTGTGTTCCCTGCCACATATGACCCGTCAGCCTTTAACGCAAGTGTGAACAGGTATCTTCTGGGCTCGCTCGTTAGATCGTAGACCTTATCTATTGCTTACGAGGCGAGATCGAGCGGGATCATCCAGATTAAAAAAAAAAACATCCGTGTTATTTTGTAGTTATTCTCTCGTTTTTAGTTCTTTATTTGGACCACACGATTAATACTATGTTTTGTGCGCTGATTAATAAAATACAACATAAATTAATTAATAGTTTAAAAAACTAAATGTTTTTAGTTTTTTAAACTATTAATTAGTTTATCTTTTAAGGCTAATGTTATGAGTCCAAACTCGATATGTTTATTAGTAGGCAGTCCAAGGTTCCATCAGCCACCTTCCAATTCCATGATTAGACCAGGGTACCATAATATTGTATTGTCATCTAATCTACATATAATTGCCAAGTTTCATGATGATACAACAATTAGAAGAGCGTGTAATTCAGATTCTTAGATTTTATTACATAATTTGTTACAGCTCAACCTAATAAAAGCGTGTTCAAACTTCTGTGGTGTGTAAGTAAGTCGTTGGCTAGTTTTCTTACAATAATCTCATGTTTTTCTTTTTGCTTTATTGTATTTCAGATAGAAAACATTCGCAAATAATGAAGACCGCACTTTAGATACATACATAACAAAAATTTACACAATTTGTTTATACAAATCAAGCATACCGCGAAATATGTTTGTTTCCTATTGTCAATCTAAATTAAAGTAGCTGTCTTGCTACGAGCTATGGGTTCGATTCCCGCTCCGGAACAAATATTTGCATAGTCTACTGATACTTGTATAATACAGATTTACGAGCAAGTTAATTTACATGTTTTCTAAAATTGAAAATGAAATTACGAATGGCGGAGCCACGTATTTCTTAAAAAAATTAATAATGTGTTAAAACAAAATATATAGGTTTGTGATTGTTTTTATCGTTGACAGACCATCTTACTTGACGATGATGTGGTAGAAAATGAAGCACACTTGCCTAGAAATAACCTATTCACTCTTATAGACCCCCAGGTTATAGCTATCAAGAAGCACAGACTCCGGCAGGGAATTCCACTCCTTCACTGTAGTCACAATGAAATTATTCCCAAAACGTTTTCTGCGTATGGGTGAGAGGTAAATTTTTTGGCAAAGTAACCATTGAATCAATTACGTATTTACTGGGATTGCCATTTGAATAGTCAACAGTGACGCGTCTAACATCTTGACAGACGAGCCAGTCCCATTCATAATATTTCTCCAAAAACTGGGTTCTTTTTTCTCACAAAGCTCTCAGCAAATCACTGCACTTAAACCCACAATGGTTAGAGGATGGCAGTTACAGTTTCCCATCATTGTACGGAAATTGACAATCGAAAGTAAGTTCAAGTACATATGTCGGGTTCCCACGCGTGCGCCAAAGATTATCTACTGCAATGAGCAGAAATGATATCGTTAAGAATTTCCGGCCGACATGTGATTTAACAAATCTACGCTTTCCATAACAAGTTTGATACTTTAGGTCAATGACATGTGGCCCGAAAGGACCATTGCCTCCGGGGTTGCGGGAATGTGCTAACGACATACCGCCCCGGACCACAAGGGCAACTGAAAGGAATAAGATAAGATTTATTTATTTGTTTAAAAATGGTGTACCTACATGATACATTGCATGCAGGATAATAAGTGATACAGAAAGTTCTAATATGTTCAGCGCATATCGTGGCGTACAAATTACGAAGAGATGGTGCATAAACCGTGCCAATATTCATCAAAGTTACACAATAGATAGATTATGTATGCACTTATTAAATTATGATTATTCATCAAAGATTATCTCTTATTACAATTCAATTATTATATTGTTATATAATTGAATGATTCTGTCCTTTAAAGGGTGCCACAGGCATAAACCTACATGGCTCTCATATGATTTGATTACTACACATTGTATGGACTTTAAAAGAGACGTTGACCTTTGAGTTTGTTTCAGTGTTTCTTCTCAGAGTAGTCAGTTAGGAAACACTGGCCTCATCTAGTTTACATTTACGAAAAAAAAATGACGTGTAAAAGTGTTATTTATAACCCATTTGCAAAATAAACATCATTATTTCATTATTTCAATGTCAAAGAAGTTAGTAATTTTTAAATAAATTAGTCAATCATATTATGAATAGGTATGTCATCAAAAAATGTCAGTTTGCAAATTACAATTATTCAAAATAATACCATATATTACAACAACATGTCAAAACTACAACATTGTCATCTCAAAAATGAAGGAAATTGTCCTCTTTCATAAACTAAAACAGGGTGGGTTTTTAGTCAGTAGAAGTCTGACACTCCCTTCCGCTCCACCCACAGCGGGAGAAGTCATTCGATGTTCTCACCGAAAAATAAAAAAGGTCAAGGCGTCTTTCCAGACGCCTAGTCGACAATTCGCGTGGTCCAAGAGCTGGCTTTTCCCTTGGACAAAGGATAAGCATTGCCATACAACGTGGCAATGCAGCCAGTCTTTTGGGCACATTACCAGTGGACAGCGATGCACACGAATATCTGGACGCTATATTTTAGATTATTTTTAGATATATATAGTTTAGGGTTTTTATTTAAGTGTATATTTTCTTTCTTAACTAAAATGAATTATTCATGTTAACAAAAAAAGGTCAATGAGAAGAATCATTTTTGGAAAAAAAAAATCTTTTTGGAAGTTCTGAAGTCCCGCTGAAAATTCCTGGGATTTGCGGGATAAACAAATACCTTTTGTATATTACAATGAAACTGATTAAAATTGATTTAGCCCGGACATATAGAAGGACAGACAGACACAATTAACAGATAAAAAGCAATTAAGTAAAGTCATTATTTTGAAACCACGGACAGACATTCCAATTTTGTTTATGTGCAGTCTGTCAACATTATAACGGTGGTCCACTCACAGTTACAATTAACGCTTATAGAATTCCATTTTTAACCGACTTCAAAAAAAGGAGGTTCTCAATTCGTCTTGAACTTTTTTTTTATGTATGTTACCTCATAACTCGGAGACGGCTGGACCGATTTGGAAAATTCTTTTGCGTTTGAAAGGGTATACTTACTAGTTGGTCCCATTGTTACGAAATCAGGATCTGATGATGGGATCCTGGAGAAATCGAGGGAACTCTTCAAATATTATAGGCACACCTATAGTGTTTTGGGTATTTCTTATAGTACCTTGAGCAGTTGCTTTTGAAAAGTACTATTTGGGGAAGTTGAACTGATGATGAAGACCACAGATGGCCACTGAAACTACTCAGTAATAAGTATTTCGTGGTTTGCGATTCGATTACTTGAGTACGAATGTTACGCACTTTATGCTCGTCACAATGCATATGGTGATGTAGAGCTGATGGTCAAGTACCAGGAGAACTCCTCAAAAATTAATGGCTATGCATCGGGAAAAGCAATATTTTGTAAAGACATTATGGCTTTTGTAACTAGATAAATTACAAACCTACCCACTAAAACTTTTTAGCAATAAATAGAACCGACTTCCATATAAAAACACTACAAAGGCAAAAATAACTTTAATTTCGGAAGGCGGTGTCAAAAACGAAAATATATACAAAACTAAAGACACCGCCTTCCGAAATTAAAGTTATTTTTGCCTTTGTAGTGTTTTTATATGGAAGTCGGTTCTATTTTTTGCTAAAAAGTTTTTTTTCACGCTTTTTAGTGGGTCGGTTTGTAATTTATCTAGTTACAAAAGCCAAAATGTCAACTACTTAACCTTTTACAAAATATTGGTTTTCTCGGTGCAGAGCCGTTAATTTTTGAGGAGTTCTCCTGGTACTTGACCATCAGCTCTACATCACCATATGTATTGTGACGAGCATAAAGTGTTTAACATCCATATTCAAGTAATCTAATCGCAATCAACGAAATACTTATTATTGAGTAGTTTCGGTGGCCTTCTGGGGTCTTGATCATCAGTTCCACTTCCTCAAATGGTGCTTTTCGAGAGCAACTGCACAAGGTACTATAAGAAATACCCAAAACGCTATAGGTGTGCCTATAATATTTGAAGAGTTCCCTCGATTTCTCCATGATCCCATCATCAGATCCTGATTTCGTAACAATGGGACCAACTAGAAACTATACCCATTCAAACGCAAAAAGAATTTTTCAAATCGGTCCAGCCGTCTCCGAGTTATGAGGTAACATACATAAAAAAAAAAAAAAGTTCAAGACGAATTGTAAACCTCCTTTTTTAGAATTTTTTTTTTTACAAAAAATAGAATCGACTTCCATATCAAACACTACAAAGCCAAAAATAACTTGGCGGTGTGAAAAAAAAAAGAAAATCCAAAACCAATAACACCGACTACCGAAATTAAAGTTATTTTTGGCTTTGTAGTGTTTGATATGGAAGTCGGTTCTATTTTTTGTTAAAAATTTTTTTCATTGTCTACGCTATCTCGCCTCCCATCCGTGACATCTCAAACACTAGCCGCTGTATTCCGGCGTAAATTTAAAATTTCTTACATAATGACCTAATTAGCCTATAGGTCTATAATAATTAATACTAATATTATAGAGTGGAAAAGTGTATTAGTTTAAACGCGAATCTTCGAAATTTCTGTGTGGATTGGCATGAAATTTAGTATAGAAGTAGATTGAAGCTTGAGGACGGTTATAAGCTACTTTTTACTTGACTTCAAAAGAAAGAGGGTTATGTTTTCATCGAGAGAGTCCACGGGAGCGAAGCGCACGACTGCTACTACGCAATATAACGTAAGGATCCACCAACCCGCATTTGGCCGGTGAGGTGGATTAGAGTCCATTCCCTCTCAGAGGAAGAGGAACAGGAGGCCTATAGCAGAGAGTATATAACCACCTAGTCTTTGATAATAAGCCTAATTATCTTTATCACACTAGCAGTCGGGTGGGCCTTCACTCCCGTGGAGTTCATCATAGAAAAAACTTAATCATCTCTTGCAGTCGGGTAAAAAGTAATATAAAAGTACTAGTAGTAGTTTCTCAAGCTTCAAGATAGATAGAATATACTTTATTGTATAAGTTACTAAGCTAACATGGTCACTAACAGTATCGGAAACTCGAAACAATAAGTACACATTTCCCATTTTAAGTTCTAATGACACTTTATTGTACACAAATAATTGAAACACACTTACATAAAAATATTGCTAAAATATGGTTATAATGGCGGTCATATCACTGAGAGCGATATCTTTGGAAGGACTTTACGAGCTTTAATTAAAATCTACAACCATACCAAATTTCATCCAAATCCACCCAGTAATTTCGAAAATGAGCCCACTTAAACAATCAAACAAATCAACTTTTTCGCTTAGAAAGCGCTGGCGCGGGCGTGACGACTTAAACATTCATGAGCATGACAGATTGGTCGGAAAGGGCAGCCCACCGAGTAGTGTGGAAAGCTATGGGAAGACCTTTGCCCAATAATGGGACAATATAGGTTACATAAAAAAAAAACGTTAGGCTTGAGAGCTAATTATTTTTATATAAGTATTTGTCGTAGTTGCTTTTTTATATGTATGTAAACCTTTCGTATATGTTTCCGTTGCCTAGCCTTTCTTAAATATCGTGAGGTAACTTACAATCTCACGGGATGCAATGACTACCAACATTTTACAATGAGTGACTTCCTATCACCGAATGGTTGGTGGTTTTCAATTTCAATTTCTATCTGACCTTCATGTGTGAAGGTCAGATAGACAAATATCTAGACAAATAAAAAACTTTTTAACAAAAAATTAGACCGACTCCCAAAAAACACTGCAAAGTGAAAAATAACTTTAATTTCGGTAGTCGGTGTCTTTAGTTATGTATTTTCGTTTTTGGCACCGACTTCCGAAATTAAAGTTATTTTTCACTTTGCTACTTTTTAAAAGTTATTTTTTACTTTTTTTACTTCACTGTTTTTAGTTGGTCGATTTTTAATTTACCTAGTTTCAAGAGCCTAAATGTCAAATACTTATATTCATTTACAAAATATTGATTTTCCCAATGAATGGCCGTTAATTGTTGAGGAGTTCTCCGGGTACTTCACCATATGCATTGTTACGAGCATATTGTGCTTAATAACCACACTCAAGTAATCGAAGCGGAACACATAAATACTTATTATTCCTACTTATATATTGAAGAGTTCCAGTGGCCATCTGTGGCCTTCATCATCAGGTCCACTTCACAAATGGTGCTTTTCGAATGCAACTACACAAGTTACTATAAAAAATACTCAAATCACTATTAGTGTGCCAATAATATTTGAAGAGGTCCCTCGATTTCTCCAGGATCCCATCATCAGATCCTGACTTGGTGACAATGGGACCAATTTCGAAGTATACCCTTTCAAACAAAAAAAAAGGTTTTTCCAAATCGGTCCAGCCGTCTTCGAGTAATCGGTGACCATACATAAAAAATATATATGCGCGTCGAATTGATAACCTCCTCCTTTTTTTGTCGTCGGTTGAAAATATAGCAAATTTATGCACTTCAATGTATAATTCTGATTTGTAAGTGACATGTAACTTTTTTTTTTTACCACACAATAAGCTATGACTGATTACATAAAAAATCTTTGTGGGCCTGAAGCACCTATGAAAATTGAGAAGATCAAACATAAAACAGCACGAGATTACTCGTCTTTTATTATAGGCGTATCTGAAAAGCACTATACCTTACTGAATAATGCGGAAGTATGGCCACTAAACGCTGAATTCAATGAATGGATTTGGTTTCGTAAACAACCCAACAGCCCGCTCCATAAGTAATAGTGTAATTGAAATATATTACCAAAATGTTAGGGGTCTTCGAACTAAGTTAGACTACTTCAGAAACAATTTTATGACATCCGCCTCGGACTTATTCGCTATTACTGAGTCTGGCTGCAGTGAATCCATACAAGACGCGGAAATTGTTCCACCCGGATATAATATATTACGATGTGATCGAGCGGATGGTCGAAAGCAAAGCGGCGCGCTTCTCGTGGCCACACACCGGTTCGAGCTGCGACAACTACCTATCTTGGACGCGTCGATAGACACTTGTGTGTTCGAAATGGTTTGTGCAACGGTACATTTAAATAAACGTTTTTTGTTTGTGTGTTGTGTTATCTACATTCCGCCAGGTAGTTCGGAAAATGAGTACATGTTATTATTTAGAATAATAGAAAAATTATGTGATAGGTATGGAGAAATTATTGTAATTGGTGATTTTAATTTGTATTCTTGTCCTGCTAATATTAGTAATTATTTCGAATGTTTTTTATCATATTGCGAGTTCACTCAAAGTAAAACAGTACCCAACCATTTAGGTCGTCAGTTGGATTTGGTTCTGAGTGCAGGCATTAGCGGAGGAGTGACGGTGGTAGTGGCGGATGAGGCGCTGGTGCCGGTCGACGCGCACCACCCGCCACTAGCGGTTAACGTGCGCCCCGCCTCTGCCCCGCCGACGTCCCCCGCCGTCGCCCTCGATTCTAGTGCACACCATATTAGACCACAGTGGAATTGGAATAAGGCTGATTTTCAACTGTTATATTTTAGGATTCTTTCCATTGACTGGAGTATGATGTACGGAATGCATGATTTGGAAGAAATGTTGAACTTCTTTTATGATAATATTAATTCTACTATTAATGGGTGCGTACCCCGGAAAAAGCTTAGTAGTGGAAATTCGCGGTATGTATACCCAGTATGGTACACCAGAGATATAATAACAAATATACAAATTAAAGCCAGACTTCACAAAAAATTCAAAAAAACTAAGTCGGATAATGATTATCACAAATTTGCGGAATGTAGAACTCGTATAAAAAAGTTAATAGAAACTGCGCATATACAACATAAAAATAAAATTCAGTATCAATTTGTAAAGGATCCGAAATCGTTTTGGCAGTATATAAGATCGAAAAGAAAAACACTAAATAAGCAGAGTATCATAAAAGAAGGTCAACATCTAACAGATGATGAGTGTGCTGTGCAGTTCGCTGACTTTTTTGAGTCTGTGTACAGCAAGGAGCCACCCAAACTGGACGTGTGCGCGGCGGCGGCGGAGTTCGGCGCGACCAGTGCACGGGTACACATTGAGACGCTGAGTCTCGCGGAAGTTCAGCAGGCGCTTGGGAGTCTCAAGCCAAAACGTTCGTCTGGCCCAGACGGGATACCAGCGTTTCTGTTCCGAGACTGCGGGAGGGTACTGGCAGAGCCATTACTTCACATTTTTAATGCATGTTTACAACAAGCCACGTTCCCTCAAAGACGGAAGGTCACGCGCGTTGTTCCGGTTCCTAAAGGAAAACCAAGTTCAGATACCTGTAATTATAGACCGGTGGCTGTACTCTCCACGCCTGCTAAAGTACTCGAGTCGGCTATTCAGCGCTCCGTTCAGGAACAAATGCGTGCGCGTCTATCAGATGCGCAACATGGGTTCCGACCTGGACGTAGCACTGCTACAAACCTTATTAACTTTATGGTACAGGTGGTGCCGGCATTAGACTCAGGGGTACAGGTAGATGCTGCGTACTTCGATTTTAAAAAGGCGTTCGATACGGTGGATAATGACATCTTGTTAAGGAAGCTCGCGAAAATTGGATGTACACTACCTCTGCTACAGTTTTTCGCTAGCTATATGAAGGATCGCCAGCAATATGTCGACTACAATGGCTGTGTATCTCGACCATATTACACGAGGTCGGGCGTGAGCCAGGGCAGCAATGTAGGGCCTCTCGAGTTTATTGTAATGATAAATGACTTGCCGGAAGTCGTCAGACATGGGACTTGTTTATTGTTTGCGGATGACCTGAAATTGCTGCTCGAGGTTCGGGATCACTCTGATTGTGAACACCTACAGGAAGACATTAACAGAGTGGTCGAATGGAGCAATGACAACAAACTGCATTTTAATGTTGCTAAATGTTCGGTGATGTCGTTCACTCGCGCGCGAACTCCCTTGAGTTATCAGTACAAGGTTGAGGATGTGCCGATGCAACGAGTGTCTCAGGTACGAGACTTAGGGGTAGTCTTCTCTCAGGAACTAACCTTCCGTGAGCATATCAATAAGATTTGTAAGAAGGCATACAGAAACGTAGGTTTCGTACTCAGGCAGTCCCAAGGATTTACCAACATCACGACACTACGGGTACTATATGACGCATTAGTCAGAAGTCACCTCGAACAAAGCGCATTCATTTGGGCTCCTCATGAGGCAAAATATAGTGTTATGTTGGAACGTATCCAAAATAAGTTCACGAGACACTTGTATTACAAGCTGTATGGGGTATATCCATTATACCCATTGATGTACCCTACACTATTTGTTCTGGGTATGGTAGGGTATAACACTCTAAGAGTACGACGGGAGTTTTCGCTCGTAGCGTATGTAGTGAAACTACTACGTGGCATGGCGCATAACCCGGGAGTGCTGCGACACCTACAGCTGTGTGTGCCCGACCGGTACGTGTGGAGGCGGCACCGCCCGCCCCTGCTCGCTGTGCCTGCAGCCAGGACCAAACTACTGGCGAGAACTCCTCTCACTAGAGCCATACGCGTGGTGAATGAGGTTCATGGGAGGGTTGATGTATTGTGGTGCAACTTGAGTGAACTCGCAAAAGTTACACTATATGTAATAAGTTATTCAGATTAAAATATTTTTCAACTAGGAATAAGGTGTAGATTTAGGATTTAGTTAGTAAGGCCACTCTGTCGCATTGGATCATAGATCTGTAATGATAGTGTAGGTAAGATTGTTATAAATAAATAAATAAATAAATAAACAAATATTCTATTGTATTCCACACAGCCCAGGACCTATATGGGTAATATGATACTGCTTGGCAAGACTGTTGTTAGATATTCTGACGTTTATCAGCTCCTAAGTCAAAGATGTACTTGAACGACAGCCTTGACTAAAGAGCTTAACAGGTTTCTATGGCGCCCATCCAAAAACCGACCTTGGTAAGTATTGCTTAACCTCGAAAATTGGCCTCAAATATTGTTATAGCCATGAAGTCCTCAATACCGCTACTTTATCGTAGTAATTTATTGATATGATTGAATTGCCCATCGATCACTACCTCCTGAATTAGAATATTATTATTATTTGAAACTCGGAGTAAGAAAATAAATTAATGCTATTCCTAAATTAGTGTCATGTCTGCATTAATTACCTATTAATCTATGTCTCCGAAATAATTGTGGGAATATAGGAAGAGAATGACGAGTGCCCAAGAGAAGATTTCTAATCGATTAAAAAACGAGATTAAGCACAGTGTAATCGATTTATTTGCAAAATACACAGTAAATGGCTGACGGTTATGGATGACCATTTATTTGGCAACAAGCATTTGTTTTCTGTGTCATATGCTTGAGAATTATTTTAAGATGTCAAACGTGAAAGATTGTCAAGACGGATTGATCGTGTTTTGATTAAAATTGAATATTTTTGGTGGCATATCTGACACTTTAAATATGGGAGAGATTTTTGTTTTGTCTCCCCTCCTGCGTTTGATGGTCTATCATTCTCCACGTGATATTGGCAAAATTGTGGTGGCTCCTCCACAAAGGCCCCTTAACAAGAGTTAAAGTTGAAGTAGAGATTTTTTTGACTTTATGAAACGCGTATATTAATTGTTGTGACGCACATCGTATCGTGGGTATGAACTCAGGCAGCGTATTATGTTGCAGAATTATTTATCGTCACCATTACTCTCAAAACGATGAGTTCCCTGCCAGAGTCTGTTTCCTGATAGCTACATAACCTAAAGATTTTTACGTTAAGAGTGAATAGGTAACACCTACAAAAAAAAGTTATTTAAAAATCTAAAAAACCCGACTGCTCTTCTGAAATGCCAGAAACAAGCACATTTTTATTTTAAAAAGTGACAAACAGGCGGGCCCCATTCAATTTATAAATATATATTATGTTCAACTGGGTCCCGCCTGATTGTCACTTTTTAAAATAAAAATGTGCTTGTTTCTGGCATTTCAGATGAGCAGTCGGGTCTTTTAGATTTTTTAAATAACATTTTTTTTCAACTTTTTAGTTAGAATATTAATTAACATTTTTATAGTTTTCCCGGTCGTGTCACAATGGCACCCCACCGGATTCAGAAAGTGAAAGAGCTAAGTCCATATTTTTAAACTTTCGCTATGTATTATTTTTGCTAGTATTACACTAATGATAAACATGATATACCTTTTTGAAACCCTTGTGTTAAGCCCTTTAATTTGATACCCATATTGCAGTACTCGAAAAAAAAAATTTTTTTCATTATGTGTAATGGCTTCGCACAGCCGCCATGTTAGATTTTTCAAATGTCACCTATCTAATAACACTTGGGCTGCTAAGACGAATCTAACGATACCTCAATTATGTGAATCTGTTCAGCGGTTCTGGAGATATGAGGTAATAAAGAATATTACATACATACATACATACATACAAGATACGCGTGAAAAACATCCTTTGCAGTCGTGTAAAAAAGAAATTCGTGACTCAATAAAAACAGTCGCATGGATTGATTTTAGGCCAAGCTCGGCCGTTGGATGTGTGATCATCGTAAAATAACGACAGTCCCCCAAGCCTCGGAAAACATGTCAAGCCGTTAAATAATGCAGATAAGCAAGACCACATGCAACCGAAATTAATACTTGACATGTGTTTCGCCCTCCCATGGTGCTAGTGTAGATGTTGATTCACTGACCGCTATTTTTTTATCTTAATTTCTGCAAAGTATGCTTGTTTGTTACACGCTAAACTTCGAAAGTACGGGGTGGATTTGGATGACATTTGAAATAGAAGTAGCTTGAAGGTTGAGGAGATATTTAAACAATAGGTTATATTTTTATCCTAATAAAGTCCACGGGAGCGAAGCCCCAAGCATCTGCTAGTAAAAATTAACATAAATAGGGTTGCCATCACCAAAGTTGTCGGCCCCAGATAAAGACTTATAAACCCCGGACATTTGGGTAAAATCACAGTTTTTCCCCGGGCACCGTAGAAAAATACATTTTAGAACTTGAAAATATAAACAACTATGTTTAATTATAGTTTTTATTTACTGTTAAAGTGATAACATTGTAGAGCTTTAGAACTTTTTTAAAAAGAGTCTCTTCCTTTTCATTTAATCAACGTAAACTAAACAATGAGATGAAATACCAGAGGAAAATAATAATACAGATCGTTCTGTATTATTATTTTCCTCTGGTATTTCATCTCATTGTTTATTTTACGTTGATTAAATGAAAAGGAGTACTCGTAAGACCAATGTTTGTCCGGGTTTTACCTGGACGTTTATAGGGAAAATCCCCCCGGAAGCCCCCGGACGCTCTCCAAACTAGGACAAATCCGGGAAATCCCGGACGGATGGCAACCCAAAACATAAAGGACTCTTTTAGTAATCAAAGCGAGCTAGACACAGATTTCTTCACCAGAAAGTGATGCAAACAAATACACATAAACATATCTGTACTATAAATCAAAATCTCTGTCACGAAACGTGTTCGCAAATTGCAGATGCACTTCTCTCTTGTTAAAAAATCTCGAAACTATTTAGCATGAGAAATTATTATAAACCGGACAAGTCTCGACGACCTTGCGTGATTAATGCAACTCACTGTTATTTTGACTTACTATGTTTGTTTGTGTAATGCGCCATAACTCGAAAACTGCTTGATTGATTACCGTGGAGTTTTTTTGTTGTTTTGTTGATTTAAGGGACAATAGACAGCTACAATATAAAGTAAGTGTGCAAGAATAAATCATTCAGTGTGTAAACAATATTGCAGCCCATATTATTTCGCATATTATTCAGAATGAAAATATTAGCAGTATGTGCGGCTGGATAAGCAATTAAATTAATAATTATTATTATAACATAAAAATTATTATTAGATATTATTTTAAAATCACTATAAACTAAAATTATTTAAAACAAAAATTGGAAAAAAATGAGTCCTTAAATTAATATATATTTTTTTATTGAATTATAGACTCGAGTTTGACCACCAAAAAAATGTTTAGACTGTAGCGATATTCTTTCAACATTGTGATTATGGCTACGTTGAAATGTAGATTACCATTAAGATTATTTTTTATTATCTTAAATCACTAGAACCTTCATGCTGGTCCATAAAATTACATCACTTACAATGCGTAAGATAAGTATATCTGGCCGAAACAGGAAAGTAGGTACCTATCTAGAGGTACGTCTATTTTATACATCATACATACATATACAACGTGTAAAGGAAACCCCATATCTATCCAAAAGGGCTGAAGACAACCTCTGTTATGGAGTCTCTATGAACAGTTTCAGCACAAAATAACTGACTCAAAGAATTGATACCATATTATTAGTTTCATATATTTCTTGAATACCAGTCATAACAAACATGTCACAGCACTACGAGGGTCAATAACTTTCCACGTAACTTGCCAATAACACGATAATTCTTTTCGTTCTTCTTAATTTGAAAAATTCGGTCTCTGGTATTTTGTACTGGAATTTGTAATAAGTTCTACACACGTAGACTTAGGATTACAAAACCCTTGCCATATCGTTTGTTATCATCCAAAGAAGCCATGCACTTGGTATGTATATACCCTTTAAATTACACGTCGTATACCTACATACATATCAATACAATTGAAATGTACGTCTGTCATTTCAAAATAAATTAGTTTGACATTTAGTTACATTTCACAATAGTCAATACCTAAACACAAACTTTTGTATTACAAAAATATGGTCTGTGTGTCAGTCTTTGGAATGGCGAAACCGATTTATGATATACGATATGGGAACATATAAGCCACTTTTCATCCCGATATTCCCATGGCATCGGGATTTACGCAGAAAGAACCTCCCACGCGGATAAAATTGCGATCACAGCCATTTCAAAATAAAGAATATTGTCATAGAGTAAATTAATGCTTTCTAGATAAATCAAGAATAACACCAAGATAACAGAGCTCTTACACAACAATAACATTCCTCAAAGTCGGACACTCTTATGTCATTAAATAACACAGACAAACATGCAAATATATTATAATGAAAAACTTATTGCCACGAACAAAGCCTCGCCCGATGCAATGCATAAATTAAAATGCGCGCTTTCAAAAATACACCCACATCTCTCGAACGGCTGCACCCATGTCGATGACACTAAAACCAGCCTATAGATTAAAAAAATTGCATCCTTTTCCTAGAAAACCGCATGCAAATCTGTCGAGTATTTTACGAGTTATAGCGCATAAATAACTAAGAAATAATGTGTAAAGCAAGATCTGTGCCTGCGGTTCGCATTGGTTACATAAAGCTAGTTTCTTTGCAAAGGTCACGGGTTCGATGGCCGGGCCGTGCATTGAGGTGATCTCTCGGGGGCGCCCGACGGCTCTATTTCTATTACGTATTGTATTTTAACGCTTGCCAATGTGCATCAACCCAAATAGTAGAATAGTAGGAGTTTGTTGTCTTTTTTTAGATATTGGCCCACTCTAGGCATTTTACAAACATTCAGATCCGTAGCGACTTCTTGTAGACCATTATAAACATTTGTTCCGGTAATCGAAACCGCAACAAACAGCACAGCAGTTAATCGCTCAATAACTGCACCAACCATGATTTTTCCTCATACATATACAACGTGTAATCTAAAGGGTATATACATACCAAGTGCACAGCTTCTTTGGATGTTAACAAAAGATATGGCAAGGGTTTTGTAATCCTATGTCTACATGTGTGGAGCGTATTAGAAATTTCAATACATTGATATCAGAGACCGAATTTTTCAAATTAAGAAGAACGAAGAGAATTGTCATTTTATTGGCAAGTGACGTGGAAAGTGATGACACGGTAATATTATCATACAGTATTTTAACTCGGCCGTATCTTAGAAATAAATGCCTACAGCCGCGCGGTACGTAAACATGCGACAGGGCTGGCCGCCTCCAGCATTTTAATTACATTTGCCTACTTTGCGTTTCCATTTAGTTTTGTGATTGTAAATATACTATTTTATATAAACAAATAAAATAGTTTGTGAATTGAATAGGAAGTGTTCAATAAAAATGCATGTTGTTTTTTGATTGGTAGAAAATAATTATTAAAAAAACATGTTTATATTTTTTCTTGTAGTATTCATACACACAGTACAATAAACATCTATTATTAATAATAAAATACCACGTCTTTACTTTGAATTATACAAACTAACAAAACAAAACACACATGCCCCGAGGTTTTAACACAAGCGTACCTACCGTATCATGATTCATGAACCGCCTATAACTACCTATTTCACTAGTGTCAATCACTTTCCTTTACTCTATTCACTTTATTTATTAATCCAGACATAATTTTTTTTCCGGAGATAAAAGGAAATAATTATCCATTAAAAAGAAACACATTATGTACATACCTACTAGTAACTAAAATTATTTTAGTCTTAGGTACTGTTTAGTCCAACGTGAAACCGAACGCACCTTTTGGTTGGCAACATTCTATTGTCTATAACTTTTTTTCACTTTGACGTTTCCGTTCTCTTGCAAAACTAACCTCCGGTTGGAAGATTGAGTTTTATTCATTTTAATTGGAAATCATCTTGGATCTCACGTGAGATTAACATATTAATTGTGTTCAGTGCTTGATTGAACTTTGTAATCTCGGATTATCAAGAATCCAGTGATATTTCTTCGAACAATTACGCCATATTGACGCCATACTAAGGCACGCGCGTTGTTGGAATTAAGTGTGCTGATTGAAGACGGACCGTATTGGGAGGACTGCATCTTGGAGAACCTGTGTCCATCCACACTTGTCTTTCACTATACGTCAATTACTCATTACATATACACACACACACACGGACGCGGCCTCAAGAACGGTCGTAGCTTGTCGTCATCAGCTTCTTGGGTAAGTGACAATAATTAGTAACCATAAAGGGGGAAAAGCCCAACGGGCTATAGTGCAGCCTTGTTTCAAGAGCAACGTTAGTCTCCGCGTATCGTGGACAAGTTTAGGACACCCAGTTACCGTTGCACTGGGCCTATTGCAGTCCTGAACAAACTGGTAGCAGAGCGTGATCTTATAAGATCCACATAGTACATTGGAAGTTTTGACTATTGTTGAAAGTAGCTTTGGTTCAATTACTTAACATAACTTGTAACTCGATAAGTTCTGAATATTGCTTTGTCAGCCGGGCTCAAATAGTACTTGTAGTTTGTACTGTAATTTGTAGTGCTAGCCCCTTGGTATTGTACAGACAAGTAAGATTTATTTGTGAAATTAGGAATTATTGGTTGTATTTTGACATAATTTGGTATATTGTTGTAAAAGCTGTTTGGTATATTCATTTGATTAATAATTGAATGTCACTAGTCTGAAGTTAAAGGTTTATCTAAACAATAATCACATAGTCTAACATAATAAGACTTGAATTGTGTGTATTGGTTATTGTTTATAGTGTGATTATTGGATTGTGTTATTGGAGGTTGTCCGGAGCAATATTACACATCCTATTGTTGTATTTATTTGAGGTTGATCCAGCATTGTATTATACATTCAATTGTTGTTTCTTTGTAACTAGCCATCCTTAGCAGGCTAGATTCATATTTGGAATAAGTACAGGGTCGGATTTGAACTTTAAATAATTGAATTTGAATTTTTATTTTTGTTGAAATTATTTGGTCAGCTAACAAGTCATATTTGTTTGTTTGTTTGTTATTTTAGCCTGTTGTATTAATATTTGATTGTTGCAATGGCCTCATTAAAGGCAGTTAGGGAGTCTGCTGCCGTATTGGTCTCACAGTTGAGATGGTTCGCATCGGCGGTAGCAACGGTTGAGCGTCCGGACTTGGAGGAGCTCACCCTTGCTCGGAACAAGCAAGTGGATGAGAGGATCAAGTCAGCTGATGCTGCGCTCACACGCTTCAATGAGTACATCATGGACGTGGATTTGGCGGTGATGGACCAGGCAGCCCGCGATAAGGTTTTGGGTGACTATGACCAGATTGTCAACCTGGGGGATGTCATAGGTCAACGAGCTCGGGAAATTTTGAGGAGCCGGATGCCTGAGGAGGCCAAGCCTCAGACCTCCGTTGTCAAGGGCCCTGAACTGTTGAGTAGGCTGCCCACCCTGGAGCTGCCACATTTTGACGGTCGTTTGGACCACTGGCTGGGCTTCATTAATCTCTTTGAGAGTCTTGTGGATGCACGCTCGGACCTCGGACCTGCCCAAAAGTTGGCCTACTTGTTGTCCGATTTGGAGGGCGAAGCCAGAGCCTTGGTGCAACACTTGCCGGTGACGGACTCTTCTTACCCTACCGCTCTGGAGCTTCTCTCCAGACGGTATCAGAATAAGCGCTGTCTGGCTGATGTGCACATCGACCAGATTTTGGGGCTACCGGCCATCGCCAGCATGTCGGCGTTGCGCACTGACCTGCTGAACCCGTTGGTATCAGCGACCCACGCCTTGCGACGCTTGCAGTTACCGGTGGACCATTGGTCCTACCTGTTGGTGCACATAGTGCTGCGGTTGCTCCCGGCAGAGTTGAGGTCCCGCTTTGAGCAGAGGTATGGTGGGGACAGTGCCACCCATCTTCCCCCCTTTGACGACCTCCTCAAATTCTTGGAGGACGAGTGTCGGTTTTTGGACAACACTCTTGGCGCCACGGGGTCACGCCCGCCACCTTCTCGGCCTAGAGACCAGGGACGGACTAGGGCTCGGGGGCCTGTTGAGGTTCGGCCCACCCCCCGTTTTGCTGGAGCCCGGAGTTCTCACGATTGCCACTTTTGCAAGTCCACGGGACATGTCATGGCACGTTGCTCGGCTTTTTTGAACTTACACGTAAGTGCCCGCCGCCGTATTGCCAACGCACGCCGTTTGTGCTTCTCGTGTTTGGGAGCCCACTTCCATCGGGACTGCCCCGACCCCCGTCCGTGTAGAATTTGCACGGGATCCCACCTGGAGATTTTGTGCGCCAACGCGAACCGCTCCAGCAGACCTTCTTCTGAGGAGGGTTCGCGCAGGGGGGGGTATTCCGGAGATGAGCACCGGGCTGAGGCCCGCAATTCTGCACGCCGCTCTCCACCCCCCGCGCAAGTTGTACAGGAGCCCCGCGATCGAGATTTGGTCTCCCCTTGTCAGGGAGAACGCGCGTTGGCTGCTAGGCAGCAGTGGCCGGACCAGCACCGCCACCTCTCCCCTCCGTTGGCGGAACGTCCCCGATTGGAGTCACGTCCTCCGCCATTCAGGCATCCGGTAGGATATGCCCTTCCAGCGATGGCGAGCGGCTTGGGACACCGCGCGGACGAACCATTCCAACCTTATCCTCGTCGTGGAAGAGGACAGCCTGGATGCGGCGATCGGTCGCCGCCCAGGCACCGCTAGGAAATTGCCGCCCGCCCCGCTAAAGAACCCCCCCCGATCGAGTCGATTTTGTTGCCAACGGCCTCGGTCAGGGTCTGGGGACCCTTTGGTGACTCGATTGTGGTCCGTGCCCTTTTGGACACGGGAGCCCAGGGTTCCCTTTTGTCGTCTTGGTTAGCGGGACAGGTTGGTCTGAAGGTGAACGACTTTTCAGGCAAAATTCAGGGAATTGGCGAAGCGGCTGTCACCACTGTTGAGGGAGAGACCTGGTTTGAAATCACCCCTGTGAGTTGTCCGTACCCTAAAATTGGTGCTCCTGCCCTTGTTATGCCGACTATATTGGGTAGCCATCCCGATTGTCAGTTGCCTTTGGATGTTCTACGGTTGACGTCAGGTCTGGATTTGGCTGACACCCGGTTTGATTCCCCTTGTACGGTGCATTTGTTGTTGGGTTCCGATGTTTTGGGGAAAATATTGTTGGGAAATATGACGGTCTTGCAGCCGGAGACCCCATGGTGCCACCCGAGAGGTCTGGTGGCGGTCTCAACCATCTTCGGCTTTGCGATTATGGGCCCAGTGTTGAACGTGCCCCCTCCACCTGAACCTGTCCTTGCGTTGGTGTCCGGCTCAGCCCTCTCTGACGCCGTTCAGAGGTTTTGGGAGGTTGAGGAGCCCCCTCAGGTGGCCCGCTTGAATCCGGAACACGAAGAGTGCGAGTTGTTCTATCAGAACAACACTGGTCGACTCCGCTCCGGTCGGCTTGAGACCCGGCTGCCTTTTGTTGCGGTGCGACCACCTCTTGGCCAATCCAGACCTACGGCTGAGAAAAGATTGTTGGCAATGGAGCGCCGCATGGCCAGGGACCCGGTGCTGCGGCAAAAATATGTAGAGTTTATGCGTGAGTATGCAGACTTGGGACACATGTCGGTGTCAGATTTGGATTGGCGTTCAGTAGAGCATTTCTTCTTGCCACATCACGCGGTCCTCAAGCCATCCACTGGTAAGCTGCGCACAGTGTTTGATGGGTCTGCGCGGACTTCTTCCGGCGTCTCCTTGAATGATTGCCTGCATTCCGGCCCCAAATTGTTGAGGGATCTTTGTGACGTCATCACGTCTTTTCGTCGTCATCAAGTAGTCTTTGTGGCCGACATCAAAATGATGTTCCGGCAAACGGTCATTCACCGGGATGACAGACGTTATCAGTTGATCCTGTGGCGGGAACATCCCCAGGATCCCATGATTGTGTATGAGCTCAACACGAATACTTACGGCCTTCGGTCAAGCCCCTTTGTTGCTATTCGTTCGCTTTGGGAGCTTGCGGACCGGGAGCGTTTGAGGTTCCCTCGTGCATCCGCCATCTTGAAAACGGACCTGTACGTCGACGATGTCTGTACTGGAGCTCCTACGGTGGAGGAAGCTATCCTGTTGCGTGACGAGTTGATCCAGATTCTGGCTTCCGCTGGCTATGAGTTGCGTAAATGGGTGTCCAACTCGCCAGCGCTATTGGAAGGTGTGTTGGAGGATCATAAGCAGGATCCTCATTTGTTTGAAAACGTTGACAACCCCGCCATGATGGCCGTCCTCGGCGTTCAGTACCGACCAGTTCAAGACACCTTTACGTATGATGTCGACTTGGAGTCTCCTCATACTTGGACTAAAAGATTGGTGTTGTCTACTGTAGCAAGGACCTTTGACCCTAATGGTTGGATCTGCCCGGTATTGTTCTGGGCGAAATGCTTCCTTCAGCGCCTTTGGACCGCTGAACTTGGTTGGGACGAGCCACTTCGGGAAACCCTGTTGGAAGACTGGCTCCGATTTGTATCCGTGCTCCCTGTGGTCAATAAGGTCGCGCTGCCACGCGCCATCCTCCCCCCTGGGGCTTATGCTGCCACCCTTCATGGGTTTTGTGACGCGTCCTCTCACGGTTATGCCGCCGTTGTTTATCTGCGCACCGTCAATGCTACGGGCCAGGTGAAGTTGTCACTGGTCATGGCCAAGAGCAAAGTGGCCCCCCTCCGGACGGCATTGACCATCCCTAAGTTGGAGTTGTCAGGGGCGGTGCTTCTTGCGCGTCTCCTAAATCACGTTGCGCACACCTTGGGTGGAACCGTTGACATTCGGGCTTCTTACGCCTGGACGGACAGTCAAATTGTTTTGTGTTGGTTGAAGACGTCCGTCCACTCTTTGGAGGTCTTTGTTGCGAACCGAGTGTCGCAGATTCAGGGCTCTGAAACGCCTTTGATTTGGAGACACGTGCCTGGTGACCTGAACCCGGGCGACGTGGCCTCACGCGGGTGCATGGCCCCCCACTTGATTGCTCACCCCCTCTGGTGCGGGCCGGACTGGCTGACTCGCCTCGAGGACGATTGGCCTCGAACGCCAGTCTTGATGTCGGATCCTTTGCCCGGACTTAAGGTGTTCGCTGTTAGAACGAAGGATCCTCCGTTTGATCCTGACCTTTTGTTGAATCGATACAGCTCCCTCGACAAATTGTTGAACGTCACCTCGTGGATCCGGCGTTTTGGCCATAATTCTAGGAATCCAGGGGACAAGCACCTGTCACCAGTTCTCTCTCCTCAAGAGCGACAGGAGTCACTCCTCCTTTGGGTCCGCTCTGTGCAGGCTGCACACTTTGAGAAGGAGATCGAGGTCCTGAAGTCTGGTAGGGTTAAGTTGTCGGGAGCTGTTAGTAAGCTGAATCCCTTCTTGGATAAGACGGGTCTTTTACGTGTTGGAGGACGGTTGAGGCACTCTAGCCTTCCTTATGGGGCCCGTCACCCCCTTTTGTTGCCCAAGGAGGGCCACTTGGTACAATTGCTGGTGACTGATCGTCACGTTAAAAACTCGCATGCCGGTTGCAATGCGCTGTTGGCTATTCTGCAGCGAGAATTTTGGATTTTGTCGGCTCGTCGTACTATTCGTAGCATTGTCTTCCGCTGTATGCCGTGTTATCGGACTAAGGCCTCCACTATGCAGCCCCTAATGGGAGATTTGCCGGCTGATCGTGTCAATGAGGCGAGGCCCTTTGCTGGCGTCGGAACGGACTTTGCTGGTCCCTTTTCGGTGAAGACGTCCACACTTCGAAATAGTAAAATCGTCAAGGCTTATTTGTGTGTTTTCGTCTGCCTGTCAACCAAGGCAGTACATTTGGAGCTGGTGACCTCCCTCTCGACAGAGGCCTTTGTGGCGACCTTGGACAGATTTGTGTCTCGCCGTGGGTTACCTTCTTTGATTAGGTCTGATTGCGGTACGAATTACAAGGGTACAAGTAACTATTTGAAGGAGGTATACGCCTTCCTTAATGAGAGCCAGGTTGACATTGGTAACAGTTTGGCCCGCCGAGGGGTCACTTGGTTGTTTGACCCGCCAGCCTGCCCCCATTGGGGGGGTATTTTTGAGGCCGCGGTGAAAGCGGCAAAGGGACACTGGCGGAGATTGTTGGGAGACACCGTTCTCACCTTTGAGGAACTAGCTACGGTATTTTGCCGCATTGAAGCTGTGTTGAATTCGCGCCCATTGTGCCCGCTCTCTTCGGACCCGAATGACTTGGAGGCTCTAACACCGGGCCACTTCTTGATTGGACAGCCACTTGTCGCCTTGCCGGAGTACCCTTTTGTTGATGTGAGCCAAAATCGGCTCTCGCGGTTTCAGTTGGCGCAACAGCTCGCTCAGAACTTTTGGAAGCGTTGGAGCTTAGAGTATCTGCACATCCTCCAGCAACGCGTCAAGTGGACGGATAAAACTCATCCGCCCAAGATCGGAGACCTCGTCCTGATTAAGGATGCCAACCTGAAGCCTTTGTATTGGCGCATGGGGCGCATTCTCAATTTGTTGACTGGCACCGACGGGGTCCCTCGTTTTGCTGAAGTTTTGGTGGACGGATCCATCATAAAGAGAGCGGTCGCAACTTTGTCAAGACTTCCAATTGATTAGCGGACGGGTAGGCCCGTCCGGGGGGGGTAGATGTTTAGTCCAACGTGAAACCGAACGCACCTTTTGGTTGGCAACATTCTATTGTCTATAACTTTTTTTCACTTTGACGTTTCCGTTCTCTTGCAAAACTAACCTCCGGTTGGAAGATTGAGTTTTATTCATTTTAATTGGAAATCATCTTGGATCTCACGTGAGATTAACATATTAATTGTGTTCAGTGCTTGATTGAACTTTGTAATCTCGGATTATCAAGAATCCAGTGATATTTCTTCGAACAATTACGCCATATTGACGCCATACTAAGGCACGCGCGTTGTTGGAATTAAGTGTGCTGATTGAAGACGGACCGTATTGGGAGGACTGCATCTTGGAGAACCTGTGTCCATCCACACTTGTCTTTCACTATACGTCAATTACTCATTACATATACACACACACACACGGACTTGGCCTCAAGAACGGTCGTAGCTTGTCGTCATCAGCTTCTTGGGTAAGTGACAATAATTAGTAACCATAAAGGGGGAAAAGCCCAACGGGCTATAGTGCAGCCTTGTTTCAAGAGCAACGTTAGTCTCCGCGTATCGTGGACAAGTTTAGGACACCCAGTTACCGTTGCACTGGGCCTATTGCAGTCCTGAACAGGTACCTTTCAAAGTTTCCAGGTAATCTAAAAAAAGTTATCTCTTGATGCGTTATTGACGAATTCATGCA
The DNA here is from genome assembly GCA_943138885.2 of Tholera decimalis. NCBI lineage: Eukaryota > Metazoa > Arthropoda > Insecta > Lepidoptera > Noctuidae > Tholera > Tholera decimalis. The sequence goes on along the minus strand of OW964548.2, from coordinate 1,598,003 downwards.
ACCAAAAACTGCACAATATATCCTACTCGTCATATTAAATATGTACTTGAACTTATATATTGCGAAAAATCGCGCAGTTATTGTTAAAAAACAACACACCGTCCGTTCATCACTGCGGCACAGTCGCCGGTCGCGACTGTCATCATCCCGAGCGCACCCCGAGATCGAGGCGCGTAGGTATAGCTCGCGCTTCGTCCGTTTGTTTGTATGAAGTCGGAATACTGTATACATAATATTACCGTGGTGATGACCCTCATAGTGTTGTGACACGTTTGTTATTACTGGTATTCAAGAAACATATGAAACCAATAATTTGGGGTCAATTCTGTGAGTCACTTATTTTGACCTGAAACTTTGCATAGAGACTCCATACCAAATGTTGTCTTCAGTCCTTTTGGATAGATATGGGGTTTTCGTTACACGTTGTATAAAATTGGAATTAAGAGCCAAATTACTAGTCTTAACTAGTTTACAGTAATTATCAAAACAATAAAGAATACGCGTAAAAGTATTTAATAGAATAGAAACGTAAGAAAAGGAAAATAAAAATGCTCTAAGAGGGATACATAGCTAGAATATACTTTATTATACACCAAAATTAACCACACCTAATTAGCATTTTTTCCTATAATTTACATTTCTTTTTCTAACATAATTTGCCGAACCGAAAAAAGAAAATCACTATGGCGATGACTATCTCGTGATTTTATACAACGTGTAATTTAAAGGTATATAGGGGAAATACGTACAAAATGACATATATGTACAACACGACATAGGCGGGTTATTTTGATTTTGGCGGACTTTAACCCGAAATTGACAGTGGCACCACGAGGCTGTAACAGCACTCTATAATCTGTTAAATTTTGAACGCATTCATTTCATTCGTCTTGGTGTCATGGCTGATGACAGGTATTCACACGTTACGAGTTTTTTTTCATACTGATAAAGTTTTTGTTCAAATGGCAAGTTTTTTGCTATTGTGTCTATTTATGTGGAATTTGCTTCATTCCTCATACACTTATCTCCAAATTAAGCAACAATTTTTTGGAAAAAGAGTTCTTTGTAAATTTATTTACGTATGTTATTGTTTTAAAATGCTCTACGGACAAAACGACATACATATGTAACGGACAAAATGGCATAGGTAACTTTTTCAGATACCAAAATGACACGCAATTTTTAACGAATGGCTTATCGGCAATCTGGGGGTATGGAGTCAATGAAAAAAGCCATCGAGACAGTTCGAGATAAAAAAACGGGCTGGTCATAGGCCTCAAAAAAAAATTGGTGTTCCTCAAACAACTCTTCGCAGGCATGTTTTCGGCACTAATAAAACTTTGGAGCCCAAAGCTCGGGGCAACAAAGAAAAAACGCAAAGCCACTAAAAATATATTTGAAAAAATGATGAGGAAGAAGATTTTCCTAATATTTCTCATGACGATGAAGAGGGCTGTGTTTGCATTTACTGTAACGACCTTTATTCAAGATCTAAACCCGGAGAAGGCTGGTTGCGGTACTTACAATTCTCGCTTTGGGCTCACGGTTCTTCCGCTGATGTTTCAAGAAGAACTAAGCGTTTCATTTGCGAATTATGACATTAGTTTTGTAGCTATTATATGTATGTCATTTTGTCCATTAGCAATATGTCATTTTGTCCGAAGCATATGGACAAAATGGATTATGATTGATCTCAATTAAATATTTTTTGTCTTTTTTTGTGTCGATTTTATGCTAAAAACGATTATGAGTTTCGATCATTTAAGGACCAAAGCTGATTGTTGTAAGCCATGGATGTGCTGTGAACTACCAATAAAAAGTAATGATACAAAAACAAAACTATATGTCATTTTGTACATACTTCCCCTACATACCAAGTGCACGGTTTCTTTGGATGATAATAAACGATATGGCAAGGGTTTTATAATCCTATGTCTACATAAATAAATAAATAAATATCGCTGGACATTACACACAGCGCCATCTAGTGCCACACTAAGCAACGAGGCTTGTGTCGTGAACACCAGATAGTTGATATACTACATAGATACTTTTTTTTTTGTAAATACATACTTATTGTACATATAAACATCCATGACTCGGAAACAAAGGTCCATGCTCATCACACAAACATTTGCTCCTACCGGGATTCGAACCCGGGACCCTAAGAACGTAAGGCAGCCTCAGTACCACTGCGCCATTATACATTATTACAGTATAATAGAAATTTCAATACATTGATACCAGAGGCAGAATTTTCAAATTAAGAAGAACGAAGAGAATCACCGTGTTATTGGCAAGTGACGTGGAAAGTTATCGACCCTCATAGTGCTGTGACACGTTTGTTATGATTGGTATTCAAGAAACATATGAAGCCGATAATTTGGTATCAATTCTTTGAGTCACTTATTTTGAGCTGAAACTGTGCATAGGGAATCCATACCAGATGTTGTCTTCAGCCCCTTTGGATAGATATTCCGTTACACGTTGTATAAGTTCTCACAGAATCGTAAGCAGAGGAATTATTTTTATTTAATCATTTATTATCAGGTTACAAAGACCCGTAGATATATGTATACCTTAACCTAAAGTATACGTAATATTAATTATGTCAACAGACCCACTATTGACGGCACAAGTACTTCACTTTGACTTCGATCTCAATTAGCTGACTTGTATACAGAGTACCTAGTTTCACCACAAATGAGTGCCTGCACGAACTCTTGCGCAACGCGATAGATGACACGGACAGTGAGAACTCGTGTTTGTTTTGAGGCAAATTAACTGTTTTTTTTTTTACGTTATTGTCACATTTTTTCGTCGCATATCATAATTAACCTGAATATTTTGCGATTTTTGAAGCTTAACCTACATTAAATGTCTATGTATTAGACATCAGTGATACACAGACCTTACAAAAGGATACTTTTCATCATGATCATGACTGACAATTCCTATTTGGCGCAGCCGCGAGGTACACACAATACTATTTTTTTATAAAACAAGTTTTATTTTATTTCTTGTATTTTTTGTATGCCCTAAATTGGGTCTAATAAATGTATTATCTTTCTATCTTTGTTTCTTTTCTTTCCTTAAATACAGGCCTCCAACTAGTTCAGGAGACGAGGTCTTTCAAAACTGCCACAATGTAATATTTTTTTTTAAATAATATTATTTATTAGGTTGTAATGATTTATCACAGTAATTTTGATCGGAGACCCTTAGGCTAGGAAGAATCTTGTGTCCATTAGTTTGTGCTAAAAGCTAGTCTAGTTTTCCCAATGAACTTTATAGTGTGAGCTAAGACGAAAAAAGTAAAAAAAAAGCATTTTTTTTATGATGAGTTTACCTGTATTATTTAATTTATTTACATTATTTCGATTTGGATTTGAGTTATCTCAAAGTTGACGAATGAATTATAAATTAAGATACATTTTATTTATATTATATACTTAAATCAGTGTGCACCTATCTACTTTAACTTCTGTAACTAGGTAAGCTTGCTTCATCTTCGACCACATCATCGCTTAACATCAGGTGAGATGGTGGTCTAACGCGAACCTACCAACAATTTAAAAAGTAACCTATTCACTCTTCACTTAAAGACCCCCAGATTATTGTTACTATTTAAGCATATACGTGGTTTTAAAATCCCAGTTGTAATGGACATCAGAATCATCACATCTGATAATTTTAACTACACTAAAAGCTTGTTTCAAAATTCTCCTTTTCCAAAAATATTCCCCTCTACTACTGTCTTTCATAGATAGTAAAAAGTTTAATTAGCAACTTTTGGCATCAGTAACGGAACTGTAAGTCACGTCCACCATCGGGCGATCGCTCTTAGCTTGTGGGGGAGGGGGTGGGTTGTTGTAGTTTTACCAGTACCTGTATTCCTGTAATCTATACTAATATTATAATTTAATATTAATAATACTAATATTAAAAAGATTTCTTTTTCGGTGGGAAAATTATCAAAACATTCCCATAACCTCGACCAATCCGTAAACTCCTACCACAGTCTTTACCTTTTTTAAACATTATTTTATTAATAAGTAGACAAAGCCTAAAAAGCCTCAAAGCCTCAAAAGCTCGCGTTTAACCACCATCTCACCTGATGGTAAGCGACGATGTGGTCGAAGAAGAAGCACGCGTACCTAGAAGTTATCTATTCACTCTTGACTTAAAGACCCCCAGGTTATAGCTATCAGGAAACAGCCTCCAAATAAAACACAGACTACAAATGTAAGCGGTGTTACAGTCAGCAAATAAATCTTTATTTTCTTTATTGGGCCTTGCATTCTGAGATGACGGTCAAAAGCAAGCCGCGTATATTTTTTTTATAGGCCCGGTATGGCACCTGTAATCTAAGTTGAAGCACTCTTACCTAGAAGTAACCACTCACTATTGACTTAAAGGCCACCAGGTTATAGCTATCAGGAAACACAGACTCCGGCAGAGAATTCCACACCTTAGCTGTACGCACAATGAAACTATTCCTAAAACGTTTTTTCTATCTGTATAAATTTTTAGATAGATATATTCTTTATTGTACACCATAACAGTAACACAATAAGGACTTTACAACTGAAAAAGGTGATACAATGTGCGGTCTTATCGCTAAAAGCGATCTTTTGCAAGACAACCTTTGTATTTGACACAGGAGAAAATAAATACGCGGGTAGTCCACGGTGTACTATTTATCTATATAAAAACAATAAATAACATTCTCAAAACATATATATACATATAAATATAAAAAAAGAAACAAAGACATACATAATAACAACAATTTAAGATGAGAAAATAAATATCCTTTACCTAGTATTTTTAGGGTTCTGTATCGTAATAAATCTGACACGGATCTTTCCATATTGCGTAGCTGTAAGGTTTTGGAGGTCAGGTAGGCAGACGCTCAATGTGAAATATTTGTACTCAGCTGCATCCGGTTAGACTCGGCCCCAACGTGGTTGAGAGAAGGCTAAGCTAAGCTAAGCTAATGATGACCGTTAAAAAACGGAACCCTCAAAGGTTCACCTTGTTTTCTGTCTGTCCAACCGCCGTCAGATAAAACCCTTTTTCTCAGGAACGGGTAAAGGAACTGAAATTTACACCAGATAATCAGGATCGGTTTCTTCAGCTGTAAAAATGTTTTAATATATCTAAAAATTCTTTAAATGATTTTAATGACATTATTCTTATGTTCGTATCTTTTTTATTTTTATATTCTTAATATTATTCTTTTCTTTTGACATAATGTTTTTTTCTTTTCTTTTTGTTTATATTTGAAGACATAATACGTAATTAAATAAATATAAAAATTATATTTCATTAAATGTATGGACATTTGTACAGCTTTTTTGATATAACATGGAGAGCTTGTTTTTTTTCTTTCAATTGTACCTACCTATGTTAACAAATTAATACAAAGTGTAAGTCAGACTCGCCCATAAAGGGTTCCGTAGTAACTACGCAAAATAACTTTGGTTTTCATAGTGTTTGTATGAATTACAAAGTTATATTTACGGTTTTAGAAAATATGCTATATCTCAAAAACTGATGACTCAATCTCGTTCAATCTAATTTTAGTTGAAAGTGTACATTAAGATCTACAGCATATATTTTTTATAGATTTTTCACTTTATTATTATAGAAGTTAGAGGGGGGACACATTTTTCCACTTTGGAAGCGTATATCTTTTAAACGATAAACTTTATGAAAAAGTCATTTTAGAAACCTGGATATCATTTTTAAGGACCTTTCTATAGATACCACATACGAATAGGTTTAATGAAAAATAAAATCTGTTACAGTTTCATGTATGGAGATTGGAGAGCCTTGAGAGATTGTTATTTGTTATATTTTTTTTTCATTTTTTCTTAAAATCGGAAAGCGGTTTACAGAATACATTTACTTACCAAATTTCACATGTATAGTCTTAATAGTTTCGGAATAAAATGGCTGTGACATACGGACAGACGGACAGACAGACAGACATGACGAAACTATAAGGGTTCCGCTTTTTGCTATTTGGCTACGGAACCCTAAAAATCTAATCTCGTAAGTGTACGCGATGAAAAGTTTATGTGATTATTTTCTTTATAAGAAAACACGTAATGCGGATAGAGTTCCCATTACCAGCAACAACTAAGCTAAATATGCTTGTGTCTGGAATGAGTTCACAGCAATAGTGTAAAATGCGGGGTTTGAAACCGCGACCGCTCGATCCTATTGCTACTTTTAGTTTTTTTTAGTTAGTTCCAAATTTGCATATTTAAATAAGCTTGTACTGAACCCTCTGTGCACGAGTACTACTCAGAATTAGCTGGTTCTTTTTTCGGGTAAAGTAAAATATCAATGAGCCCTTTCATTGTTGATAATTTATTCCTTACATAGCAGTACACTCATTTTTAATTTCTGCGCTTTTGGAATACTTGATTAAACTGCATTAAATGTCAGTCAATACTTATCAATCTGTGACTGAATAAACCACGAAATGAACAGACTAAGTAATTACAATCTGATCAGTTGATGTACTCTAGATACATAGAATCAATTCGTAATTAATTAAGCCGCGTCCTTAGTAAGAGATGCACTAAGAGCTTCTACATTAATTAGTTATGTTAATATTGGGCTTTGAGACCTGCCTCTCCCTCGCGCGTTCCGCCACCCCCCTCGATGGCATAACTGCTTCGCAGAAAGAGGTGACTGCTTCCCATGCCTCCTCGCTCCGGACCATGGATTGAACCAGGGCCGGGAGCGGGTCACCGCCTATCGCCCCTACGAGGACACGGCGGAGCTCTGCTCAAGCAGGGCAAACCTCCACTGTGTGTCCCACCGTGTCCTCAGGGCGAGCTACTGGGCATACGAGGTAAGCGAGGTGAAACACTAACATTCAGTTGTATCCGGCCAGACTGTAAGACGACCATCACATAGTTAGGAAAAGGTAAAGAAAGTGATGATATAACCCTCACAAGTCAAATCATATGAGAACTATATAGATAAAGTGATAGCGACTGAAAAAAAAAGATCTTTTGAGGAAACAAGAACACAGATTAGTGAATGAATGAATGAATGAATGATGTTTATTTTGCAAATGGGTTATAAATAACACTTTTACACGTCATTTTTTTTTCGAAAATGTAAACTAGATGAGGCCAGTGTTTCCTAACTAACTACTCTGAGAAGAAACACTGAAACAAACTCAGAGATCAACGTCTCTCTTTAAAGTCCATACAATGTGTAGTAATCAAATCATATGAGAGCCATGTAGGTTTATGCCTGTGGCGCCCTTTAAAGGACAGAATCATACAGATTTGAGCAAGCCCGTCCAAACAGTGCAAGCATTTGTCAAATATCGCGTAGCTCAACTTATATCTTAAGGAGCTTCAACGATTTGACGAACAATACCAAAGTTTCTCAGCCCACCCAAATGATTTTTGGATAAAAATATAAAGGCCGTATAAAGCACTCAAACTGCCAGACAGTGCGGTAATCTAACAGTGCGGTAATCTATTAATAATATTTGTTGTAGTGTGTTATGTGTATATGTGTTGTAGTGTGGACCTGTCCAGACAGTGCTAGCATTTGCCAGGTATCGTGTAGCTCAACTTCGAACTATGGAGCTCAATGATTTGACGAATCTATATAATAAAAATGAATCGCTAAATGTGTTGCTAAGCGCAAAACACGAAAACGGCTGGACCGATTTGGCGGATCTTTTTTGTTGTGTTTGGTTTTGTCAGGAGAAGGTACTTAAGAAAAAAAATGTAGGAAAGGTTTCAAGGATAGGGGTAGGGGTAGGATAGGTTATCGGTAGGATAGGGGTAGTGGTATCGGTTGGGTAGGGGTAGAATACCACGCAAACGAAGTCGTGGCGGGTCAGCTAGTAATGTAATAAAACCTTGCGGGATGCAAGATAGTTGAGACGTTTCTCTAGTACTCGCCAAGCTCAACTGAGTATTTTTCGTTGGTAAAAATATATACAATGAACAAGGAGACGTCTATGTGTCACCTCATGTACCAATCGAGTGCTCCCTCCCGTAGCCCTTGCATTTTCCCGAGGGATTATCATCAAATTACTCTTCCAGCTTTGGGTGGAATAGAAGTAAGTGTTAGACTTTTACTGACTTAAAAACTATTCAGTTCCTACGGTTGTTCTTACGTCCAGGGCTTCGGTATCTCGTTAAAACATTCCCACGATCCCTGTTTTCCCGTAGCCCTGACCAGATCATCTTTCCATTACCCAATCTAGAATAAACAGCTTATGAATCTGACGAAAACATATAAAAAAAACGACACACTAAAGTAGGTACATGACACTCAATACAACGTACAAAAAATCAGTTCAATTAACTTTATTTCAAAGCAAGTTATGCTGCAATAAGAAACACAACTTACAAAAAACGCGATGACTCAATTATCGTAATCTAGTCCCACTACACTCGAATGAAATCATAACAAACACTTTGCGGTTAGCCGCGAAATTCTTGCGGTTTTAATGTCATGCTGGTCAGAACAAAATTGAGTGTGCTTTTAATGAAAGGCGAATGAATCAAATTGCTGCCTTTATGGGGGATTAAATGCCCCTTTTGGCGTTTTTTTTCTGAAAAGGGAATGAAGCCGAATAGAGTATAAAACATAGCCTGTATGATTTTTAGGATTCCGTAGCCGAATGGCACAAAACGGAACCCTTATGTCTGTCTGTCTATCCATCCATATGTGACAGCCATTTTATTCTAAAACTATAAGGATTATACAGTTGAAACCGGACGTTTAATTTTTTCAGTGCGTTAAGCCGCTGGTGCTGTCTGCCATTTTTAAATCTTTGACAATCTTTACTGGTGGTAAGATGCCAGAAAATCTGACTCTGGTATTATCAAGGAGTTTTGGAGGTCAGATGAGTAGTCTTTTTTTTAATTACTATTGATAATAGGCTCGCGTTTGACCACCATCTCACCTGATGGTAAGTGATGATGTGGTCGAAGATGGAGCACGCTTACCTAAAAGTAACCTATTCACTCTTGACTTAAAGACCCCTAGGTTATAGCTATCGGGAAACACAGACTCCGGCAGGGAATTCCACTCCTTAGCCGTACGCACAATAAAGGTATACCCGAAATGTTTTGTGCGTATGTGTGGGATGTCCACCATGTAACGATGGCGCTTCGCCGTTTGTCTTGTATTCCGATGATGGAACGGGCTCGGCAGAATTAAATTGTGTAATTCCATCGCACACTCCCCGAAATGTAACCGATAGAAAACCGTTAGACTAGCAACTCGTAGTTGCTCCATGTAACACTAATTTAATTATTTATTAATTCGGTCAACATAAATCCATGCTGTTAGTAAGTATACACGCTTAAAACTAATGTTAGTATTAAAAACAAATACAAGTTAAAAAGAAAACGAATAATTAAGTAGTTAAGTATATCTTGTATGAGGTTTTCAGAATCCTATCACTGAACCGCAATCTGGTGCAAAAAGGCCTTTCTCGTGAAACGCATCAGTTTGGTACTGCGCAAACGTCTCAGACACACTAAATTAGCGCTAGTATTCGGCTGCATCCGATTAGATTCACAAAAGAGCCGCTGTGGTTAAATTTATTTCACGTCAATAAGTTAAGCATATTGCTTCATGAAGTAGTTCTTCCATATCAAATATTAAGCAGTTTTAAAACATGGAGCTTGTCTTTGTTTACCTTTCAAATGTGTTTTCCTACCATTAAAGTTCTGTCTACCAGTATATAGCCCTCCGCTCAATTTCAACCTTCAAAACTTTTATTTTCAATAGCTGCCTATTATTTATGGATTTTGTGGTCCGAAATAAAAAGATTCTATTCTATTCTATTCTATTCTATTCTATTATGCCGTCAATTAGTAGAGAAACTAGTAGACAGACTGCATGCAAATCCCATTTGATTGATGAGAACGTACACTCACCGGAGTGGTCTATTTGCAGGAAATGATCGGCAGTTGTACCACCGCCGACGATGAACGAGTAGCGAGTAGAGCTGGCATCTGAAAACGAGTTTGTGAGCAGCGAGCGAGTAGTTACGATAGTTCAGTCGCTGAGCTATCATCTGCGTGGTCTCTCAGCGTGAGTTCTGACCGCCAAGTGATCGCTGAACGAGTATTATCTTTGACAGCTCTAGTCGCTCAGCGACAAAACTAGTGTGTACAGTCAGAGAGCAACTATTAATATACGCATCTCTTTCGTTTACACGGAATGTGTATTTTTATTTCATTTGGAATTGTATATCATTGTGCGTTTCTTGAGTGAGTAAATCGCCGATAGTTTGTCGTTTACTCGGCGGCAGTGGACAGCTGCCATAATGTGTGCACACCGTACAAATGAGACACCGGTAAGCCCAAAGCTAGAAGTAAATGACTGACGTCGGCGTCGGTCCGGGGATGGCTGAGCATTTTTATGGTTTTAAGCGTCAATAGCCTAATGGATAAGTGGGACTTGTGATCGACAGGTCGCGGCTTTGAACCCCACCCATTATACGATTGCTGTGAACCCACTCCAGACACAAGCATATTTAGCTTAGTTGGAGGGGTTAACAAGATTGCTGGTAATGCGAATTCTACCCTCAATGCTTGTTCTTACTTTTAAGAAGAGAATAGAGATCCCTTCGTAGTCCTGTCATTAATAACACTAGATAATAAGCTATCAGATATAAGTGACAGTTTATGGTCCAAAATAAAAAAAATGATTGATTAACGTCGTAAAATTAGGTATGACATTAAGTTTCAGGGTAGCCGCTGCGCTTGTCACGCGCCCTGCGTCGTCCCCTTTCACACAAACAAGAGTATCCAGTACAGATGACCTCATGTGCCACATTTCATCTAAATCCGTATAGCCATCAATACAATAACTAACAGACTAAATTTAATTCGCATTTTTTAATAAATTAACAGTCGCGCGGGTCTTTACTCCCTTGGAATTTATCACAATAAAACTTCTCTCTTTTGCAGTCTGCTAAAAATAACAAAACCTTCCTCAAGCTTCTACCTACTTTCGTACCAAATTTCATCCAAATACACCCAGGACATGTAAACAAATGAACATATAAACTTTTTTGCTTTATAATAATAAGTATAGATATAATACGTATGTAAGAATGTATTTGAGTTGTAAGTGCACCTAATATCGTAAATAGCTCTAAATATTATCATAAGCTATTAATCACAAACGTTTTGCGGTTAGCCACCGATTTCTTGCGGTCAGATCACGTAACTATGCTAGAATAGGTCTGTGGTGCACAGCAAGATAGGCGATAAAAAGATGTTCCTATGCTAGCAAGAAAAAATTGACGACAGTCTATCACAGTACACAAAGAGTAAAAAAGTACCTAATGAGAGATGGATGGATGGGGATGGGAGAGATGGTAGATTACCATTGGGGAGTTATTAGAAAACTATTGTGGTGGCTATTTTGCGAGTCTTTTTTTTAATTAAGTTGATTGGATCTGCTTAATTTTGGAGTTTTGGACGAGATATTTTTCGGAAATAATAATAACAGTGTTATTTTAACGAATTTAAAGTAGTAGTACATGGATAGATAGATAATATACTCTTTATTAACATAATATAATCTATACTTATAATAAATCTGTAGAGAGGTCAATTCTGTACATGAAATATATTTCCAAAATAACTATCAGGGGGTGATTAGGGATCGATACTGATGCCAAAAATGCAATCAGTAAAATTTTTGTCTGTCTGTCTGTCTGTCTGTGTGTCTGTCTGTATAACCGTTATAGAAACAAAAACTACTCGACGGATTTTAACGAAACTTGGTACAATTATTTTTCATACTCCTGGGCTGGTTATAGTATACTTTTCATCACGCTACAATCAATAGGAGCAGAGCAGTGAAGGGAAATGTTGGGAAAACGGGAGAAGTTACTCCATTTTTAAGCTTCCGTCGCGTGTGCAACCTTAATGGTTAAAGCTACACAGAAATCATTTATGACAGAAATGTTCTGCTTAAAATTATATAAAAATTATCCCACGACAGCATATACCTATCTTTTATGGTTGACTCACAATAACACGTGAAACTCCCGATAGCTTAGCAGTTCGAAGCTTTCTGATTATTATTCTGCTCCGAAATTTAAAACCACCACAACTTTGCAATGGAACTCGGCTAAAAGTAACCCAGTTGCAACAAAATATAATTGAGGCTCAAATTTTAACAGGTTGCTGTGCAGGAGAAACCGTCTTTATTCCCAGAATTCCCATAATACCAAATAATTTTCCATTCCAATTTAAAAGAACGCGATTCCCAGCATCGGTGTGTTATGCAATGACAATTAATAAGGCTCAAGGGCAGACTTTTCGTGTTGCTGGAGTAGATCTCGGTGTCAGTTGTTTCTCGCATGGTCAGTTGTACGTCGCTCTTTCCCGGGTTAGCAGTTCTAGAAATCTTTATGTACGTGCCGGACGGGTCAACTTTCAACATAGTTTACCCGGAAGCTTTGCGCTGAAGTATTGTCGTTCTATAGGTACTTAAGCCTCATGTGAACGTGATCTAAACAATATTACCAATACATTAACTTAATAACACACAAGGAGTTACACGCTGACGGAGTCGCGGGCACAGCTATTAACAATAATATTGTGCGGTTCGGTATTGCGATATTTTTTTCAAGAGTATTATAGATTGACATTGACATATTATATTTCCCTACTAAATTACGAAAGTTAATCTGTCTGTTACATCAAAATCACTGAACCGTGAGGAAGGACATAGGCTACTTTTTTTTACGAAAAACGACGGAAACGTGGACGAAGTCGCGGGCAACAGCTATCTATGCTAATAATATAAGGCTGAAGAGTTTGTTTGTTTGTTTGTTTGAACGCGATAATCTCAGGAACTACTGGTTCGAATTGAAAAAATATTTTTAATTAAATAGTCAATTTATAGAGAAAGGCTATAGGCTATATATCATTACGCTAAGGCCAATAGGAGCGGAGCACCAATGAAGAATGCTTCAAAATCGGGGTTAAATTTAACGTTAGCCCAAAGTAACTATTCCACGCGGACGAAGTCGCGGGCAAAAGCTAGTAAACAAATAAGGACTTAACAATTAAAAAGGGTTATATAATGGGCGGTCTTATCGCTAAAAGCGATATTTTAGAGACAACCTTTGGATGGATTCGACACAGAAGGAGAAAATAAATAAGCGGTACATTAGCCCTATTAAAGATTACAAAACAAACTTTTGCATAGTCAGCCCCAACAGCATCCTGCACACTATAGCGGACAGGTGGGACAGCCCTATAGGTACTGGGACATTGGATACGCCTACATGCCACTGTGGTGTTCAATAATAATAGTTGTTTCTGTCTTTCTGGCCCTATACTCGACATATATCACAAAACTACATCAAAGTATTTCTGACAATTGTCGGAGACAATTGTCAGTGACAATTGTCGAATTGTCATGATAATTATGCCGACTTTTGACATATTTGCAAATAGTTTTGTTTTATGAAGCTAAATGAGGGTAGAATAGAAAAAATCGAGTTATTGATGTTTGTAATATGCAAAATGAACAAATTGTTCAACCAATACATTTGAGTGCTGCTAATGCTGACAAGTTAACGATATTTTGCAAAGAGCTGTAAATGAAAATCTTTAAGTATAATCAATCATGCATTCATTATAATAATTAAATAAATTTTTCATTCAAATAGTTGTATTAATGACTTTAGAACTCTAATTGCCCCCTTATCAAATACTTCGCCCGTATTCATCAGTCATTTCAATTATTCATCATCAATTGTTCATTCCAAGTATTCGCGCTCTGGAAAACGATTAAACAAATCACCAATACTTGCAAAAAGAAAATTAGCCCGGTTGAACTGTTGGGTATCAGTGATAATGCAATGACATCCGTAAACGAAATGTGTAGATATTTTAGTAATATAGGTACTAACTTGGCAGGAAAAATCTTGTCCCAATCTCACCAACCTTCAAACCCACTTAGGAGATCATGCCAAAATATGGGATCCAGGACTGCCAGCTCTCTGGTGATTCTTGAGGTTGATGAATCAGAAGTGGAGTCCCTCATTCTGCAACTTCGAAATGACTGCGCAATAGGCTGGGATGGCATATCTCCTCTAGTGCTAAAGAGTTGCCGCCAAACCTTGACGCCACCATTGACGTATATCTTTAACTGCTGCCTTCAAAAAGGCATCTTTCCTGATGCGCTAAAAAAAGCTATCGTCCATCCGATCCATAAGGGAGGGAACAGAAACTGTGTCAACAATTACAGACCCATATCGGTCTTATCAGCACTCTCTAAGATACTAGAAAGAATCCTAAACAATGGTTTAAAAAAATTCCTCAACAAATATCAACTCATTGCTGATAATCAGTATGGTTTTCGCACAGGAATTTCAACTGAAGATGCAGTTCTTGACTTAACGCAGTTCGTTGCTGGGAAGCTTGACAGTCGTGTTAAAAGTCTAGGGATCTTCCTAGACCTCTCCAAAGCCTTTGACACAGTATCTGTTCCCAAACTTATCTCTAAAATGGAACACCTGGGGGTACGTGGAAACACTCTTGAAATTTTCAAAGACTATCTTAACCACCGGACTCTACGGGTGAAAATTGGAGAATATATAAGTGACGAAGTAGCAACTACATATGGCGTACCTCAGGGAAGCATTCTAGGCCCCACCCTCTTTCAGATATACGTCAATGAGCTGTGCAGAATGTCCATTCCCAATTCCAAAATTATTACGTATGCAGACGACACCGCAGTCATAGTTTACGGACCAACTTGGGATAGTGTTAAGCGCTATGCAGAAGAGGCAATAACAAGAATAATGAAATGGCTAAACCTAAACCTACTTACTCTAAATTGCGATAAAACGACGTTCATTCCATTCTCTATCCGGCGTAACAATTTGCCCGAAAAGTCCTTTTCCCTAACAGCGCATATCTGCTCAAATCAATCCGCATCATGCTTATGTCCGACACTTAAAAGAACTGACCATGTAAAATATCTGGGTGTCCAAATTGACGGAGGCTTGCGGTGGGACAAACAGGTTGACGCCATTTCCACTAGATCTATGAAACTTTTGCATGTTTTCAAATCCCTTAGAGACTCGGCCACGCCCGAAACCCTGAAGATGGTGTACTATGCATTATGTCAATCTATTATTGGATATTGCATCACAGTATGGGGTGGTGCAAATATAACCAGTCTTCTGAGGGTTGAAAGAGCGCAGAGAGCCGTACTGAAGGTGATGTTGCGTAAACCTTTTCGCTATCCCACTACGCAACTATACGCAGATTGCAAAGTACTTTCAGTCCGCCAGCTTTTCGTACTCCAGTCTACTATTAGAAAACATGCTAGCGTTCCCCCAGCTGACCCCGCAAAAAGGAAGAAACTTCCGTTAAGTACCTCTCACAAAACCACCTTTGCTCGACACCAGTACTACACATTAAGTACACATATCTACAAACAAGCTCACAAAAAATTAAACATTGTAAATCTAAATAAATATGAAATAAAATCAAAATTAACTAAATGGCTACTGGAGCTTGACTATCTACAAACAGAATCCTTACTTAAGTACGTTGTCTAACTACCTACATATATCTCCAAACACGCGCTTCCACACACTTCACACACAGCAAACATCATACATACTTACACTAAACATAAACACACACACACACATCAAACTCATTTAGGAAAATTAACTTTACTTTTATTAATTATATTATTAATTATTTCTATTTAGACTGATCTTTATTCACATCATTTGTTCGGGTAGATCGGCACAGTCCACTATTGTATACCTATAGCATCTCATTTTAAGCTGAATCACTGTCTCTCAAGATGCAGGTTCCAACCTAGTTTGAGAGGCAGGGTTTCCCTTATTGTGTACAGATTACAGTCCCTAGATAGTTTTTGTATTGTGTTTCTACCAAAGCTCACTGAAATTGTTTTTATGTTAAACATTTTATGTTAAACATGTCAAATCTGTATTTTATGAAATAAAGATATATTATTATTATTATTCCCTTTATTACATTTTATACACATATTATTTACATTTTTAAATATTCCTATAAAAACAAAAAAACATTTAAAAATATAAAAAACAGTAGCCCACCGGTATCGGGAACAGGGTCCAAGCTACCGGTGGTCAGGGCTCTTGAGAGAGGAACCTCCTAACAATTCGCGCCGTGTCCAGAAGTACTGCTTTCTGGATCAAGCCCTTGATCCAGCTGCCCAACGAGAGCCTCCTAAGATGTTTTTCGAGGCTCTTGGCTATTATGCCATTGGCTGAGACGACTATCGGCACAATGATTGCTGTATCCACATCCCACATGTCAACAACCTCGTGAGCCAAGTCAAGATACTTAATTTGCTTATCTTTCTCGGCTTTCACGAGGTTCTCGTCATGAGGGACCGCTATATCAACAATCATTGTGCGACGCTCTAATCGGTCTATTACCACTATATCAGGCTTATTGGCAACAATAGTCCTGTCAGTGATGATAGACCGATCCCAGTACAGTGTAATATTGCCATTTTCGAGAACTGGGTCGGGCACATACCTATAGTACGGTACTTCTGATTCCACGAGATTGTATTTAAGAGCAAGTTGCTGGTGAACAATCCTAGCTACAAGGTTGTGTCTATGCAAATAGTCTCCGTTAGCCAGACGAGAACAACCGGAGATAATGTGACGAATGGATTCTCCCGGTTTGTGACATGCCCGACATATGTCTACCGTACCATCCTTCACAATATATTTCCGATAGTTATTCGTCATCATAACTTCATCCATAATTGCACAGACAAAACCTTCGGTTTCCCCGAAGAGGTCACCAAAACGTAGCCAGGCTACGGACGCTAATGTATCTACGTCAGACCCATGAAGGGCCCGGTAATAGCGTCCGTGAAGCTCCTTGCTCTGCCATACTTCTCTGCGGTCATTAGTATCTAATACTACAGGTTTGCGCCAATTCTCGGTACCTAAGGAGAGCGGAGTGAGGCCTTTGTCCACCGCTACCACATCTCGATGCATACCCACGTCGGCTTCTAGGAAATATTCCCTAAGGCTGCATACCTCGCGGTTGTGCAGGGTCTTTGCATTTAAAAAGCCACGACCCCCGCACTTCCGCGGGATATACAGCCTCATCACCGATGAACGTGGGTGATGCATTCGATTTGCCGTCAGCGTTATGCGGACCCGCCTGTCCAAGGCGTCAAGTTCAGTCTGAGTCCATTTGAGTATGCCAAAAGAGTACATCAATACTGGCATGACCCAACCATTGAAGGCACGCACCTTGTTTCCACCTGATAAAAAACTATTCAGTACTTTATTCAGGCGGCCAAAGAAGCGTTCCTTCAATGACTGTTTAACATAAGCAACATTGATGCCTAGTGCCTCTGACATACCCAAATACTTGTAGGTTTCAGTTGAGCCGAGGGATCTTAGGTGTATGGAATCCGAGAGTTGAGTTCCCACGGATTCCATAATCTCCCCTCGCTTTACATGCATGACCGCACATTTGTCCACCCCAAATTCCATCCTGATGGCGCTACTGAAGGTTTCCGTTACCTTCAGTAGCTCCATGAGTTGCAAGTTGCTGGGGGCAAAAAGTTTCAAATCATCCATGTAAAGCAAGTGTGATATGACCTGACCACCTCTTCTCAACTGGTAGCCTTGCCCCGAACCCTCCAGCAGTGTACTGAGAGGGTTGAGAGCCAGACAAAACCACAGTGGGCTCAGACTGTCGCCCTGAAAAATACCACGCTCAATCCTAATCGGTTCGCTGTTTTCCTGGATCTGTCGACATCCTGGATAGCAGAGGACCGTCTTCCATTGCCCCATACATGACTCAAGGAAAGTGCGGAGTATTGGATTTATTTTGTACAACTCCAACACCTTCATGAGCCATGTATGTGGAACCGAGTCATAGGCCTTCTTATAATCTATCCAACATGTCGACAGATTCCTTCGGGAACGACGAACCTGTTGGTTTATGGCAATATCGATGAGGAGAAGCTCCTTAGTACCGCGGGACCCGTTCCTACATCCATTCTGAGAAGCAGACATGATTGAATTTGTATCTATGTGATTATTAATTTTGGCTCTCAGAATGGATGTAAGAACTTTATAGACCGTCGGTAAGCACGTGATCGGTCTATAATTTTTAGGTTCCGAAGTACTGCCTGATTTATGGAGCAGGTGGGTTATTCCTGTAGTTAGGAATTGAGGTAGCGATCCTAGCTCTAAGGCAGACTGGAACTGAGCGGCCAAGCGAGCGTGCGAGCTTAGAAACCATTTAATCCAGAAATTGTGCAGCCCGTCCGGCCCTGGAGATTTCCAGTTGGATAACGGACGAACTGCACGGGTTACATCTTGGGGGCTAATCGTAATTGCCCCCATTTCTGGTATAAGATCGCACGTGCGCTTGATCTCACTCATCCAGTCACCCTCGGTGTGGCTGACAGGTACCGACCAGATGCTGCGCCAGAACGAACACATGGCGTCATCATTTGGTAGGCACGTATCAGTCACACCTTGGTCAGGTCGCTCCCAGGCCCTATAAACCCACCTTTCATTGCTTTGGAATGTGCGATTCTGAGTGTATCGCTCCACCCGCCGCTTATATCGACGAATTCGATTTGCCCATGCATAGACTTTCTGCTTCAGGAAGTCGATACGCTCTGTGACGCGGGTCAGATAATCCCGGGGACTGATATCAGTCCCCGCATACGCCCGCCTCACAAAGCGCATCACTCTAGGACGAGTGTTGCCCTGCCTGAAGCAGATAAGTTTACCAATGAGTGTTCTAGCCTCAGCAATACGACGTTCGATCCTGCCCTGCCAAGCTGGTACAGCTGGCCGAATAACTCTGTCAGTCTTTGGAAACTTGACATGAGCTACCCGACAAGCCGCTACAGCTGCACAGTATAGGATCGAATGAGTATCGGTGAGGTCTTCACTATTGTCAAAATAATTTGACAGCAGTGAATCTAGAGCACACACTAGCGCCCTATTTTTCTTATGCTTATATTTCTTATTATTATTCCATTTATTAAATCTATGTACATATAAATTACATTTTTAAATATTAATATAAAAAATAAAAACATTTAAAAATATAAAAAATAGTAGCCCACCGGTATCGGGAACAGGGTCCAAGCTACCGGCGGTCAGGGCTCCATAGAGAGGAACCTCCTCACAATACGCGCCGTTTCCAGGAGTACTGCTTTCTGTATCAAGCCCTTGATCCAGCTGCCCAACGAGAGCCTCCTTAGATGTTGGTCGAGGCTCTTGGCTATTATGCCATTGGCTGAGACGACTATCGGCACAATGATTGCTGTCTCCACATCCCACATGTCGACAACCTCGCGCGCCAGGTCAAGATACTTATTTTTTTTATCTATCTCAGCTTTCACGAGGTTCTCGTCATGGGGGACTGCTATATCAACAATCATTGTGCGACGCTCTAATCGGTCTATCACCACTATGTCAGGCTTATTGGCAACAATAGTCCTGTCAGTGATGATAGACCGATCCCAGTACAGTGTAATATTGCCATTTTCGAGAACTGGGTCGGGCACATACCTATAGTATGGTACTTCTGATTCCACAAGATTGTATTTAAGAACAAGTTGCTGGTGAATAATCCTGGCTACGAGATTGTGTCTATGCAAATATTCTCCGTTAGCCAGACGAGAACAACCGGAGATAATGTGACGAATGGATTCTCCCGGTTTGTGACATGCCCGACATGTGTCTACCGTACCATCCTTCACAATATATTTCCGATAGTTATTCGTCATCATAACTTCGTCCATAATCGCACAGACAAAACCTTCGGTTTCCCCGAAGAGGTCACCAAAACGTAGCCAGGCTACGGACGCTAATAAATCTACTTCAGATCCATGAAGGGCTCGGTAATAGCGTCCGTGAAGCTCCTTGCTCTTCCATACTTCTCTGCGGTCATTAGTATCTAATACTACAGGTTTGCGCCAATTCTCGTTACCCAAGGAGAGCGGCGTGAGGCCTTTATCCACCGCTACCACATCCCGATGCATACCCACGTCGGTTTCTAGGAAATATTCCCTAAGGCTGCATACCTCGCGGTTGTGCAGGGTCTTTGCATTTAAAAAGCCACGACCCCCGCACTTCCGCGGGATATACAGCCTCATCACCGATGAACGTGGGTGATGCATCCGATTTGCAGTCAGCGTTGTGCGGACCCGCCTGTCCAAGGCGTCAAGTTCAGTCTGAGTCCATTTGAGTATGCCAAAAGAATACATCAATACTGGCATAACCCAACCATTGAAGGCACGTACCTTGTTTCCGCCTGATAGAAGACTATTCAGTACTTTATTCAGGCGGCCAAAGAAGCGTTCCTTCAATGACTGTTTAATATAAGCAGCATTGATGCCTAGTGCTTCTGACATACCCAAATACTTGTAAGTTTCAGTTGATCCGAGGGATCTTAGGTGTATGGAATCCGAGAGTTGAGTTCCCACGGATTCCATAATCTCCCCTCGCTTTACATGCATAACTGCACACTTTTCCACCCCAAATTCCATCCCGATGGCGCTACTGAAAGTTTCTGTTACCTTCAGTAGCTCCATCAGTTGCAGTTTGCTGGTGGCAAAGATTTTCAAATCGTCCATGTAAAGCAAGTGTGATATGACCTGACCACCTCTTCTCAACTGGTAGCCTAGCCCCGAACCCTCCAGCAATGTACTGAGAGGGTTGAGAGCCAGACAAAACCACAGTGGGCTCAGACTGTCGCCTTGAAATATGCCACGCTCAATCCTAATCGGTTCGCTGTTTTCCTGGATCTGTCGACATCCTGGATAGCAAAGGACCGTCTTCCATTGCCCCATACATGACTCAAGAAAATTACGTAGTATTGGGTCTATTTTATACAACTCCAACACCTTCTTGAGCCATGTATGTGGAACAGAATCATAGGCCTTCTTATAATCTATCCAACATGTCGACAGATTCTTTCGGAAACGACGAACCTGTTGGTTAATGACAATATCCATGAGGAGAAGCTCCTTAGTACCGCGGGACCCGTTCTTACATCCATTCTGAGAAGCAGACATGATTGAATTTGTATCAATATGATTATTAATTTTGGCTCTCAAAATGGAAGTAAGAACTTTATAGACCGTCGGTAAGCACGTGATCGGTCTATAATTTTTAGGTTCCGCTGTACTACCTGATTTATGGAGCAGGTGGGTTATTCCTGTAGTCAGGAATTGAGGTAGCGATCCTGACTCTAAGGCAGACTGGAACTGAGATGCCAAGCGGGCGTGCGATCTTTGAAACCATTTTATCCAAAAATTGTGCAGTCCGTCTGGTCCTGGAGATTTCCAGTTGGATAACGGACGGACTGCACGGGTTACATCTTGGGGGCTGATCGTAATTGCCCCCATTTCTGGTATAAGATCGCACGTGCGCTTGATCTCACTCATCCAGTCACCCTCGGTGTGACTGACAGGAGCCGACCAGATGCTGCGCCAGAACGAACACATGGCGTCATCATCCGGTAAGCATGTATCAGTCACACCTTGGTCAGGTCGCTCCCAGGCCCTATAAACCCACCTTTCATTGATTTGGAATGTGCGATTCTGAGTGTATCGCTCCACCCGCCGCTTATATCTACGAATTCTATTTGCCCACGCATAGACTTTCTGCTTCAGGAAGTCGATGCGCTCTGTGACGCAGGTCAGATAATCCCGAGGACTAATATCAGTCCCCGCGAACGCCCGCCTCACAAAGCGCATCACTCTAGGGCGAGTGTTGCCCTGTCTGAAGCAGATAAGTTTGCCAATGAGTGCTCTAGCCCCAGCGATACGACGTTCGATCCTGCACTGCCAAACTGGTACAGCTGGTCGAATAGCTCTGTCAGTCTTTGGAAACTTGACATGAGCTACCCGACACGCTGCAACAGCGGCACAGTACAGGATCGAATGGGTATCGGTGAGGTCTTCGCTATTGTCAAAATAATTTGACAGCAGTGAATCCAGAGCACACACTAGCGCCCTATTTTTCTTATGCATGGGCAAACGAGGCAGACGAGGTCTCAGCTCAGGTGGTGTGGAGCGATACTCCCGTAATGCACACTCCAAAGCACTCCTCAATTGTTCACTGCACTGGGTACTCACGGATGTAGCTCGGTCCTCATCATCTTCACCGACGTGGTCGGGTCGCGGTGAGATACTAGGTTGTAGTTGCACCGCAGCCTGTGGTGAAGCAGATGAGACACGACTGCACCGTGATTCGAGGCGTAGTCTATCAAGTACGGCGTCATCCAACATACGGTTACGCTGGATGACCCGCACCTGATCCGACAGTCGTTGGGCCGAAACGTTGACAGCTGGTTCAAGTACCTGAAACAGAGAGAGCATCCGACCACGGTACGCAGTCAGGTTAGTTCCCCCCTCTGTAGCCCCAAAGTATGAGCGCATGACATTTTCATTGATGGAATTTGTCCACCGCATGCGCTGCACACTTCCACCGGCAGCGGGAACCCTATCAGAGGCCGGCGGGCCTCGAAGTCCTAAGCTGGCCGGAGGGCGGCCTCTTCCTCGCCGACGCGCAGGTGGTGGTGTCGTCGGCGGCGAGAAGTATTCGTCGCTCGAGCTCGACGCAACTGCAGCGGCCGGAGTCTCTTCACTCACGGCTAGAGCTGGTCCCGGCGGCTGCGAGGTGGAGCTGAGCGACGATTCCGCAGGTCTTGGTCGTGTGTTCTGAATCAGTCGTGCCCGGTTTCTTGTCAACATTTTGGTTTTTCCATTTATTGTTTGCTCTATTTATTCTTCTATTTAATCATGCATAGATTTTTTTTTTTCACTATTTTGGTTTTGTTGAACATGATTATGTTGTTTATATGGCTATTTAATTTGTAAATTATTCTGAAAAATTCGGAGGAAAAAATTTTCTGACATGTACTTTGACAACCGGGCCACAGATTATTATTATTATATTTATTATTAGATTTATTATTATTATTATTATTATTCATCATCACTACTTTCATTGCTCAATGTACCATTTTTTCATTTTTTGATTCAAAACTGTTGTTTTCGGAGCATATGTCCCATATCGTCGGTAAGGCACACAAAAGTCTAGGATTTATTATGCGAATATGTAAATTATTTACCGATATAGATTGCATTAAAATACTATATTTTGCATTCATACGCAGTATTTTAGAATACTGCAGCTGCATTTGGAATCCACATTACTTGGTTTATATGCAGCAGATTGAATCTATACAATCTAAATTTGTAAAGTATATTAACTACCGCACTGGCTTTAAACAAAAAGATTATCTTCTATCATGTAAACATCATAACATTCTTCCTTTGCAGGACAGACGTATGATTTTGGACATGCTGTTTCTTCATAATATTTGTAGTGGAAATATAGACTGCGCTGCTCTAAGTAACTTAGTTTTGAGATTGAGCACGCCGTCACGACGGACTAGGCACACTCAGCTTTTCGATGTACCACATGCCAGTACTAACTACGCTCAGAATTTAGTTATTAGTAGAATACTAAGGACTTTTAACAAAAACTTCTCCCATCTGGATATATTTAACTCCAAAAAAGTTATGTTTAGGAAGCTACTTTTATCCTCTGGACATGTCGATTTACCTAATCAGATCCTAACAGAAGTAAAATAGTATGAGATTAAGTATGGTACACTACAGGCATTCATCATACACCACATACCTACACACACACACACACACACACATGCACACACACCAAGACACATTCATTTAATACTCCCCATGCAGACTTCTTAATACTGTATAATAATGTTAATCTAAAAAAAAATATTATCTACATGTTTGTTACTAGTGAATAAATTGTAAATCCGTAATTGGCTGTAAGATTAGATATAAGTTACTATAAAACATTGTTTTAAGAGCTGTGGATTTTGTTATAAATAAATAAATCTATACTAATATTATAAAGCGGAAAAGTTTGTTAGTTTGTTTGTTTGTTTGTTTGTTTGTTTGCTTGAACGCGCTAATCTTCGAAAGTACTGGGTGGATTTGGATGAAATTTGGTATGGAAGTAGCTTGAAGCTTGAGGAAGGTTATAGGCTACTTTTTACCCGACTGCAAAAAAGGTGAGTTATGTTTTTACCGTGATAGAATCCACGGGAGCGAAGCCCCGCGAGAGTACTAGTCACTAATAAACCTTTGACAACACTTTCTTACACCTTTAAAATTCGAAATATGATTTTGATACAGAGGGTAACGCGCCTGTCAGAATTGTCTAACCCTTCTGCAAATATGTCAATATGTTGTGACAATTTTTTGTTTAATAAAGCAGATTTGACAAGTTTTTCACGACAAATTGTCAACTGTCACCTGTCGCTTCAATATTTTTATTAAACAGAAAAATGTCGGGTTGTCGCGATTTTTCTACATATTTATGAATTTTCTACCATGACAATAAATGTCACCTGTAACTTTTATTAAACAGAACAATTGTCGAATTGTCACTTTTTGACATATGTCAGAATTGCCAGCTTTATCAAATAGGGCCCTGGTAGTCTTATGTACTAACATTAGTTTTATAAGTTGTTTGTGTACACACAAATGGATTCTGTCTGAAATAAAAGAATTTAATTTAATTTATTTATTTATAGTTTATGGCTTTCGTAGCTCGCATTGAGCGCAATCTTAAAGATGATGTATGTATTAAACTTAAAATGTCGAGTATGTGTATTACTCTAGCATTAGACATAAGAACATTGTGTTTAAGTACCCATTATGACTAGAATAAATAGTCGGGTCATAGCGTTGAATAACAAGGTTGATGACTTCGTTTTAAACATAAACATCTACATATAAAGGAGCTTGTGGCTTAATAATAATAGCCGGGTTGAGAAACGCTTGCCTAGGTCGGTCGGTTTCTCGGAAAACACATTTACCCGTAGGTGGGCAGACTGTCATTAGTACATCTTTGACAGTCGTTACAGGTCTGAAGTCAGAAAATACAACAGCGGTCTGTCGAGGTATCGTGTTACACAGCTACGGGATATGTGTAGGTCGGATAGGCGGTTGCTCGTTGCTCCATGTTAAACATTAGTGCTCAATATCCTGGTTTGACTGTTAGCCAATCTCAACAGAAGACTAATGCCCGGTTCCTATAATATACGAGCCGTCATTGGTAAAATTTACCATCCGTAATTCAGCTACCGACACCGATGAAAAAATTGCGTTCCACAACGCGTTACCTGCGACGAGCATCCGTAGTTAAACCGTATAAGTACGACTCGTTTTTAGAATATACCTAGCAATAAATACTCCCTTAAATAATATGACCCAGCCTGACCCTTTGCTGTCCACCATCAATGACCCCGCTGAGCCGAGGCTCGTACTCCACAGGGAGTGCCTTTAGCGCGCGGTTGTTTAAATGTAAATATTAGTTTGTAAGCCCTGGCTGGGGGGCTTTAAATTTTAGAGGTCACCACAGGATCGCCCGGTTAAGTAGTACATTAGCCTTAGCGAGCTAAACTACGAGTGGCCCTATCGAAAAAAAAAAAAAAAAAGAATATACCTCTTGTTCCTCTTTAACGTTTAGTTTTATGAAAATATCGTGCATCAATCTTGCAACTAAAATCATATTTTTTCTTATAATATATGTATATTTGTACATATTACTGTACAATTAAAATAATAATTTTATTTATGTTGACTTCTAGGCTTAAAATTAGTATAAATCATTAATAATGCAAGTTTGATGTTTGGCGCGCATGGTGTAAACAAAACGTGTGACATTACAAACAAATCGCAGACAGATCAAGATGTTTTTGGTCGTCTTCGTGAAGGATTATAATAATTATAGCGTTTTTGATTATTAAGTACATAACATTTCAACATAAAGTGAAATAAAATGGATTCTGCTACGTCTGTAAGTAATACAAGTTTTTTAACTCACAATAATACTTACGAACTATTGTCTAACAGTATGTCTAAAGCCAGTAATTTATTTTACAGAAAAAATAAAGCCATGAGTAAGGAGGAAATCCATTGTCTGTTGGAATTAACTAATAGAATTATTACCAACAAGGAGACCAATGCTACCACCAACAAGCTCAAAGATGAAGCATGGGTTTCCATAGCAGCTGCCTTCAATGCCAGAAATGGATCTATCCCCAGGCAGAAAGATCAATAAAAGCCAAGTGGGATAAGTTAAAAAAGGCAGCGCGTAAAAGATCCCAACAGATACGAATGAATCATCTTAAGGTATTATAACTTGTAAGCTCTTTTAGGTTAATCTGTAGGTTTAAAGGTACCAAGTCTGCAGATGATAGCGGCAGGCAATGTGTCGCAGAACTTACTGTTTTCTATGAAATAACTTCCACAGCTAGCAATATGAGCGATACATCGTCTGCAATGTGTTCAAAGGTACATATAATTGGATGTTGTGTTGTGTCTTGCTGCTGTCGGCTAAAGCCATGTTAAATGTTATTTGATTTTTCTCAATATACATTGAAATTGAACATACATAGTGGTACCTAATTTAATACTAAAATATTGTGATTGTTTAGACTGGTGGTGGAAAGCCCGACTATATACCTCCAGATGAAATCCTAATCAGAGTTGAAGCCTTGATAGGATCAACATGCAGTGGGTTTGATGTTCCATTTGGTGGGGATGGTGTAGGTGATTCCAACATTGTGGTGGAAGTTGTTGATAATTATGGTGATGGTTTCATTACAGACAATGAAACCCCCTGTAATGACTTAACTTTAACCCCTACTATGAGTGGAGGTATAGGTAATACAAATAGTTTTGTTTGACCTTAGTATAAGTATATAGTCCTAACCTGTTTCTATTTGCCTACTAATCAATATTTCTCAATTTCAGGTCAAAAAAGAAAATGTATCGACAGAAAAATGTTGTTTGGCATGCCCACAATGTCCAACTCACTAAAAACCAGAGGTAGTTTACTCATGACATATGTAGTTACAATTAACGATAATTATGTGTACTAATCTTATCACCGTTATGAAATGCTAATTGTATTTTTCTTTTTCAGAAGAAAAATAAAAGGATGAATGATTAAACCAGGATGACACTCGACAGTCACTAAACTTTGCTGCAAAATATGATTATGAGAAGGCAGAAAAACTAGAAATAGAAATTAAGTTACTTAAAATAGAATTAGCAAATAAGGAAAATAAATGTAGTTGTAATTTAAATAAATAATTATTAAGTATGGCAATATGTTTTTAATTTTATTGTATCTAGAATAATCTATTAACTACAAAACAATACAAACAGCTAGTTAGTAGTAGTTGCACAAAGGAAACAGAACATAATATTTAAAAATTTAATAAATAAAATAAAAAAACAAAAGATAGATAGAATATTCTTTAATGTACACCAAAATTTACATAAAATACAAATAAAACACAATATTTTTATTCAATAAGTTCATAATTTACATATGAGGGCAGTGTACACATCATAAAACTACTTTACTACAATTGTTACAAGTTATTACATGATAGATAAAATAATTTAGTTCATAGGTAGGGACATGGTGCTCACACATGTAAATATAGACACTAGTATGTTATTATTCATAGCAGTTTATCACAATGTTCCAATTGTTAGTAAAATACAAAAACTCAATCTATGGGTTAGTAGTATAATGATATAATCTAAAACCATACACAAAAATAAAAAGCTTGTACTTGGGGAAAAAATAATGAAAAAGAAAATATAGACATTATAATACCATCGGACATGTAATAAAATACGGTCTAAAGTAGTTTATTTTTTTATGGAACAAATCTTCAGAAGTCATACCGGTAGTGGCGGTAGTAATAGGAGTGACATTTCATATCAACCTGTGAACAAAAATATTGAAATGAATGCACTGTGACTTGTAACAAATTGTTTCAATAAAGTATCTACTAGATTACTCACTTGTTAAAATATTCTGTCATTAGATTGTCTCTTTCTGTAGTACCTGTCTGATTATAATTTTCTTTATAAATTCAGTGTAGGTACATCTGCATCTAGAATTTCAACTTCTGGTGGTATGTCACCTAGGCTTCTCAAATGGAAAATGTTAAGAAGTACTGTTGTAGCCATAATCACTGCATTGGCTCTTAAGAGGCTCAGGTGCAAAGTCAAGGCTATGACAGGAAACCTTCGTTTCCAAACTCGAAAACATCTAAAACAAAGCCAAAACAATTAGTATTCTTGGCATAATATAGTTAAATACATATGTATATCACCTTAACAAAAATAAGCCTTATAATAAATTTGTACCTTTCAATACAGTTCCTTGTGCGAATATGGGCTTCATTATAAAGATGTTGACTCTGTGTTTGAGGGTTTAATAAAGGTGTTAAAAAGTATGGTTTTAGTGGATATGCACTATCTCCAAGTAACCATTTACCAAATAATCCACTTTCACACTGAGCTGAAACAAGCAAAAAGTATAATAAAGCAAATGATTACCCAAAAGGATAAGAAGCACATTAATTTTCCTTACCTCTCAGCTCAGAATTATTAAAAATAGTGGCATCATGAGCTGACCCAGGCCAATGTGCAACAACATTCATAAATAATAAATTAGCGTTGCATACAGCTTGCACATTCATGCTAAAGTAGCCTTTTCTATTCCTGAATTCTTCACCAATTTGAGAACCTGTAATAAGTGATAACATTTATAATTAAACTAAATCTGACATCTATACTTATAATATTATAAAGAGGAAACCTTTGTATTTTTGTATGTTTGTATTGAATAGGCTCAAAAACTACTGGACCGATTTCAAAATTTCTTTTACCATTACTTAGAGGGATTCTTCCGAATCCGTATAGGCTATATTTTATCCCGGAAAATAGATAGGATTTTTCGTGGTAGTGAAAATTGTGGAGTAAGGCGTCGAAAAAACTGCCGTACGTTAACGATTCTCGCGAACGCTGCCTAAATGGTTAGAGATGTATGGTTGACTTCTATACAAAAGTTGTAGAACTCAATAATGCCTACAAAAAAGAGAGCTTATAAAATAAATGTCCACCCGTGCGAAGCCGGGGCGGGTCGCTAGTAAGTAGATAAATCAATGAAATTTTTAGAATACAGATAAATATCTTACCTACATGGTGATTGTATTCTAATATGTGTACCATCAAGAGCTCCAAGAACACGTGGAAAGCGAGATATATTACAAAAATCCTGCTCAGTATTTGGTAACATGTTAATGTATCTATTATAAAGGCGTGCTATAGCACAGCTAACGGCTTGGATCTAGAAACCAGCTGCAGGATTCGGGGGGTAAAACTGGTTAAAACTGGTAGGGCTTGGGTCCCCGATTATAACGCTACCACTCTTATTAAAAGGTAATGCATATTTTTCGAGAAAATTACAAAATAACTTTAAGTAGTTTCTAACCTCAAATCAGCTAAAAGCGAAAATGGAACGTTAAAATGGGTGATTGACAACCAAATCTGTGAAGTATATTGTCTGTGGTGTAAAATATCATGCAAAATCTACGGCAAAATCGATAAAACTGAACGTAAAAAAGACGCGTTCGTGTCAAATTCAGTCAAATGTCTCATTCGATTTCGATCATTCCGTTTCTCCAAAGAGAATGTAATAATGCGTTTCTCTTCGAGTTGCATGAATGTGTTCTGTGTGCGTCATCCCCTTCGTGGTTATTTTTTTTTTAAACCATTGAAACCATTCCTACTTCGTTTTTAGGCAACTTTTGAGTGTTTTGAGGCTGATCGTTTGTGTGTACCAGAGCATAGAGCGAGCGAAGCGAGCTCGGAACTTAGGGCACCCCGACTCGGACAGATTAGGTTAGAAGGGGATGGCGAGGTCTAGTGAGCGAGCGAAGCGAGCGAACAGATCTCGCCATCCCCTTCGTGGTTATTTTTTTTTAAACCTCACTACGCTTTTTAGGCTACTTTGAGTGTTTTGAGGTTAGGTTACAAAAAGTCATTTTTCTCGGAAACGGTGAGTTACCTTTTCATGGGAGTGGTGCCAGGGAGGAGGGGGCACAGAACCCCCCTCACCCCCTCCCCCTCCACCTGCAGCCGATTACTAAACTTTTACCAAAACTATCGAGTAACTAATATTAAAAAGTAAATAAAGTAAATAATATTATAACTTTGATTTTCATAGTGTATATCTTTGGAAGTGTTAATCTTTCAAAAAGATTTAATTCAAGTAAAAATGCTTGTATGAACTTCAACGTCATTTTAAAAGACCTATCTATTGGCACAGTATAAGTTTTATGACAAAAATATTATTTCTAGTTCTACGTATGTATAGGCCCCTGTATGTGTTTATTTGTTATTCTGTTCACAGAATACACCTATCTACCAAGTTTCAACTATGTAGTCCTAACAGTTGCGGAATAAAATGGCTGTGACATAAGGACCGACAGACAGACAGACATGACAAATCTATAAGGGTTCCGTTTTTTGCCATTCGGCTACAGAAGCCTAAAAATGAATAACAAACACAGTCTATTGAAGCTATATATAGGTACTATATATTTTTTAATCAAAAGTAGATGAAATAAACAAATTGTACTTGTCTAGCAAAATAATTTCTAAAGTAATTATTAAGAAAACCTAGTTCTAAGCTTCATATATATGAATGATTGAAATGTTTACGTCTCAAAGATAAGTTGAAAAGAAATAATGACCTCATGAGAAGAATTGAACATCACATCTAAATGAGATTTCGTAATTATTTGAAAAATATTTTATACTAAATCATTTAGATTTATACTTTATTATTAAATATTAAGAGAATTAGCGATGTGGACTAATGGATCGAATTAAAAATAAAAATCATCTCAAAAATGTACTCAGGGAGCACAATTTATCTATGTGTCCGTAGCTGCTGTTATCAGTCGACTGGTGAGCTTGCCGTGGTATTTAGTATGTATACCAAATGATATATATTTTGTTCTATTTTATAATATTTTATGTAATTAATAGTATTTTGCTAAATTATAATAATTATGTAAGTTTTATTTTAATTAGTTTTAGTTTTTAACCTAAAGCAGTAGATATAGGTAATGTATAATGCATGCGAATTCACGAGAACGTACTGCCGACAAACTGCTTAGCAGTTTGGCAGATGTTATGTTAAGATTAAGTGTTAAGATGAAATGTGATAAACAAATAATAAAAAAAGCTATTGCTGGAAATAGCAATGCTATCCATGAGAGAGATGCATACACAGGTGACTTCGCTGCCAGAAGTTAAACTCAATAAGAGATGACTTCGCATGTAATAAACAAGTGACCAAAAAGAAACCTCTCGATTATTCAGTTTTCTATTAGTGAAATGAGCAGTCGTGGCCCAGAGGTTACAGAAAACAGAACAGAGCAGAGCAGAAAAAAGCAGAGCAGAGTAGACCAGAACAGAGCAGAATATTTTTTTTTATCCACAATAGCCTCGCGTTTGTCCACCATCGCACGCGTGGTCGAAGATGGAGCACGCTTGCCTAGAAGTAACCTATTCACTCTTGACTTAAAGACTCCCAGGTTATAGCAATCAGGAAACACAGACTCCGGCAGGGAATTCCACTCCTTTGCCGTAAGCACAATGAAACTATTCCCAAAACAAAAAAAAAAATGGCCAAGTGCGAGTCGAACTCGCCCATGAAGGGTTCCGTAGTAACTATAATAAATATAATGTACTTAATAAATTTATTTGAAAAAAAAAACAAAAAACCTTACTAATTTCTTAGAACTAGCTTATTTACAATTTTTACAACTACGCCAAATAACTTTGTTTTTCATAGTATTTGTATGAATTACAAAGTTATATTTGCGGTTTTAGAAAATATACTGTATCTCACAAACTCCTGACTCGATCTCGTTCAAACTAATTTTGTTTGAAAGTATGCATTAAGATTTACAATATATGTTTTTTTTAGATTATTCACTTCATTATTATAGAAGTTAGAGGGGGAGGGACACACATTTTACCACTTTGGAAGCGTATATCTTTGAAACAATTAACTTTATGAAAAAGTCATTTTACAAAACCTTAATTTCATTTTTAAAGACCTGTCTATAGATACTACACACATATAGGTTACATGAAAAAAAAAAATTTCAGTTTCAGTTCCATGTATGGCGAGCCCCCTTTATTTTAAATATTTTTTAAATTTTCTCTTAAAATCGGAAAGCGGTTCACAGAATACATCTACCTACCAAGTTTTACATGTATAGTCCTAATAGTTTCGGAATAAAATGGCTGTGACATACGGACGGACGGACAGACAGACAGACGGACAGACATGTCGAAACTATAAGGGTTCCGTTTTTTGCCATTCGGCTACGGAACCCTAAAAACCTTTTGTGCCGAAACGTAACCGATAGAAAACCGATAAACTTAACTAAACTCGTCGTCGATGTTCAAGGCTCTGGAGCCTTGATTTGACAAGTGAATTGCCAATGAGTCTCTTGGCCCGTTTCTCGATAGAGTCAAGCGCGTCCAGTTGGTATTTGGCAGATCCGTCCCAAAGATGAGAGCAGTACTCCATACACGACCGAACCTGGGCTTTATACAGTTTAAGCATCTGTTCCGATGTGAAGTACCGTCTCACCTTTGCTAGGATTCCCAACTTTTTTGTTGCTAGTTGAGCCTTCGCCTCGATAAACGGACCAAAATTGAAGGTGGAAGTTAGTGTTACCCCAAGAAGCTAATGAATAAAATATCTTTTTTAATAATATTAACTTACATTACATAATATTATGTAATGTAAGTTAATGTGTTATGTTTGCTAAAGCTAATGTGTGTTCTTAGCGTTAGAGAACAAAAAGAAAAGAGTACCAAATTAAAACGCCTCTAGCGTCATGCGGTTTGTAGGTCTATGAAAACTTTCACAATACAGTGTTTGTCTTAATAGCCACGAAGCACTTATCCAGAAACAGCTGATTGAGAACATGTTTGTTCTAGATTTAAGTCGATCATTCGTTTGCTTACCTACGTATGTTCGTCTTGTAGTGTTTACCACACTGCATCGTTTTTCGTATCGTAGAAACCAACATTGAAAGCTCAGCCAATTTTCTGAAAAATTATATGTGATAAGAAGACAAGACCAAGACAACAGCTGAGGCCCGCGACTTAGTTCGCTTTGAAAATTTGCGCTTTTTTTCGGGAAAAGGGGAATTTTGCATTATTCCAGGTTGTGAACTATAACGCACTATCTCCGGTGAGGCGGCGAGCCTCTTTGCCGGATTGCTGCCGTGGGATTTGGAGGCGGTAGCCCTCGCGCGTATGCACGATTGGCACGCGGAGGAGCTAAGCCGGGGTGACACACCGCTGCCGCGGTAAATCGTGGCCCGGCATGGAAAACGCGGTTCAACGTCAGAAAGTGTTACCAAAGAGTCCAGTGACGAAGTAAAGATGAAGCGATGACCCCTTCCACAAATCGCTAGTCCACAGGTAAGTGTCAGGAATAAAAAAAACAACGTAACAAAATGACAAATAATTTTCGTAATATTTCATTACTGATGAATAGTTATGTCATCCATTTGGTATCTAAATGTCTGGGAATGTTTTCCACACCACTTCAACGCGCATGAAAGCATTATTATGCGGTATAAATTGAATACAAAAATTTAAAATTTGTAATTGTTTAGCATGCACACAGGCCTAATACTTGGTCACGACTAAAATGGTTCGTGTACCGTAGCCAATATATAAGAGCAAAAAGACTCATAATTTTCGTGCGTCGGGGCACTGTATGCGCGGTCAAGTGGTTTTATAGTCTTGCAGTCTCAGATTATAAAACAAATAATCTGAGCTTGCAGTCATGCTAGCAAAGGAGGAGGCTGAACGCGTGAGGGAGAGATAACTTTCTTCCTCACGCCCCAGTGCCGTGGGCAGGCCCGAGTCCGAGGCGCGTAGTGTTCCGCGCGCGCCTCATAGAGCAATCAGCAGCATTGACGGGGCCCGATAGGGCTAATGACTTACGGAGTTGTGGGAAAGTTCTAACGAGATACCGCAGCCCCTCATCGCAAGGGTAACTGAAGGAGCAGGGTGGGTTTTTAGTCAGTAGAAGTCTGACACTCCCTTCCGCTCCACCCAGGGCGGGAGAAGTCATTCGATGATTTTCCGACCAAGAAAAAAAATGTGAACTATATGTGTGCCAAGTTAAGTCTAATAAGGATACGATATTTTGATATTTTTAAACGAACAACTTGACATTGGAATTAGCACATTAAATGCCGGTTCGAACAAGGGATGCACTTAAGTAGCCAGTCTTCAATCGAGACCTACCTCCATGGCCAAACTATTTTATTATTTCTATAGCTAAAGGATGAGGATGGGAAGGGTTTACTAAAAAAAATGGGGGGGAGGGCCGTAGTTTAGTAAAAAAAGCGCATTCACGGCGTCGTGTAGCTGGCCTATGGGGTACTATGTGGCCGCGTACACGGCGCCGTGTCTGGTCAAAATTTTGGTTAATATGTACCCTAACTGCTGATGTAGAAAATTATTAATCACAAAAACTCATATTTATTAAAAATCTTAAAAAAATAATCAGATAAGATGCAGCATATGACAAGTAATCAACAAAAATGTGAAAGATAAGAACTTTTCTAGTACAAATAAAAATAATTTTCTTTTATTCTTTTTTTTCTATTATTTCTACGGCTTTTTTTGGGAATAGATATAGATCTATTCTATACTGGGCTCACTATACATTTTGGGCAGAAAATTTGTGATTTTCCCGTAAAAAAATAACCACGTAAGATATTAAAAAACCAAAATCTATCTTCGCTTCACTATTAAATCACGCATGTGGCAGACTAAGAAACGCACTCACTTCGTGGGAACCGATGGAGTACTGTCCCTCAGAATGCATACAGGCACGAGCCACGGCGCCGAGTAGCCGGCCTCCTCACCAACCACGGCGCCGTGTAGCCGGCCTCCTCACCAACCACGGCGCGGTGTTGCCGGCCTCCTCACCAACCACGGCGCCGTGTAGCCGGCCTCCTCACCAACCACGGCGCGGTGTTGCCGGCCTCCTCACCAACCACGGCGCCGTGTAGCCGGCCTCCTCACCAACCACGGCGCCTTGTAGCCGGCCTCCTCACCAACCACGGCGCCGTGTAGCCGGCCTCCTCACCAACCACGGCGCCGTGTAGCCGGCCTCCTCAACTCCTCTCTCTCCTCCATAAAAAAATAACCACGTAAGATATTAAAAAACCAAAATCTATCTTCGCTTCACTATTAAATCACGTATTTGGCAGACTAAGAAACGCACTCACTTCGTGGGAACCGGTGGAGTACTGTCCCTCAGAATGCATACAGGCACGAGCCACGGCGCCGTGTAGCCGGCCTCCTCACCAACCACGGCGCGGTGTTGCCGGCCTCCTCACCAACCACGGCGCCGTGTAGCCGGCCTCCTCACCAACCACGGCGCCGTGTAGCCGGCCTCCTCACCAACCACGGCGCCGTGTAGCCGGCCTCCTCAACTCCTCACCAACAACGGCGCCGTGGGTGCAGCCCCCCGCATCACCACGGTGCCGTGGAGTTGGCATTGAACGTGTTAAGCTTCTCGTTTTTAGGGTTCTGTAGCCAAATGACTAAAAACGGAACCCTTATAGTTTCGATATGTCTGTCCGTCTGTCTGTCTGTCCGTCCGTCCGTATGTCACAGCCATTTTATTCCGAAACTATTAAGACTATACATGTGAAACTAAGTAGGTAGATGTATTCTGTGAACCGCTTTCCTTTTTTAAGAAAAAATATTAAAAATATTTAAAATAAAGGGGGGTCCCCATACATGGAACTAGAACTGAAAATTATTTTTTTCATGAAACCCATGCGTGTGTAGTATCTATAGACAGGTCTTTAAAAATGATATAAGGGTTTCTAAAACTTCTTTTTCATAAAGTCAATCGTTTAAAAGATATAAGCTTCCAAAGTGGTAAAATGTGTGTCCCCCCTCTAACTTCTATAATAATAGAGTGAAAAATAAAAAACAATATATGTCTATAGATCTTAATGTAAACTTTCAACCAAAATTGGTTTGAACGAAATCGGGTCAGCAGTTTTTGAGATACAGCATATTTTCTAAAACCGCAAATATAACTTTGTAATTCATACAAACACTATGAAAAACAAAGTTATTTAGCGTAGTTGTAAAAATGTAAATAAGCTAGTTTTAAGAAATTTTTAAGGTTTTTTTTCTATTCGTCAAATAAATAGACACATTATATTATATTATTATAGTTCCTACGGAACCCTTCATGGGCGAGTCTGACTCGCACTGGGCCAATTTTTTTTATTATTAAATAGATACCTAGGTATATCTATTTCTCCAAAACATATTCCACTTGTTATTATAAAATATCAATAAAACTTAGCCCTGTCATAACGTTAGTTTTGGTCAATGAAAATATGCGAACGAGCTAGAGCACTTTGACAGCATTTTCACAGCACCGTAACGTTATCTTGTTTTAAATGTAAACGTATTAACGTATACAAAACAAAAATAAAATCCGTAATAAAAGCAGACAAAACTAGACAAAAGACAATCACTGGATCTGAATATTTGTCTCATGCAGCCACAATAGCACAAACAACGTTCGATTTTTTATTTATTTGAATTCATATTACGAACTTAAAATTATAAAAAATATCGGGATTATTCTCGACATAGGTATATATATTTTATACTGTATTTCTTTTATTGGTGTAAATGATTATTAATGTATTTCCAATGCTTGATTATATACAAACCTTTGAAAAGAAAGCTGGGCTTTATTTCAACTCCCATTTTCTGAAATTTAGTTTTTGTCTTTCAGTGATACTTGTAAACAAACAACGAAATAACTAAGTACCTACCTGGTATAGATCTTGTGTGGTCTGTCAACTCTAATATCCTCGCCCTTGCCTCTGAATATCACTTCAAGTTAACTTAATTAGTCCACTAAATATTTCACATCAATCTCTCTCACTTTTAGTATGTAAAATACCATAGATAAAATTATATTTCTATGTAAAATACTTATATTGCAAGTCTTAACAAGAAATATAAACCATGCCACGTTACTAGTACTACATGATCACCACAGATAATAAAATAAAAATATGCACGACCTGCAGTTTAAATAAAGAATATTTAATTTCCA
This sequence comes from Tholera decimalis, assembly GCA_943138885.2. Taxonomy (NCBI): domain Eukaryota; kingdom Metazoa; phylum Arthropoda; class Insecta; order Lepidoptera; family Noctuidae; genus Tholera; species Tholera decimalis. Next base: position 1,560,817 of record OW964548.2, on the reverse strand, counting down.
AATATACAATTTCTAGGAAACAACTATTTCATAAATAAAACGTTCTAGGTAACTAAAAAATCGCTACCAATAATTTATTCAATTGTTTTTAATATTCCATTATTTTAAATATTTATATACATTTAAAAAATACCAGGTCAATTAAGGTGAACGCAGACCTAGCCGCACCACAGTCTCTACAGTCCCCGCAGGCCCGCAGTCATCGCTTTTTGTTAATGGCCTCGCACATCTATCCACGCCGCAGTCGCTGCAGTGATGCAGTCGTTCCCATCACCGCACGCATCGCACTTGCAGTGCTGCCAGGTTTTTGTAAAGCATTATCTATACCGAAGATTAAAAAAATCTGTATAAAATCTGTATTAGGTAAATTTAAGAAAATCTGTAAAAAATCTGTATTTGATATTGGTATTTTGCTCTTTTGTGTAATTTTATCTGTAGGCTATAATAGGGAATAAACAAGTAAATGATTTTTTTTTATTTTTAAATATGCATTGTATTGGACCATAGATAGAAATGATGTGGTGGACTTGTTTAATTTTTTACCCGACTGTGGCAATGCAAGAAAGAGGGTTATGTTTTTACCGCGTATGTATTTATGTATGTCCGTTCGTTTGTTCCGTCGTAACTATTAACTGAACTGAACTGACTAAACTCGTGAACGGATTTTGATAAATGATACGTCATTGGATTTGTCTTGATGGCGTGATTGTTATAAGATAGATTAAAATAAAAACAAATCACCACAACGACAACCAGGCGCCATCTTGTGAAAAATAAAAAAATCGACAATCTATATCAAGTGGGGTATTATTAAATGGATCTTTAAAAATGATTATGAGGCTTCTTTAACTATTTTTCATTTTTAGCAACCGTTTAGGATATACAACGTGTAACAGAATAAACGCAATTCCTGAAAGTAGTTGGTTCAGAATCGGGTTCTGAATCGATTTCCGTCATAAAAAATAGGTGTTAAATTTTGACGGAAAAATCTTTCATTGAAGTTAAAATGGAAACACAGTATTATTACTAATTAATACAATCCTTTATTCAAGAAAATGCGCTCGTGTGCGTATCAGCCGCTAACATTGCATGAGTGTATGCGTCTGTATAAAGATATTGTATGACGCACATACGTTTTGCGTTTAGTAAGGATAACTATTTTATAAAAAATGTCTCGGTTTGGTTTCAATTTATTTAGTTACGGATGTTGTTTTGGACTTATAATTTAATATTCTATTTGGGGTTTCTGAGATATTGCGCTTAATCTGTTACCCCTTGTATAACGTTTTAAAACGGAATTAAATACTAAAAATCTGAAAATAAAAAAAATATTTAAAAAATCAAAAAACCCGACTGCTCAACTAAAATGGAAGAAATAAGCACATTTTTTGACAAACAGGCGGGACCCATCCCATTTTTTTAAACTAAAATGATATTAGGTTCAATTAGGTACCACATGCTTGTCACTTTTTAAAATAAAAATGTGCTGGTTGTTCCATTTCAGTTGAGCAGTCGGGTTTTTTAAATAAGTATTTTTACTAGTTCATAATTTCTTTTACAATTCATTATTTTATGTTGCGTGGTTTTGGTGAAACAGTCTCAAAACGTATCCTTCTCGATAGTTCCGGTCACTGATTTACATTTCCTATCTCAATTATTCCGGTAGTTACACGAACAAAATAAACGAGAACCACAGATTATTAATACGAGAACAAGTAATTTTATTATAAACCGTTGACAGAGATTCTTCGTCTACATTATAAAACTACCATTTGAGGTAATTCTGTATGAAAAAAAATTGGAATGTTGAAAATCTGTATAAATTTTACTCTCAATTTTTTATCGGTATGGCATGTTGAAAATCTATATGGATACCGCGAAATCTGTATATCTGGCAACACTGCGCGCTGTGGATGTGAATGACGTCATCCGCATCGCGCTAGCCGCAGCGTCCGCTGCGTGCGGGTGACGTCATTACATGCGGCTTGGGGAGTTTGGTCGTTTCAGGGACTGCGGCGACTGCGGCGCGGGTAGGTGTGCGAGGTTGCATAGAACTTCATATAAAGAATTCGAATGCGAAGACTGCGGCGCGTGCGGTGCGGCTAGGTCTGCGTTCACCTTTACACATACGCAAGGAAGCTTACATTATACCCAATAAAGACTATCTGTTTTAGTTGAAAAAAGAGAGAAAGCTATTTACATAACAAAGAAAAAGTATGGAAAATCGACTAAAGGCAATCTATTTTAATTTATTGTCAACTTTTCTGAACATTTTCACATTCAAAAAGGTTGCATAGCAAGTGTTATTGATATTTAAAAAAAAAACATTAAATTTTATTTAATCATTAATATAAGGAAAATATTAATAATACATTTTGTTTATTTTCACATACAAAATATTATAAAAAAATAGGAACAAGAGAAAATATTTAAAAAAATACTAGGCTGTATACCTAATTCCTTCGTCAACAATATCCCTACAAGAAAAAATGCCTATACAGTACTCATAATTGCGTCGAACACTGCAAGCAGAAGTTGGTTCTTTTAATAATCTTAGAAAATTATTATGTTTCGTAATCAAAACTTATTGAATGGTGAAATGTTAGATGTGTGGAAGCTAGCTAACAACATACCTATTGAAAATGTCGAAAAAACAAACTTGTCGGAAATCTGGTAAGTTTAGAAATAACATATTGTCATTGAAACTAAAATGAAAAATGTCGTTACATGTTCATAAATTTTTGCTTTTTGATAACGGTGCGGTTTATTTATAATCATATCCATAGGTAACCGATTATTATACAACGTGTTAATTAAGGACGCATTTTCGTTTTCTCGCAAATATCAGTGTTTTTCTGGTACCATTTTGATACAGGAGTTAAAATTTTGACAATGTTATGGTATCAATTTCAAGATAATTTATTCATCTCCACATTGAATGCATTATAATTACACACTTTTTCACACAAATACGTTTTTAGCGTCGCAATAATCGTAGAAAATTACAAAAAAAAAACGGTTAAGTGCGTGTCGGGCCACGCGCAGTGTAGGGTAGGTAGTGCATGTCGTATTCGCTGACTGATCGTTTCGTACCATGCTCTAACTAAAAGCCAAACATGGCTACCTAACTAGTTTGATTTCCTATACAAATCCTCACCTGATCCGATAATTTTGCACGGAATTTTTTTTTTAAAGTGAAAGCTTCTTTAGCTGCGCTGTGCACTTTTTGTAGTGGGTAAAAACTGTTAAACTCGCGTCAGGGTCACGTGACTGATCAAAAATCGTAAGACTTTTTTAAGTGAAAATTTCTTTAGCATCGTTGTGATTTGAAAGTTAATGAAACGATAAAGCGACAGTGTCTATCTGTTGGGACCTAGACCTAGACCTAGAAGTTAGGTCGCGGGGGTTGAGGTATCCCTGAGAGGAGGGCGCGGGGGGGTGGTTTCGTGGGGAGTTCTGGGAGGTGAGGGGTAAGGGGGGTTCCGTGTGGGGGTGGGGCGGGGGGAGGGTGGTCTCGTGGGGAGTTGAAGGGAGTTGAGGGGGGAGTTGATGGGAGTTGAGGTGTAGTTGAGGGGGAGTTGAGGGGGAAGTTGAGAGGGGAGTTGATGGGGAGTTGAGGGGGGAGTTGAGGGAGGAGTTGAGGGGTGAGTTCATAGGTGAGTTGAGGGGTGTGTTGAGGGGTGAGTTGAGGGGTGAGTTGAGGGGTGAGTTGAGGGGTGAGTTGAGGGGTGAGTTGAGGGGTGAGTTGAGGAGTGTGTTGAGGGGTGAGTTGAGGGGTGAGTTGAGGGGTGAGTTGAGTTGAGGGGTGAGTTGAGGGGTGAGTTGAGAGGTGAGTTGAGGGGTGAGTTGAGGGTTGAGTTGAGGGGTGAGTTGAGGGGTGAGTTGAGGGGTGAGTTGAGGGGTGAGTTGAGGGGTGAGTTGAGAGGGGAGTTGAGTGGGTGGGTGGGGTTGATTGTGACGCTAGTGGGCATTTAATAAGTGTCTTGAAAATATTTCCAAACTTGCACTTGCATTCATGACTGTACCATTTTAAATATGAACGCGCTTTTTCGATATATCATGATATATACTGAAAAACAAATTACGAAACCGATTGTCCCTTGAAATGCTGTTAAGTTTGATGGGGGCGGGGCGGGGGGAGGGTGGTCTCTTGGGGAGTTGAAGGGAGTTGAGGGGGGGGTTGATGGGAGTTGAGGTGTAGTTGAGGGGGAGTTGAGGGGGGAGTTGAGTGGGGAGTTGAGAGGGGAGTTGATGGGGAGTTGAGGGGGGAGTTGAGGGAGGAGTTGAGGGGTGAGTTCATAGGTGGGGGTGAGTTCATAGGTGAGTTGAGGGGTGTGTTGAGGGGTGAGTTGAGGGGTGAGTAGAGGGTTGAATAGAGGGGTGAGTTGAGGGGTGAGTTGAGGGGTGAATTGAGGAGTGTGTTGAGGGGTGATTTGAGGGGTAAGTTGAGGTGTGAGTTGAGGGGTGAGTTGAGGGGTGAGTTCATAGGTGAGTTGAGGGGTGTGTTGAGGGGTGAGTTGAGGGGTGAGTAGAGGGGTGAGTAGAGGGGTGAGTTGAGGGGTGAGTTGAGGGGTGAATTGAGGAGTGTATTGAGGGGTGAGTTGAGGGGTGTGTTGAGGTGTGAGTTGAGGGGTGAGTTGAGGGGAGAGTTGAGTGGTGAGTTGAGGGGTGAGTTGACGTGTGAGTTGAGAGGTGAGTTGAGGGGTGAGTTGAGGGTGGAGATGAAGGGTGAGTTGAGGGGTGAGTTGAGAGGGGAGTTGATTGGGTGGGTGGGGTTGATTGTGGCGCTAGTGGGCATTTAATAAGCGTCTTGAAAATATTTGCAAACTTGCACTTGCATTCATGACTGTACCATTTTAAATATGAACGCGCTTTTTCGGTATATCATGATATATACTGAAAAACAAATTACGAAACCGATTGTCCCTTGAAATGCTGTTAAGTTTGATGATGACACGAAACGTGATGGTGGATCTCGCGTTACGTTTTCTCCATCTGTCTCCATCTCCAAAAATGTTAGTTATATAATGTAAACATGTATGACTTTAAGAATTCCGAAATTTCAAATGAAACGCCAAGTCGGGATTTAAGCGATTTATTTAAAATAATTGATAATGTGGATTGTTAATTAAGTAAATTCTATTACAAAAGTAATTAAAATTAAGTTATATTTTATTTACCTTAATAAAACGGGAAACTCATTTAAATATTAGCCTTGAATAGCAGCAAGAAACAGGGTTTTTGAAGTGAAAACTTCTTTAGTGTCGTTGTGATTTGAAATTTTATGAAACGAAAAAGCGACAGTAAAAGAGACAGACACATAAAGTCATAAGATTTAACGTGGGAGAAAATGAGACAGGGAGCATTATACAGTGTTTCTTATGTCGTGGAAATTTTATATGGGCAAACCAGGGTAAACGTACCTTTGAAATTTCGTAAATTTTTTAAGGATTTTTTCGAAGTGAAAACTTCTTTAGCGGCGTTGTGCACTTTTTTTGTAATGGGTAAAAAATGTTAAACTCGCGTCAGGACACGTGACCTGATCGAAAATTCGTAAGAAGGACGGAGAGAGAGTGAGACGGAGTGAGACAGTCGGCGCGGCGTAGGAGAGGAAGTATTCCTCTCTCTTTCTACGGCGCGGCGAAAATGTATGCCTGCGCCTGCTGTTTCGAGAGATAAACTTTTTAATGTAATATAAATTGTCATGTTTGTGATCGATAGCGCAATAAATAAATATTGTATTCTACCACATAAATGATAGTACTTTTATTCTGATAATTAAAGCAATTCGTGCAAAATTATTCCCTAACCATTCCAAAATATCAAAAATGCACAACGTTTATTCAAGTTTTCACTTCTGCCGGCACTCCCGGAGTGCAACCCACATTTTTTTTTGTTAAAAAGATTTTTTTTATAAAACTTATTTAAATATGAAACTAGCGCGATACAACTGACGCTTAGCGCCATCTATCGACATTTTGTATGGAGTTGTTCGAAATTTTCGAGTCAAATATAATTAGTCGACTATTTCTCGTAAACTTGTAAAGCCCACTTATGTGTGATAGTTTTCCTGTAAACTTCGTTATATATAGGTACTACTGCCGTGACATTTGAATTTCTAACTACAACCGTTTAGTTGGTAGAGAGGGTGGGACACTTGACTCTAACGAAAATTGGTAATTTAAAGCAACTTTCTAGTACCAATAGTTTTTGAGCTAAACCGCGGACAGACAGACAGACAGACAGACGGACATGGAGAAACTATAAGGGTTCCTTGTTGACTACGGAACCCTAAAAATGGGGTCTGAAAAGGTACGTGTAAGCCGAATCTGGAGCATATTCTTATAGCTTCAAAATGACAAGAAATTACAACCTATGTATTTATCTATACGTTAAGCTGATTATTTTGAACATACGTGAAAAACTTTATTATTTATGAGAAAAATAAAATCGGTATCAAACTTCATACATTTTTCTACCGAACGCACGGCTCCGACCGTCATTCCGCGCTCAGACGCACTCGTGAACGCAGGGGTATATCGCTTTCCTCGAAAAAACAAATACGTCGAAACTTATAATAAAGGGAGTGGCGTCGTGTATACTGTGACTACAATACGTTGATACTTTTTCGTACCGAAACAAAAGTAAGAACGAGAACCATACTTATTTTTAGAATTGGATGGATATTGTTTACTGAACCTAGTATGAAACAACAATTTTTTTTAACCGACTTCAAATAAGGAGGTTTTGCAATTCGACCGTATAAATGTTTTTTTTTTCATTAAGTATTTTAAAGTACTACAAATTAAGGAAGGTCTGGAGTTGATCTGTCAGTTCGACTCCTGACAGTCGAGGGAACTCCTCAACAATTTACAGCAGTAACCTTTTGTTTGGGCTTGATTAATTTGAATTGATGAGAACTTTACACGTAGATAGTTTGTGATTGTCATTAGGATTTAGGAGGTCTGATGATGCAGACGAAGGACAGTTAAGGGAACTCCTCAACGGTTTACAGTAGCTACCTTGTGTTTGGACTTAATTTATTTATATGAGAACTTTCTACCCATATGGGTTATAAGTGCCATTACAGGTCTGATGATGGAGATCATAGAGAGTCGAGAAAATTCCTCAACGATCAACATCTTTTGTTGGGCTTACTTCATACTGCCAAAATGTTCAGTTCGTACAAAAACTAAACAAGTGGCCAAGTGCGAGTCAGACTTGCCCTTGAAGGGTTCCGAAGTAACTACGCCAAATAACTTCGATTTTCATAGTGTTTGTATGAATTACAAAGTTTTATTTGCGATTTTAGAAAATATGCTGTATCTCAAAAACTGCTAACCCGATCTCGTTCAAACCAACTTTTCGTTGAAAGTTTACATTAAGAATCATAGCATATATTTTTTGTATAATTTTTCACTCCATTATTATAGAAGTAAGAGGGGGGACACACATTTTACCACTTTGGAAGCGTATATCTTTTAAACGATTAACTTTATGAAAAAGTGGTTTTAGAAACCTCAATGTAATTTTTATCGACCTGACTATTAATACCACATACGCAAGAGTTTCCTGAAAAAAAAAATATTTTCAGGTTCAGTTCCATGTACCCCCCTTTATTTTAATTTTTTTCTATTTTTTCTTACAATCGGAAAGCTGTTCACAGAATACATCTACCTACCAAGTTTTATATGTATAGTCCTAATAGTTTTGGAATATAAAAACATTTTACCAAAAAATTAAACCGACTTCCAAAAAACACTGCAAAGTGAAAAATAACTTTAATTTTGGAAGAAAAAAAGGAAATCTATATATATAAAAGAAAGTCGTGTTAGTTACACTATTTATAACTCAAGAACTGCTGAACCGATTTGGCTGAAATTGGTAAGGAGGTAGCTGAGAACCATGAAACGGACATAGGTTTGTATCCAGAATTCCCACGGGATCGAGAATTACGCGGGAAAAGCTAGTTAAAGATATTTTTCACTTTGCAGTGTTTTTTGGAAGTTGGTTTAATTTTTTGGTAGTTTTTATTTCTCTCTTTTTGGTCGATTTATAATTTACCTAGTTACAAAAGCCTAAATCTCAACTACTTATAACCTTTTACAAAATATTGCTTTTCCCAATGCTGGGCCGCTAATTGTTGAGGAGTTCTCCTGGTACTTCACCATCAGCTTCACTTCACCATATGCATTTTGACGAGCATATTGTGCTTAATAACCATATTCAAGTAATTGAAGCGGAACCCATGAAATACTTCTTATTCCTACTTATATATTGAGTAGTTCCAGTGGCCATCTGTGGTCTTTATCATCAGATCCACTTCACAAATGGTGCTTATCGAATGCAACTACACAAGTTACTATAAAAAATACTCAAATCACTATAGGTGTGCCTATAATATTTGAAGAGTTCCCTCGATTTCTCCAGGATCCCATCATCAGATCCTGACTTGGTGACAATGGGACCAATTTCGACCCTTTCAAACAAAAAAGAATTTTCCTAATCGGTTCAGCTGTCTTCGAGTAATCGGTGATCATTCATTAAAAAAAAAAACATACGCGTCGAATTGATAACCTCCTCCGTTTTTTTCGTCGGTTGAAAATGGCTGTGACATACGGACGAATGGACAAACAGCCAGCCAGGCATGACAAAACTTTTCTTTATTTCTTATTAATTTTTTTATCACATATATGTATTTTATTTCCAAAGTCCCCTAGTACTCCTAATTGGGCGTCAAACAGATTAATACAAAATTGAAACTAACATCTAATCAATAAGCATGTAACCCTTTATAAACAATAAGTTACAACTTATTATGGTCAAACAATATTAAAGAAAATATAATATTACCTTCAAGTATCAAGGTTAGTTAGGTAATGTATAAAATCGGGCGAACAATGGTTTGTAAGTGTGTGTGCGCGCAATTTCGTTGTATTGCTACTAGGATACCTAAAATTGAGCGAGTGGTAAACGTAAATGCGTCCTTAAAGGGGTAGGTATATAGATACGTACCAATTGCACGGCTACTTAGGATGATAGATAACAAACGATATGGCAAGAGTTTTGTAATCCTATGTCTACATGTGTGTGACTTGTTAGAAATTTCAATACATTGATTGATATATTAAAAGGAGGAAGATACGGTACTAGACGCAGCGTTTGGTCCTACAAAACTAAGTGATTGCCCGTAGTTGGCGGGCGATCACTCTCAGTCGCGTACGGAACGTTGTTGATCACACAGCACAAGAAATTCTCGTCTCTTCGTGTTTTGAAGGATTTTTTTGGAATAAATACGCATCAAAATGACTTCTTGTGTAGCTAGACGGTGTTTTAATTACACCAGGAAGAGAGACATGGGTCATGGGATCACTTATTACGTTACCTAATACATGCAATCTTATTTCATTCATAAGCGCAAACATTCGGCAGCTGAGGCGATTTCGCTCGCACTACAGCGCCGTCTCCTATCTCTATCCTTGTCTATCGGTAACTGTACGTTTGGGACTGATGACGACACTGAACCCAGATGTGTGAGTTACTGTGCATGTATTCGTGCACCGAGCCCAGGTTTACTGATTGCGATGTTAGAGAGTAACATATTATCTTCCTCCTTTTAATACATCAATGCCAGAGACCGAATTTTTGAAATTAAGAAGAACGAAGAGAATTATCGTGTTATTGGTAAGTGACGTGGAAAGTTATAACTCGTAGTGTTGTGACACATTTGTTATGATTTGTATTCAAGAAACGTATGAAACCAATAATTTGGTTTCAGTTCTTAGAGTCACTTATTTTGAGCTGAAACTATACATAGAGGTGTTGTCTTCAGCCCTTTTGGATTGGTTTCCGTTACACGTTGTATTGTAGTCTTTGCTATCAGACTACAAAATTGTATTAAGTGGGTATTACATATATTTTACAGTAAGAAACTGACTTATTTGGTTACCACCGAAAATCCCAATGAAAGATTGTCGCTGGGTGTATCATCCAGCTTCATTGTTGGGGCAGCAAAACTATACAAGCAGAGTTTGGATAAGTTGTATACTGGTAAGTAGTTATTTTTATGACATAATTATGATATCCAATCATATCATTTTTATCTTTTTAACTACCTGACCATTTTTTTCCGGCTGAGAAAATCATCGAACGACTTCTCCCGCTCTGGGTGGAGTGGAAGGGAGTGTCAGACTTCTACTGACTGAAAACCCACCCTGGGTTTTCAGTCAGTAGAAGTTTGATTCCAGGGTGGGTTTTCAGTCAGAGGTTCCTTCAGCTGCCCTTAATTTCCGGGGCCGCGGTGTCTCGTTAGAACATTCCCGCAACTCCGGCTTAACTATATGACCTTTTTTTTCTTTTTTGGTGTTGGGAAAATCATCGAATGACTTCTTCCGCTCTGGGTCAAGCGGAAGGGTGTGTCAGATTTCTACTGACTAAAAACCCACCCTCTTCCTTCGGTTGCCCTAAATTTCCGGGGCCGCGGTAACTCGGCAGAACTTTCCCGCAAACCCCGGCAGGGAATGGCCCCATGAGGCCCCGTCGCTGGTGTTGACAGCTCTTTGAGGCGCGCGTGGAACACGACGCGCCGCCGACCCGGGCCTGGTCCTTACCGGACGGTGAGCGACCCCTGCTCGCCGTCCGCAGGCCCGCGCCTACGGTGGCCGGAAATCGGCTCGAGCGAACGAGTTTGTACCGCCAATTTTTCAATTCGTTTTTAGTAACAAAAAAGAATTTATCCAATTTGGTGCAGTTGTTCGAAAGATATACATTTGTACACATTTGGACAATTAATTTTTATTTATGTATAAATAAAGCGGTAAGGACACGGATTGTATGAAAAGAGGTGATCACGATTTTATCATTGGTTTATTCTGGTCAAAGACTATTCTGGTAGAAACAAGCCTTCGGCTTTTGTCGGGAGGATACCTACTCTCCCAGCCCACCTTCTTTCCAGTGTCTCACGTTCAATTTCTATGTTCTTCACACAATAAGAATCTACGTTCATCCAATAATCTTAAATACTCTGTCCTTCTCATACTTCTGACTTTGTTCATTCTTCTTTTCATATCCAGTCCATTCTCCTTTGGAATGCGCTTCCTCTCGAGATCAGGACGGCTGACAATCGCTACGCATTTAAAAAGAATTTGCGGATCCACTTTCTTCACCAATAAGCAGAATTTCCATATTTAATTTTCATTTCCTTCTTAAGTATATATATGTACATAATGTATTTATGATAGTATTTATTTATATACTAGCTGTGCCCGCGACTTCGTCCGCGTGGAATAGTGACTTTTCGGGCAGCATATTTTGAATTACATATACCGTCGTTTGGGTAGCTAAAAATTTACTTTACAGTAATGCTTCTCTCTATACGATATTTGACGTTTGGCCATCGGGGATGAAAGCATACAGGCTCTAGGATTGCTAACCCGTGACAGAGCAACATACAACTGACCGTGCGAGAAATAGCTGATACTTAGATCTACACCCACAACTTTCAGCGTCTGACCTTGGGCTTTATTAATAGTCATCGCAAAACATAGGCTGACTGGAAACTATACTCGTATAAAACTAAATGGAAAATTGTTTGGAATGAGAGGAATCCGAGGAATGAAAACACTTTCACCTTTTCCACACCCTGTTAAAATCTCTGCTTCTATCAGATTTCGTTGTAAAAACCCATTGCAAAGTTTTGGGGGGCTTAAATCTCTAAGAAGCATTATGGGTACGCCTACTTTTAATTTTATTTTATGTGCTGGTAGTCCAGGAGCTTTGAGGGATTCTAAAAATTCTACTGGGTAGCTTGTAGATTCTCCTTCTTCCATGACTCTGTTAATGGAGATATACTCAACATAATCCCCCGGAACATAGCTCAAAATTTCAGCTTTTATTGTTGCTCCTTGGTCGTTTCGTGGCGTCAAAATAGCTCTTTCGCAAAGCCAGGAATTTTTGCAAGTTGGTATTTGCGTTGCGTTTCCATACACAGATGATATGAGGTCTCGCATTGATGAAACTATGTTGCATAGGTTTTCATTAAGAACAACTTTTCCTTATTCCTGCGGATACACACCGTTACCAATCTCAAGTAGCAAATCTGAAAATTCTTGAGCATTTACGTTGCCTCCAATTTGCACATGCATATTTAATGTCAAATGCAAAGGGATAATGTAATGCCACAGTCGAGAACTCTTTAAGCAGGCACTAACTTCATCAGCTGTTGTTCCACGTGGGTTTACAGGGAGAGTCTGACGAAAATCGCCACAAAAAAGCATAGTAATGTCACCCATGGGTTGATCATTTTGCTTGACATCACGCAACGTTCTGTCTACTGCTTCTACTGATTTTCAATTGGCCATTGTGGACTCATCCCATATAATAAGGCTACAATCACGAAGAAGCTAAGGTGCTTTATCGCTGTTCCTTGAAATATTACAAACAGGGCTTTCTGTGCGGTCTAAATCGATCGGAACATTGTATAAGCAGTTTTCCCACCTGGCAACAATGTGGCTGCTATGCCTCATGAAGCGACAGCAAGCGCAAGTTTACCTTGGCTTCGTACCTTCGCCAAAATAACTTTCGTAAGAAATGTTTTACCCGTTCCACCGGGTGCATCTACAAATAGCATTTCTCTTAAAGTACTATCAACGCTGCGGCACACCCGATCAAATATTAAACGCTGTTCATCAGTTAGCCTCGAGACATCAGTTTGTAAAATTTCGGCCAGGTCAATTGGATCATAGTTGGTTTCCATCGCGTAATCTCTATTAATACGTTCACCGTCAAATGATGCCTCCGGAATGCCATATTGAGAAATAGGATTACCCCCAATAGTAGTACCTATATCTTGAATAGCCAACAAACAACGATTCAATTGACTTTCACGTAATCTCTCCTCAATTGTGCTGTTATCATTAAGTTGTACGTGCCTTAAAAAATCCTCAGCCAATTTGTTCTGATACTTATACCACAACTGTGCAGCGTCAGAAAGTGCACCTTTCGAAGATCGGCAAAAGAAGTAGGCCCTCGGACAACGTGCAGCAGTAGGCGCAGGTAAAAGCATTCGGAGTTATTTGGATGAGCCGTATAAACCTTACCAATGACATGATCTTTAAAAATACCTGGTTCACCTACTACAACTGTTCCACATCTTCTGCGGTTAAAAATACCCTGTTGTTTATTATAGGTATAATACGATGGAACTTCGTTGTATAAGAGTGTCTTAGCAAATGCGTCTGTTTCGCAAAGATTAAAGAAGGCGAGCAGAGTGGTTCGTCTTGGGTTGTCCAAACGCTCCGTTACATTATCAGGGTTGAAGTATATTCTTTGTCCACTTTCAAGATGAACGTCAAGGTGGATGACGGGTGGATATCTCTCGTGGATCGAAAAACTTAAAATACGACTGCCTCGTTGTCCGTACTCTCTGGGAGCTCAGGCGGGTTTCCCTGTCAGCAAAAGTCTCAGACTCACGCGATAGCGCGTGAGCTTCGCGATCGACAGATAAACGTGCCTTTCGTTGTTCCTCGTTTTCCCTATTTGGAGTTGTCATCATTCGTCAGAAAGATTTGAACTCAGTCGAGATTCTCGCTGAGTCGAAGTTTCTGCAGCACGAAACCTAGCCTGATGTTCTCGAGTTGCAGAGAGCCTTGCCTCACGACATTCCTCAGATTCCTGTGATCGAACTAATCTCATCCTTTTAGCATTTCTGCTACATTGTGAGAGGTTGGATCTTCTTCGAGGCATTCTTACAATAAAATAGTACTTACTACTTAACACACAGTTATTTAGTAAACACGTACTAAACAATTAAATTATAAATACTTACAGATTATTATACAGTCTAAAATTATCACAGTTTAAGTAATAAGTGTTAAGACGTGCAAACCAAACGTACTAACTTTATAAAACAAAAGAATTGCTAGAAAAATTAATTACTAACCTGAGCTAATGAACTTATACTTAATAAAGAGAATCAAGAAAAGAAATAAAGAATACCAAATATTTATAATATTTATATCCTAAATACAAATTAAGATAAATATACCGAAAATCAAGGAAAGAAATGCGTAACCTATAACAAATGCTTACAATATTTATTTACAAACCCTAAATAAAAATTAAGATAAGTAAATACCCAAAAACCAAGGAAATTAGTACGTACTCTGATAGAATACCTTAACAAATGTTCGCCGTGATTCTTTAAATTGACACAACTTTTTTATTTATGAACCGATTGACATGAAATCAACACTAAATGTTAAGTGAAGCTTACTACAATATATTAGTGAAAGCCGCATCTAAATCTGATAAGCCGTTTCTGATATTAGCGTGCACAAACACACAGACAAACAGACAAAAAAAAATTAATTACAATTTCGGGTTCGGCATCGATATAATAACAACCCCTGCTACTTTTTTTTATATATTTCCATTGTATACACACCACTTTTCTACAATTTTATTATATGTATAGATAGAAGATATTATTTATGTAGATTTCTATTTTATGGTACTTCGATTTTATGATATAAGGTTTTTTGTGTTATCTAATAGTGATATATATGATTATCATTATTATTTTTTTTCAATATAAGTTTCACGTACATATTGCATTTTCCACTCTATCTCTTCACCACTCATGGTTGACTGGTAGAGAATGCCTACGGCATTAAGTCCGCCTTTGTACCTATGTGTATAAAGTGTAAATAAATAAATAAACATCAAATATATCTTTCCACTCTAGGTGGAGCGACAGGGAGTGTCTGACTTGTACTGACTAAAACTTCATCCTTTTCCTTCAGTTACACATGCGTTCCGAGATCATGGGAACTAGCATACATTCCCGCAACCTCGGATATTTCCGAAGATTTCCGACATTATCACGAAGAAATCTGTGAACGCGCTCGCTTCGTCAGCACTAGAGTCTGATTCGTTTTATCGCTTTTCTTCGTTCGTTTAATTCGTTTCACGCTTGATAATGCTGGCCAAACAGCATGCACCGTCTACATTCATGTCCCTTAATAATGTAATAGGCTGTCTGGTTCCAAGGATTCTAATAAACAGCAACTAAATCAAATAAACAACACGATTGTCAATATTCCTAAACAATACCCAACAGTTCAATCCCTTCTATTTGCAGATACCATAAAATTAAACGAAGAGTTTATACACTGGCGCCGTCAGAAACCACGAGAAAGTCTCGACAGCTCATGTAAGTTCTTACACCAACTCTATAATAACTTACTGTAGTCATCATCTGCCTTACCTTCCAGTCCAACTGGATGCAAAGTGTACATTTTACATGGAACGACTCACCTTCACAACCTATTGGCTGAGTAACACGATACTCCTTGCTAATTTCGGGATAAAAGTAGTCCTCGTGTTATTTTACGATTTTGATGAATTTCATTCAGATCCGTTTAGTAGTTTTTCCGTGAAAGAGTAACAAACATCACTCAGAAACTGTCGCGTTTATAACGTTAGTTTTATATCTATTATATACTATATTCATTAAAAAAAATACAGTGAGAAGTCAAAATGTGTAGTGACCCCGCAGTAACATCGGATGATTAGAATAATAGCACTCGACTTAAGGAAGGACAAAAATAAAAGGAATATATGACGTGTGTGTAGGGATTTTCAAATATAATGCATGAAATAAAGTCGTACAGTCCTCTTTAGATTAAAAAAAACTGGCCTAGTGTGAGTCGGACTCGCGCACGAAGCGTTCCGTACCATTATCTATAAAAACGGCAAAAAAGCATGTCTGTTGAATGGGAGACCCCCTTAAATATTTGTTTTATTTTAATTTAATTATACAACTAAACATTCTGTGAATATTTCCAGCCTCTACCTGTTGCCGTTATCAATATCGAGCAAAAACGAGCAAAAACAAATCACGTTTGTTGTGTGGGAGCCCCCTTAAATATTGGTTTTATTCTATTTTTTTGTATTTTTTTTTTATAGCGGCAACAGAAATACATCATCGGTGAAAATTTCAACTGTATTACCATCACGGTTCATGAGATACAGCCTGGTTACAGACGGACATACAGACGGACAGACAGACGGACAGACAGACAGACAGACAGGGTCCCGTTTTACCCTTTGGGTACGGAATCCTAAAAACCTACTAAAAGACATAAGAAAAAGCTGAGGGTCAGTTTTTTCTTTTTCCAACTTAAGTCAGACTAGCATCCAAATAGTTCACAACAAATCCTACCTTTTTAAAGGGATACTATCAAACCACAGGTTTCTTACAGACGGTAGGTACGGAATCATGGTATAAAACTCGATGCAACCATTTTGTGAACCACTGTGGACGCCAATCGTGCCGGTCAACAATTCAACACTCGCTTTAGTCAGCGCGTTTAAACTTAACGAACACTTTAAGATACTGATAGAAGCTGGCTTAATGGCTAAGATGTAGGCTTTGTGGGCGAGATGTACTCCACGTATTACACTACTGCCGTGAACACAAGCATATTATTATGTATCTTCTTTGGATTTGCTAGTAATGGGAATTCTACTCACATCGCTAGTGAACTCTTAAAAAAGAAAGAATATCTAGATTATACGCTCTTTTAAATATTTGCAAAAGAACGGAACAGCTATGACTAACCACACTTAGGCACTTAATAACTAAATTAAATTATTGCTGTTTTCAGCGTCTGAAAGTGGTGATTCGATGGCAGATTTGGCAGATTCTACTACAGACCCTGAACTGATGAAAGGACCAGATTCCATTGGCTCCGAGGGTAAGGAACATTTTCTATATACCAATATTCTTCATCATCTGCCTAGCCTATGTTGGGATCAGGTTCCAAACGTACCGAATGCCGCTGACTACTATTGTTTTACAGGTACCATGGGTTCTGGAGGTTTGATAGACATCTGATCTCCACAACTCACACTTAGGCACTTAAAAACTAAATTAAATTATTGCTGTTTTCAGTGTCTGAAAATGGTGATTCGATGGCAGATTCGGCAGAATCGGCTACAGACCCTGAACTGATGAAAGGACCAGATTCCATTGGCTCCGAGGGTAAGGAACATTTTCTATATACCAATATTCTTCATCATCTGCCTAGCCTATGTTGGGATCAGGTTCCAAACGTACCGAATGCCGCTGACTACTATTGTTTTACAGGTACCATGGGTTCTGGAGGTTTGATAGACATCTGATCTCCACAACTCACACTTAGGCACTTAAAAACTAAATTAAATTATTGCTGTTTTCAGCGTCTGAAAATGGTGATTCGATGGCAGATTCGGCAGAATCGGCTACAGACCCTGAACTGATGAAAGGACCAGATTCCATTGGCTCCGAGGGTAAGGAACATTTTCTATATACCAATATTCTTCATCATCTGCCTAGCCTATGTTGGGATCGGGTTCCAGCGGTACCGGATCGCTGACTACTGTTGTTTTACAAGTACCATGAGTTCTGGAGGTTTGATAGACATCTGACCTCCACAACTCAGTGCCCAGTAACACGACCTTGTCAAAACTGGTGTCAGAATTTATGACCACTTGTGAGCTTCTCACCACTCACGATCGCGTTCTATGTTGTGTTGTCTAGTATTATAATTTATTTATTTATACTTAGTTAATTAAAATGGTAAAACACCCAATTACATTAATTAGGTAACACAGAAATGCATATTAGAAAAGAATAATAATAATTGTGATTGATAATTGAAATTATATAAGATAAAATTTACATAAAAATGCAACAGTAGACACTAGCATACTTCCTCTCGCAGAACACCAGACAGTAAAATTATGCGTGCATGCATAATTTTACTCCATTCGTCGGCACATCACATTCAGGGTTGGTAGTCAAGAGGGCATTGAACATCCTTAGAGTGCGACATACTAGGGATTTAGCTCTGGCGACAGTTTTAGAAGTCGGTGGAGCAAACAAAATTAAGGCCTAGCATTCCTAAAAGGTAGTAGGTAGGGTACATGTAGGGAAAGAAATGGTATAACCTTTTGAATAGGAACCTCAGGAAGATTTTCTGAACCTTTTCAATGATGAATGTCTGAATTGCAATGTAGGGATGCCAGACACAGGCTAGGGATGTACAACATAACCAAAATAATCGTGATATCAACAACTGACGAAAGACTACCAACGCTATATTATCCGCGAGCTATTCTGTTGTTTGCTTGTGACATAATAAATCTCCTTTTTCTACGAGGATACCAAAAATATGCGAGGTTTTCTTCTTCATGAACAAAGACTACAATATAATATAGGGTATTGATGAACAACATCAAGGGCAACACTACGGTTAACAGTTGAATAGAATTAGTTCCGTGTTTTTAGGGTTCCGTAGCCGAACGGCAAAAAACGGAACCCTTATAGTTTCGACATGTCTGTCCGTCTGTGTCTGTCCGTCCGTCCGTATGTCACAGCCATTTTATTCCGAAACTATTAGGACTATACATGTAAAACTTGGTAGGTAGATGTATTCTGTGAACCGCTTTCCGATTTTAAGAGAAAATTTTTAAAATATTTAAAATAAAGGGGGCTCCCCATACATGGAACTGAAACTGAAAATATGTTTTTTTCATAAAACCTATACGTGTGTGGTATCTATAGACAGGTCTTTAAAAATGACATTAAGGTTTCTAAAATGACTTTTTCATAAAGTTAATCGTTTAAAAGATATACGCTTCCAAAGTGGTAAAATGTGTCCCCCCCCCCCCCTCTAACTTCTATAATAATGAAGTAAAAAATCTAAAAAAATCATATGTTGTAGATCATAATGTAATCTTTCAATCAAAATTAGTTTGAACGAGATCGAGTTAGCAGTTTTTGAAATACAGTATATTTTCTAAAACCGCAAATATAACTTTGTAATTCATACAAATACTATGAAAAACATAGTTATTTGGCGTAGTTGTAAAAATTTTAAATAAGCTAGTTTTAAGAAATTTGTAAGGTTTTTTTTTCAAATAAATATATTAAACTGTATATTATATTTATTATAGTTACTACGGAACCCTTCATGGGCGAGTCCGACTCGCACTTGGCCAATTTTTTTTAGTTAATATTAAATTACTTAGTTATTTTGACCTCTTTCCAATTAGTTATCTAGTAAAATGAATAGAAATTAATGTTCCGTGTAAAAATCCACGAATACAGTGAAAATAAGTGAAAAATATTTGTAGTGTATATTGGTGATAGTTATAGGTTACCGGCTTCCGTACATTTTTTGCATTGTCATCTTGTTATCAGGTACAAATAAGTTCCTTTTACGTGCTTACTATATTGCTGCGATCTATAAACTTAATTAAATTTACGCCGTGCACTTTTTACATGGCTAGAAATTGACACTAATAGCCTTTAAAATATAAAAATAACCTTGGTTGGTTGATGTCAGAACTTCGTACTTTTCAACCGACGACAAAAAAAGGAGGAGGTTATCTATTCGACGCGTATATATTTTTTTTTTTAATGTATGGTCGTCGATTACTCGAAGACGGCCGAACCGATTTGAAAAATTCTTTTTTTGTTTGATAGGTTATACTTTGAAATTGGTACCATTTGTCACCAAGTCAGGATCTGATGATGGGATCCTGGAGAAATCGAGGGAACTCTTCAAATATGGACATTCAAATATGCACACCTATGGCGTTTTGGGTATTTCTTATAGTAACTTGTGCAGTTGCTCTCAAAAAGTACCATTTGGGGAAGTGAAACTGATGATGAAGACCACAGATGGCCGCCGAAACTACTCAATAATAAGTATTTCGTGGATTGCGATTCGATTACTTGAATATGGATGTTAAGCACTTTATGCTCGTCATAATGCATATGGTGATGTATAGCTGATGGTGAAGTACCAGGAGAACTCCTCAAAAATTAACGGCCCAGTATTGGGAAAAGCAATATTTTGTAAAATGTTATAACTAGTTGACATTTAGGCTCTTGTAACTAGGTAAATTAAAAATCAACCAACTAAAAAGAGTGAAATAAAAACTTTTTACCAAAAAATTAAACCGACTTTGCAGTGTTTTTTGGGAGTCGGTTTAATTTTTTGGTAAAAAGTTTTTTATAGCATAATTTCGATTTCTCACTAACTAATTATCTTTGAACTTTAGTTTTTTGCCTTTCTTTTTATTTTTTATTTATTTATTTTATTATTTATGTACACACAGTAAAATACATAAGGATACAACATAATTATAATATTTGAGTACAAAGGTACTGCTTATTTCGTAAGAAATTTCTTCCAGCAGACCTGCGAAAGGAGAAGTGAAAAACAAATGTAGATAATAGTGTATGAGAACAAGAAGAGAAATAAATATGAATATGTGCCCCTAAGCTGGGCCGGATTAACCATTAGGCGGAGTAGGCAACTGCCTAGGGGCCCCACATCAACTAAGGGCCCAGGCCCAGTGCACGCACGAAGAAAACATGTTTCTTCGAACGAGAATTTGATGTGCGTGTGAACTTAGGGACCTCATTGTTATCTCACAAAAAAATCGTTAGATTTAGTAGGAGAATTAAAACAATTTTAGAACAAATCTGGGAATAAGTAAACAAATATGTATTAAAAACTACAGCCCTTAATGTGCGTTTCCTCAGTTCACACATGATTTGATCAGTCAAAGTAAGAAAAGGGGCCCCGAGAATGCCATTGCCATAGGGTCTCTGACAGAGTTAAGCGGGCTCTGCCCCTAAGACGACCCACTGACCGTGAAGTCTAAAACTAAAATATTAAATATACCTACACATACTTATAATGCAATAAAAATAACATATACTTAAATAAATACATAATGTTAGAATATATAAACATTATATAAATATATACATAAATAATTAACACATTTAAGAGGAAAGGTAATACCTACTCTTTTAATCGACTTTTGAATAAAGACATTGTTTTTAAGTCATGAATGCTCGGCGGAAGTGACTTCCACAACTTTTTCGACACTTTTTCTTCATTTCCATTTCCTCTCACACTATCATGCCTCTGACTCGAAGCGCCTTTGCTCGCCAAGAGAGTCCAAACTCAAACTGGTTTTGAGCGAATTGCAGGCGTCCAAGAAGTGCTGTGATCAATTAACTAAGGAAATAGATGACAGTGAAAAGGTGCTCATTGAAGCCTATGAAAGGAATAGGCAGTTAAAAAATTAAATGGCTCAGTTATACATTCAATACATTGATGTTATTGAAGCCCGGTATAGGTAGAGATGTAAATTGAAAGAAAACAAAATGTTTTAGTTTCACAATCTTGAAAAAAAAAACATGAAAAATATCTTGGCACCGTTGCTTTTTTTCTACATTTGGTTTTTTTTCAGAAAAAGTGAAACTCTATAACTAAAGTGGAATAAGACACTAAATTTGATTGTTTTGTTTTTATTCAAGTCAAATAATGTTTAAATCAATGGGTAACTATTATTATGAACTTAAAAAATATTTAATGTGTTACAATCATCTGTATCAGTATCAGTAGCTACGGCTACGCTTGTTTTATCAGCTTCGGAATAATGTTCTGTGTCTGTATTTGTTTCATCTGATTCTGAATCAACGACTATACTATCAGGGACTATTACATTCTGCTTGTGTTAATATTGTTGATGATTGTACTGATTGCACAGATTGCACAATGTACATTATTTTCCTAGCCCTGTCATTTGTCAGTCTATTACGTTTCTTGGTATGAATGTCGCTGACTCACTGTACGTACTAAATGTTTCTGCAGTCTGCACGCAAATCAACCAAAACATAAACCAAACGAGGATTAGGGAAATCCCCGTCCGTAAATGTAGTTTACACTTGGTGTTGCCAATTATGTTAAGACATGTATTATTTAACAAAAAACAAATGGTATTTTCTTATTGAACAAAAAAAAATAATATCAACTCACATACGCCAACCGCCTTACCATATTTTTATTTTCCTACTCATGAAAAAAAACCTACTCCAGAAAAAAAAAACTTTCTTTTCATGTTTTTTTTAAACGTTTTTTTTCATCTCAGAAAAAAAACCGTTTTTTTACAACTCTAGGTATAGGCTCCTATTAGTAGTGGACGGATTTAGTCAGTGTAGCTCAGAATATGAACAAGCTCTTAATGATAGGTATTTATTACAACAAGAGCTACAAGAAGCTCAATGCCAACTATGCCAGTTAGAAACCACAAATCTAAACATAACAGTCAAAGCTTATTCAGCGAGCAGGTGCCTATTGCCCCGCCATGGTTTCCTTAATAAACCCCAGCAACAACATTAATTTAACAGCAGATGATTCAAGTAAATCGGTGAGAATAGTAGGTAGTTAAATAAATTAAAAAAAAAAATTAACAAATACATTATTAAAACTAAAAAGATGGCTAAAAAGCAAATATTTTTTATTAAAAATGTGAAATGAAATAGAGAAAGACCAAATTTACTGAAACAATTAGATATTTACTCATTTAATTTGGAACAAAGTACTAGGAAGTACCAAATTGACACTGAGGACTTGCAAGCTGAACTGAACCATTTGCGGGAAAAACTGAGTTCAATGACTGTTAAATATAATACCACTGAAAATGTAATGAGGGAATATGTATTGGCAATGAATGAGCTGGTAAGCTCACAAACCACCAACTGCAAACATTGTCTGCCATGTTCAAGTATAGATTCGCTAGACCATTCATTGTCAACATACAGTACCAATAACACCTTACAGCAGCCTCATGTTTCAATTCACTAATTCCTATTATTAGTTCTAAAACAATAAAACACAAAACTACAATAAAAAACCATTTAGTCATATTTTCCGGTGAAATTGGAAAGAATTTTGACCACTTATTGAAACATGAATATCCGGGACATTAAATTGTAAACTACTGTATGCCTGGTTGTTCCTTTTTTGATATTATGAAAAAAAAAAATATACCTTTCACCAGGATACAAAATTTGATATTATTTGTTGGTAATATGGGTAATGTAAACAAAGGAGAATTTATCCAAAATCACAGGTCTCCTGTGCAACCTGAACTTAAATTTTTTTGTAATGTTTACATTTCCATACAGTAAAAGTTTGCCACAGGAAGAAAATAACCTTAGATCTAATGTTAATACAAAAATGCATAACCTGATATATTATGATAGCAATGTATTCCAATTAATTGACATTAACAATTACCTCAGTAAAGGTTTTTATTTGACAAAAGATAGATATTATGTAGGTAGGTACTTTTTTTTTTAGTATTACAGCCATGAACTTGGCTAAACACATTGCTCCTATTGAGCAATGCCTTGACGTTTTAAATCTATACTAATATTATACAGCGGAAAAGTTTGTTTGTTTGTTTGCTTGAACGCGCTAATCTTCGAAAGTACTAGGTGGATTTGGATGCAATTTGGTATGGAAGTAGCTTGAAGCTTGAGAAAGGTTATAGGCTACTTTTTACGCGACTGCAAAAAGGAGAGTTATGTTTTTACCGTGATAATATCCACGGGAGCGAAGCCCCGCGTGAGTACTAGTATATAATAATAATAAGCCATTTATTCAACAGTAGTACAATTTCCTTAATATCTAAGCTAAATAAAATCTAGGTTGTCTTCTGTTGATTGCCAATCGGCAAAGGCCTCCTCCAACCTTTTCCACTCGTTTCTGTCCTTGGCAACATGGCTCCAGGTCACACCTGCGAATTTGGCCAGGTCGTCCTCCCATCTTTGACAAGGTCTTCCCCTTTTTCTTATGCCATTCCTGGGGTACCACTCTGTGACCTTGCTCCACTTCTCCTTCCCTCTACTCATATGCCCAGCCCATTTTCATTTTTGTATCCTGACATTTGTTGCTATGTCCTGAACCTTTGTATTTTTCCTAATGTCTTCCAACCTGACTCGATCTATTTTTTTTATTCCCATCATGCTTCGCTCCATCGAGTGCTGGCATATGTTTAGTTTCTTGCTATTCAACTGAACAGCAAGAAGTCAAACATGGGCCCCCACTAAACTTAGTGGGGGCCCATGTTTGACTTCCGTAAATCAATACAGGGAGAATGCATGTGTTGAATACTTTAGATTTAATTGATATGTGCAGTATTTTATCCTTCACTAACTGTGCCCCACAGTTTCACCCGCGTATAATCCTAATACTACATATTATTAACGCGAAAAACTCTGAATATTGATGAATAGATGGTAACATTTTAGTAATACTATCTAATTTTTAATAATTAGAGAATCGCAAAGTAAAGATAGTTGTTAATGATATTATTAAAAATAGATTAATGCCCGTTTTCACCAACGACCCCTAAACTATACCCTTGGTAGGGATCCCTTAGGCTAAGGTACCCCTTAAATGCATCCCTTAACTTAATTCATGTTCACCATGCTAAGGGACACCTACTTAGGAGCTACTTAGTTAAGTGACAGATTTCTTGTCATAGTTAATCCAAAAACCGCACTTTTACCGACAACATTTTTAAGTTACATTTTTACAATAATTCAGAACAAAATAAAAATATTTTACATTAGGAACATGATATAACAACAATTACGTTACAAAACAATATGTCAACATCGAAAAACGAACATATTATTATTTACAAAATTGTTTGGCTGTTTAACGAAATTCCAGTGCCTTTTTTTAAGTTCTGACTTTTTGAGACGTATCATCTTTGACAGTGACATTCCGGTTGATGTTAGGTCATTATTTCTGTGTGGTTATTTTGCCAGTGTTTGTCTGGATTTTATACCTATTAAATTAATAACAATGGCTGAGAAAATAAAACGTGGACACATAATTATGGTAGCATAAAATCTAAGGGCACATAATAGTTGTTTGATCGGGGCATAGAATTATTTCAGAAAAAGTCATTTGAAAGTTAATGATAACATAGATAGAGGTACCTGCTAGAATAGAAAACCTTTTAAAGTTTCTGTACTTGCACCTACAAAGACTAACATACACTTTATAGCAAACAGTTTTAGGCATTGCATAGATATTGTAGGTACCTACACATACCTATTATCTACTCTGTTTTAATATTTAATGCATAGGTATCTTACCTATCGTCTGGATATTCTAAAATATGTTCTAGTTTTTGTAGTAGAAATGTCACGCAATCCTTGGATAACCTATATCTTGTACAAAAGTCTTTATCATCATACTGTGTGAAAAAGTCTGGTATTTCACGATAAACACATGGCCGTGTATTTAACCTAGGGTTTGCCAATAATTCCACCGTCTCGACAGCTTCAATACTATCAAAAAACTCAATTAATAGATCTTCAATTTTAACAAAAAAATAAAGAACACGCGACTTGTTTAACAACTTAAAACTAACCCTTAGGCTAGGGGTCAGTTAGGGGCCGAACATTCGGGCCCCTAAATATAAGGGATCCCTTAAGAGTTTAGGTGTCCCTTAAACGTTGGTAAAAACAAAACTTGCGTTAAGTGATACTTAAATTGGCTTAAGGGTTCCTTAAAATTTAGGGGTCGTTGGTAAAAACAGCCATTAGAGTATTTCGGTTTTATATACAATATTTTAGTCCTATTTTCTTGTGGTATTAGTATGTATTGGTTTCCTTGCGGATCTAGATAAAGCAACATATAATTGGCCATGTGAAAAAAAATTGGCCAAGTGCGAGTCAGACTCGTCCATGATGGGTTCCATCGTAGCTACGCCAAATGACTTTCTTTTTTTTTCAAAAAAACAAAGTCAAAGAATTCTATCACCATCCCGTAATTATATATATATATATTAGGTAGGTATATATTTATTCAGTATTAATATAAATATGTATTTTATTAGCTATTATTATTTATTATTAATATAAGTATGTTTTAATTTACGTAATTAGTATTTATACATAGGTACTGTGCATCATCTCTTATGCAACTCTCCTGTCGCAGGTCTGCTGGAAGAAATTTCTTATGAAATAAGCAGCACCTTTGTGTTTTCTTTTTGTAAGAGTGGGAAAAACATCGATAGACTTCTACTGACTAAAAACCCACCCTGTTCTTTCATGTGCCCTTAAGTTCCGGGGCTTTGATATCTCGTTCGAACATTCCCGCAACCCCGGAAGTTGTATCCTTTTAAAATAATAGGTAAATCTGTAGGTACCATGGGGATTCGAGGTATAAGTGCCGTTTGTTTAGCCTCTGATCCTGTGAAAACTATAGCAATTATGACATTGTTTCGAAGATATTTTAATAAAAGCAACGAGTTAGTTAGCATATAAAATTTAAATATTAGGTAACCCCTGACAACCATGAAACACCTGAACAGATCTTGATAAGTTGTAGCTAAGAACCGTCTCGATCACGTCAGCTTTCTAACAAAAAAACCGCGTCATAATCGGTCTTATGATGCCACAGCAGACATACACACATACACAAAGATACACAGACACATCAAACTTATAACACTCCTCTTTTTGCGTTAGAGCTTAAAAAAGGAATTGAATCTCCTACACAAAATTAAGAAATGTAAGAATATAGACTACAAATACGTATTTTTATAACTGTATACATATCAATGGAACTAACATTAAAAAAATGAATAAACTTACTATAAACCTTAAACTAAACGATCCTTAACGATCTCCTTTTAGAAGTCGGTTAAAAACTTGGGTTAAACGAAATAACACCCTATCAAAATTACTTATTCAACTAAACAGAAAGTAAAATAAAAATACTCAAATGTATAGATACAAAATCACACATATGACGTAAAAAAAAGCTGAAACAATTTTCACTTACATAGGAAGTGAAAATCAAATAAATCGAAATGAATGAAGCCAAAGATACAATTATTATAATACGTCATTGAATGAAACCAAGTTTAGATACCTATATTTAATATTATCAGTGCGATAACGCGACTGTGCTCAACGCGCCGTACATCCGCGCGCCATTTCGGTAAATAACGTTGTTGAATAATTTTAATTTTACATTTTCTCCTAAACTATAAGTCCAAATTAAATACTGTAAAAGGCAGAGTTTATCTTCATAAAATTGTCTTGGTGATGGAACTATTTTCGAACGTAAGTATTAATATGGCTGCATAATAACAATACTACAATGTCATGCCTTATTTTGTTGTTATTTTCTTTACATAATTTGCCTTATTGTAGATTATTCATAAAAGTTAGATATGTAGTACCACGGATTTTTTTAGATCTACATAAACCCTACATTTGTGTAGTACATGATCTTGTGGTAAATCTCAGCATTTCGCCAGTTCACGCGATTATAATAATAATTAATTGTGTGTAATTTACCGGCGTAATTTCTTCCGACTTACTTCACTCATCCCCTTATTTTAGGAAAACTGAAAGTAGTAGCGTAATGCTAGATAGGTTATAGCCTTTGTCATGAAACTGCCTATCACAATCAGAAATAATTTTTGAAATCCACCCAGTACTTTCGAAGATTAGCGCGTTCAAGCAAACAAACAAACAAACAAACTATTACGCTTTATAATATTAGTATAGATTATTTCTTTCATGCTCCAATATCTTTTCCATCCGTTTGCTATTCTTCTGTTTATTTCCCTTTCAATAATGTCTGAGGGTGAGATAATTTGGCCTAGATAGATGTATTCATCCACGTATTCTATCTCACTTTGGCCAACCCTGATGGTTTCATTCTTAGGTCCATTGGTCATTAATTTAGTTTTCTCCATGTTCATTTTTAGGGTTCCGTAGCCGAATGGCAAAAAACGGAACCCTTATAGTTTCGATATGTCTGTCCGTCTGTCTGTCTGTCTGCCTGTTCGTCCGTC
The DNA here is from genome assembly GCA_943138885.2 of Tholera decimalis. Classification (NCBI taxonomy): domain Eukaryota; kingdom Metazoa; phylum Arthropoda; class Insecta; order Lepidoptera; family Noctuidae; genus Tholera; species Tholera decimalis. The sequence goes on along the minus strand of OW964548.2, from coordinate 1,533,073 downwards.
CGTATGTCACAGCCATTTTATTCCGTAACTATTAAGACCATACATGTGAAACTTAGTAGGTAGATGTATTCTGTGAACCGCTTTCCGATATTAAGAAAAAAATTAATAAATATTTAAAATAAAGGGGGCTCCCCTACATGGAACTAAAACTGAATTTTTTTTTTTTCATGTAACCTATGCGTGTGTGTTATCTATAGACAGGTATTTAAAAATGATATAAGGGTTTCTAAAACCACTTTTTCATAAAGTCAATCATTTAAAAGATATAAGCATTCAATTAAAAGGTAAAATGTCCCCCCCTCTAACTTCTATAATAATGGAGTGAAAAATCTAAAAAAAAATATATGTGTCTGTAGATCTTAATGTAAACTTTCAACCAAAATTGGTTTGAACGAAATCGGGTTAGCAGTTTTTGAGATACAGCATCTTTTCTAAAACCGCAAATATAACTTTGTAATTCATACAAACACTATGAAAAACAAAGTTATTTAGCGTAGTTGTAAAAATGTAAATAAGATAGTTTTAAGAAATTTTTAAGGTTTTTTGTTATTCCTCATATTGATATACATATTATATTATTTTATTATAGTTACTACGGAACCCTTCATGGGCGAGTCTGACTCCCACTTGGCCAATTTTTAATCCCACCGTGTGACTTTCTAATGCCAGATCATTTGCCATGACATTCAGTTCGTGTGGAGTTTTTGCAAAGAGAACTATGTCATCTGCAAATCTTAAATGTGTTAACCAGGTTCCATTAATGTTGATTCCATATCCTTCCCAATTTAGTCTTCTAAATATCATTTCGAGGACTGCAGAAAAAAGTTTTGGGGATAGCGGGTCGCCCTGTCGCACGCCCTTTTGTCTGCTAAATGGTTCACCTTTCTTTTCCAACTTTATGCATGCTGTACTTTGCTTGTATATCTTCGTCAGTATCCTTATGTACTTGCTTTCGATACCTTGTTCTTTTAGGGCCTCCCATATCTTATTGTGAAATAAAGAGTCGAAAGCCTTGCTGTAGTCTATAAATGCCATGTAATATAGTTGGTTGTATTCATAGGATTTTTCTATGATCTGCCTCACCACATGTATATGATCCAATACTGAGTAACCTCTACGAAAACCCGCTTGCTCGTCTGGTTGGCAGTTGTCTAATTTTCTTTGCAGTCTTCTTAGCCGTATTTTCGCAAATATTTTGTATACATTGGACATAAGGCTGATCGGGCGATAATTACCTATATTAAGTTTATCACCTTTTTTATATAACAATACTATATTACATTGCGTCCATTGTACCGGGATAGTTTCGGTTGCGAAAATTTGATTACTGGTAACAGGATTTTTTTTGCCATTAATAGGATTTCATTTTCAATGCCATCTGGCCCTGGGGCTTTGTTTTTACTTTGGGACTGTAATGCTACTTCTACCTCGCGTTGCAGTATATAGGGTATGCTCTCATCCTCATCGTCGTTTAGTACTATTGATTCGCCATGTTCTTCTTGTGTATTCTTATATAAATTTGTATAGTATGATGTAGCAATATTTTTTATGTCGGATCTTCTGTTTTGTTCTATTCCTTTCTCATTTCTCACCTTTGTAACCCAATCTTTTGATTCTAACAATTCTTTATATGATTTTTTCTTCCTCCTGTTCTAATAATTTGCTTTTCTATTTTTTCTCTTCTATTTTGCTTTCTATCCCTTCTCATTACTCTGTTTTATATCTTTACTCAGCTCTGATATGCGTTTTCTACGATTATCTGTGTCTCTGGAACTGATTACTAGTTTCCTCGCTTCGAATAGATTTTTTGTTTTTATTGATAAATAGCTTTTCTACTTTTCTTTATTATCTTTATTAGTGCATGTACTTTTTGCTAGTTTGATTGAAGTCTCGAACCAGTCGTATTTCTTTTGAATATCTAGGTTCTTTGTTTCTTTCTCGAAGTCTGCACATCCTTCTTTCAGTTTGTTTGCAGCTTCTTCTAGGTTTTGAATACTTAATTTACCATCAACGTTCCTTCTGGGTCTTTGTGTCTTTGCCCTGACCATTCTATGGTTCGTGTTGAAATTAAATTTGTTCACAACTTTTAAATCGGGGAAATACATTGGTTGGTTGGTGAGTACAAAATCAATTTCATTTTTGTATTTGCCTCCTGGTGATACCCATGTCCATTTCCTTGAACCTTTCTTTTTGAATTTGCTGTTTAGAATATAGAGGTTGTTTTTGAAAGACAGAGTCTTTCTCCATTTTTGCTTCGTCGGGTTCCATAAGTAAAAGGTCCAAGATCACGTCTTTCCTCTGGCAAACTTTCACCTGTCTGGCTGTTGAAATCTCTCATCACTATTAAGTTTTTGTGCGTATGTTTCTCTATAGTACTGTTTAAATTCTCATAGAAATCTTCGATTGTCTTTTTGTCTGTTTGTTCAGTCGGAGCGTAAACTTGCACAAGAGACCACATGTCTTCGTAATTGTGTAATTTCATATTTAGCACTGCTAAACGGTTCGAAATTCCTATGAACTCATCAACATATTGTGTCATGTGCTTTTTGAGATAAATCCTACCCCATTTTGGCCTTCTTTTTTACCTATGTGATATAGAAGGAAGTCCTCATATTCTTGTATGTTTTCTCCAGCTCGTCTTAACTTCACTCAGACCGAGAATGTCCCATTTGATATCATTTAGTGCATTGTTTAGTTCTGATAGACTCTCGTCCAACTTGAGTTAGAACATTTAGTGCTGCAATTTGGATGCTTTCTTTAATGGGGGTATTACATTTTCCTTTGTTGCTAATGTTGTTGTTTTGTAGTGTATGTTTGTTTGGTATTTTGTAGGTTGGCGGGTGGTGGTCTAATTCCCCACGGGGACCAGCCGGGTTGGGGAATGTTTGTTTGGTTTTGTTGGTATTCGTTGTTTTGAAGTTTTTATTTTGGCTCCCGCCTATTTCAAGTTTTTTGATGTCTCCGCTATATCCGGATTTGATTGGCTTGATGCATTACTGAGTCCCGAGAAAAAAAAAACGAGACTAGGTGTGGTCTCGAAATTCCCGGGAAAAACGAGACTTTCGAGACTATTTCAAAACTAGGTTTCTTATTTATAAGCTATGCAATCAGAGAGTCAAATCAAGATATTTTAATCAAGTAGTTACTTTCATAAACAAATGCAGATTAAAAAAAAAACCATTTGTTACAGTTTTGTTTTAATTTTTGTAGTGGGCACGTAAAAAACAAAGGGCATTTAACCCTAATTTTGTTACAAAAGTAACCCGCATTAGAAAAAGCTCTTTTTGCTTGTACGCTAGAGGGTTACTACTTAGTACCACTTCGCGCTTTCACAATGAAAGGGGATAGAACCTATCTGGCGTATCGACGTCATCATTTTGTTTTTTAATCGCGGTGCATGATGAAAGTGTAGTATGCATGGCTAGAGGAACAAAAAATGTCCAGTAACACGGTACCCCAAAGTGTCACGTAAACGTTTGAAGGTAAACATCGACATATAATTTCAACGAAAATCATTAAAAATAGACTCATTACGCGTCCATACGCTTATTAGTATTTAGCTTATTAGTCTAACAGTACGACAAAACCGCTACTATAATTAATTATTTGCGTACTAAATCGCATCGCAATAAAAGGCATGTCAAAGAATTCCATACGCGCGTGTTGGCTGTCTTTCATCCCAGCGTATTATAAAATGAACAATAAGTGTTTTGGTATGTCTTTCTTTGGTACATGGATTAGGCTTGGCATCAATAACCCCTATCCGACCTCCTGCTGAATTTATGGATTATGTAGTATAGTAGTATTTATGATACGTGTTAGATATATTATAAATCTTTTAAAATGTCACATCTTAGTATTAATATTCACTTATGTTTGATATCATACTTACAGTTATAAATAAATATTAACGTAAATGACAGACCTTTTACCTTTTGTTTCACTACTGCTTAAAAACGTTTTTCAAGCTTAGTAACATGTCACATGGTCCGCCACGCGATAGTGACATGTCGACTGCGTTTCATTGCAATGCGATTAAGTGGATAAATAATTATTTGTAGTAGTATTCTCATGCTCCTAGTAGCGTGTAATGTACCTACTCTCTTTCAATAAGCATTAGTAATCATAATCGAATTGGGAACGATTATTTAGATACAATCTGATGCTTATAGACACGTAATAAGTCTACTTTTAATGATTGTCGTTGTAGTCATATGTCGATGTTTACCTTCAAATATCTCGGTAATGTGACATTTTGGGGTAGCATGTTACTGAAATTTTTGTTACATACATGCCACTTTAAGTATGCGCCACGACATCTAAAAAAAAGAACAAAATAGCGGTGGGTCGACATGCCATTCTTCATACAAAAAAGTTCAAACCCCTTTCAATTTAATCACAATAGTTCCATAATTCAATCTTTATTGCAATCATAATTGTGTATTAACAAGATCTTAATATAAGTAGTAGCTCACATGGAGCATTTCGGGCATAGCAATTTACATTTATAATATGTAGACAAAATCTGTGTTATTTGTCAATAAGGTTATTCAGCCTCCACAGATAATACTAAGCTTTACTCTATGCTCGACCGTGCTGCCATTGCCATATCCATAATAAAAATTGACTGTCGGTTTAATAAATTATTTAATACAGTTTTTATGTTACTGAAGTCTCGAAAGTCTCGTTATTCCCGTGACCGAAGATGTTAGTCTCGAGTCTCGAAAATACTAAAAAATCGTCGAGACTCTCGAAATTTTCGAGACCGAGATTCCCGGGATGAAAGCCCTATCCGCTACACATCCTGGTAGGCACATTTTCATCGCACAGCTTTGGAGGAAACCCCCACACATTTTCACAGCACAGCTAGACATCCACGCACGACACATTTCCATCGCACATCTCTGGTGGAAACGCAGCCTTAGTGTGCTGAACGACGAGTGGTGCTACAAAAAAAAAAGAGCTACAAACAAACAGGTTTCGATATAAAAAATTCATCACAACAACATTTCAAGCATGTTAAATCTACTTGCTACAAACAATCGGAAAATGTTAACGTAAATTCGACCTGACGTAACGTACAAATAACATGATACGTAGCTTGTAGGATCAACAAGTTACACTTTACAAGATCAAACTTGTAGTTTCAACCAAACAGCACGTAGGCGCTATTTTAACCCGAAAACTTGTTGAAGCAACGTGAAATCTGGTTGTTTTTTTCTCAGTGAGGGCCCCTTCCTTATTTGCAAGGCTACTCTTTTTCCGCAACGACTGACAACAAGTCGCAGAACGATGGCGTGGTGATTTACACTAAGGCTGAGATTCAGAGACGAGTCTAAGCTTGAACTTACACTTGCATCTCTCAAAATCAACGACTTACCCTTAAATTTGTATTCAGAGACGTTCGGAACACGTCTTAAACTTAGCGTGAACTAAGATAAGCCAAGTAGTCAATATCGACTACTTAAGACGGAACTAGCGCCACCAAGTGGGCTAAGGTGTAACTAATTTCGACAATGAAAAAGTTGACATTTATTCGAGCGCGTGGTATTCTTTTCTCTTTTAGATTGTAAAATTACGATTGTAAACTCACCGATGAACATTTTGCTTTTAAAAATGGCCATAGAGAAGAGAGTGTAAGCTTAGCTAAGACCTTGCTAAGACCGACGTAAGTTTGACAGGGACTGTGTCTCTGAATACGAATTTCTAAGATGCGCTTAGCCACGACTTGGCTTAGAGCGGTCTTCGCCCGTCTTATGTTCTTGTCTCTGAATCTCATACTTAGACCTCATTAAATTGCACGTATCTTGAACCCTCATTCAGTGACTCTAATTGCCTCATCTGTGCAATAGGTGACACAGCAATCATTTGCGTATATCGCTCCCCATCTTTTAGCGACCTTGAAAATTTTTACCGAAGCCTCGATAATGTAGCACAATCAGTAAAACGCTATAATAATATAGCTCTGATTGGCGATATGAACATCGATATTAAACCAAACAATCACGATCGCCACTCGTGCAACTATCTCACCATGTGCGCCTCTTTGGGTCTTTTGCCTGCTCATGTGCTCCCCACAAGATCAGGTAATTGTCTAAATCACGTACTTCTAAAATCTAAACGCCTTGCCACAGTATTAGTCCTTAAAAGCCATATCACCGATCACCTCCCAGTCATCCTTTGTCTAGACACGAAGAAAATATCCGTAGCTAAGACATCAGCTAACGTGCTCCGTTATAATTTTTCAGAAATTAAAGAATCACTGGATAGCACTGACTTCAGTCATGTGCTCAATGAACATAACTGTAATCTTGCCGCAGATTTACTTATATCTACCATACAAGGTGTTATTACAAAGCATAGCTATACTGCTCGAGTTTCTAGGAAATGCAGGATTCTCAAGCCGTGGATGTCCCCTGGTTTAGTTCGTTGCATCAGAAACCGAGACCGGCTTCACATAAAATCTAAATCATCACCCGATAACGATATTCATAAGACAACCTATACCCGATACCGAAATTTCCTCAATAATCTTTAAAAAAAATTTAAAAAGATCATACGACCAAAACGAACTATATAAAGCTAAAAACAATACCAAGGCCACATGGAAAGCTATTAAGGGTATAATAAACCTAAACTCTCTTCCGCAGTCGTTAAGTTCGCTTCTGCAAAGCTCGACAGACGCTAAAACATCTATTAACCGTGTAAATAGCTTTTTTGTTAGTGTGGGTGAAGATCTAGCCTCAAAAATTAAATCTCCTCCTGGATCCCGTTATATTGAATGCTCATCACAACCTCCGCCGCGCAATTCTCTTGTCATTATGCCGGTCGACGAAATGCAAGTAAAAGCGGTTATTGACAGCCTACGCAGTGACTGCGCCATTGGCTATGACAATATCCCTGCCAGTGTTCTCGGGCAGTCTAGCTCCGTCCTAGCAGTTCCCATAACACACGTCTGCAACCACGCCATTGAGTCGGGTACTTTCCCCAGGGCGTTCAAGAAGGCTGTTGTTCACCCAGTCTTTAAGAATGGAGACAGATCCAATGTCACCAATTACCGGCCAATCTCCGTTTTGAGTTCCCTGTCTAAAGTACTTGAAAAAATACTTAACAAGTGTCTTTCCACATATCGCTCGAAATATAAGCTACTAGCAAATAAACAGTACGGTTTCAGACAGGGAATCTCTACTGAGGATGCGGTTCTTGACCTTACTGGTACGGTGGTGGGCAAGTTGGATGAGGGGTTGAAATGCTTCGGTGTCTTTCTTGACTTGTCAAAGGCGTTTGACTCGGTTTCTGTACCTATACTTATTTCTAAAATGGAGGGCATTGGAATACGCGGAATTGCACTTGGGATCTTCTCAGACTATCTGACAAATTGCTCGCAATGTGTTAAAATCGACTCATTGTATAGTGACTATGGGAGCATCAATTTCGGTGTGCCACAGGGCAGTATTTTGGGACCTACCCTCTTTTTACTCTACATAAATGATTTGTGCCGCCTGTCAATACCTAACTGCGATATATTCACTTATGCGGATGACACGGCACTGATCATTTATGATGATAACTGGGATGACTGCAGATTGAGGGCGGAGCGGTCGGTTCAACGAGTGATGACATGGCTCTCTGCGAATTTGTTAACCCTTAACGTCGAGAACCAAGATTGTTCGCTTCACTCTCCCTCACACGATCAAACCTCCTGTGGGTACTGATATTGTCAAAGCCCACACTTGCCAGAACTCTTTGGATCACAGCCCGAATGCTTGCACTTGCCTAACCCTATCACTGGTTCCAAGTACCAAATACCTTGGAGTTCTTATTGATAAGCACCTTAGCTGGCGTCCCCATACTGAAGCACTCTGCTCGCGAATTAGGAAATTTTTATATATTTTCAAGGAACTCAGACACTCAGCTGATCGAGAAACTCTTTTCCTTGTGTACCAGAGTCTGTGTGTCTCTGTTCTTACTTACTGCATTTCTGCATGGGGTGGAACCTGCAAAACCCACCTAATTCAGGTTGAATGAGCCCAAAGGGCAGTCCTAAAAGTTATGCAGTTCAAACGCAGAGATTATCCAACCGCTCTGCTCTACTCTGAGTCAAAGGTCCTTACGGTGCGCCAACTGTTCATTCTGCGTGCTGTTCTACGCCGTCACTCTTTGCTTCCTCTTGACGTCAAAATTTTAAGGAAACGCAAAGGTCATCCAGTCTGCAATCCTACCCAATGTCGTACTTCATTCGCGGGCCACCACTTCGGAGTACTCAGTGCTAGAATTTATAATAAAATCCATCGTATTCTCCATATATATCCTCTCACCAGAAGTACTTTGATGACCAAACTTACCAATTGGCACCAGGACTTATCTTACGATAGTACTGAACGGGTCCTTGTAGTTAACTCATAATCCTTAATGTTATAATATACCTTTTACAACTATTCTATATAACATCATTATCTAGGCGTACAGCAATCTAACAACACACAAACACACACACATATCACCCACATACACACATCCATACACACATACTTCACTTACACCTAACACTCCCCTCATATTACTTACCTCCCAGAACACTGAACTTGCCGCAACTAAAGGTGTATTGCTCTAGTACGACCTGACATTGTTAATCGGGGTGGGGACCTGGTGTCCTATAAAACAGGCTATTAGCCTAGCTTAGGCACCAGTCTCCCACAATATTGCAGTTTAATATAATTGCTAAACAATATTACCATGTAATCTCTTTAAATATTGTGGTGAGAAAATAAATGAATTTATTATTATATTATTGTTATTAAAAGTGTATTTCATACAAACACTATGAAAAATAAAGTTCTTTTGCGTAGTTACTACGGAACCCTACATGGGCGAGTCTGACTCGCACTTGGCCATGCAACACGAACGATGCGTCAATTATATTTTTCATTTGTTTTCAGGTGGTGAAGATCATCCGATCATCAGAAACGGCCGGGAGATATATTTCTTATAGATTAGTATGTTAAAATATAATTAATTACCAATAAATAACTAATATTTGCCCTTCTAAAGTTTTTTCTTCATATGTCCTTTTGGTCCTAGGTCTCCTAGACCTATTGCTAACTCAAGTCCGCAACAATCATATAATGAGGTGTAGTTTAGCTAAACTATACTGTAGTTACTTAAATTCCGCTTTACCAATTGTAGAGAAAATTAAAGCATATGAGTGATTGAAAATTGATTACATTGAAATGTAGCTTTCTACTAATTGCATGTGACGACACGCTCAAGTCTCGACTTTTTGTATATATTGTAGTCACTAGTCAATTTTCCCCATCCATCGAGGTCTTGCGAGCCAGTGATAGAAGAGGGATTTCAAAAGTGTGCGAGTTTTATTTTTTCACCGCATATACAGGGTTGTTAGTAAAACACTAAAAACCTCTCAGCACTATGTTAGTAACATCATAAACAACAATATTTATCCTATGACTTTTAATAATTCGTCATTATTTTAGTCAAGCGTCAATAGTATAATGCTAAGGTGTCGGACTTGTGATCGAGAGGTGGCTGGTTTTAACGTTTTACCGTTTTTTTTCCGAGGTGGAAATCGTCATGGATGTCCTCCGCCCTGGGGCGGGCGAAGGGGTCTGTCAGACTCTAACTGACTAAAACCACCCTGTGTTCCTTCGTACACATGCGCCGGAGGCTGCAGGAACACATAAGTATTCAACATCGCGGCCCCCGACTAGTGCTGGCCCGCCTCTGCAGGCCTCATCTTTTTTTTTTATTGGAGAGAGTGAGGTGTTTAGCTCCCCTGTGACTTCTCAGAAGGGCGCGCGTGGAACAAAACGCGCCGCCACTTCGTGAGTTACACTATTACCGTGAACCAACTCCAGAATCAAGCGTATTTAGCGCCTAGGTAATACACTTCTGGACACATCTATTGGCCCACCTTAGAGTTTAGGTTTCGATGGCCCCTACCGAAATATGATTGCTAGATTGAACAAAAACTGTTGATGCAGTTTTAAACCTGATACATTTTACCATCTTTTTCGATGGTATAGTTTTAAATTTGAATTCAGAATACCATACGACATGGACCTACGCCTAACAAGTCGGATATGCGCCTTGTTAAAGGCAATTAATTTTTGTATAAAAAACATGTTTTATCAAATAAAGGTTTAATTTAATAACGCGTGTTGCCTCCATGGGCATCTACCACAGCTCTCATACGATTAGGCATAGAGTTTATCAACCGCTCTATGAAATTTTGAGGGATCATCTCCCATTCCTCTTCTATGGCAGTTTTCAACTCCTGCATCGTCTGGGCAACTGGCTGACGAGCCCTAACACGCCTTTGTAGCTCGTCCCACATGTGCTCAATGGGGTTCATGTCTGGGCTTCTGGCTGGCCAGTCCATAACTGTGATGTTCACATCCCGAAGATATTCCCTGACGATGCCGGCCGCATGGGCTCTTGCATTATCATGCATAAAAAGGAAATTTGGGCCCACATAGTCCGCGTATGGTATCACGTGAGGTTCTAAGCACTCACGAATGTATCTTTCAGCATTTAATGTTGGCAGCCGTGGTCCTGTAACAACCTCAAGTTGAGTTTTGCCGCTCGCGGATATACCGCCCCAGACAGTCCATGAGCCACCGCCATAAGCAACCCTCTCTTCAAAGCAGCATTGTGCGAAACGCTCTCCCTTACGCCGGTAGACCTTCTTCCTTCCATCATTGCCATGTAACACAATTTTAGACTCATCAGAAAAGAGTACACGGCTCCAATCTTGCTGTGTCCAATTTAAATGACTGCGTGCGAAATGAAGGCGCGCTGTTCGGTGGGCTCGCTTTAGTTTGGGCCCATTAGCTGGCTTGTGTGGTACCATATCGCGTTCTTTTAACCTTCTCCGAACAGTTCGAGCGCTCACAGATACTCCGTGGAAGTCGCGAAGTTGGTTTTGTATCTCAATGGAGGTAAGGTGACGATTTCTCAAGCTGGTCGTCACGATGAATCGATCCTGCCTTTCAGTTGTGACCCGAGATCGTGGCCTTCCTTGGCGACGAACAAAGCCGCCAGTCTCTAGGTACCTCCGATAAACATTTCGGACCGCAGATCGACTTAAATTAAGTTGAGCACTCACGTTTCTTTGGCTGTGTCCGGCCTGAATAAGTGCCACAGCTTGGGCGGCGACTTCAGGTGAAGTATCCATAGATTATTGATAGAACCTCACCTTAATGTTAAGAATAAGTAATGTTTGTTGCAAAAGCAAAGATATCAATCACTTTTTCAAGAATTAAATCCAAGTAAACCAATAAAACCAAGTTTTCTTAGTATTCGATTGTTTGATATCAACAAACAGGCTCCAAATTGTCTTTTGTTTCTTTAAATTCTGTGTTCGAAATTCAAAAAAAGACTATTGAATGAAATTGTGAATGTGCCAGGTTCAAAACTGCATAAAAACTTTTTGCTCGACCTAATATAAAATTTTAGCTAGGACCAAACGAAACTGAAAATACAAGGTGGGCCAATAGATGTGTCCAGAAGTGTATTAGTAAGTGTAGTAAAATCTTCCAAATTAGTATTAAGGACGCATTTACGTTTTCTCGCAAATATCAATGTTTTTCTGGTACCATTTTGATACATAAGGAGTTAAAATTTTGACAGTGTTATGGTATTAGTTTCAAGATAATTTATTCATATCCACATTGAATGCATTATAATTACACAATCCGATACATCTTTTTCACACAAATACGTTTTTATCGCCGCAATAATCGTAGAAAATTACAAAAAATGGGGTCTGAATACGTACCTGTAAGCCAAATCTAGAGCATATTCTTAACTTCAAAATAACAAGAAATTATAGCGTATGTATTTATCTATACGTTAAGCTAATTATTTTGAACATACATAAAAAACTTTATGATTTATGAGAAAAATAAAATCGGTCTCAAATTTCTTCATACATTTTTCTACCGAACGCACGGCTCCGACCGTCATTCCGCGCTTAGACGCGCTCGTGAACGCAGGGGTGTATCGCTTTCCTCGAAAAAATAAATACGTCGAAACCTATAATAAAGACAGTGGCGTCTTGTATACTGTGACTAGAATACGTTGATACTTTTTCGTACCGAAACAAAAGTAAGAACGAGAACCATACTTATTTTTAGAATTGGATGGATATTGGTTACTGAACCTAGCATGAAACAACAATTCTTTTTTAACCGACTTCAAATAAGAAGGTTTCGCAATTCGACCGCATAAATGTATTTTTTTTCATTAAGTATCTTAAAGTACTACAAATTAAGGAAGGTCTAGAGTTGATCTGATGATGGAGCCTTTCATCAGATTGACTCCTGACAGTCGAGGGAACTCCTCAACGATTTACAGCAGTAACCTTTTGTTTGGGCTTGATTAATTTGAATTGACCGGAACTTTACACCTAGATAGTTTGTGACTGTCATTAGAGGTCAATGATGAAGACGAAGGACAGTTAAGGGAACTCCTCAACGGTTTACAGTAGCTACCTTATGTTTGGACTTAATTCATTTATATTAATTAGAACTTTACACCCATATGGGTTATAAGTGCCATTACAGGTCTGATGATGGAGACCATAGACAGTCGAGGGAATTCCTCAACGATATACAACAGTTACCTTTTGTTGGGCTTACTTCATACGGTTCAATATGCCAAAATGTCAGTTGGTACAAAAACTAAAAAATTGGCCAAGTGCGAGTCAGACTCGCCCATGAAGCATTCCGTAGTAACTACACCAAATAACTTTGTTTTTCATAGTGTTTGTATGAATTACAAAGTTTTATTTGCGGTTTTAGAAAATATGCTGTATCTCAAAAACTGCCAACCCGATCTCGTTCAAACCAATTTTGGTGAAAGTTTACATTAAGGATCATAGCATATATTTTTTGTATAATTTTTCACTCCATTATTATAGAAGTAAGAGGGGGGGACACATTTTACCACTTTGGAAGTGTATATCTTTTAAACGATTAACTTTATGAAAAAGTGGTTTTAGAAACCCGTATGTCATTTTTAAAGACCTCTCTACTAATACCACACACGCATAAGATTCATGAAAAAAAGATATATTTTCAGTTGTCAGAGAAAAAATTAAATTTAAAAAAAAAATCAGTTTCAGTTCCATGTACCCCACATGGAACTGAAACTGATTTTTTTTATTTTTTTTTTTATTTTATTTTTTTCTTAAAATCGGAAAGCAGTTCACAGAATACATCTACCTACCAAGTTTCACATGTATAGTCCTAATAGTTTTGGAATATAAAAACCAAAAAAATTAAACCGACTTCCAAAAAACACTGCAAAGTGAAAAATAACTTTAATTTCGGTAGGTAGGCGGTGTCCGACTTACGAAATTAGTTAGAAAGTAGACAAAATATTGCTTTTCCCAATGCTGGGCCGTTAATTGTTGAGGAGTTCTCCTGGTACTTCACCATCAGCTTCACTTCATCATATGCATTGTGACGAGCATATTGTGCTTAATAACCATATTCAAGTAATCGAAGCGGAACCCATGAAATACTTCTTATTCCTACTTATATATTGAGTAGTTGCAGTGGTCATCTGTGGTCTTCATCATCAGATCCACTTCACAAATGGTGCTTTTCAAATGTAACTACACAAGTTACTATAAAAAATACTCAAATCACTGTAGGTGTGCCTATAATATTTGAAGAGTTTCCTCGATTACTCCAAGATCCCATTATCAGCTCCTGACTTGATGACAATGGGACCAATTTCGAAGTATACCCTTTCAAACAATAAAGAATTTTCCAAATTGGTTCAGCCGTCTTCGAGTAATCGGTGATCAAACATTAAAAAAAATATACGCGTCGAATTGATAACCTCCTCCGTTTTTTTCGTCGGTTGAAAATGGCTGTGACATACAGACGGATGGACAAACAGACAGACAGACAGACAGGCATGACGAAACTTTTCTTTATTTCTTATTAATTTTTTTATCACATATGAGTATTTTATTTCCTAAGTCCCCTAGTACTCCTAATCGGGCGTCAAACACATTAATACAAAATTGAAACTAACATCTAATCAATAAGCATGTAACCCTTTGTAAACAATAAGTTACAACTTATTATAACCAAACAATATTAAAGAAAATATAATATTACCTTCAAGTATCAATAGTAGTTAAGTAATGTATAAAATCGGGCGAACAATGGTTTGTAAGTGTGTGTGTGCGCAATGTTGTTGTGTTGCTACTAGGATACCTAAAATTGAGCGAGTGATAAACGTAAATGCGTCCTTAATGAGGCGGCACATCGCCGTTGAGTTTTTTTCCTAAGTCTGTAATTGCGGCGGTAAGACCCCTCTTTGAGGAGTGGCTAGATCGGCGTCACGGCGTCCTGACCTACCGCATGACGCAGGTCCTCACCGGACACGGAAGTTTCGGGAGGTACCTGTGTCTGATGGGAAAGGAGGAAACGCCTGGGTGTCACCACTGCGAGGGTCGCCCTGAGGACACCGTAGAGCACACGGTGCAAGACTGCCCCGCCTGGGCAGAGCACCGACGTGTCCTCACGGCGGCGATAGGCGGAGACCTCTCGCGCCCGGCATTGGTCGAGGCCATGCTGCGGGGCGAGAGGGAGTGGGAAGCGGTCGCCTCCTTCTGCGAAGCAGTCATACTTCCGAAGGAGGAGGCGGGCCGCGTGAGGGAGAGGATGGCGTCCTCCCTCCAGCCCAGCCGCAGTGGTAGACGCCCACGGCGTCGGACGTCGGCCGACGATCTCCGGCCACCGTAGGCGCGGGCATGCGGACAGCGAGTAAAGGGCAACTCGCTGTCCGACCATGGACCATGCCCGGGTCGACGGCGCGTCGTGTTCCACGCGCGCCTCAAAGAGCGTCAGCAATATGACGAGGCCCCCCCATAGAGGGCCGAAGCCTGCCGGGGTCGTGGGACTCATCCCGTTACCGTGACCCCGGTACGTAAAGGGTTATTGAAGGAACACCGTGGATTTTAGTCAGTAAAAGTCTGACAGTCCCTCCCACCCTGCCCGGAGTGGGAGGACTTATTTGATAATTTTACCACGATAAAAAAAAAAAAAAAAAAAAAGTCTGTACACGGAGCCTTAACTGGTAACTGCACCGTGTATCTACCTGTTTCATCGCGAGAGTAAGTTGAATTAAATATTTGTTCACACGTCTGATCATCGGGACTCATGTGAATCTTATTAGGGACGCTTTCCAGCTCCCAAAAGCGTTGCATGAGCGTATCTAAGCTAAGCGTGCTAGTAGCGCACAGAAAAGTTTGCTCGCTTTATTTTTGTTTATCTGAGCGGGGCGAGCGCGTGATGTTATGCGAGGTTGGCAATCAGCCCAACCCATGGCTATGTAGCCAAGGGTGGTTTCTACAGCGACGACCGAGGAGCCAGGTAAAGTTACCTTTCCCCTTCCCTACAAAAGCGGGAAAAGTTCATTGCCGAGGAGGCAATCTATCTCACCAGGATGGTGGAACGCGTCATCAGCCATAAGTAAATTACGTAATGGAGCGAGAGTTGTGATATCTATGGATATGTTGGACAAGTCGTCAGTAATACGATCTAAAACCCGACCGTGAATTTTATAACAAAGCGGGAAAATGTTTTAAATGTTGCAATACCAAACGAGGGTATTTTTGCGTGACCTATTCCGAAAATGGAAGATTTGTCAAGAGTAATTTCTAAGTTTAAGCGTTTACAGCAAGCGTTTTTAATAAAATTACTCATTGAGCCTGTATCAAGAAAAACGCGGAGAGTATAAGTTTTATTATTATTATAAGCGTATACGGAAGCGGTAGGCGACAAGGCAGTTTTATTATTTTCAACACACAATGTAGCCGAAGTCATTGACAAATAAGGAGCGTTTGAATTTTCGCGCGCAATTTTCGTGAGCGGCAGACAGCGCGTTATTCGCAGCCTGCGGCGCGCGGCGGTGCGCCAAGCGCGGACCGTGCGGATTTGCGGAACCATGTTCAACTACCCGGTTGTTTGAATTGTTAAAGTTGTTTAGATGTATTAGCGAATGATGTTTACGGTGGCGAATCGAACATGTTGACCTGTCATGTGTAGACCCTGAACTGTTGACCATTTGTTGACCTGCACATTTTAATATCATGAAACCCTAAACAATTACGACAAAACTTATGTTTGTTTACAAAATCTAATCTATTTTTAGCGTTTTGTTTCATAAAATGAGAACATCTATAAAGTGGATGTGAATCAGGGGATCCACATACCTTGCAGGAACGCACTGGAGTGTCCTGGGTAGTATTCTCGAAGGCTTGGCTATTTTTAGATAATATCAATCTATATATTATATATGAGGATTTATTATTTACGAACTTTTGAGGGATTAGAGTGATTACGAAGCGTTATTATTTTAATTTGTTCTTTTAAAAATTGTGAAAGATGATCGAAAGTAGGTATTGCAATTTGACTATGCAATTGTTCGAAAAGGTTAACGACCTCTTTATCGAGTTTACTGAGTGCAATATCCAGTTATTATAAAATCTGACATCTCTTTTATGTTTAAGCGACGTAAAGCAGCTTGTGCCGAATGAAACTGCTCAAGAAATGTATCAATAGACTGATAAGGTTTAAATTAGAGCAAGGAAAATGGGAACCTTTTCCCAATACCGGTTTTGTTTGGATATTCATATTTTTAATATCGGTATTCCGGTATTTCGATATTTTTCCTATATTATGGAAATAATATGATCAAATTCGTTCTAACGTTGTAAGGGTCCAAATATTAGAATTCTGTGCATGAGTGTGAAGTGAGTGAAAAGTGCATGGCTTCTTTAGATGATAACAAACGATATGGCAAGGATTTGGTAATTCTAAGTCTACGTGTGTAGAACTTATTACAAATTCCAATACACTGATACCAGAGACCGAATTTTTCAATTTAAGTAGAACGAAAAGAATTGTCGTGTTATTGGCAAGTGACGTGGAAAGTTATTGACCCTCGTAGTGCTCACATTTTGAGTAGGGGTCGCCATTCCGCCTTTTCATTTGGCAATAACAACATAATTATGTAAGTCAAGAGCTATTCCATCATTAAAAAATGAAGTCTTTGCTTTTACAATATCTAAATTAAGTAATACGAGTAGCTTCTCATTGGAACTTCTAGACCACTAGTCAAAACCTTATCTTCAAATGAAACAATGAATTTCCTTAAACCAAGATCAGCTTAACTTCTCTGCTGCGCAAGTTTTATTTAGTTTATAACTTTCTACTAACATATATCCGAACGTATCGCATATTAGAATACAGATTCATATTTTTACCGCGGTTTTTGAGTTGACCAATCATATCCATTCCTAGCATCCAATTCCCCCGGGCACGCCGCAATTGCGGCGGTAAGCGCGTAAGGCGTCACGGCGTCCTGACCTACCGCATGACGCAGGTCCTCACCGGACACGGAAGTTTCGGGAGGTACCTGTGTCTGATGGGAAAGGAGGAAACGCCTGGGTGTCACCACTGCGAGGGTCGCACTGAGGACACCGTAGAGCACACGTGCAAGACTGCCCCGCCTGGGCAGAGCACCGACGTGTCCTCACGGCGGCGATAGGCGGAGACCTCTCGCGCCCCGCATTGGTCGAGGCCATGCTGCGGGGCGAGAGGGAGTGGGAAGCGGTCGCCTCCTTCTGCGAAGCAGTCATGCTTCCGAAGGAGGAGGCGGGCCGCGTGAAGGAGAGAATGGCGTCCTCCCTCCAGCCCAGCCGCAGTGGTAGACGCCCACGGCGTCGGACGTCGGCCGACGATCTCCGGCCACCGTAGGCGCGGGCATGCGGACAGCGAGTAAAGGGCAACTCGCTGTCTGACCACGGACCATGCCCGGGTCGACGGCGCGTCGTATTCCACGCGCGCCTCAAAGAGCGTCAGCAACATGACGAGGCCCCCTCTGCAGAGGGCCGAAGCCTGCCGGGGTCGTAGGACTCATCCCGTTACAGTGGCCCCGGTACGTAAAGGGTTATTGAAGGAACACCGTGGATTTTAGTCAGTAAAAGTCTGACAGTCCCTCCCACCCTGCCTGGGGTGGGAGGACTTATTTGATAATTTTACCAGGTTAAAAAAAAATGCACATTCAAGAACTTAGCATTAATAAATTTAAATTATTTATAAAACGTAAGCTATGTCAGAAAGCATTTTACACAGTTAAAGATTATATTGAGGACAAAAAGGCTTGGGAATGAGCTGCTCCAGTGATATACGTGGGCATTTTTTTTTAATATTTATAATTTGATTGTTGATTTTTTTTATTTTACTGATTTAAATATTTGCTTTGTCAAGTATTGTATATACCAATTTATTTTGTTTTTTTTTTTATTGTAAATGTGAGGACCACAGAAATCAAAAATATAGGAGAAGTGGTAAGGGGGCGTATCGGTGTCCGCTCGACATGGCCACAGGGCTCATGTCACAGGCAAGTGGCCGTCTCTGCGAACTAGTGCGCTTTCGACGGCGATCGTGATAACATATATGAATGCCGAGTTGTTCTGTGGTATCTTGTAAAAACCGAAGACAAAATCAAAACTATGTGAATCATGGAATCACTTACCATATGTAACAAGTATTTTACAATATATGTCTTTAAAATCATGAAAAACAATACATCGTAAAATATTTCTTGGTTTTACTATGTTATTTTTGTTTTCAAATATCAGAACGACTGTACTACTTTTGCTACAAATACATTGGTCCTTAACCACTACCTGAGTTCGTCACTAAGTAACTGGACAAGCAATGTAAAAATAACATACGAAACTGTATTACGCGGATTCATCGCGTAGTGAGGCCGCCACTTCTTGCGACGAATTAGTGATGTGCTTGTGCAGATCCACTAACGTATGCTATCGACAGTAATGTCGATTGACGAATGAAATATTGCTTTTATAGTTTAGGGGTTTTTCAACCGACGACAAAAAAAGGAGGAGGTTATCAATTCGACGCGTATATTATTATTATTATTTTACGTATGATCACCGATTACTCGGAGACGGCTGAACCGATTTGAAAAATTCTTTTTTTGTTTGAAAGGATATACTTTGACATTGGTCCCATTGTCACCAAGTCAGGATCTGATGATGGGATCCTGGAGAAATCGAGGGAACTGTTCAAATATTATAGGCACACCTATAGTAATTTGAGTATTTTTATAGTAACTTGTGTAGTTGCATTCGAAAAGCACCATTTGTGAAGTAGACCTGATGATGAAGACCACCGATGGCCACTGGAACTACTCAATATATAAGTAGGAATAATAAGTAGTTCATGTGTTCCGCTTCGATTACTTAAATGGGGTTCTTAAGCACAATATGCTCGTCATAATGCATATGGTGAAGTGAAGCTGATGGTGAACTGCCAGGAGAACTCCTCAACAAATAACAGCCCAACATTGGGAAAAGCAATATATTGTAAATGAATATAAGTATTTCATTTAGGCTCTTGTAACTAGGTAAATTAAAAATCGACCAACTAAAAAGAGTGAAATAAAAACTTTTTACCAAAAAATTAAACCGACTCGGGTCTTTAGTTTTGTATTTTCGTTTTTGGCACCGACTTCCGAAATTAAAGTTATTTTTAACTTTGCAGTGTTTTTTGGGAGTCTGTTTAATTTTTTGGTAAAAAGTTTTTTATAACATACGGAAACCTCTAAGAAAATATGTTAAACTTTTATTTTACATGAGATGACAGAAATAAAAATACGTTGAAATGTCAAGTGTACAAAAAAGTAAAAAAAATAAACAATTTATATTACGCCCGCAGCATGCGTAAGGAGTTCCGACGTTGCTGTCGCTACAATAGTTTATTTTTCAATTTGTCAACCGTTTTAGCCCGGTGTAAATAATGTTATTTTACTTATTTTGATTTTTTTACAGAGTAGTAGAGAAATGCGTAACCAATATTCGTAAAGTAAGTTACTTTAATTTTAGTTTAATAATCGGTGGTGTTTTTCGGTTTAGAATTATCGTATGTTATGCCTTATCCTATGTTGCTGTTTCTTTATTTTTTTCTGGTTTTTGTATTTTACTTCCGTTGAAGCTTCGAATGCGTTATAATAATCGGTATGGTTCAGATAATATATTTGTGAATTTAGCTTAAAATAAGTCAATATATTCATGCTATTTATTTGTTAGGCATGGATGTGTGTTTGTTTTCATATATTTAACAATTTCTCTACTAACTAGGATTTTTCTTATAACAAAAACCTATTATAACCTACTAAAGTATTACCTGCGGGGTAATTGCGTAACACACTTACAGTAGGAATCGGTTTCATTATGCTAAATCAACAACACTCACTGTGGTATTTACGTTGTTGAGCAGACCAATATTTTTTAACATATGTAGCAATGGATTAGCAATATACGTCAAAATCATTCAGATCTTGATTTATATTGTGTTACGTAATTATTGCGATGCTTATTATATGGTGACGTTTAGAAGTAGCTTAGGATGTATGTAAATGATAAATAAGTGGTTTTCGTACTTTTCAGCTTCCCAAAAGATGGTAATATAAAAAAGGAATGGATTGATGCCACAGGCATGCCACCTAACTGGTACCCTACACAAAATAGCACCATAAATGCTCGGTTCACTTCAGCGCAGAAATGTTCCAGCCTGAATGGACAATTCCAAAATTAAGAGTACAACTGATTTTTGCAGAAGTGGGTTAAATTTTATTTTATTACTGAAAGCTATTCTCATGTTTTAGGACATTCATAAAATCAGTCATTCAACTTTTCAGGATTCTATACAACCTATACGGCTGGTATGTTCCGATCAAGAGCGTAATATAAGTTAACATCAACTTCTATGTGACCTATCACTATGATAATTAAATATTAAGATTTAAGTCGAAAGCGCCAAGGTAGCCCTTAATACTTAGTAGGTAGTACTTAATAATAATTATGTAATGTTATGTTCTTAATAATATGTTTATTGTTTTTATAATATTTTCTGGACATGCCATTTTTTATTTGGTTCATTTTCAGGTGCCCAAAAAAAATGTACAATAACAAATGGAAGAATCGATAACTTTCCGATTTAGTCAATCACTAGCGTATATGTAAAATATTGCTTTTGCACAGCACAACGATAGCGACCGATGTTTTTGTGTGGGTAAATTCTAAGGTGCATGGTAAATACACGCTGTGTTTGACGGAATAAGGTTTATTATTGATTGTATAGTACGTTCTGATTTAGGAAATGCGGGTGTGTGCGCGAGTGCGTATCTATTGATTTTATTAAACTGCATTTGTAGTTGTTGCCCCGCCCAGCGCCTAACTGGAGACACACGGTTCCGATATAATTTCTTCTGTTGACCACATCTACTTATTTATTTTATCTATGGTGAGGACTATGTAGGTTATTGTTTCTTCTTTGTGTTGCTTTCATTATAATTTATTTAATGATGTCAAGCAGTTTGAGTACTTGTGTGGCTTACCCAAATGTCCTTACTTTGGTATTGTTCGTCAGATCGTTGAGCTCCTTAAGTTCTAAGTTGAGCTACACGATAACTGACAAATGCTTGCATTGTCTGGACAGGTCCACTCAAATCTGTATGGTTATTTCCTCAAAGAGCACCAAAGACATGAACCTACATGTTTATCATATGATTGGACCAACACAAATTGTATGGACTTTAAAAGAGACGTTGACCTCTGAGTTTGTTTAGGTGTTTCTTCTCAGAGTAGTCAGTTAGGAAACACCGGCCTCATCTAGCTAAACTAAACTAAACTTAACTCGCAAAAAAACATGACGTGTAAAAGCGTTATTTATAACCAATTTACAAAATAAATATTTCATTTCATTTCATGCAGTTTTTTTTTTTGAGAAAACCATAGACTCATCCAGTTCGCATTGATAATGGATGTATTGGATACTACTAACTTTTTTTTCGTTCCATGTAATGCATTTGGAGCAAACGGAAAATGTATGCAGGCTCGTTCAGAAGTGTGTGATCATATTTGAGATAGTTTTTTTTCTGATATAAGTACAACATAGAAGCAATTTAATACAATTATAAATTAATAAATGATTTTCAAACCGTTTGGGGTCGAAAGTCTCGGACCCGGCTCTTGTACTCACAGCCTTATCAAAAAGAAATCGTAAAGGCTGGTTGACACTTCCCTTGACTGGGTATTACTTGTGCCGAATGATAAGCATTGCTATTAACCGTGCCAGTGTCTTGGATACCCTACAAACATAAAAAAAGTTGTTGCTTATTTTTCTTAGTCTTTTTTGTGGCCGACCGCTGAGCAATAGGGTAGTTTCCTGTGTTACAAAATAATTATTTTATTTGATCCATTACAGATTTTCAACAAAAATTGGTCACGTATTTTTTGCTTTTTCAAGTCAAGAAAAAATCACAAAGATTGCTAAGAATTATACTTTGGTGTGACGTCACGCGAAATATCAACACACTGTATAGTCTTAATTTTCCAATTACGTGATAAAATAAAAAATACGTGTTCAATGTTTTTTTGTTAAACAACGTGACCGACTAAATAAAATATTTTAGGTAACTACTCTAATGCTTCCGTTTCCTTCTAAACCTCTCCATTTTGAGCAATTTCGGACCATGTTTGCCTCGCGCCTTAAATTCAAGAAACAAGCACATTTTTATTTTATAAAGTGACAAGCAGGCGGGACCCAGTTGAACACAATATTTTTTTTTAAAATGGTATGGATCCCGCCTACTTGTCACCTTTTAAAATAAAAATGTGCTTGTTTCTTGCATTTCAGTTGAGTAAACGGGATTTTTAGAATTATGATATTTTTTTTAATACAATTCCTATCTGTTGTTATATCAAAGAATCTATCTTAAAAATGCGTGCAGCTGTATCTTGGTTTAAACTGACCCAAGGAAGGTATATGTTGACTGAATTTGCCACCAATAAAGTTTATAAACAAGCATCAATAACCTTGACTTGTGATCGAGAGATCGCAGGTTCGAACCCCATCCATTACACTCTCACCGTTAACCCTCTCCAGACACAACTATATTAAGTCTTAGTTGGACTGGTTAACAAGATCGCTAGTAATGTAAATTCTACCCACAACGCTAGTTCGCTTTAAAAAATGACAGGCGCAACTAATCTGTAATAAGATTAAGGGTCAAAGATCAAATATTAGAAAATTGATCGAGGCAAATCTTGCGCAAGAAGTAAGCGAAACAGGCATTACCGCCTCTAAAAATAAATTAACAACAAAATAACTGCTTGAGGTCTCATAAAATATTTCCTTGGTTAGCTAAGAATTTAATTAGCATATTAATTACACCGTCTCAGTCTACCTCGATGTTGCCAGAGATATTCGACGCCATAGGTATCATATTACGAAGTGGCGACATCTTTTATGTCTGCTCATCCTTTTACTGGCTTTTAATTAAAATCGATTATTACATCATTGCTCATTTATAAAAGGTTTGAGGTTGCCCCACACTAGGAATTTCTCTTGTATCGTGAGTGCGATTATAAAAATGTATATTACTCGGACCCAGAACAATAACTACTTTTTAAAGCGTATAAATACTAGCTATGCCCACGACTTCGTCCGCGCGGAATAGTGACTCGGCAGCATTACTAATTTTTTAGGCTAATTATTTTGAAAACGAAACTCATACATAATTTGATTGTCATATTTATTAATATCTAATCAATAGTCTAAAAAATAAGTTTCAAGCTTCTAGCTTTAAAAATGACGTAATTTCCATACAAACTTTCATCCCCTATTTCAACCCTTTATAGCCCTTTTTCGCATTAAAAAGCAGCCTATGTCCGTACCAAATTTCATTAAAATCGGTTCAGTAGTTTAGGCGTGATTGCGTAACACACATACAAACAGAGTTACTTTTGCATTTATAATTTTAGTAAGGATATAGCGTCATGAACTCATGACTAAGGTATCAGACGTGATCGAGATGTCGCGGGTTCGAACCCAATCTTTACACTATTACAGTGAATCCACTCCAGACACAAGCTTAGTTGGAGGTCTCACACGACTGTTAGTAATGTGAATTCTACCCACACTAATAGTTTTCTTAAAAAAAAAAAACTATCAAAATATTATTCAAACAATTGTTTCATGCGGGAATTGAATCTACGTTACGCGGCCCGGCAGCCAATAGCCTAAACAATGCCCTTACCGTCTCCTTAAAAAAAATAAACATAATAGTATGATTTTAATTTAGTGGTTCTCTTCTCCTAACCGCGGATAAATCCTTCCTCCCCCAGTCCGAACAATATGTACGGCAAGCGAATCTCTTGGGAGAAGCAAGTCAAATACTTAAGCGTGGTCTTCGATAGCCACCTCTCCTTCTCTGAGGCAGGATCGTTCGCGTACCGCCTTCACTCAAGGTAGGTACATCCTGACCGCCCGCAGTAAATTGTCACTGAGGTGCAAAGTCCAAGCTCTTTGTTTGAAACTGCAATCAAACATACGAATCCCCTTATCGCATCGGCCGCCCGATACGAACCCTCGCGCATCTCTAAGATTCGCCTACCAAGGATACTCGTGTCACTCCTGATAACGCTATCACCCTGCTATAGTCCTCGTCACGTAAGTTGGCAAGGTTTTGGCGTAGTGGAAGAAAAAAGTGGTCACTTTTACTGCTTGCCATTCTATGGTTATTGCCATAATTTATTTTTAATCATGTCTATTCAGAAGAATGTTAAAGAAAGAAGAGGAATTCATTCGTTAATTCGGTATTATAAATAAAATAGATATAATACATACATACATTTAAAAGTGAATAAAATGTTTTAAAAGATACATTAAAAATAATATGTTCTCGTCGTCACAATTAGTTAACAAAACTGATAACCCTTTTATTCTTCTTTTTTCCCGGTGTCCTAAGGACAGTGACGAATTCGGAATTTCAACCTTCCTTAACTATAGTGTCTAACTGTTCTGTCTGACGTTTTAATAGTCTGCGTAAAACGGTATTTGGTCCTGGCATTGTAATCAACGCAACAAAAACTAAATTTAAAACAACGACTCGTAACAAAAACAAGCACACAGCACAGCAAGTGTATTTGGGAGCAAATTGAACGAGAACTACCTACTGACGCACCAATCGCGCGCTCGGAGCGGCGCTACGTCATACCCCGTGTCCCGCTGACAGCCTCTGATACCTAAAAATCGACTTCTGCATTGAACGACTCTTGCCAAGTTATTTGACGAGAATTATACAAGGAAGTCGTAGGGAAACTAGCACGATACATAAACACAAAAAAAGCTTTTTAGAAGTCGATGGCGAGTACGGAAAAATGGTCAGTTTTTTTCGTCCTCGCCGCCGAGACCCGCGGCGTCGCCCCTACTCGCCCCGCCCCGATCCTTGCTAGAGTCAGCCCGTGACGCTGAAACAGTACCTAGCTTTAAATTTGTCCCGTAATAATAATAATGTTCCAATCCAGCCTGTCCCTAGCTACCCTCCCCCTGCGACGCCCTAAGCCGAGGTCCATACACACTCACAGGGGGTGCCCATAGCGTTTAGTCACCTAGTTTGTAAACTTTATATGAGCCAGCGACAGACAAGTCCAGTTAAACAGCCGTCATACTCAGAGGTTTACCTGCGAAGTGTTAAAAAGATATTTCATCTCAAGTGCTTATTGTTAGTTACACGATACTAAAACCCAACCCTTTTGTTATATTTGTCCGTATTTCTATTTGTACGGCCTAAACGCCGGAACGGCTGAACCGATTTTAATAGGACTTTCACTGTATTATACAGACAGGACAAGTTATAGAGCAACATAAAGGCTATATTTTTTTTTCTAAAGTTTCTCACTGGATCGGGATATATGCGGGGAAAGCCTCGGGCATAACTAGTGTATAATAAAACCAATGAATAGGAATTTCCTTTATCATTACTCTAAAAAATAGATGCCCTAGTACATTCCTATAATCCCAGCTTCATAAAGTAACTAAAACTGTAATGTGCATTCTGTATCTGTCCAGTAATGTCCATAGATGTTTTTACAACGTTTAAAATAATTTTCTTCACGCCACATATAGCTTTTGGGGTTGTCACAGCCGCCGCAAGTGCATGTAAACGATCCAAGGCGCATTATCAGACATTTGACACATTTGACGAAGTTGCAATTGCAAAAATCTTTAACCTTTGAACCACGGTAAACTAAAAGTCGATTTAATTTTGTAGTCATCAGCCTAGCATTTTCCCATTGTGCCTATTACTATGAGACTATAACTGCTATCATTAATAGCCACAAAAACAAATTAATTAATTTGTATATAAATATTTTATAACATAATCATCAAAGTTCACAGATTCCTCCTCGCACATAATATTATATCTTGGCGCCACATATATATATGCATATTACATGAATAAAATTTTATATTCAAATTAAATTAATGTTCTGGGTTGTAGTATAATCTTTTTCTTACAAAACTGTTGTTGTCTTGGTGTGTCGGATTCTTATTTATTTATTTATTCAAGGTTCACCAACAGCTTCTGTGTATAAAATATTTTAACAATATGTAACAAATCGTTTTAGGCTTACACAGTTGCCAATTACAGGTTAACCAGCATTCTTAGTAGAAGTGGTAACTAACTTAAGCAAATATTCTTATACAATTACAAAATAACAAAAGACAAATTATAAAATTACATAAATCAAGAGAAAAAAATAATAATTATAAAATAAAAAAATAAAAGTTATTTCGATGAATGAGATCAAGCATACGCTAACAGCTAACAAAGTAACACTTATAGTTCAACAATATAAATATACTATATATCTTAATAAATTTGGGATTTTGGGTCTCGGGATTCTAGCAATTGGGTTTTAAAGATAGTTATGGAATCATGATGTATATCAACGTCTGGAACGGATTTTATAAATGAATTCATCTGCTGACTGAGCCTATTAAGAGGTGAGTTTACTCCTATTGATTCTTGAGATTATGTGAAAGTAGTTTTAGTGAGCGTTATGCTAAGTTAATTGTTTGGCTTGGGTTTAGACGCAACAATAGGAGAGCAAGGAGGTCGCGGTCTACATAGCTAAGTGCTTTGTGTTATGTTCACTCCTAGAAGGCGTGGCAGTCGGAAGCTTTACGCATAATTTTTCGCACACCACTGAAACTGTACTTGGAATACATTACTCTATTAATAACTCGCTTCGAATGCTTTCACTTCTTAATTTCTTTTATCTGTCTCTTTTTATATTCTAATACTGCCTGTGAAAACTTATAATCGGCTTTCTTTCAATATTTTTCAACTATCTGAGTGTTTTTTGAAGTCGGTTTATTTTTTTGTTAAAAAGATTTTATTTTTCTCTTTTTAGTTGGCCGGTTTGTAATTTACCTAGTTACAAAAGCCTAAATGCCAACTACTCATAAACTTTTACAAAATAGTGCTCTTCCCGATGCTGGGCCGTTAGTTGTTGGTGAGCTCTCCAGGTACTTCACCATCACCTTCACTTCACCATATGCATTGTGACGAGCATATTGTGCTTAGTAACCATATTCAAGTAATCGAATCTGAACCCGTGAAATACTTTTTATTGAGCAGTTCCGGTGGCCATATGTGGTCTTCATTATCTCATCTGCACAAGTTACTATAAAAAAAACCTCAAATCGCTATAGGTGTGCCTATAATATTTGAAGATTTCCTTCGTTTTCTCCAGGATCCCATCATCAGATCATGACTTCAGACAATGGGACCACCTCTGAACCCTTTCAAACAAAAAAAAAAGAATTTTCCAAATCGGTTCAGCCATCTTCGAGTAATCTCTGAACATACTTCCATAAAAAAATATATACGCGATAAATAGAGGAACTCCTCCTTTTTGGAAGTCGGTTAATAAAATAAATAAGGCACTGACTAACTGTAAAAATTGGCAAAGTTGTATTATAAATGACAGCCCATCTCGATATTGAATTTACCTACCAATATAAAAAGGTAAAATTTGTTTGTAGGTTTATGTTTTTAAGTTTTGTAAGCCTGTATGTAGGGGTAATCTCCGAAACTAATGATCCAATTAAATTTTATAAACTATTAATTATTTCGAAAACCACGCAGACGAAGTCATGGGCCATGAGCTAGTATAATATTAAAACAATAGAGAATATGATTAGAAGAATATCGAATGCTAAAACACGTTTCATTGAGGGCTTGACCTACGATGTATAGGAATGTACAATATAATGTCTAATGGTATAATAGCTAACATTGTAGAAGGACGCTTTTTAGGGTTCCGTAGCCGAATGGCATTAAACGGAACCTTATACTTTCGTCATGTCTGTCTGTCTGTCTGTCAGTCCGTCCATCCGTATGTCACAGCTATTTTATTCCGAAACTATTAGGACTATACACATGAAACTTGGTAGGTAGATGTATTCTGTGAACCGCTTTCCGATTTTAAGAAAAAATATTTAAAATTAAGGGAGGCTCGTCATACATGGCACTGAAACTGAAAATATATATTTTTTTTCATGAAACCTATGCTTGTGGGGTATTTATAGAAAGGTCTTTAAAAATGACATCGAGGTTTCTATAACCACTTTTTCATAAACTCAATCGTGTAAAAGGTATACGTGTCCAAAGTGGTAAAATGCGTGTCCCCATGCCCTCTAACTTCTATAATAATGGAGTGAAAAATCTAAAAAAAATATATGTGCTGTAGACCTTAATGTAAACTTTCAACGGAAATTAGTTTGAACGAGATTGGGTCAGCAGTTTTTGAGATATAACATATTTTCTAAAACCGCAAATATAACTTTGTAATTCATATAAAAACAAAGTTATTTGGCGTAGTTACTACGGAGTACGGAACTCTTCATGGGCGAGTCTGACTCGCACTTGGCATTTTTTTTTATTTAATAGGCTATCTACAAAGACTGTAACCATATCAATAGTGTTTATAATACTATCTATGACCTCGACCCGGGTCCGCGCCCGTGATGTTCCACGTGCGCCTCAAAGACCAGTCAGCAGCGTGGATAGGTCGTGGGGCTTGCGGGAATTTTCTAACTACTCTTAGGAGTTTTTTTTTTCGCATTTGACCTCCATTTCACCTGATGGTAAGTGATGATGTGGTCGAAGTCGGAGCACGCTTGCCTAGAAAAAAAACTCGTAATGACTGTAAAAGGTGTACAGAAGGCAGTCGGGACTAACACAGGGAAATCTCGGTATGCTAGGAGGGTAACCCATCCTCAGGCTGGCCTCGACGAGCGTTGCTTAACCTTTAAGATCGACCAAAGCGGCTTTTATTACTTGAAATGAAATGAAATATTTTTTTGTAAGTTGGTTATAAATGACACTTTTACACGGCATGTTTTTTTGCGTGTTAGTGCTAGATGAGGCCGGTATTTCCTAACTAACTACTCTGAGAAGAAACACCGACAAACTCAGAGGTCAAAGTCTCTTTTAAAGTCCTTTCTTTGTATTTGTATATGAGAAGCATGTAGGTTCATGTCTGTGGTATTCTTTTGAGGAACTAACCACGCAAATTTGAGCGGATCTGTCCAGACAGTGTAAGCATTTGTCAGTTATCGTGTAGCTCAACTTAGCTTCGAGCTTGTTAAAATATTGGCTCAAATGTGTCAAAATAACAAGTAGTTGTTGGGAAAGGAATTATCGCACTACACTAGACATTTAAGGAAAATGTAGGTATTACTTAATAACGTAGAACTAATATCTACTTGAATATGTAGATTAGTATAATAATTTTGACATCGGATTATGCTAACAATGGGCCGGGTTTATTGTTATTATATTATACGTAAATTAGATTTTAAAAGCTACGAATGGTGTAGAAATATCTGTGTTAAACATATATGGTGTTATTTATGTGAAGTTAATGTTGTTTTTACTTCGTTTAGCATCTGATATTTGCTGATAATTATGCGTTGTTAGCTTTATTACCAATCCGGGGTTGCGGAATTGTTCGAAAGAGTTACTGCAGCGTCGGGCCACGCGCAGTGTAGGGTTCCGTAGTTTTTATAACAGCCAAGTGCGTGTCGTATTCGCTGACTGATCGTTTCGTACCATGCTCTAATTAAAAGCCAAACATCCTAGTACTAGACTACCTAACTAATTTGACTTCCTATACAAATCCTCACCTGATCCGACAATTTTGCACGGAAAGTTTTAATTTATTTTAGAGATTTGTATAAAACTTGTCATAGCCGGTGTTTTGAATTTAAATACGGACATAAAGCTACACTACTCAATCGTCACAAGACACTAGCACGATACAACTGGCGCTTAGCGCCATCTATCGACATTTCTATAAAGTTGTTCGAAATTTTCGAGTCAAATACAATTGGTCGACTATTTTATTTATTTTATTTTATTTTATTTTATTTTATAAATTTTAAGGAAACTTACAGCTAATACATTTGAGTGATCATGGACAATATGTAGAAAAAGGCCAATTACAAGCTTCCGCTAATAAACAGTTATATGTAACATAGATACGACGGCGGATGTCGCACGGTCATGGACAAGTACATACATATTATGAAGTAAAACATGCATAAATCAGTACAAAATGTATATATATCATTTGATAGAAATGAAAGAAAAAAAAAATGTTAAGTCATCATTTGTCAAAGAAAAGGCTACATAGGCGTTTTTTTAATTGCTGAACACTGGTTCTGAATAAATCCAACTCCGTGTCCTGGCACACCATATTGAAAGTTCGACAAGCTCGTAACATAAACGAATTTTGCCTATAGGCAGTTTTTACACGTGGTACATGAAGAATATGTGGTCGTCTAAGAAACACAGATGGCACGCGAAGTCCAATCTTGGCCAACAGCTCGGGGACGTCAGTGGACCCGTTCAATAAACTAAATAGGAAAGTGAGATCTGCGATACGTCTGCGCTCGTGCAAAGGCAGAATATGAAATTTCTTACACCTACTTATATAGTTAGGAAGATAACAATTGGAACGATATTGAGTGTACCTTAAAAATCGCCTTTGAATGCTTTCAAGGCGTTTAATGTAGATATTATACTTCGGATTCCAAATTTGACAAGCATATTCCAGATGGCTACGGACAAAAGCACAGTAAAGGATTTTAATTGTTTTCTATTACTCGTAAACTTGTAAAGCCCACTTATGTGTGATAGTTTTCCTTTAAATTTCGTTATATATAGGTACTACTGCCGTGACATTTGAATTTCTAACTACAGCCGTTTAGTTGGTAGAGGGGGTGGACACTTGACTCTAACGAAAATTGGTACTTTAAAGCTTGATAAGTCACGAACGGTTTACTTGATCAAAAAACGGTCTTTCCAAACACCTAATATTTTTGAAAGACCTATCCAACGATATCCCACACTATGGGAAGAATGAAAAAAAAAATATCATCCCACTTTACATGTATGAGAGGTACCCTAAATAATTGTTTTTTACAAAATTTTATTTTACCACTTTTTCGGCGTTATTAACGTGTATACTCATGCTAAAGTACAACTTTCTAGTACCAATAGTTTTTGAGCTAAACCGTGGACAGACAGACGGACATGGCGAAACTATAAGGGTTCCTTGTTGACTACGGAACCCTAAAAAGATTCGTTATCAACCCACTAAGGCTTAATAATATTATTTTGTTGCATACATTTTTTTTTAACGTGGTAAAATCATCAGATGAGCCCTCCCACCCCAGGCAGGGCGGGAGGGACTGTCAGACTTATACTGACTAAAATCCACGGTATTCCTTCAATAGCCCTTTACGTACCGGGGTCAC
This sequence comes from Tholera decimalis, assembly GCA_943138885.2. NCBI lineage: Eukaryota > Metazoa > Arthropoda > Insecta > Lepidoptera > Noctuidae > Tholera > Tholera decimalis. The sequence continues at coordinate 1,501,322 of OW964548.2, read as the reverse complement.
GGTAATGAGATAAGTCCCACGACCCATTTTGATGCGTACTTAGGTTATGTCTTTTTATCAAAGGTGCATTACATACTGGGCACGATGCACGCTACCATTTTGCATGTAATTGAAGATTCATCAGACAGATAGTAGAAAATCGGCATATTGGACAAAGTTTTTTCAAAACCATTATTTACACAACATATTAATTTTGAAAAACAGCTTTGGTTTGGAATTCAAAAAAATTTTATTGGCTTTGCATTTAATTAAATTTACAGCTCATTTAATTTTATATTCAAAATTGGCCGAATTAGAGAGAGCTACTATGGTCGGCCTATGTGACAGATGATTTCTGCGTTATAAAATACTAGTAATCACGCGGGGCTTCGCTCCCATGGACTCTATCACCGTAAAAACATAACTCTCCTTTTTTGCAGTCGCGTAAAAAGTAGTCTATAACCTTCCTCAAGCTTCAAGCTACTCCCATACCAAATGTCATCCAAATGCACCCAGTACTTTCGAAGATTAGCGCGTTCAAGCAAACAAACAAACAAACAAACTTTTCCGCTTTATGATATTAATATAGATTTAAGTGTTCTCGCAGCCCGTTTTATTTGGTGGGAAAATAACCTAAAGACTCCTTTCGCTCGAGGTGGAGCAGATGGGAGTGTCAGACTTCTGTTCAAACCCACGCTGTTCCTTCAACTGCCCTTACGTCCCGGGGCTAAGGTACCTCGTTAGAACTTTCCCGCAACCCTGGAAGCAATGGCTCTGTTGGGCCTATGTCGATGCTACTGACTGCTCTTTGAAGTCGACCCGAGCCTGGTCCTTTCTGGTCGGTGTGAGCTACCCGTACTCGCCGCCCGCAAGCCCCCGCCTTCGATGGCCGGAGATAGGCTCGCTCGCTCGCAATCCTTGACACTAGGGGCGTCTCCCGCAGTGGCTGAGGCGTGGAACTCGCCAGTGTTTGATGGAATGGCGGTTGGTTTAGTCAGTTAAAATCTAACAAACCTTTCTGCCGACTTCACGCCGGGGGCCACCTATGAGGATCTCCATAGAGAGAGAAAAAGATGTCACATTTGATACCTACGACTAGTAGACAGGAAGTTAGGAACAGCATTGACAACAACTAGACAACATCTGATTCCATGTGCAGTTTTCATCATCATTATCCACATCCCGATTTCACCTTCTGCTGGGAATAAGCCGCCTAAAATAGATAAGTTAAGTCTAAATGAGGTGACGGTAGCAAATGTAAACGAGCAACTTATTCGGTTTCCTAAAACCCTCGTTATGGACGGGGATCATCACCGGCCACTGCTTATTGAACAAACACCACCGCACAATAGGTATAGCGGACAGTCCCCTGTGCAGGGCATGCATGGGGACGGAGGAAACAGTGGCACACGTGCTCCTAGAGTGCACGGAAATCACCGACATACGAAAGCAAACCCGCGGGTCATTGAATTCCCTTACAGACATCCTGAATAGACCGAGAGACATGATCTGCTTCTGGAGGGAGGTTGGCTGGATGGAGTGAAAGCCAACACGGCTTACGCACAATGGTCTCGTGCAGAGACTAAGTGCGGAAACCTGACCAAAGAATAAGAAGAACCCTTGTTATGGGGCTCCATCCCTGAGTTCAGGTAGTTTAGTTGCTTAAAATCCATGTAGGTATAAGACTGACGTCATCATCTTAGCTTAGCCTTTTTCCAAGTATCTCGAGGTCCGTGTCCAGTCTAACCGGATGCAACTGAGTACAAGTGCTTACCATGGAGCGACTGCCGCTCCGAAACACAATAGTCATTCACAAGACTAATATCAGACTTTCTGGCTTCTAGCTTCCTGTAATGACTGCCAAAGGCGTAAAAATGACAGCCGGGACCCATTTAGGGCTTCCAATCCCGCAGCCTAAATTCAATCTCGGTATTTGCGAGACTACAAATTTTCAATACCGCGGGATCTCGGTATTTGCGAGATCCCGCATATTGAAAATATTGATATTTATATAAGGCAAATAAAACAATGAATTAATCAACGAACTCCACATTTATTTACGTATTACTATTAGTATGAGATCAATCAAATTACACCGTTTATTTATCACAAAAAAACAATGAGATAATCAACTAACTCCACATTTATTTACGTATTACTATTAGTATGAGATCAATCAAATAACACCGTTTTTTCTTCACAAAAAACAGTAACAAATACTGAATAAAAAACTTTACTGATATTTTAGGCTACTTACTTAGGCTATCACTGACTGAAATTCGGCTATATTAGGCTACTTAAGCTGTGATAAACGAGCGACATCGGGCCCCGCGTTGTTTGCAACACTGCCGGCTGCCAGTCACCGATGGTCACCTCACCGAGCGATCGCGCTCGCGAGAGGTCGCAGACATGCTTTTTTTCAGTCCCGCAAATACCGCGGATCCCGCGCCCGTAATCCTACATCACGCGGGATTGGAAAATGACACGGGATCCCGCAATACCGAGATTTCGGTATTCCGAGATTGGAAGCCATTCGTCTTTCAGAGTCATGGAATGTTACGATGGTCACCTATCGAAATTTGTTAAGATATATAGTACTAGTACTCACGCGGGGCTTCGCTCCCGTGGATTCTATCACGGTAAAAACATAACTCTCCTTTTTTGCAGTCGGGTAAAAAGTAGCCTATAACCTTCCTCAAGCTTCAAGCTACTTCCATACCAAATTTCATCCAAATCCACCCAGGACTTTCGAAGATTAGCGCGTTCAAGCAAACAAACAAACAAACAAACTTTTCCGCTTTATACTATTAGTATAGATATATATAGATCTGCGACGTGGCCATGCCCCGGGTCCGGCAAGGACGCGCCCGGCGTCAGCTGTACTGGTGGTCGAGCGAGCTAGCAGCGCTGCGCGAAGCGTGCGTTGCGGCGCGACGCCGGTACACCAGGTTCCGCAGGCGCCGCACCCGACCTTCGGATGCGGCGACTGTAGAGGAGGAGCTGTACGAGGGCTACAGGGCAGCGAAGGCCGTCCTCCGAGACGAGATCTGGCGGGCCAAGGAACTGGCCCGGGAGGAGATGCTGGCGACTCTGGACGGGGACCCATGGGGCCGCCCCTACAAGTGGGTGCGAGAGAAGCTCCGCCCCTGGGCTCCCCCGTTGACGCAGAGTCTCCAGCCTCAGTTCTTGGAGGACGTGGTGAGCGCCCTGTTCCCATCGCGAAGGGAGCACGCTCCCCCGCCCATGGCTCCGTCTCCGACGGAACCTGAAGCTGGCGCAAACGCGGACCACAGCGACGACGACGTCTACGACGCTCCAGAGGTGACCGAGGTAGACTTGAGAGTGGCGGTACAACGGCTCAAGGCCAAAAATACCGCCCCAGGACCCGACGGCTTGCCAGGAAAAGCGTGGGTCCTGGCCTCGGAGACTCTCGGGCCTCGACTAGGGGGGCTCTTTAGCGCATGCCTTGAGAGGGGCCAGTTTCCGCTTCGCTGGAAGACGGGAAAGCTGGTCCTGATCCAGAAAGCCGGGCGCCCTGCGGACTCTCCGTCCGCATTCCGGCCCATCGTGCTGCTCGACGAGGCGGTCAAGCTCTTGGAAAGAGTAATTGCAGACCGCCTCTTCGGGCACCTGAATCAGGTGGGCCCGGATCTTGCGGAGTGCCAGTTTGGCTTCCGCAGGGGGCGCTCGACGGTGGATGCCATCATGCGCGTGAGAGCCCTCACGACGGGGGACGCGGTATCCCGGGGCAGGGTCGTCTTGGCGGTGTCTTTGGACATCACCAACGCCTTTAACACCCTGCCCTGGAGTTGCATCAGGGAGACACTACGGTATCACCGGGTGCCGACCTACCTCCGTCGCATAGTCGAGGACTACCTGATGGACAGAGCCGTCATCTACCCCGGTCACCGGGGAGAGTGGAACCGGCGAGAGATGTGGTGCGGTGTCCCACAGGGATCGGTCTTGGGGCCGCCCCTGTGGAACATCGGATACGACTGGGTGCTGCGCGGCGACCTCCCTGACGGCGTCAGCGTAGTATGTTACGCTGACGACACGCTCGTCCTGGCGCAGGGAGAGTCGCACCAGGCGGCGGCCGACCTGGCGACGCAAGCGGTTGCGACAGTCGTTCATAGGATCCGGCAGTTGGGACTCGACGTGGCGCTGCACAAGACCGAGGCCATGTGCTTTCATGGCGGTCGGAACGCGCCACGGTCCGAGTCCCACATAACGGTGGAGGGGGTTCGCATCGGCGTTGGGAGGACGATGAAGTACCTGGGACTCGTCCTCGACAGCCGGTGGAACTTCAGGGAGCACTTCCTGAGTTTGGCCCCAAAGCTGAACCGGGCAGCAGCCGCCTTCAGGCGACTCCTGCCTAATATCAGCGGGCCAAACGCCTCCTGCCGAAGGCTGTACGCCGGCGTCGTGCGGTCCATGGCCCTCTACGGGTCCCCAGTGTGGGCCCTGTGCATCCGGACGCGACCACTAAAGTTGGTCGCATGCCAGAGGGTCATGGCTATCCGAATGATCCGGGGATACCGCACGATCGCCGGCGAATCGGCCAACCTCCTTGCCGGATTGCTGCCCTGGGATCTGGAGGCGACTGCCCTCCAGCGCGTCTATGAATGGCGCGTGGAGGCGCAGCGCCGGGGCGTATCCCCGCTGCCTCGAGAAGTCGAGACGCGGCGGGAAGAGCTCCGGCGCGATCTCAGGGCAGTATGGAGGGAGCGACTGTCGCAACCGACGGCCGGGCACGCCGCAATTGCGGCGGTAAGACCCCTCTTTGAGGAGTGGCTAGATCGGCGTCACGGCGTCCTGACCTACCGCATGACGCAGGTCCTCACCGGACACGGAAGTTTCGGGAGGTACCTGTGTCTGATGGGTAAGGAAGAGACGCCTGGGTGTCACCACTGCGAGGGTCGCCCTGAGGACACAGTCGAGCACACGGTGCAGGACTGCCCAGCTTCGGCAGAGCACCGACGTGTCCTCACGGCGACAATAGGCGGAGACCTCTCGCGCCCGGCCTTAGTCGAGGCCATGCTGCGGGGCGAGAGGGAGTGGGAAGCGGTCGCCTCCTTCTGCGAAGCAGTCATGCTTTCGAAGGAGGAGGCGGGCCGCGTGAGGGAGAGGATGGCGTCCTCCCTCCAGCCCAGCCGCAGTGGTAGACGCCCACGGCGTCGGACGTCGGCCGACGATCTCCGGCCACCGTAGGCGCGGGCATGCGGACAGCGAGTAAAGGGCAACTCGCTGTCCGACCATGGACCATGCCCGGGTCGACGGCGCGTCGTGTTCCACGCGCGCCTCAAAGAGCGTCAGCAACATGACGAGGCCCCCTCTGCAGAGGGCCGAAGCCTGCCGGGGTCGTGGGACTCATCCCGTTACCGTGGCCCCGGTATGTAAAGGGTTATTGAAGGAACACCGTGGATTTTAGTCAGTAAAAGTCTGACAGTCCCTCCCACCCTGCCCGGGGTGGGAGGACTTATTTGATAATTTTACCACGTTAAAAAAAAAAAAAAAAAAAATGTATAGATATATATTGTTGAACTATAAGTGTTACTTTGGTAGCTGTTAGCTTATGTTTGATCTCACTCATCTTATTTTTTTTATAATTAATTTTTTTTTCTTGATTTATGTAATTTTATAATTTGTCTTTTGTTATTTTGTTTTTGTAACTGTATAAGAATATTTGCTTAAGTTAGTTATCACTTCTATTAAGAATGCTGATTAAGGGCCTATACTACCTCAGCGCTTCTCACTCTTTATCTCGCTCGCACACTACTGGCCGCAGTCACGCGAGCAAGCGAGACCGGGTAGCAGGGAAAAGACTCCAAGACACCAATAATCCCACCAAAAACATCCTGTAAAAAAATTGGCCAAGTGCGAGTCGGACTCGCCCATGAAGGGTTCCGTAATCTGTAGTAACTATAATAAATATAATATACTTAATATATTTATAAGAAGAAAAAAAAACCTTACAAATTTCTTAAAACTAGATTATTTACAATTTTTACAACTACGCCAAATAACTTTGTTTTTCATAGTATTTGTATGAATTACAAAGTTATATTTGCGGTTTTAGAAAATATACTGTATCTCAAACACTGCTGACTCGATCTCGTTCAAACCAATTTTGGTTGAAAGTTTACATTAAGATCTACAACATAAGGTTTTTTTAGATTTTTCACTTCATTATTATATAAGTTAGAGGGGGGGGGCACACATTTTACCACTTTGGAAGCGTATATCTTTTAAACGATTAACTTTATGAAAAAGTCATTTTGGAAACCTTAATGTCATTTTTAAAGACCTGTCTATAAATACCGCACACGTATAGGTTTCATGAAAGAAAATATTTTCAGTTTCAGTTCCATGTATGGAGAGCCCCGTTCATTTTAAATATTTTTTTAATTTTCTCTTAAAATCGGAAAGCGGTTCACAGAACACATCTACCTACCAAGTTTTACATGTATAGTCCTAATAGTTTCGGAATAAAATGGCTGTGACATACGGACGGACGGACAGACAGACAGACGGACAGACATGTCGAAACTATAAGGGTTCCGTTTTTTGCCATTCGGCTACGGAACCCTAAAAACTAGCCAAATCTCGCCTAAGCTGCTTGTTTCTCTATAAAAAGTAATGAAATCTCTAAGCAAAGCGAAGCCAAGTCTAAGGATCTTTACTGCGATTTCTTTATTAATATAGTTAGATTTTATGTAACCGGCCGTTGAACATACTCTATGCACTTTTACTAGTTAATACATCGAAGTCAACGGCCAAGTCACATAAAATCTAACTATATTAATAAAGAAATCGCAGTAAAGATCCTTAGACTTGGCTTCACTTTGCTTAGAGATTTCATTACTTTTTATAGAGAAACAAGCAACTTAGGCGAGATTTGGTTAGTTTTTTACAGGATGTTTTTGGTGGGATTTCACTTCTTTTTGCAGAAAGCTATTTTTTACTTGATTAGTTTCTTAATTATTTAGACTCCAGTTTCATATTCATTTATAAGAAGGAGCTCGTCACATTGAATAACTTTTGTCAAGGCGCATTTCCGTATCTCCCATAGTTCAGCTGAGCTCTAAGGGTTCTTCATCAGATACTTCAGACCTTCAATTTTTATACACATCAGTAGAAGGGACTCGTCACTTTGAATAACTTTTGTCAATGCGCATTTCCATATCTCTCATAGTTCAGCTGAGCTCTTAGAGACTATATATATCAGATACTTCAGACCTTCAATTTTTTAATTTCAAAAGAAAGAGCTAACCACGCTTAATAAACTTTGTGAACATAGCATGTCGATAATTTCAATAGTTTGGCTGGTCTGTTACGGTTTCTACTCAGAGTCGTCAGGTCCTCCAGATCTTCCATGATCCTAGTTTTGATAGTTTTCCCTTCATATAGGCACTAAACTCTACCTCTATGCCATATTACAGCTCTCTAGGTTTATGGGAAGTACTAGTTCTATTTTGATGATCAGTGAGTCTATATATGTCGAAATAGTACAACTTTTCTTTTGCATAACTTAGGAAATAAACAAGCTACAAACATGCAATTTTGTCGTTTAACTGTGTGCTGGTAGCTTACTAGATAAGGATAATTTCAGCGTTCTAAATCTATCCAGAGGTCCCCAAATAGGGGCCTGAAAATACGGCGAAATGGTTCCAGCAAAGGATGGTACGGCAGTGTTTGCTTCGCGCTCGACTTGGTGGGGGCACTGCCGTGCCCCCAGATTTAGTTTATTTCTTTATACGGTGAAAATAATGGTACTTTAAAAAAGTAAATAACATGAGACCTGCTTTATAGTTCAATTAATATGCAAAGTTTCATTATCTAATTTGAAGTTATTTTTGAATACCAGCGGTTTATTGATCGGTTTGGAGGTAACTTTGGAACTTTTTTCTAGCAAGAAAATGTTATGGAATCGTGTTTTTGTCAAACGTAGTACCTAACATTAATCCTCAACTTTATCATATATTTATTTAACCCGGCGAGGATGTGGTGAAAATAGTTACGTGGAGGTTGTCGAGGGTCTTTTTGACCCTGTATGTCATTGGGTCTAAAATAGCTTTTCTTGTTTTTAACCAACGTTTCAATAAGTATTATGTAAATTAAATACTATTTTTATGACTTGATAAATAAAACACGCATATAATAATACAAAATATTATAATTAAATCAGTTTTGGCAAAGTACTACAAAATGATCAACTTTTTCATAAAATTACTCAAGTAAAACTAAATAAAACAAAAATTAGAAAACTTCTTTTATAAATAACCTTTAATTTGGTACATATGTAGTAGAGATCAATCAGTTTCAATTACAGTCTTATAATCACTTATAAACTACATGTTATCATTGTCTGTCATTGCAGCACAATTCTGGCAGAACGAAACGGTGTGTTCGGGATAAATATAAGAATGGTATTCATCACAAACATTTGCTGTCTTGCGATGGCGAGCATACAGACATATTTGGCACCTTTTACGTACACCTGGAACTCTGACAGGTGCTTCAGGTTCAGGTTCTCGTCGTCGCTGTCAAATTCACTGCTTATAGTTTGCACAGTATCACTGTCCTGACTGCGTGTCGGATAACAAGTCGTCTTCACTGTCGAATTGCATTAAAATATGACGTATACGCTCATCCTCAAGCTCCGGGTTACTCATTTTGTATAAAAACACCTTAAAATTATATAATAATAGGTAAAAAACATTTTTGAAACATCGCAAAAAAATGTAACGCCGCGGTTGTGGTGGGGTCATATTTACCCTTCTCGACTCCGCGCACGTGTTGCTCCCATCGCAGGCGGCGGCCGGATGAATATCGGTGCGTGGCGCACGCGCGGGTTCTTTAGCAACAGCTACTAAGACGCCCAAAACCCTACGGTCGCGGGAAAAAAAACTACACACGACTAAAAATTGTCAGGGTCAAATTGACCCCTCCACATCCTCGCCGGGTTAAAAATTATTGCTGCAGTATTTTCGACATAACGGAGGATCATGCTAATCCATTTGAGGTCATATAGGCCTTTAACCTGTAATTGGCAACTGTGTAAGCCTAAAACGATTTGTTACATATCGTTAAAATATTTTATACACAGAAGCTGTTGATGAACCTTTTTTAATAAATAAATAAATTGACCTCGGCTTCAAGGTCATGCGTTGCTTGACCTTGAAGAGCCAAGCGGCTATTGTTATCTAGCCTTAAGATCCTCATTTATAAGATTGACATAGAAAGTCAAGATGAATGACTGAGATGTCAAGAATGAATAAGTTACTTCCATGTAAGCGTGCTTCATCTTCGATCACATCATCATTTACCATCAGATGAGATTGTGGTCAAATGCGAGCCTATTACCAATAATAATAAAAAAAACTTCTAAACGTTTTAGACTTTCGACATTATTTGGCATAAGATAATGATGAGGGACGACCCCTCCCCAGAAATGCTACCTCACAACACCTCAGAATCAATTATCATAGAAAGCGCTTCGTAATATGATCATAATAAAAACCAAATGGTCACATACCGCATGATGTTTATGTGGCATTGCTCAACTCGACGTAACTCTTCTTAGTTAGGTAACGGCATCTGGCCATGTGATGCCTAGTTTCTAGTATTAGGTGGTAGGTACCGTCTTATATTGCGGACTGGGTAGGTAACGAAACCGTAGAGCATCTACTCAATTTGACAATTCAATGCGTTACCTTTGTACTATCAAACAAGTTGCTTGCTAAGCTGCTTTGTTGTCCTAGTGGTTGCTAACGCGGCTGTTGAGCAATTAATCTCGGGTTCGATTCCTAGGTCGGGAAAATGTGCTATTGGGATTTGCTGTTACAAATTTCTCAGTAGTAGCCCGGTGTTTGGAAATTGACGGTATAATGACGACATTGAGAGGGAGCGAAGGCCATTGTCGGTTAGAGCTATTATGATAGCGCACAGGTTTGCACGTTGCTCACTTGATGTAAAAATAACATATTCCGTGCATTCTGTTCTTTTTACACGTGCAGCCTGTGGGCTGCATATACTCGTAAATCGTACAGTGCCCTTCGCGTTCAGTACAATACTTCCGGGTGTTGATAGGGCTGCCCCGCTTCTGTAGCGCATCAGGGATGTTTGCTGAAGCCCGCGTTGACTGTTTCTATGCGACGATGTGAAAACAATGCGCTTCCCTGGTGCGCCGGGTGCGGCCAGCTCCAACATAATCCTTCGTTGTGTGGCGAGCAGGCTCGACTGTGTGTTCATGAATTGCTGCTGCAAGCTCTCAACGTCGGTGTTTAGCTTGTAGCTTCGATTCGCGAACCAACCTTGTAATTTAAGTACTAACATAGGATTAAGGAGTTTTGTTACTTGAAATAAATGAAATTGAATAATACCCTCGTGCTCTGAAAAACACGTTCAGCCGTTGGTTCAGCGCCTGATCGTGTTGTGTCAATGTACCGTCCCATCGTACTACGACAGTAAAGGGACATGCGCACATACTAGAGAATTATAATTTTCACCGCTAGCTTATATCCGCTGAGATTGCCCCCCAATGCAGAAATCGATCAGCAGGACTGCTTTTAAAGCACGCTACTGTTTAAACGCACAAATATAGCCTAATTTATCTCATAAGCGGGTTTGACAGTATCTTGACGATTATCATGTCAATCAACCCTATATATGAATAATAAAAAGACTAGCTTTTGCCAACGGCTTCACATAAGTTGTTAAAAATGTTTAAGTTTTAGTTAAACCTATGTTTATAAAAAAAGTTGCAACTAAGCGGCCATGGGAAAGGCTGGTTTAGCAGCCGACAACCTCAGAGGGTGGCCTGCGAGTAGGGTTGCCAGATAAAAAAATCCAAAATCAGGAGTAAATACCGGACATTTTAAATAATTTTAAAAATTGTAATATTTTAATTTGAATTTTAATAATAATTGTTTAATTTAATTTAATTTAATTGTATTTTAATTTGATGAAAGTTCCTGACTTTCTTTAATTTGAAATAAAAACATTATTTTTATTTTTATGTTTTACTCTTCATCACTACAGTTGTCTCTACGCTTTGGTCTTTATATTTGGTCGTACTATTATCTGGCTGCAGTCGCCTTTACTCTTTTTAATTAAATTGTAGAAATTCCGGTTTTGGATTCCCTCTGCATTCCGGACAAAGACCTTACTTACAAAGAATTACCGGACATGTCCGGAAAATTACGGTCGTATGGCAACCCTATCTGCGAGATGCCACAGACCAAAAATAGTCTGCCTATCTGACCGAACAACCCAGTAACTGGTTAAAACGATACCCCTTGGCCAGTGTCAGATTTTCTAGCTTCTAACTACGACTGTCTGTGTCTGTGTGTAAAATATTTCCAAATTCCGTCGTAACTACGCTGAATAACTTTGGTTTTCATAGTGTCTGTATGAAATACAGAGTAATATAATTTGCGGTTTTGGTAAATGTGACATATCTCACCTGACCGTATCTCGTTCAAACGTACTTTGAAAGTTTTTATTAAGATCTACAGCCAAAGCCGGATTAACCCTGTCAGAGGCCCTAAGACAATGGCATAAATTCTCGGGGCCACTTTTCTTAATTTGACTGACCAAATCGTGTGTGAACTGAGGAGCCGCACATTAAGGGCTGTGGTTTTTAATATACCTTTTTGTTTACATATTCCCAAATTTGTTCTAAAATTGTTTTAATTCTACTACTAAATCTAACGATTTGTATTTTGTGAGATAACAGTTAGGCTAAGTTCACACGCACATCAAATTCTCGTTCGAAGAAACATGTTTTCTTGATGCCCTATGGTTCTTGGCCCCTAGGCAGTTGCCTACTCCGCCTAATGGTTAATCCGGCCCTGTCTACAGCATATTGTTTTTTTTTATATTTCCACACCCTTATCATAAAAGTTAGAGCACAAACACTATGAAAAACAAAGTTATTTTGCGTAGATACTACGAAACCCTACATGGGCGAGTCTAACCCGCTCTCGCCCAACTTATTTATTCAAATTTTTTTAGTAAATAAGTTGGGCGAGTAGTTAACTAACAACGTACGAAGTTCCACATATGTGTGTCCTAATAGTTTCGGAATAAAATGACTGTGACATACAGACAGACATGACGAAACTATAAATAAGGGTTTCGTTTTTTGCCATTCGGCTACGGAACCCTAAAAACAAGCGTCATGTACGGTTACGAGTTTACGACCTTCGAAGACGTGTGAAATAAAACTTCGACAAAGTTTACTCACGGTAGCGTCGACAAATGTTTGTCCATTCAATATTGAGATTGCTTTAAAACCCTTATGTGGGATGCCGGTTTTGAACTCGACTTGGTTTGTTTTATTAGCTTCCAGTACAATTTCTTTACTATCTTTCTCGAGAAGATCTTCGTCTCACGATGCAATGAAGGTCAGACTATTATTGTCTTGTGGACATGTGTTTCTAACTGCCCTGCTATATACATACCAAGTACACGGCTTCTTTGGATGGTAACTAACTATATGGTAAGGGTTTTATAATGCTATGTCTACACATTGATACCGAATTTTTCAAATAAAAAATAACGAAGAGAATTATCGTGTTATTGGCAAGCGACGTGGAAAGTTATTGACCCTTATAGTGCTGTGCCACGTTTGTTTTTATTGGTATTCAAGAAACATATATGTAACCGATAATTTGGTACCTATCAATTCTTGAGTCACTTATTTGAGCTGAAACTGCGTAGAGACCACCATACCTGATGTTGTCTTCAGCTCTTTTGGATGGATATATGGTTTCCATTACACGTTGTATATACATGTATGATGTTTAGTAAAAACTCTCTTGGTTTTTTTTAATCATATTAGGCTCGTGATTGACCGTTATCTCACCTGATGGTTATAAGTGATGATGTGGTCGAAGATACATATATAAATATATTCTTTACTAGCTGTGACCACGACTTAGTCCGCGCGGAATAGTGACTTTCGGCAGCATTTTTAATTTTTTAGGCTAATTATTTTGAAAATAAAACTCATACATAATTTGAATGTCGTATTTATTAATATCTAATCAATAGTCTAAAAAATAAGTTTCAAACTTCCAGCTTTAAAAATGACGTAATTTCCATACAAAATTTCATCCCCTATTTCAACCCCTTACAGCCCTTTTTTCGTATTAAAAAGTAGCCTATGTCCTTTCTCAGGCTCTAGACTATGTCCGTACCAAATTTCAGTAGTTTTATTTCAGTAGCTTAGGTGTGATTGCGTAACACACAGACAGACAGAGTTACTTTCGCATTTATAATATTAGTAAGGATTGTACACCATAACACTAAAACAATAAGGACTTTACAACTAAAAAGGGTGATACAATGGGCGGTCTTATCGCTAAAAGCGAAAGATGAAGCACGCTTGCCTAGAAGTAACCTTTTCACTCTTGAAAGACACCCAGGTTATAGCTATCAGGAAATACAGACTCTGGCAGGAAATTCTATTCCTTAGCTGTACGCACAATGAAAGTATTCCCAAAACGTCGACGAAATGTTGTTCGAAACGTCTTGTATGATGAATGAGTGCATTTTTCAAACACTCAAACCTGGAACAACTATTTGACCCATGAATTGACATTTGTACAATGTTAAGAGTGATAAAATCCGATATAATCCAAATAAGAATAGGAACGTCAATGAACTCTATCTGTCAAATGTCACTTTAAAAGTACAGTTTGCAAAGAAAACTAGCAACAATAAAAACTTTTTACAAAAAAATTAAACCGATTCCCAAGAACACTGCAAAGTGAAAAATAACTTTAATTTCGGTAGTCGGTGTCTTTAGTTTTTTATTTTCGCTTTTGGCACCGACTTCCGAAATTAAAGTTATTTTTCACTTTGCAGTGTTATTGGGAGTCGGTTTATTTATTTTTTTAAAAGGGTTTATTTCACTCTTTTAGTTGGTCGCTTTTTAATTTACCTAGTTAAAAGAGCCTAAACGTCAACTACTTATAATCTTTTATATAATAGAATAGAGATGGTAGACGAGCGTACAGAGTGGACGTGTGTTAAGTTATTTTAAAAACTAGAAATAAGTTTATCGGCCCATTCCGAATCTTAATTAGTTCAAGTACAACACATTTTTAGGGTTCCGTAGCCAAATGGAAAAAACGGAACCCTTATAGTTTCGACATGTCTGTCCGTCTGTCTGTCTGTCCGTCCGTCCGTATGTCACAACCATTTTATTCTGAAACTATTAGGACTATACATGTAAATCATGGTAGGTAGATGTATTCTGTGAACCACTTTCCGATTTTAAGAGAAAATTTAATAAATATTTAAAATAAAGGGGGCTCCCCATACATGGAACTGAAACTGAAAATATTTTCTTTCATAAAACCTATACGTGTGTGGTATTTATAGACAGGTCTTTAAAAATGATATTAAGGTTTCTAAAATGACTTTTTCCTGAAGTTAATCGTTTAAAAAATATACGCTTCCAAAGTGGTAAAATGTGTCCCCCCCCTCTAACTTCTATAATAATGAAGTGAAAAATCTAAAAAACCATATGTTTTAGATTTTAATGTAAACTTTCAACCAAAATTGGTTTGAACGAGATCGAGTCAGCAGTTTTTGAGATACAGTATATTTTCTAAAACCGCAAATATAACTTTGTAATTCATACAAATACTATGAAAAACAAATTTATTTGGCGTAGTTGTAAAAATTGTAAATAAGCTAGTTTTAAGAAATTTGTAAGGATTGTTTTTTTTTTTTTTTCAAATAAATATATTAAGTATACTAGCTTTTGCCCGCGACTTCGTCCGCGTGGAATAGTTACTTTGGGCTAACGTTAAATTTAACCCCGATTTTGAAGCATTCTTCATTGGCGCTCCGCTCCTATTGGCCTTAGCGTAATGATACAATATAGCTGTGCCCGCGACTCCGTCAGCGTAAGTTAATGTATTGGTAATATTGTTTAGATCACGTTCACATGAGGCTTAAGTACCTAGAGAACGCTTCGACCGCGAGATGCGTCGAGCGCGGCGACCGATTCTCAAAAATTATCCTTATAGCATGATTTAGTATTCACGCGCGATGGCTTATTATTATAAGCGTATTTCATGTATAACTTTGGTGTATACACTTTATATGATTATATATCACTTTACATGATTATATAACACTTTATATGACTATACCGATTTATATGATTCTTTTTACGGTTTCGTAGCCGCATGGCAAAAAACGGAATCTTTATAGTTTCGACATGTCTGTCCGTCTGTCTGTCTGTCTGTCTGTCTGTCTGTCTGTCTGTCTGTCTGTCCGTCCGTCCGTCTGTCACAGCAATTTTATTCCGAAACTATTAAGACTATACATGTGAAACTTGATAGGTATTCTGTGAACCGCTTTCCGATTTTGAGAAAAAAAATAAAAAATATTTAAAATAAAGGGGGGCTCCCCATACATGGAACTAAACCTCAAAATATTTTTTTTCATGAAATCGATGCTTGTGTGGTATCTATAGACAGTTCTTTAAAAACGACATCGGGGTTTTTAAAACCACTTTTCCATAAAGTCAATCGTTTAAAAGATATAAGCTTCCAAAGTGGTAAAATTTGTGTGTGGCGGACACAACCTCTAACTTCTATAATAATGGAGTGAAAAATCTAAAAAAATATATGTCTGTAGATCTTAATATAAACTTTTAACCAAAATTAGTTTGAACGAAATCAGTTCAGCAGTTTTTGAGATACAGCATATTATCTAAAACCGCAAATATAACTTTGTAATTCATACAAACACTATGAAAAACAAATTTATTCGGCGCAGTTGTAAAAAATGTAAAAAAGCCAGTTTTAAGAAATTTGTAAGGTTTTTTTTTTTCAAAACAAATTTATTATAGCAGTTGTAAAAAATGTAAATAAGCTAGTTTTAAGAAATTTGTAAGGTTTTTTTTTTCGTCAAATAAATTTGCATATTATATTATAGTTACTACGGAACCCTTCATGGGCGAGTCTGACTCGCACTTGGCCAATTTTTTATGGAATAGTTAATAATGTTAACTTTTTCAATTAGGGGTGACTGAGAGTGTTATAAACGTAAGAGTAGACAAATATTATAATCAGAAAGCTTCGAACTGCTAAGCTATCGGGAGTTACACGTGTTATTGTGAGTCAACCATAAAAGTTAGACATATGCTGTCGTGGGATATTTTTTATATAATTTTAAGGAGAACATTTTCATCATGAAATGATTTGTGTAGCTTTAACCATTAAGGTTGCACACGCGACGGAAGCTTAAAAAATGGAGTAACTTCTCCCGTTTTCCCAACATTTCCCTTCACTGCTCTGCTCCTATTGATTGTAGCGTGATGAAAAGTATACTATAACCCGCTCAGGAGTATGAAAAATAATTGTACCAAGTTTCGTTAAAATCCGTCGAGTAGTTTTTGTTTCTATAACGGTTATACAGACAGACAGACAGACAGACAGACAGACAGACAAAAATTTAACTGATTGCATTTTTGGCATGAGTATCGATCCTTAATCACCCCCTGATAGTTATTTTGGAAATATATTTCATGTACAGAATTGACCTCTCTACAGATTTATTATAAGTATAGATTATATTTATTATAGTTACTACGGAACCCTTCATGGGCGAGTCTGACTCGCACTTGGCCAATTTTTACTTAATCAACTGTGAGTGAGTTACAGCAATGTTCTCCGAGTGTTAGACCCAGTTCGGAAACAACAACGCGGCGCTGCTCTTCACACTTCGCAGGGCGCGTACGATTCACGTGAGTAACTACTGAACACAGATATATACAATGAGTCTAATGCGCTCACCGACTGGAAGTGGCACCGACACAAAATTTGGAGGTTCGCAACCAAACCTATCTGAAAGACAGCCAGACTCTTCACCATATATTACTCTTCGCAATAAACGAAAGCTAACTGATGATAATGATTTGATAAGAACTGAGCTATCCGAATTGCGGAAGCAAATGTCTGAAATGTTATTAGTTTTAACAACCTCTAAAAATGATCAAGCGCAGTATATCAATAAGCTTTGTCAAGACGTGACTGCCATAAAGAATGAGGTGGGGAATATTAGTAGTACCATTGAAAACTTAGTCACAGAAAACGCGAACTTACAAAATAAACTTACAAATCTAACAACTGTTACTGAAAATACGGAAAAAAAGTTAATCTCTTAGAAGCTGACGTCAAGAACCTCAAATGCATATCACCACTAACCAATGTGGAAATGTCTGCTACTTATGAGAAAATAATCAGCGAAATCCAAGAAAAATGTCCGAGCTAAAAATATTGTAGTTTCTGGTATTCCGGAACCTATAAATAAAATAGCAAAGGAACGACAAGAATGTGAAAAAGTAGAAATCTCAAAAATAATAAACCTTGCTTATAGTGACTATCCTCAACCTGTTAAAATTAAACGTCTTGGAAAATATAAATCTGAATATACCCGATCAATTAAAGTATCTTTTTCGTCTGAAGAAACAGTAAAGGCTATACTGCGAAACAGAAATAACCTGGGTGTTAAAAAATAAAAATTTATTCCGATCAAACACCGAACCAACAAAAATACACGCAGAATTTAAAAAGCGAGCTTCGCAGACGCACTGCGAGTGGAGAAACTAACCTCAGCATAAAGTATATTAAAGGAATACCAAAAATTATCTCATCTACTGAACAACCCCCTACAAATCCAGCTGTACCAATAACTCCAAAAAACTAGCTCCCTCTGCAGCAAAAATAACATACCAAATTACAAACAACTATAATGATATAGTCCCATCAAAAAAATCCTTAAAATGTTTCTATGCCAATGCCCGCAGCATTGTTAAACCAGGGAAATTTGATGAACTCAAATGCATAATTGCTTCTTTCGAAGCCACCATACACATTATGGTACTTTCTGAGACATGGATTAAAAGTGAAGATCAGGTAAAGAGACTTCAAATTCCATGCTACACGCACTACTATAACTTTAGACAAAATAAAAGAGGAGGTGGTGTCTCAATATTCGTCCACAACAATTTAAAGCACAATCTAATAGAAGAACATTGTATTGACGATACTCATTATCTCTGGATTCACGTACAAAAGTTCTCCTTGAGTATTGGTGCCATATACAAACCCGACAAGACTAATATGAACAACTTCCTTGAGATATATTTGCAACAATTACAAAATAAAAAGAGAGCAATAGTATTTGGTGATTATAACTTAGACTTGCTTAACCCTGATCAAGCAACTCGTAACTACAAAAACACACTTAAAGAAAGTAACATCAAAATTCTTAATAAAATTGATCGAAAATATTGTACTCGTGAAACAGCGTCAACCAAAACACTACTAGATCATGTATCCTCCAATCTACAGGAAAATGACTTTCACATCGTCATGATCGAATCTGCAATGTCCGACCACAAGCAAATATTCTTAGAAATTAAACAGTATCAACCTCCCCCCTCATAAAATCGGAATACACTGCCTTGGATTACTCAAAACTATACAAATGTTTTTAAGACCTTATAAGTACTGAAAATGACGAAAAACCTACTTACGAGAGATTGGCTGACAAATTACAGTCTGTTTTATTGAAGAGCAATATAAATAAAATAAAAATTTTGAACCCTCCGCGACAAGACTGGGTAAAAAAAGAAATAATACAAGATATTAACAATCGAAACGAAGTATGGCAAAAACATAAATTAAACCCATCAGACCTCAAATTAAAAACTGAATATCAGAAAACGATAATAAGAGTGAAACACAATATACAAGAAATTAAAAACGCATATTATTATAAATGCATGCTCGCAAAATGTGGAGACTAATAAAAGACCTATCCAAAAACAAAATAAGAGAAGTGACCGGACCGGAAAAGCTCGTAATTGATACTGGTACTATTACAGATCAAACTGAAATTTGCGAATGCTTTAACTCTTACTTTTCTACCGTAGGGTCATCTTTAGCAAATCTGATCACTGATACTTTAAAGAGAGACCTAGAACAAAAAGACCCAGAAATAAGTGACTCAACGCAACTCAATTGCCTTATACCAGCAACTATGGATGAAGTACTCAAAATAAGAGACAACTTAGACCCAAATACTAGTTCTGGCATTGATGGCATAAGTACTAAATCCTTAGTATGTATAAAAAAATTAATTGTGAAAGAGCTAACAGAGTGTATTAATCTGTGTTTCGAACGAGGTATTTTTCCCGATGGTTTGGTGATGGTTGGTGGATGATTAAAGATTGCTAAAGTAATCCCTATCCATAAATCTGGAAGTAAGTCCGATCTCTGTAACTACCGTCCAATATCAGTGCTCCCAGTAATATCAAAAATATTTGAAAGAATCATGTATAACCGTTCAGAAACTTTTCTTATATCTAAAAACTTCTTATATCAGAAACAATATGGATTTCGACCTCATTCAAATACACTTTCGGCAACAATCGATCTCGTTACTAAAATTAAAAATAAAATCGATCAAAAACAGTCGGCACTAGGCATTTTTATCGGCCTCAAAAAGGCTTTTGATACAATTAGTCCGGACATATTATTGCAGAAATTGTCTGATGTCGGTATTACAGGCAAAGCACTAAAGATTTTTAGGTCATATTTAGAAAATCGTAAGCAAATAGTCAAGATAGGTCAATATCAGAGCTCTTCAAATCCTGTCACTTTCGGTGTGCCTCAAGGCTCAATTCTGGGGGGGGGGGGGGTTATTCTTAATTTACATAAATAGTATATCAACAATTGGCCTTACGGGAGACATTTCACTTTATGCAGATGATACAAGCCTGTTTTACTTTGGGCTCTCAGTCGAAGCTATGATACCCCATATTCAAAATTACTTAAATTTATTAAATGACTGGTTCCGATCAAACCTTCTCACAATTAGTACTGATAAAACAAACTATGTAATAATTGCCCCAAAAAACAAAAAAATTAGCGATAATGTTCAACTGAAAATTAATGATCAATTAATCCAAAGGAAAACTAAGGAGAAATATCTAGGTTTAATTTTAGACAACCACTTGAACTGGAAGCCACATATAGAAAAAATTAGAAGTAAACTAATATCACTTTCAGGAGCTCTTCACGGTATAAATAAATGTCTTCCTCGTAAAGTACGATACATAATTTATAATTCCTTAGTTAAACCACATATTGATTAACTAATAGAAATTTGGGGGACCGCAGCTAAATCTAATCTAAAAACACTACAGACAGCATAAAATAGATTAATCAAAATTCTATTTAACTACAAATTCCGAACGCCAACTCAAAAAAATTTCGAGGACACTAAAATTATGAACATATTCCAAACATATAAGTACTACACGTGTGTTCTTATACACAAAATATTAAAAAAAGATATGCACACAACACTAACCTTCACTAAAAAGCAACACAAAATATCGCTACGTAAGGCCAGTTATTTAGTAACTCGTCGACCCAGAACAGTAAATTACGGGAAAAGAAATATTGAATATGAAGGAGTCAATATGTATAATAAAATTCCGGTAGAAATAAGAGAAACAAAAAGTATGTCAACTTTTACAAAATTGTAAAAAGTCACGTTAAAAACTCAGATTAATATAAATAAAATCCAAATGTAACACAATAAAAGTACATTGCCATATTTGCCACATCTAGTACGAACCACTTTTTAGATCTTTGTTGAAATAACCGCTTACCCACTTATTTCTTTGTTTTACGAATCAGTCATTTGTGTCAAATTAGTTTTAACCATTATCTCTGTATGCTTACCTACACTTCAAATATTATAAAAATGTTTTCTCAGTAAGTGAATTATTGTAATTCTTTATGAGGAATAAATAAAGTTCTTAAACCATATAATCTTTTACAAAATATTGCTTTTCCCAATGCTGGGCCGTTAATTGTTGAGTAGTTCTCCTGGTACTTCACCATCAGCTCTACATCACCATATGCATTGTGACGAACATAAAGTGCTTAACATATGGATGTTAAGCACTTTATGTTCGTCACAATCGTCTGTTGCGATTCGATTACTTGAATATGGATTCAAGTAATCGAATCGCAATCCACGAAATACTTCTTATTGAGTAGGTTCGGCGGCCATTTGTGGTCTTCATCATCAGTTCCACTTCCTCAAATGGTACTTTTTGAGAGCAACTGCACAAGTTATGCCTATAATATTTGAAGAGTTCCCTCGATTTCTCCAGGATCCCATCATCAGATCCTGAATTGGTGACAATGGGATCAATTTCAAAGTATACCCTTTGAAACAAAACAAAAAAATTCCAAAACGGTTCAGCCGTCTTCGAGTAATCGGAGATCATACAAAAAAAAATATACGCGTCGAATTGATAACCTCCTCTTTTTGTCGTCGGTTGAAAAATAGAATAGAATAGAAAGCTAGCGGGGGTATAACATCGCCAACATCCGAACTTTATGCTATTACTGAGAAATTTCTCATAGAAAAACCTAATATTACTTTTAACCCGACCCGGGCATCGAACAAGAGACTTCATAATCAGCATGCACGCTTGTGACCACTAGATCAACAAAGCAGTCGTGGTATATGGTATCAATCTGTGGAAAATATAATAGCAATGAATGATTTAGCTTTTCTATAATTATAATTATTACAGAAATAAGGGGCTGTTCAAGTATTACGTAATCACATTTTTTGCAATCTTTAACCCACCCCTCCCCCTCGTCAGCAAAAGTAAGCAAAGCTCTTACCCCTCCCCCCCATGCTTACGTAAACTTTGGTACAATTGATTGATTCATGAGCAGCAGTTATAAATCTAGAAATAAGGAATAGGTTTGGAATAGAAGTCATAATATTCATTTAAATAAACTTTACTGACACGGAATTCAACAATTCATTATTTCTAGGAATCCCCGAAAATGCATTTCATTTTGAAGCATAGACTATGTGTGTTGCTACATGTGTAAAAAATTAAATAATTATTGCTGACGTAATCACCATCTAGATCCCCCCAACCCCCATGTCATCAAAAATAAGCAAAGCAAAGACCCCCACACCCCCCTATAGTGCTTACGTAATACTTGAACGGTCCCTAAGATAAGAATGAGTATAAAAATCTAAACCAACGCGTGAATTCATATAACAACCGTAATCCCTGATTTTTCTATTGTGTTTTTTTTTGGGTGGGAAAATGATCGAATGTCTTCTCCTACTCTGGGTGGAGCGGAAGGTTGTGTCAGACTTCTACTGACTCAAAACCCACCCTGTCCCTTCGACTGACCTTGCGTTTCGGGGCCGCGGTATCTCGTTAGAAAATTCCCGCAACCCCGGAATCCCTCCTTCATATTCTATATGCGAAAGTAACTCTGCCTATCCGTCTGTTACACTTTCACGCCCAAACCACTAAATCGATGTTGATGAAATTCGGCATGGAGGCAGAGTAGATTTAGAAAACGGACATACATATTATATTGTTTTATGAAAATGCTTTTAACTCGAGTCAAACTGCGGGCAAAACTAGTACGGAATATTTTGGCCCACAAACATACAAACATACATATTTACCGTTTACGTAAAACTAGAGAAAATTACACAGTAACCTTGACACTTTTAAATAGGACGATCCAACTGACCACCTGTCAATATCAAGCAATGACAAATACTCATTTTTTGACGCGTATAGTGTACAGGATTCAGATGAATATACCAGAGTCTAAATTTGTGCCTTGTGTGTGGTATGATATCAGACGACAGTGTAAAAGCTACCATTCCAAGCGTACGAAGTTACTCTATATATTTACCTACATATTATAAAATGAAATCCCAGACCGCGTCTGTCTGTCTGTAGAACTGTGATAAATTCAAAAACGACTACACGAATTTTTTAATGGTTTTCATCAATAAATAGTGTGATTCCCGAAAAAGAGTATGTGTATAATTTACTAGCATCCGCGCGACTTTATCACAATAAAAACGCAATCTTCTTCCTTTGCAGTCGAGTAAAAAAGTGGTCTGTAAACTTCCTCAAGCTTCAAGCTACTGTCATACAAATTTCATCCAAATTCACCCAGTACTTTGCAAGATTCGCGTGTGCAAACAATCAAACAAACTTTTCCGCTTAATAATTAAGTATAGATGCAATTGCAATTGTGCAATTGAACGCTAACAATGAACGCTAGCCTATTTATAAGTACAACAAATAGTTATTTATAATAACTGCGTTGTTTTCAAATGCTTTTTGTTATTTAAACGACACTAAAACACAAACAAACTTGTTTTTTGTTTTCTGTGTGTCAGTCTGCCTGTCTGTCTTTTTGGGTGCCCGGGCTAATCTCTGGAATGGCTGAACTGATTTTAATGGGAATTTAATTGGTCAAAAGGTGAAGTTAGCATTTTATCTTGGAATTCTCACAAGCTTGGAAGTTATGCGGGAATTGACTTTCACGTGAAAGAAGCCCCGGGCGGTGCTAGTATACAAATCAATATGCGGCAATTTCGAAATTAATAATTTGATACAGCTGACAGTATATGTACTTAAATCTACGTCTATTAAAGTGACGCATGTATTATGTAAGTTGGGACTGCCGCGGTTTTGTAGTGCGTCCGGCATGTTTGCTGACGCGATTGTGGACAGTTTTGCGGCCATCATGTGATGTACTTCTTTACGCGCCAGTTCCAACACCATTCTGAGAATGCTAGCTGATAGGTGGGACTCTCCGATCATTCAAGTAACATTACCCCAGGTTCGACGTGTCTCACGCAGCTTAGATTTTTATTTTTTATAGTCATCATTTGTTACTAGGCTATTACTAACACTAGGTTATAAGATCACATGTTACTAACAAACAAATATGGAATCAAATCCGAAATAAGCGATAATTTAATTAATTGAATTGAATAATTGAAAACTGGTATAAGCTGACCTCATAATCTTTTGAAACATCGTACTGCTCAATACTAGCTCAAGAGCACTTGTAATATAGTGTATGTTTCAGTACACGTGACGCCAGGTTCCGCACCTCTGTTTAGAAGTGGCGGGGGAGCCAAAATCTTCACTTCCCCCGCTTGACAGACAGCAACTTGAAGAATATTTAGATCTAATTTAATTTGCCATCGTAATTTTTTTGACATTTTTAATTTGAAATTGTTTATTTGTATTTATATTTTGACTTTTGTTATTTAATTTTTTGACATTTTTCTATAATTATAATTCTAAATTTAATTTCGATTTCACTTTTTAGCATATAAATCTATACAATAGTGTAAGCCGACAAATAGCACATGTGTACTCTTTCAATTTTATATGGGTCACAGGGCTGAATTAAATTAATTTTATTTTTTACTATTTATATATTTAGTTATAGCTCCCGCAACCCCCCGGTGCAAGTGTGCGTTAAAACACGGAGTGGCTTGGGTCAAATTGTATGCCACTAAATTCTGAATATTAATAGGTTGTCTCTCTGTTTCATTATCTACTCTGTCTAAAGGGCCCGCGCCCACGACTCAACTTTTTGAGTCAATAAGTTAGTATTACAGCTATGCTTATAGTGTTATGTAAATGTACTGAGAATATACGCTTTAACACATTTTTGAAACGTGGTGGCTTCGGTTATAGATACACGCACACATACTACATATGTATAAGCCTACCGTAGAACCAAAACAGTATTCAAATTAAGAATGGATTTTACCATCCGTATTATTTATGACAATTTATAAAAAAAAAATACTTTTTATTTCAGACAGAATCCATTTGATTAGTATAAAACAACTTATAAAACTAATATTAGTACTTAAGACTACCAGAGAGACTAAAACAACGAATTATTATACGCCAGAGTGGCACGTAGGCGTATCCAATGTCCCAGTATGAGGCTGTCCCACCTGTCCGCTATAGTGTTCAAGATGCTGTTGGGACTGACGCGTACTCTGCGCATGAGTGAAGCGTATCGCTTGCGCATGATGGCATGGAAGCACATGGAAGCCAGATATACCTGTCTCTGCAAACATGCCAGAGGCACTGCAGTTCATAGTCTTTTTTAAACTGTATCATATCAGTTTAAAAAAAATAACTATAAGTAGATTATTTATTTTAAAATTAGCTTTTTAAAATTTCTGTTTATCTATGTGTAACAACAACAGTAAGAAAACGAAAGAGCATAAAGAGATTACATTCCCGACTGTACTAGTATGAACCTTATAACAGTCAATAGTGTTAGTTTAAATGCTGATTAGCTAATTGCAAATTGTTTTTTTTTTTTTATGAAATTGATTTTGTTGAACTTCAATAATCAGTTGACGACACAGTTGACACAGTTGGGATGAGCAATTGGCTGTCGCACTGCATGCGCGGGTTCGATTTCAGAGCAGGAACAAATGTTTGCATGGTCTACTAATATTTATTTTGGGTCTGGGTGTCTGTAATAGTGCACTCACGCTAAAGGAGAGATTCCTAGTCTGGAGCAAATATATTAAAAAATAAGAAAAATGTCGAGATACCACGAATAAGGCTGTAAATGACACAACTAAATGTTAAACTCAGCATCGTCGACAGACTTTCGGGATGCGGGAATTTTCTAACAAATACCGCGGCCACGAAACTTTGGGGCAACTGGAGGAACCATGTCAGTGGATTTTTAGTTAGTAGAAGTCAGACAATCCCTTCCGCTCCACCTAGAGCGTCGAGAGAGAGCCAGAGCCAGGCCAGAGAGTCGGTTGATGATTTTCCCCCGATTTTAGTAGCTAGCCTCAGGTACCTTTACAGTAGGTGTTAAGCCGTAGCGGCACTCAGGTGGAGTTTCTGGATGTGAAATGTTACTCCATACCTTGTAAGTGCCCGGCCCGGCCACCGAATGCCACTACCCGTTAGATTACAGCCCACCACTTTGTGTAAAAGCAAGCAGAATCGAAAACGAATGCAGCTTTTAAAGGATATTATTATCATTTAATTGAAAATTGTTTACTGCTATTCAAACTAATTTTTATTTATGTCTTTTTTTAAATTCAGAATAGCCTCACCTGATGGTAAGCGATGATGTCGTCGAAGATGGAGCACTCTAACTTGAACTAAGCAATCGTACTTCTGCTGCGGTAATTACCATACTCTACTTGTTTTAACTTACTTTGGCAAATAGAAATTTTAACTGTCTTTTGAATGCATTTTAACAACATTAGGAGTAGGCTCAACTATATTTAGTCCATACAACCATTTGAATCGAACCCGCGACACATCGCAGCTGGCAATCGCTAAGCCACTGCGTCAATTGTGTTGATAAAAATGTTATCACCTTTTGCAAAATATTGATTTTTCCGATACAGGACCGTTAATTGTTGAGGAGTTCTCCTGGTCCTTCAACATCAGCTCCATTTCACCATATGCATTAATTTTTTTTTCATTATTAGGTACACTATTTTGTGAGTGCTATAAATTATTATTAAGCACACTTTTGTTGTGCATAATCCAATAAAATAAAGTTTATTTAATCTTTCTTACTTTACATTCCGCTAATAACCAGTTATACATAGATGTTTATCGACAAGCGTTTAGCAACCGAGTGCTAATTTAAAGCCAAATATTGTCTTACTGGTTGGTGCTAAAGAGCATACATTTGTTTTATTTTGAAGTAACAGATAGTTGCAATAAAAAAACATGAAACAAAAGTAGGTTTTGCCGTACGTAGTTATATGGAATAATGATAGAAAGAATATTATATCGTTACTGTACATTCACCCTTAACAAATGACTCGTATGGTCGCAATACTGTTAAGGGTGTGATAATACATAAAGATCTTTTTATTAATGCACACATATGTATAATATTGTGTCCTAGTTTTGGTGTCGGAAGTTTCAAGTTATGTGTATCGACCTAGCCGAATATAAATATTGTAAAATTGCTTTGTTCCTTGTGTATAATTATGTCTTCAATAAATACTTTAAAGCGGACTGAACCTGAGTACCACTGCTGGTTTTACTAGATTTTTCCTATCTTCTAGGGGACTGTTCTAGGTGAAGTAAACGCCGTGATCGTTGGTGGTAGACTCACTTTTTTAATAACAGAAAAGCAAAAACTATCAAAAATAATTAATATTCGAAATATGAAAACACTGTCAAAAGTACATCAAAAAGTATAAAACTATAAAAAAGGTGCGTCGCGCACATTCCTCCCCCCCAAGTTAAGCCCACGACTTGAGCAGCTTCTTCAAGGGCCTCCTCAGTATGCCCGCTGCAGTTCTGACGTCTGCCACTCGGATCACCCCATCGCGGCCCGGGTAAGTCGCTGAGATGCGTCCTCTCGGCCAGGAGCCTCTTGGCAGGTTGCCGTCAACTATCAGAACCAGACCGCCCACAGCCAACTCTGGAATATCACCTTGCCCGGGTCTGGGAATAAGATTCGGCAGGTACTCTTTAACCCAGCGCTGCCAGAAGTGGTCCGCCAGTCTGACCACTATCCGCCAGCCGCTTCTTGATACCAGATCTCGGTCCGTCAAGGCTGCTGGAACAGGGCGCCCCGACGTAGCTGCGAGGAGAAAATGATTCGGAGTAAGCGCCTCTACGCTGCCGGGCTCTACCGAGACGTGCGTCAGGGGGCGGGAGTTGAGCCCTTCTGCTTCTGCCAGCACGGTTTGCAGAACTTCTTCTGTCGGAGCACGTTCGGTGAGGGTCGTTCGGAGTGCTGTCTTCACACTTCTGACCAGTCGCTCCCATACTCCACCCATAAACGGGGCCGACAGAGGAATGAAGCGCCAACTAATTTTCTCCCTCGCAGCATATTCCATAGCTACGTTCCCGTAGAGTGCACGGAGTTCTCTTCTTGCCCCGACGAAAGCGGTGCCATTGTCAGACCAGATCTCAGAAGGCGTTCCTCTGCGAGCCACGAAGCGCCGGAGACTCATTATACCAGAATCCGTTGACAAGCTTCCAACGACGTCCAAGTGGATGGCGCGGACGACTAGGCACGTGTACAAAGCGACCCATCTCTTCTCCTGTCTTCGGCCAACAGTCACCTGAACTGGCCCGAAGTAGTCTAGCCCAGTGAAAGTGAAGGGGCGTTTGTGGTGAGCTAAACGTGCCTCCGGTAGATCCCCAGTAGGTGGCTGGAATTTCTTAGCTCGGCGAATGCGGCATAGCTGGCAACGGAAGGCAACGGAGCGGACGACATTTCTTAAACCGAGCATGTAGAAGCTCTGGCAAAGCTCGTTGACCACGGTCTCCGTGTTGGCATGGGCGGCTCGGCGGTGGTGGTGGTTCACCAGTAGCTGCACGGCAGGGTGCTTCCCGTCGAGGACGATGGGGTTCTTTGTGGCTTCAGGCACTCCTGAGGCCGCGGCAATACGGCTGGATAGGCGTAGGAGGCCGTCTTCATCCACAGTCAGTGACAGTCGGAACAGCCGACTCGTGTGAGGTATGGACAGGGGTGGTAGTCTGCTCAGACACAGTAACTCATCGGGAAATGAGTCCAGCTGTGCCTGGCGCAAAATGTGCATCTCGGCCAAGCGCATATCGGTAGCTGTCTCATGCGTTGAGTGTTGAGAGCTAAAAGAGCTTGACGGCTGAAAAGAAAACGTTACTATCCCCCCTTGCTCACGTACTAAATGTTCTACATGAAATCCCCTACGTGAGAACGAGTGGATTCTGATTTTAGTTAAATATTTATGAGCTCTACGTGTTGCTCGTACCAATCTCAGCCAAGAGCTAAACCGCTTGGGATCAGCTGAGACAGGCACAGGCCTCTCAACGCTACCGATAAGGTGAACTGCTGCAATGGTATGTACCGGATTCCTGCTCTCTTCATTTACATTTGGGTACTCTGAGGAACTACAAGGCTCACTAGGCTAGTCAGAAGAAAGCAAGAATTCCGGACCAGTGATCCAGCGAGACTCTATTGACAACGTAATGCGTTTTAACCGGGTTGCATCGTCAGCGACGTTCAACTCGCTAGGCACCCACCGCCAATCACTGGCACTCGTTAACTCCAGAATCTCGCCGACCCTGTGCGAAACAAAAGGCTTGAACGAGCGGGCCTCGCTTCGTAACCAACTCAACACCGTCATTGAATCGCACCAAAAAACTTGCCTGACTGGCCTGAAACGATGAGAGTCGCAAATTGATGAAGCGAGACGCGCGGCGATCAACGCTCCTTGCAGCTCCAACCGCGGAATCGACACCGGCTTTAGGGGAGCTACACGGACCTTGCTGCAAATCAGTGCGAGCTTGACTTCTCCATCTTTGAGCACGAACCGCCAGTAAGCTACCGCAGCAAAGGCAGACTCACTGGCGTCGGAAAAAACATGCAGCTCGCAGTGACTTACTTCACAGCCGGCTGGACTGTAGCAGCGTGGGACCTGCAATTCCGCAACCCCAATCAAATCCTGAAACCATAGCCTCCACGCTATACTGTCCTGCTGTGAAAGTTCTTCATCCCACTCGAGACCCTTGCGCCACGCATTTTGGAACATGATGCGACCGGTCACTACTAGAGGCGCAAGAATCCCGAGAGGATCAAAAACCCGCATCACGTGGGCCAAAACCACCCGCTTGGTAAACTTGGTAACCCACCCTTTTTTAATCCAATATTGAAACCGACACAGTCTGTAGCGGGCTGCCAAATAAGGCCAAGCGTCCTCACAGGAGTGGCCAGGTGGCCCAAGACTACGGGTGACGTCACCGGCGCCTCCAGCAATGTCTCCTTCGGCAACAACTTCAGGGCCGACGCGCTATTGGAGGCCCAGCCACGCATTTCAAAACCCCCGTTTTTGTGGACAGCGTGAATATCAGCGGCCAGTTTTGCTGCCTCATCTACGCTGCCAAGGCTGCTGATGCAATCGTCCATATAATGATCGCAAATGATTACACGCGCTGCGTCCGGGTATCGTGTCTGATGATCGGCAGCATTTTTATTTTTAATGAAAACTGCCGTAAAGGGTCTAGAAGCGGCACCGAACATCATCGACGACATCCGGTAAACGCGCAGTGGTTCACGCGGAGTATCGCGCCACAAAAACCTCTGCGCGTCGCGGTCTTCAGCGCGAATTTTAATTTGCGGAAACATTTCCCGAATGTCTGCGGTCAACCCAATTTTGCCCTCTCTGAACCGAAAAAGAATGCCTAGTAGTGGTTGAAGCAGGTCAGGACCCGGTAATAACAACGAGTGAAACGCCCTCGGATTTGGCAGCGGCATCGTGCACAACCCGCAGCTTATTAGGTTTGTTTGGGTTGACTATGCCGAAGTGAGGCAGGTACCAAATACATGGCCCTGTGGGCGCCTCTGGACACAGCTCGGCGTAGCCCTTCCCAACCATATCGTGAACGTTGGCATGATACCGCTCCGCGTAGCTAGCATCCTTACACAACTTCTTTTCCAAGCTTAAAACCTAGATAAAGCGAGGTTGTAACTATCAGGTACCGAAAAATCGTCAGACATCCAAATCAGACCTACTTCAAAACGAGCACTCGGCAGACGGCGCGCTGTGCGCTCAACAATGTGACCAGCACGTTTGTCATCAGCATTGCGCGCCTCTCGTTTCAAAATACCTATAGACTCGAGTTTGTACTGCTTCTTAATAAGCTGCTCTAATTCGGAACGGTCGCTCTGGCCTACAGTCGCGGACTCGAGCAGTGTGGCGTGGCTAACAACATTAACTTGAGTAGTTGAACTACAACCGAAACCGAACAATACCCAACCAAGCACAGTACGGATCGCGACAGGTTGTGACTTAGACCCCTTACGTGTGGCCCTAGATACGGTGAGATGCCAGTTGTCAATGCCAATGATGATCATCGGCTGAATGTTACCGTAACACAACTCATCTGCAAGATCCACAAGGTATGGGTATTTCGTGACGGCGTCCCTTTTGACAAACTGAGACGACAACCCTAAACCGCCAATTGATCTAGCCCTACGAATAAGGTCTTTCGCGTGACGACCTGTGATGTAGAAGTCGACGTAACGCACCATTGCGTTCTTGTTAAGGCCCCCTATGCAATCTACGTGAACATGTCCTTCTGGCCCCTTAACACCTATCTTAGTTGCGACCTCCGCATCTATGAAAGTAGCGGTCGACCCGTCGTCCAACAAGGCGTAAGTATCGACACTACCAGACGGACCAGACACAGTTACAGCGACAACTTTCAGCAACGGGCGAAGACTCACCGATCGCGCCGGACTTTCAGCTGAAAAAGAAGTTGACGCATGGGATAGGATCTCTTTCTCCCTTTCAGCAAGAGAAACTTCAGGTGCGGAGCTCGACGTGCACGGGGCGGGGCTCAACGTGGATGGCACAGGGTCGTCTTCCTCTTCTACACCTATGTGAGCCGCGGCTGCGCGCTCACTATCACTGTGCAACAACCTATGATGGCGGAATTTACAATCGCCAATGTCGCATAAACTTTATGCTGAACACAAACTTAGCCTATGCCAACCTCCTTTGAGGCACCTGTGACAAATTCTTTTCTTTTTTATGAATTGCCACTTGTCATCTACTGACAAGGAACTAAATTTGTCACATTGCGTCAATGAATGCTGTTGTTGACATAAAACACAGGGAATTTTTCCTGCAGCAGCCGTGGATGAACTATTTTTAGGTTTTGACCGAGATTTTTCTCCATCAACGACTGCGTGCACCTTATCCCTGACTCGGCTATTAGCCGCGGGTGTTGAACCCTGCGCGCCAGTCGACTCAGGGAGGAGACCGAATCTAGACTGCAGCTCGACTATGTTGGCCAGGAAGTCGGCGAACATGACCAGCATGGGTAGGCCACTGGCAGCGTGACTGCTGGCGTAGTCCACCCATTGTGCTCGTAACAGTGGGGGGACTTTAGAAATAACTGATTGAATCAGCTCTAGCGATGTTAGGTAGTGAGGCTGGTCGAGTAACCGAATCGCTTCCACGCAATTACGAACACGACTAGCAAAAATAGCAAGGTCTTTACCTTCACCGGAGACGCGCGGCAAAGCGCGCATTGCAGCTGCCTCCTGAGCCACTATAAGCTCGTGGCGGCCGAAGCGCGTATCGAGCGCGCGTAGCACGACACCAGGCTCGCGCGCCGTTGCCTACAGCATCATGACTGCTTCACGCGCGTATCCCTTCAATGCTTTGTTCAACCTTGCTAGATTTTCCACTGCAGAATGAGAGTCCATCGTGCCTAGAAAGGCTCTTTTAAAAGAAAGCCATTCTAGATGCGATTTACCGTCGAAAAACGGCAATGGAAAATCCCTATCACCCCTACGGTGGCAAGCGCCTTTATTTACATTGTCTATGAGAATGCCTAACGACTTCACAAGACGGTCTGAATCTCTCGAACAAAGATGCATGTTAGCATTTGTAGCTGTGGTGGCTAGGTCAGCCGGTTTTTTAGGCGATACTGTGGTAACTAGAGCCGGGCGAGAGGGGTCGACCGGGAAAATTGAAGAGCATTCAACGGGGTCAGCTAGGCCAACTGGATCAGCATTCAGAGTAGCATGTGATTTCTGCAGCCAGTCATTGACCGAACGGCTGCTTCTTGAACTACGATGACTGGCATCGGCATCTATAGCCGCCAATTCCGCTCGGAGTTCCAACTCCGCTACCTCGCGTGCTCGCGCGGCGACCCGCTCTGCGGCCTCCTGCTCTAATTTAGCCATACGGCGAGCATGTAAAGCCTCTGCGGCTAACTTTCTAGCCACCATTGTAATAGAAGAACGAGATGAAGTTCTACTTACTGGTCTCGACGGAGTCTGGATGGTAGTGACGGGCCTCGGCGGGGTCTGATTGCCGGAGACGGGCCTCGAAGGGGTCTGGACTGCGGCCGCCGTGTCGGCGTGTGAGTGGCTGGGCCCTGGTTGCTCCAGCTCCCTCTCCACAGCGTTCCCATTTCCCATCTTGGCACCCGCACGAGTACGCACCATTACCACTACCTACTAGACTGGCTGTAGAAGGACTACGATAAAGCGGACTGAACCTGAGTACCACTGCTGGTTTTACTAGACTTTTCCTATCTTCTAGGGGACTGTTCTAGGTGAAGTAAACGCCGTGATCGTTGGTGGTAGACTCACTTTTTTAATAAAAGAAAAGCAAAAACTATCAAAAATAATTAACATTTGAAATATGAAAACACTGTCAAAAGTACATCAAAAAGTATAAATCTAAAAGGTGCGTCGCGCACATACTTTATTTATTTTTGTAGTGTTCTTTGGGTGTAGAATGCAACCACATAATTTTTAAACCTAAACCATGCATGTGCCGAGCCGTGTGCTGAGTTAATCAAAGTAGGTTACTAGTCCTTTTTGTCGTAAATAAAGGGTTTTGAGTTGATACTATTATTATTTTCCAATAACAAAGTCAAAGTTATTTGACGGCACGTTTACGATCCCATTAAAAATTTCTTTACAAAAAAAAATGGCACATTGATACATAAAGGTACCCGGGCCTAGACCAACCCGTAGTCACACGTGAACCTATCATCAATACGACAATCACGTTTAAATAAACATTTCCGCTTTATACTATAGGCGTGCCTACAAGCTTTCAGCATTCAGTCTTAATAGAAATGTCAACTACATACTGTATACCTACCTACTTGATAATCTCATAATCAAATAGAACCTTACAAGATACACATCACGACCAACCCATTAAAGTATTGTAACACACCCATGGCAAGTTCTTACTAAGTATTATATCACTTGTGCGGAGAAAGTGGTATGCAGAAACAGATTGACAGTGTACTTGTTACCGTTTTTAACCTCACTTGCCGGTTTGAGGAGCGCGTTGGTACAATTTTGGAGTTACATCAACCCGTGCGTACACGCAATTAAATGAAGGATTTGTTATTTAACATACATGGCATAATGTGTAGTAGATGTTATCAGGCTTAGGGTTACGTTTGAAGTAGCGAGAACGATTCTTATTTCGTAGCTTAAGTGCTATAATAAAAATTAAACTTCATTTGATTTTGACCACCATCTCACCTGATGGTAAGTGATAATGTGGTCGAAGATGAAGCACGCTTACCTAGAAGTAACCTATTCACCCTTGACGGTTATAGCTATCAGGAAATACAGAATTCTACTCATTAGCTGAAAATAAAAATAAAAAATTGCACACGCAATAACACAGACATACATACATACACAAAAGAATAAATACACATAAAAAATTGACACAAAACAAACGACACATATGCTCCCTCTCAGTAGGCCTGCCGAACCCCCTTATGGGGGTTTGGCGGGCCTACTGAGAGAGAGTTCTGTGAACCTACTAAACAGGACAGTATCACTTCTATCGCCCACCATCCTGAGTCCCTCGCACTCGTGTCATTACCGACGCAACCTTCTTGCGCATAATCGCATAAAGGCCTTCGACACGAGCGTCCGCAAACATGCCGGAAGCACTGAAGACGAACCAGTGCCCTGGAGGCTAAGTATGAGTTTGCGGTACTATTATCGTTTTCGAAAACTATCGTTTTGTCTCTTTCACACTCATCTACAAGTTTGGTGTATGTGAAAGAAACAAAGCGATCATTTTCGAAAACAAAAAATTATTTCAAGTTCATAGTAAGGCCTCTGAACACGTTATTATAATGGACGCGCAAGGCATCATGTGGCCAGCTTTCTCAAGACTCGTGTCAGATTTTTTGGCTTCTGATTACGTGTAATAACAGGCAAAGATGTACAAATGGCAGAGGGAACCAATGGCTTTAACTAAGTAAAAGCACCAGGTGTTACCATTTTAACCGACTTCAAAAAGGAAGAGAGCCTTGAACATCGACGACGAGCTGCAAGTCTATCGGTTTTCTATCGGTTACATTTCGGGAAGTGTGCGATGGAATTACACAATTTAATTCCACCAAGCCCGTTCCATCATCGGACTACAAGACAAACAGCGATTCGCCATCGTTACATGGTGGACAAACGTTTTGGGAATACTTACATTGTGCGTACGGCTAAGGAGTGGAATTCCCTGCCGGAGTCTGTGTTTCCTGATCGCTATAACCTGGGAGTCTTTAAGTCAAGAGTGAATAGGTTACTTCTAGGTAAGCGTGCTCCATCTTCGACCACATCATCACTTACCATCAGGTGAGATGGTGGTCAAACGCGAGCCTATTATCAAGGAAACACAGACTCCGGCAGGGAATTCCACTCCTTAGTCGTACGCACAATGAAAGTATTCCCAAAACGTTTTGTGCGTATGGGTGGGATGTCCACCATATAACGATGGTGCTTCTCCGTTTGTATCACCACTGTCTTACGGTGAAGGGTATGTCAAGTACTGAAAATCTGAAAACATGTGATAAGCGGTTGCCTCCTTGGTCTAATGGTCGCAAGTACGACTGCTGTGCGGTCGGTCTCGAATTCGATTCACGGTTCAGGCAAAAAGTTCTATTAGGTTTTTCTTTTAGCCCTGAGTTTGGAAGTTGGCGCTGTGCCCGCATGCCGTTAAGGCACAGGTTTTTGGACATGTTTGGCAGTCAATACAGGTAGTCAGAAGCCAGTTAATCTAAATCTAAGAGTGAATTCAATCAATTGTCAATTGAAAGTATTTGAGTCAAATCCATAAATACCTTATAAGTCGCAAGTTCAAGTGACAATTAAAGAACATACACCTACTGAACCCAAAGTTATTTATATAGTCAGCATTTGTCAGTAACAGCGCAGGCCTAAAATACCCACGTTATGCAAACAACAACGTCATTGAATATTTGACCAATAAACTCTTGCTTCATAAACTTAATATCGAGTACTTTGAAGTAACGAGAGTTATCAAGTATAAGATACAATACAGTTATATAACCGTTTTCTATAAACAAGTATCACTTAAAGATGGTTTTGTTGGAAAAATTTGAAGTACCTGTGGCGTTATGAACGCCTGGTACTTTACATCGTGTACACAATCTTGAAGTCAGTCTAATGGTGTTTAAATGGGCGCAATTTTAACAGATAAAGTAAACACAGAACGATGATCGTTAACTGGTATCAGTAGCAGGGTCCAAGGTAACGTCAAGCCGAGATCTATTGCAATTATTAACCCACTCTAGCTAAAACTTTGCCCTTTTTATTTTATTTTTGCTATGAAAAAAGGACTGGGTGCAGCGGAAGGGAGTTTCAGACTTACTGATTAAGAACCCACCATGTTCCTTCAGTGCCCTTACATTCCCGGGCCCTGGTATTTCGTTAGAAAATTCTCGCAACACCAGCGGTACCTGCAGCCTTAAGTGTCATGCGTATCATGAACTTGAAAGTTGAAACGTTCTTTACTGATTTAACTCTGAAAGTTATTGCGGATAAACAGGATTGTATTTTCCTGCGGCGTTGGACTCGCATGCGTGGCGGTGAAGCTGATTCTGTGGGAAAATACATGAATTAGTTTTTAGTTCATTATTTTAATTTTTTACTAACATAGAATGTAAGTATAGACTTTTCCGACATAAAGTTTAATATATGTTTATTGACTTTAATATACATAATTATGTATTAAAATACTTAAAATACAAACTAGAATTAAGCATAAAAAAATTGATCCTCAACGCTGTCGGCTGGCAACGCATCCAAGATACTGGCGGCATTGCCTCGTTGTATGGCAATGCTTAGCCGTTGACCAAAGAAATAGCCAGCCCTTGGGTCGTGGGAAGCGTCAACGGGTCTTTTCGATATGTCTTTTAAAAGGCTGTTAGCACACAGGCCATGGGGCCCGAGAGTTTCGACCCGACATAAATAAATTAATAATAATAATAAACAAGATTTGTCATTTTGGGGGCTAGCTAGGAAGCTAGGAAGCTTAGCGACTATGTCCCGAAACGGGCTGGAAAAAACTAATATGAATTTGATTTCGAAAGAGAAGATTTCTATGTTAATCTTGGTCCACTTTAACAAAGGCTTAATTAAAAAAAATGTGCAACCTCAAACGTGACCACAATAAGATACATTTAACCTCGGAGCTATTGGTCACTACTGCGTAGTTTCCGAGAAAATATGTTTTCTCTAAGGATCGCGAAGGCCGACTACAGTCGGCGTGATTTGCAAATAGTTATCATTGGACAAGGAATGCTTTTAAGAATGTTGTATTTGTTAACAAAGGCTTGTTGTTTGGCCAGCCATTGCAGTAATCTTACTTATAAACATATTATAATTACTCTACTATAACCTAGGGGTCTTTAAGTCAAGAGTGAATAGGTTACTTTTAGGTAAGCGTGCTCCATCTTCGATCACATCATCACTTACCATCAGGTGAGATGATGATCAAACGCGAAGCTATTATCAATTATGAACATTATATATAGCACTTGTTATAGTTGCGCCATTTCCTTCTAAGACATTATCTGATGACGCTTGGTCCAAAGTTCAACATCCATGAACTCTGTACCAAGCTCATCACATTGTGTAAAGACATTAGAATTCGACGTTGTTTCTGAAGTGCTTAGACAAATACGAGAGTTCAGAGAATCTTGTGTATTTTTGGAGTCGCCAGATGGAATCTCGATAAGTCTATATTTTCTACAACTAGGCATTCTGACGTTGAAGATGATGGTTTTGATTTGAGAGTTAAATTTATTAGAAAAAACTTTACTTTGGACTTGCCTATGTTTTGGCAAGTCCTAAGTAGGTGCAATGTGTCGACATTTTACATCTCAGTAAAACTAGTTATAAAATTAGTATCATTAAAATCCTTAAGGATCGGCAGAATCCGGAAGTTTAATTTAGTTATTATAGGTATCATTTTTGTTTGATTATTTTATATTAGTTTCAATAATAATAATTAGTTTTTATCTAAATCACATCATCAGATTGTTTTTTTATTAAACATACACAACTACACACATACACAAAACACGAAATAGAAACTATTGTTAGTCAATGGCTTAAATTTTATGTATTAGGCTAAGGTTTGTTTAATGTAATAATTAATAGCGTGGTTGAACAATTCTGCAAATGTCTGCTCACAGATTGATTTAAATGTTTACAGTAATCTGAGGAAAATGTTGTGGGTTGTGTTTGTGTATTAGATAAGTTCATAATTATATTAACAGACAGACAGACAGACAGAGTTACTTTCGCATTTATAATATTAGTATGGATGTGTTATATATACTAATATTTTAAAGAGGTAAAATTTATTTGTAGGTATATTTATGTAGGGGGTAATCTTTGGAATTAATGATCCAATTCTAAAAATTCTTCCTTTGGTAGTAAGCTGCATTATTGAAGAGTGCTGTAGGCTATAAACTAAATCTGAATCCGTGCAGACGAGGCCGCGGGCTCAGTGCTAGTGTATGTGTCGCAGTATGATAGATAAAGCCGTAATATGGATAACCATATTACGGCTTTATCTATCACTAGCTTTTGCCCGCGACTTCGTCCGCGTGGAATAGTTACTTTGGGCTAACGTTAAATTTAACCCCGATTTTATGGCATTCTTCATTGGCGCTCTGCTCCTATTGGCCTTAGCGTAATGATATATAGCCTTTCTCTATAAATTGACTATTTAATAAAAAATAATTTTACAATTCGAACCAGTAGTTCCTGAAATTATCGCGTTCAAACAAACAAACAAACTCTTCAGCCTTATATTATTAGTATAGATAGCTGTTGCCCGCGACTTCGTCCACGTTTCCGTCGTTTTCCGTAAAAAATAGTAGCCTATGTCCTTCCTCACGGTTCAGTGATTATGATGTAACAGACAGATTAACTTTCGTATTATAGTCGGGAAATATAATATGTCAATCTATAATACTGTTGAAAAATATCGCAATACCGAACAGCACAATATTATTGTTAATAGCTGTGCCCGCGACTCCGTCAGTGTGTAACTCCTTATGTGTTATTAAGTTAATGTATTGGTAATATTGTTTAGATCACGTTCACATGAGGCTTAAGTACCTATAGAACGCAAATACTTCAGCGCAAAGCTTCCGGGTAAACTATGTTGAAAGTTGACCCGTCCGGCACGTGAACATAAAGATTTCTAGAACTGCTAACCCGGGAAAGAGCGACGTACAACTGACCATGCGAGAAACAATTGACACCGAGATCTACTCCAGCAACACGAAAAGTCTGCCCTTGAGCCTTATTAATTGTCATTGCATAACACACCAATACTGGGAATTCCGTTCTTTTAAATTGGAATGGAAAATTATTTGGTATTATGGGAATTCTGGGAATAAAGACGGTTTCTCCTGCACCGCAACCTGTTAAAATTTGAGCCTCGATTATGTTTTGTTGCAACTGGGTTACTTTTAGCCGAGTTCCATTGCAAAGTTGTGGTGGTTTTAAATTTCGGAGCAGAATAATAATCAGAAAGCTTCGAACTGCTAAGCTATCGGGAGTTACACGTGTTATTGTGAGTCAACCATAAAAGATAGATATATGCTGTCGTGGGATATTTTTTATATAATTTTAAGGAGAACATTTCCGTCATAAATGATTTCTGTGTAGCTTTAACCATTAAGGTTGCACTCGCAACGGAACCTTAAAAAATGGAGTAACTTCTCCCGTTTTCCCAACATTTCCCTTCACTGCTCTGCTCCTATTGATTGTAGCGTGATGAAAAGTATACTATAACCAGCTCAGGAGTATGAAAAATAATTGTACCAAGTTTCGTTAAAATCCGTCGAGTAGTTTTTGTTTCTATAACGGTTATACAGACAGACAGACAGACAGACAGACAGACAGACAGACAAAAATTTTACTGATTGCATTTTTGGCATCAGTATCGATCCCTAATCACCCCCTGATAGTTATTTTGTGAATATATTTCATGTACAGAATTGACCTCTCTACAGATTTATTATAAGTATAGATATATATAAATCCCTAGAGATATAATTATACACCGTAACATAGTTATACGAAAGCGATTTATTACTATCTTACGGTCGCAATCTTGTAATATGTTTATCTGACTAAACTAATCTAGTTAAATAGTTATAAATATACCACAAAATCAAATAAAACAATATATTGGTTTTTATTTTTATTACAAAATCAACTTTTTGCAACCTGCAATTCGTTACAATACTTTTTAGCAATAATACGTATTAAAGTTGGCAGTGATTTTATGGTGTTTACGCAAAATCGACGGAGCCCCGCTTCGCGGGGCTCCTATTTCTGGGTGGTTTGAAAAAAAAATAACCACGAAGGCTAAGGCGGGAGCTCCGCTCCGCTTCGCTCCCGCCTTAGCCTTCTAACCTAACCTATCCGAGTCGGGGTGTTAACCACCGCCGCACCCCCGCACTACACTCCTACAATTATTTCACTAAACTTAATCTAGTAATATAATTATAACACTAAACTTGAATGGTATTATAATTATATTCCTAGTAAGATAGTAATGAATCGCTTCCGTTTATCTATGTTACGGTATATAATTATATCCCTAGGGATATAATAACCATATCACGGCTTTATCTATCTTACTGCGACATATGTATATGTCGTTAATTCGGTATTATAAATAAAATAGATATATATAATACAAATACGTACCTTGGACGCAATGTTATGCAACCAATAATTATGACATTCCCATAATCCCGACCGATTTGCCATCCCAGTTTAAAAGACTCCAATTTCCCCAAAACAAAGCTCAAAGACAGACACTGAAAGTCGCAGGTGTACATTTAGAAAAACACTGCTTTTCCCATGGACAACTGTATGTGGCGTGCTCACGAGTATCAAGCCCACAAAATTTACACGTTTTAGCCAAGGACGGGAAAACCAGAAACGCAGTTTGCAGAAATGTATTGTAAACTACGTTTTTATTTATTTATTCATTTATTTATTTATTCATTTTATTTGCATCCAACATGGTATTAAAGTTCTTACATGAAAATAAGTGCGTACATGTTTTGCTAAGGATACATAGCATGCAAACTTATAGGTATGCGTTACATCACATCATATTTGTATTATTTTATTACATTATTATTGGAGCATGTTTAGTGTCTAAAACGTCTTTAATAGAATAAAAGTTTTGTGTCTTTAGCCAGTTATACAATTTATACTTGAATGCTTTACATGTCAATGTTTTAAAATTACTGGGTATATTATTATATATACGTACACACATTGCCAAACAGTTCTTATTGTATTTTGTAGACCTAGGAATTTCATGTCTAAATAATAATGTAAATAATAATGTCATAATGTTTATGAAGTCTAAATGGATCTCTGCGATTTCTTTGATACACCTCATTAGCAGTTTTAAATAAATCTTTGTTATTTGATACGAATATACATGTTTCATATATATAAAGTGACGGCAGAGGTAACAAACCAAGCTTCTTAAAAAATTGTTGGTACGATTGACCTGGTTGCATCCCGTACATTGCTCTTATGCATTTATTTTGTGCAACAAAAGCTTTGTACTGCTCTGTGCCGTTTCCCCACATTACAAGTCCATAGCGTAGTATTGATTTTACATGGGCATGATACGTCATAATAGCTGTTTTTAAATTAGTAACGTACTTAACTTGTCTTAATGCGTAAACAAATTTATTTAGCCTTTTGGATACACTTTCTGTCTGTAATTTCCAGTTTAAGTCTTCGTCTATTATTATTCCTAGAAACTTCGTATGTGTTACAGCCTTTATTTTTGGTATGTCAAGATTAATATTATGTCTTTTATTATTAGATTTATTAAATTGAATGAATACAGATTTATCGAGATTTATTTTAAGTTCATTTATGTCTAACCAATTTATCTATTGTGTTATTTATATAATTTTCGTTGTCTTTAACTGTATATAGTTTTTTATCTGTTGTTACTATTATTGAAATATCGTCAGCAAATAGTATACATTTATGGTTGGTGACTTCTATGATATCATTAATATACAATAGGAATAAGATCGGTCCCAGCACGCTTCCTTGTGGAACGCCGCGTATGCATTGTTTGTATTTAGACTTGTATGTTCTAAGTACCTTTTTCCCATTTATTCTAGATATCTCAGTGCATTGCTGTCTGTTGCTGAGATATGACGATATCCATTTCCCTCTCCCGATAT
Source organism: Tholera decimalis (assembly GCA_943138885.2). Classification (NCBI taxonomy): domain Eukaryota; kingdom Metazoa; phylum Arthropoda; class Insecta; order Lepidoptera; family Noctuidae; genus Tholera; species Tholera decimalis. The sequence goes on along the minus strand of OW964548.2, from coordinate 1,459,375 downwards.
TCATTTCTCTTATCCCGTTCCTTTCTATCTTTTGAAGCAATGTATAATTTTGGTTTTAAAAAGGTAAATTTTAAATACTAACAGTCTGTCTGTTTGTGGGGATGGATGGATCCAGGTGATGGTTTTTTTTTTAAATTTATATGCGTTTTTTACCCACCCAAAAAGGTATACCGATTGGCAATAAGAATTATTGACAAAGTGTAACATAACGCGGGCAAAGCCGCGGGCAAAAGCTAGTAATTTATAAATATAAAATCGGTACGTCACTTTGTGATTTTAATACAACTGTGATTTCTAAGCATCGTAATAAGTAAGTGAATGTCTATCTTTCAGTTTGTCCGAGCTCATCTCTAGAACAGCTGAACTGATTTTAATTCAACTTTCTATGGCCGACAGAAGAGGTTATAAGTCAACTAAAATCTCCCACGCGAAAGAACTATACATTTTTTTAAATGTTACGACATTGGTTTCAACGGTAGAATAGGAAGATAGAGTAATTATTAAGTGAAGTCATGGGTTCGATTTCCGGGTTCGGAAAAGTGTTTGCAGTCGGATTGCCGTTCAATTATATCTTGACTAGCTTTTGCCCGCGACTTCGTTCGCGTGGGAGGATTTTCCCGCGTAATTCACGATCCCGTGGGAATTCCGGAACTTATACTATCCTTTGTCCTTCCCAGGATCCTAAACTATTCTCATTACAAATTTTATCTAAATCGGTTCAGCAGTTTAGGCGTGAAAAGGTAACAGACAGAGACACAGAGTTACTTTTGCATTTATAATATTATGGTATACAACGTGTAACAGAAACCCCATATCTATCCAAAAGGGCTGAAGACAACATCTGGTATGGATTCTCTATGCACAGTTTCAGCTCAAAATAAGTAACTCAAAGTATTGACACCAAATTATCGGTTTCATATGTTTCTCGAATACCAATCATAACAAACGTGTCACAACACTACGAGGATCTATAACTTTCCGCTTCACTTGCCAATGACACGATAATTCTCTTCGTTCTTCTTAATTTGAAAAATTCGATCTGGTATCAATGTATTGAAATTTCTAATAAGATCCACACATGTAGACATAGGATTACAAAACCATTGTCATTGTACGGTGGTTACCTTACACCTTGTTTGTTATTGTACCTATGGTTAAGGATTTCCCAACATGTTGAATAGTTTTCAGAGCTAATCGGAAGATGATGTATATGACCCTCGGCTTCTCCTTTCAGTTTAGCTTTTAGGAACTGCATCTTTTGAGCTGGAGAGAGCGACGGATTTTTGTGGATGGCCTCCGTAAATAAGTCTTTAAAGGATACCCAGGTAACCCAGTATTGATAATGGCCATTAAACGTAGGCACTTCCATCTTTGGTGTAGAATGTTCTCGGTGTGATACAGACCACAATTTGCTGTTCAGAGACTTTTTCATATTGTTGTACGTAATTTCATACGAGGTAAACTTGTCCTCATACGAATCATATTGCCCGTCGAGTTCCCCTTCTAACTCCCAGTGAAGCATGTCAATGGCCGACCACCTTGTTTCCAATGTTTTTAACGTATCTTGAAACTCCCATTTCTCAGTTATAGCATCGACTTTGATGTTCGCCACCGTTCGATGGAAAGCCTTAAAGTTGATAGTCTGCTTCTTCAGTAATTCATCTAACTTGCTGTTGGTGTCCTGAGACTTGAATTTCGGCGTTTCAAGAAAGGTCGTAGCTTCGCTCTCCTCGGGATTCCTGTTCTTAAGGGTCCCGTCCACGTCAGCCCTGGATGTGCCGGCTAACGGTGTTACGGGTCTTAAAATAGACGGAGGTCCTGCAGTTTTAATAGTTTCACGCGTCGAAAGATAGAAAGCATGAGTTTGTTGATAGTGATTCAATGCAAAATACTCAATCGATTTGTTGCTAAAGGGGTTCAACTGATCATGATTAGATTGAAACTCCTGCCAGTAGGAGTCTAAAGTTTCCAATCTACGTTTGATGTAGTCAGGAGATTTGCGTTCCTGACCATCCTTCTTAAAGTTCGATAATAGTTTGGTTCATGGCCACCATGATTTGGTTCTGGTTGGCCAGCAGATCCTCCATTGTGTGACTCATATTGTTAGGTCAAGCAAAAAAAGGAAAGATCTTACTTTGATTCTGCTGTCTGGTGGGTATGTTGATTGCGCTCAAGACTGCTGTTTACTCCCTGAACTGCAACTCCACCGCTGTTGCTGCTACGGAACCACTCACACGAACTGACACAAATTAATATTCCACACATTCCACTGATTGCTCGCGTTAATGATCCTCTATCGATCTCGAAGGACCATAAAGATGTACGGTGGTTACCTTACACCTTGTTTGTTAAAGTTAAAATATTATGAGTACCGCACCGCGACCCAGGTTAGGGAATTTGATTAGTAAAACGATGTTTACTGTTACACGGATTTATTGGTACTAAAGTAATTAATTAACAAATGGAACGCGATGCACCGCATCGTGAGTGCAAGCGTCAGCATTGTTACGAAACAATACAAAATGTACGGGTTTGCTCGTACAGTCATTATATCGTTCGTTATCATCCAAAGAAGCCGTGCACTTGTTCATATATTATTCATATTTATATATTTATTTGCATACCATAATGTTATTTTGGATGTTACAGTTATTGCTTAAAGCTAAGATACAATTATGGACCCTGTAGGGCACAGCAAAAATTAAATTAATTCCGTTTACAATGATAAAATTTAAAATGTCAATAAATAAAAAAAAAGTCAAAAGATTAATAAAAATGTCAATAAATTAATAAAAATTCAATAGATTAACAAAAAATAACAATAACAATGTCATAAAATAATTTCAAAATAAAAAAAGCTAGTCGAGATAATAATTATTAACATGTCCAATTAAATAAATCAATGATTGATGAATTGAGATCAATATCCATACTAATTAATTTACTTATTCTATGTCAATTTATACATATTATTGTCATTCAAATAATCATTCACTGAATAATATGATTTCTTAAATAAAATCTGCTTGAGTTGATTAATAAATGATATTACACTAGTTACATTTTTTATGACATCCGGAAGTTTATTATATATTTTTATCGACATAACATAAGGACTATTTGAATGCAATTTCATGCGCGAAAGAGAGGGCAACATTAACATATTGTTATATCTAACAGATCGGTCAGGATGTTTATCACCACGGGTTTTAATGAAAGAAATGTATTTCCTAACGAATTTACATATTTCTAAAATATAAATAGACTTGGTATGTATACACCCTTTAAATTACACGTTATATAGTATGGATTGTAAAGGAATACAAAGAGCGCCCGTTATAACAACAGTATGGTAAAAGAAAAAAAAATTGGACAAGTGCTAGTTGGACTCGCACATGAAGGGTTCCGTAGTAGCTATAATAAATATAATATACTTAATATATTTATCTGAACAAAAAAAAAAAAAACAAAAACCTTACAAATTTCTTAAAACTAGATTATTTACAATTTTTACAACTACGCCAAATAACTTTGTTTTTCATATTATTTATATGAATTACAAAGTTATATTTGCGGTTTTAGAAAATATACTGTATCTCAAAAACTGCTGAATCGATCTCGTTCAAACCAATTTTAGTTGAAAGTTTACATTAAGATCTACAACATATGTTTTTTTTAGATTTTTGACTTCATTATTATAGAAGTTAGAGGGGGGGGACACACATTTTACCACTTTGGAAGCGTATATCTTTTAAACGATTAACTTTATGAAAAAGCCATTTTAGAAACCTTAATGTCATTTTTAAAGACCTGTCTATAAATACCACACACGTATAGGTTTCATGAAAGAAAATATTTTCAGTTTCAGTTCCATGTATGGGGAGCCCCCTTTATTTTAAATATTTTTTTAATTTTCTCTTAAAATCGGAAAGCGGTTCACAGAATACATCTACCTACCAAGTTTTACATGTATAATAATAATATTCCACAACTTTTCACACAACGCCATCTAGTCCCAAACTAAGCATAGCTTGTGGTATGGATACTAGACGACTGATACATATATATTTCTAAATACATACATATTATAGATATATTACACCCAGACAAAGAACAAATAACCGTGCTCATCACACAAACATTTGTCCTAGGTGGGAATCGAACCCACGACCTTGCGCATAGCAGTCAGGACCACTGACCACTATACCAACGGGCCTGTCAAATATGTAGTCTTAATAGTTTCGGAATAAAATGGCTGTGACATACGGACGGACGGACAGACAGACAGACAGACGGACAGACATGTCGAAACTATAAGGGTTCCGTTTTTTGCCATTCGGCTACGGAACCCTAACTAGCAATAATTATTTTCTAGGGTGCACTACAAAATAATTAGTCCAAATACCTAGCTTATTTCACCGTTCTAATACCCTTTTCTAAATAAACATATTTGTTCTGTAGAAGATCTTACGATAAATTAATAATACTCTCATTAAAATGGTTTCAGAGTACCTACCTAATTTAAGCTATTTTATGAAAAAGTAACTTAGTATAATTATACTAGTTGTGACTTCGAGTTCGTTCACGTAGGATTCCGTTTTTGCCATTCAGTTACGGAACCCTAAAAACTACCTAAAAATTACTAACTTTTATTTTTTTAAAGATGAGTTTATTTACAAAGGTGGTGTATCCCACAATTTGGCTACTGTTCGTTTAATCGGATATATTTAGATCTATAATTTCGTCTTAAATAAAGTTATATTGTATGAAAGACATTTTTTTTTTAATAATGAAAGTTGTGACACAGTAATACATATATATGTGTAATGATTTTTTTTAAGTAGTATAAGTATAAGTATAAATTGTTTATTTTTCTCCACAATATTATTCTTAATTGCTAGCCTTATTTCTACAGTGACATATAGGTGGGGCATTATATTGTGGGAGACTGGTGCCTAAACTAGGCTCAACGCCTGTATTTCAGGTCACCAGGACTCCTTTTAAGTTTAACAATTTATTTTATGTACTCGTACAAACGGTATGCAATTAGGAAATGTTAGCATTTAGGCAGAAAGATCATATTTGTAATTTTTTTTTTTTTTTTAATTAGTTTTGTTAGTCCCTACGGTTGAGTCTGTACTGTGTGTGTTTGTGTGAAGTTTGTGTAGTTAGAGAAGTGTGTTCAGTGGTTGTGTGTTTGGGGGATCGTGTGTGTGGGGAGGTTGTGTGTGTGAATGTTCCTTTTTTTTTGATCGTAGCATATGTATTTGCATAGTGATGTTTATGTTAAAACTGTTAATAGCTTTTCAGTGTCATCGTAATTGAGTTCCTGAAGCCAACTATATAGTTTCATTTTGCACTTTATCTTATTGAGTTCATAAATAGATATGACCCTATTTACTTTATTGTAGAGATAACGACCAAGATGAAAAAAGAAACGTTTTGCAAAAGAGGTTGAAGGCGAAATATGGTAGTTGACAACAGGATTAAATCTTCTCTTAGCTCGAGGGAGTGATGGATTGTAGGTTAGTAGTGTATGTTGTTTCAGGATGGTTTGTTGAATAAACAGTTGACGCACCGTCAAGACTTTCGCTTTTTGGTATAGTAGTGCTGTAGGGTGGCGATAAGGTAAGGACAAGGACACCTTGAGAATGGCTCTCTGTGCTCTTTCCAGTTTCAGGAGGGTACTTTTTGGAGCACCACCCCAAGAGGTGATGCAGTATGTTATTAAAGACTGAGCAAGAGCATAGTATACCATTTTTTTTATTTTGTCGTCTGTCACATTTCTTAGAGTCTTAAAAACATATATCAGTTTTCTCAGTCGGTTACTTAAGGTGTTGATATGTTCCTGGAATTTGAGTGTGCTGTCTATAGTTAAACCAAGGTATTTAATGCAATCGGCCTTGCTAATTTGAGTACACGTGCATGTAGAGGAGTGAGGAAATGCACACGTATGGGCTACGATAGTGTTCGTCGTCATGGATGGAGACGGTGTATGCTGTTTTATGGAAAAGGTGACATAGTTTGTTTTTTCCGCATTTAGAGTGAGAACATTGTCACGCAGCCAGTTCGATACAATATTGAATCCTGACTGGGCGCATATAAAGGCCTCACTCCAAGTGTCTCCAGTGAACAAGAGGGCTGTATCATCTGCGAAAGTTATGACTTTGCCTTTCGGGAGAGTGAGCATACCCAGTTCGTTTATATATATGACAAAGAGTGTCGGACCGAGCACGCTGCCTTGTGGCACACCATAATTAACTTGGCAATCGTCACTGACACTCTCTCCTATTTTGACGCTCTGGGTACGCCCACTCAAATAATCCTCAAAAAGTGCAAGTTGGATTCCTCTTATTCCGAGTCGTTCCATCTTCCTTATTAAGATGGGAACAGAGACCGTGTCAAACGCTTTCGCAAGATCTAAAAAGATCCCCAAGACTTTTTTGCCACCATCCAAGTTAGTGACGATATGATTGGTGAGGTCATGAACCGCATCTGAGGTTGATTTGCCGGCCCTAAATCCATACTGAGATGGGGAGAGAAGATTATATTTTTCCAGGTAATCCACGAGGCGTTTATTCAATAGGCGTTCTAGAATCTTGGAGATGGCTGGTAGCACAGCTATGGGTCTGTAATTATTGACACGGTCTCTGTCGCCACCCTTGAAGATCGGATGAATGATGGACTTTTTGAAGACCTTTGGAAATTTACCTGTGCTGATGGCTAGGTTGCAAATATAGGTTATAGGTTGAACCAGTGAAGCCAGATGTCTTTTGAGAAAGGTGGAGGATATTCGGTCCCAACCTACGGCACATTCATTTCTTAGAGACAGTATTAGTTGCGTAACTTCAGCTTCGTCAGTTGGCATCAGCACCATGGATTGCGTGCTGCTACTTGGATTGTGACTAGTTGAAACCATTGTCAGATTACCCATTTTCTCTGCGAGGTTTTTGCCAATATTTGCGAAGAAACTATTTACGTCGTTGACAGATTGCTTTGGTGTTGCTGATATGGATAGTAATTCTCGCGGATTGTCTTTCTTTTTGGTCCTATTCGATATATTATTTATAGTGGTCCATAGCAGTTTAGTGTTGTTACTAGCGTCTTTTATTTCTTTTTTCTCGTGTTCGGTTTTGGCAAGTTTAAGTAATTTATCACAGTAATTTCTGTATCTCGTGAACGATGTTTTTAAGATGTGGTTTTCAGGGTCCGTTTTTAGCTTCTTGTGTAAATTATCTTTATGCCTAATGCATCGTAGAAGACCTGTGGTGATCCATGGCTTCACAATCCGTTTACGGTTTGGAACTTTTACTGTTACAGAATGCATTTCTATTAACTGAGTAATGAGTGTTATCATTATTTCAGCTGCCTCATGTGGATCTGTTGACGTGTATATAGCTCCAAAATCAAGTTGTTTCAAGTCGGAATCGAGTTGGTCATGATTGGTCCGAACGACTGATTTTGTTGTCACTTGTTTCGGAGGTTTTTTTGCAAGGAATAATAGCACAGTATCATGGTCTGTGAGTGAGGAGTGGGCTACTAGGGTAAAGGCAGGAAGGATTATACATATTTAACACTACTAGGGGCATTGCATCAAAGGTGTTCAAATCAGCGAAGGTCAATGGTATGCTATTTTTTGTACACGAACTGACATACCTAGGTACTTCTTTCCTTATGATTTCTGATATATGGAAATATTGTCAGATGAATAAGGTTCGTCTAGCAAGCAATTAATAAATAAACCAATAATAACACATGAAAGACACATGATGAGTAGAATGTAAAAGATATAAGAAAAAACTTATAATTAAAATCATTATAATTTTATTTTTTTATGTATGGACATAGGTAAAAGTTCTAACCTAGGTCCACCGTAGGCGCGGGCTTTCGGACTGCGAGCAGGGGTAGCTCACCGTCTGGGTTGGACCAGTTCTAACCAAGGTCCACCGTAGGCGCGGGCTTTCGGACTGCGAGCAGGGGTAGCTCACCGTCCGGGTTGGACCAGTTCTAACCTAGGTCCACCGTAGGCGCGGGCTTTCGGACGGCGAGCAGGGGTAGCTCACCGTCCGGGTTGGACCCGTTCTAACCTAGGTCCACCGTAGGCGCGGGCTTTCGGACTGCGAGCAGGGGTAGCTCACCGTCCGGGTTGGACCAGTTCTAACCTAGGTCCACCGTAGGCGCGGGCTTTCGGACGGCGAGCAGGGGTAGCTCACCGTCCGGGTTGGACCAGTTCTAACCTAGGTCCACCGTAGGCGCGGGCTTTCGGACGGCGAGCAGGGGTAGCTCACCGTCCGGGTTGGACCAGTTCTAACCTAGGTCCACCGTAGGCGCGGGCTTTCGGACGGCGAGCAGGGCTAGCTCGGGGTCACAGGTGGTGAATCGCATCCGGCGCCTGGGCTTGGAGGTGGCCCTAAACAAGTCGGAGGCCATGGTGTTTCATGGCCCTCGACGGGCGCCGCCGCCGGGATCACACATCGTGGTCAGCGGGACCCGGATAGCTGTCGAGTCCACCATGGAGTATCTGGGATTGGTGCTCGACAGCCGATGGGAATTCGGGCCCCACTTCCGGCGGCTGGTGCCCAAGTTGTTGGGCGCAGCGGGCGCGCTTTCAACGTTGCTTCCCAACTTGGGGGGCCCAAGTGCCGCCTGTAGGCGGTTGTACGTGGGAATCGTGCGGTCCATGGCCCTGTATGCGGCCCCTGTGTGGGCGCTGGACATGACGGCCAGCACTCTTGCCATTCTGCGCAAACTGCAGAAGGTGATGGCCGTCAGAGTCGTCCGCGGGTACCGCACGATTTCCTACGAGGCGGCTTGCGTCCTGGCTGGATCCCCGCCCTGGGACCTAGAGGCGAAAGTACTCGCGTCGTTGTATCGATGGCGCGAGGAAGAGCGGGCACGGGGCTCGAGGCCGGTGCAGCGGCAGATCGCGCTGCGCCGAGAGGAGCTCCGTCAGGTCTTGGTGGCGGAATGGCGGCAGAGGCTTCTGCGCCCTACCGCCGGCCTCGCTACCGTCGAGGCGATCCGGCCAGTACTCGACGACTGGCTCGGGAGAAGGCACGGCTTCCTGTCGTTTAGGGTGACGCAGGTGCTGTCGGGGCACGGCTGCTTCGGCAAGTACCTGTGCCGTATAGACAGGGAGCCGGACGCTCGGGGGAGGACACGGCGCAACACACGCTCGCTGAGTGTGTAGCTTGGGAGGAGCAGCGCCGAGTCCTCACAAATGAAGTAGGAGGCGATCTGTCGCTGCCGGCCGTAGTGCGGAGGATGGTCGGTAGTGCAGAGTCGTGGGACGCGGTGGTGTCCTTCTGCGAGGATGTGATGTCGCAGAAGGAAACTGCGGAACGGGAGAGGGAAATCTCGACCCCTCTCCCAGGCCGCAGAAGGCGCACCGGGCGCAGGGGAAGGGCGGACAACTCCCTTTTCCAGCCCCCATGAATGGGTCCAGGGGCGAGGGACTTGGGGAAGTCCCCCGCTCCCTATTCGATGGACCCGAGTCGCAGGCGCGCGCGGGTGTCGGCGCGCGCCTCTGAGGCGATGCACGGGGTAGTTCAACACCTCACTACCCCGTGCAGGAGGCGAGGCCGGGACAGACCCGGCTAGCACTAGTGTGGGGCTGCGGAAGAATTAGGTTTCCCGCGGCCCCCCCCCCGCGCACGTGTGTGGAGACACCGGGAAAAAAAAAAAAAAAAAGTTCTAACCTAGGTCCACCGTAGGCGCGGGCTTTCGGACGGCGAGCAGTGGTAGCTCACCGTCCGGGTTGGACCATGCCCGAGTTGGCGGCGCGTCGAGTTCCACGCGCGCCTCAAAGAGCTATCAACAACAGTCACGGGGCCTCATAAGGGTTTTGCCGGCCGAGGTTGAGGAAATGTTCTAACAAGATGCCGCGGCCCCGGAATTTAAGGGCAGCTGAAGGAACAGGGTGGGTTTTTAGTCAGTAGAAGTCTGACACACCCTTCCGCATAACCCAGAGCGGGAGAAGTCATTCGATGATTTTCCCACTCAGAAAAAAAAGGCCTAGGTTATTAGTTACTAATCTAATTATACTCTATTCAACTTACGAAAAAATAAAATGTAAACAAATCGCAAAAAGAATTCTTTGGATGTCATTTTTGCAATGATAAACTTTATAATAATATTATCATAGCAAAATTTAATTATTTATTACAAATACCCACTTATATTCTTAACAGTTATGAATAACATAAAAAGCTTTTAATTTCACAATTGAAATTGATAACAATATTAACATATAAAATTTACATAAATACAAAATAAAACGTTTAATAAAAAATAATGTAAGCGAGCATGATAAAGAAACTAAAAAGACAATGTTTCCAAACTCGAAACGATTTTATATACTGATAATTTAAAGAGTACTATATTAAAGACTATTTTACATAGGAGCGAGTATTTCTTAATTCGGTTGGATTATACCCTCCATGCTTTTTTAACTCTTGCTGAATTTATTGACGCTAGCGTGCATTCTCCGTGTTATAAATCGATATTTCGTTGTGTTTTCGTTAAGTTATTGTTATTATTAAGTTTGTCTTGTTTGTTACTTGTTTTGTTGTTATATTTTTTTAAATGAGTGAACCTGGGCCGAGCAATATCTGCACTTTTTCTTCGCCGAAGAAAAAGCGGTCCAAGAGGACAGTGATGCGCTCAGTGGACAAGGAGACTCTTATTAATGTCTACAAGCATGTAGAAGAGACGTGGCCTAAGGATTCTTATCCCTACAAGTACGACATAGCTAATAAAACTGCAGAGATCATGGGGATATCTCGAAGCTCTGTTTTCAAAATTCTTCGTGAGAGGAAAGAAAAAGGCCGTGTGGAATCCCCTACGCCACGATCGAAAAGGCGATCAATCATTGACAATTTGGACGATTTGCAATTGGGAGCTATACGTCGCAAAATCCACACTTTTTTTTTTAACAAAGAATTACCCACCATTGACAAAGTTCTGGAAGCTGTGAATACGGATGACACATTGCCCGACTTCAAGAGGACCACTTTCTATAAAGTTTTCCAAAAACTACAAATGAAATATGTGAAACGCAGCAGAAACAGTGCATTATTGGAGCGGGATGATATTGTCCGCTGGAGAATTAAATATTTGCATGAGATTGTTCGAATGAGGGCTGAAGGGAGAAAGATATATTATACGGACGAAACTTGGCTTAATGAAGGTTAGCTATAATTTTAGTAATCAACAATATTTACAATTTTTATTATTCACTTTCTAACCATCCAATTCTTGGAGATCCAACAAGCATAGTGTAATTTTTTGATATATATCTATTCTGACCTTGTTACAGGACACACTATGAGCAAAGTATGGCAAGACCAAACAATAATGTTTTTTTAGTTTGTACAAGAGAAACAGTATTTATTTATTATTACTTGTATTAGTAAAAAATATTCTTTAATATGAATATTTGATATAAAATATTTGAAGTCCGTAAATCAACATACAAGAACTTTTGTCTGCACCATCATCGTCGGTTTCACATTTATATGATGATTTGCTACCAGTTTGTTTTATAACTTTAATTGGAATTTCATAATCATTGCAGCATTTTCCTTCCAATCTTAAACCACAGCGTATTTTTAATATTGCAGTTAAAATATTCAACTTAATTCTGTTCCTCTGCTTGTTTTTTATTACATTCATACTGCTAAATAGTCTCTCAACATCGGCTTTAGAATTAGGTACTATTAAGAGAGTAATCGCAAAAGTCGCTAATTCCTCAAATCTAGATTCCCTTGAGCATCTTTGAAATGCAATACTTCATTCTAATTTTTTTTTGTATCTTTGCTCTCTTTCCATTTCTGCAAATGAATTTGTCGCCATAGATCATCAACTCGCCATAAGTTCTGCACATTTATTGTACCTACGCAGTAAAAGTACATTAATGAAGTAAAAATAACATATTTCGTAAAGTTTTAGTGGCTTAGTAGTTGAGTAATAGCACTTTCAGTAATTGAAACTGAATTCTACTTGACCACTAGAAAAAACCACCAGCCACTAAAAGCAATAATTCGCCACTAAAAGGGAGGTCGAAACCACCAGTTTTAGTGGAAAATCCACTAAGTTGGTAACACTGCTGATATGGGCCCAGGTCAAAGGCTATGTTGCTAGACATAATAAGTCATTTAAATTAAATGAAGTAAAAATATTGTTAGCTGATGCAATCAAAAGCATAACAGCTGAAAATTGGAAAAAGTGCATTGACCATGTCATAAAAGAGGAACAGAAAATGTTGAAAATTGATGGGATAATTGATGATGTGGTTGATCATTTCATAATTCATGTGGGTGATAGTGAAAGCTCTGATACAGATTTAGATTCTGAATAAATATATTTTAAATGAAATGCTTGTTTTTTTCCATATTTTCTTCGTTGTCCATGTAATATTTTGAAAATAATAACAGTGCCAACATAGATAAAACACAAGTATTTTCGAGTAATTAACTCATTACCACAGCATACCTTTTTAATGTACAGTCGGTTAATGAAAACAAAGTTTGAGAACCATTGGTTTGTTTGTTTACATTTTATTTTTTCGTAATCTGGATAGGGTATAGGTAACTGATCAAATGAATTTCCCGCTCTGGGTGAAGCGGAGGGGAGAACCAGACTTCTGTTATTCCTAGACTTACCGAACAAAAGTATTGAAGCACCCACTAAATATTAATAAACAAAAAAAAACCAAATGACCAATGTCCTTTACGCTAGCATATGACACACGTCTACGTCCAGAAAACCGGTAAAGTTTCGAATTCCTTACAACATTGTTTTGTAAACTCCGATAATATGGAGTCGGTACGTTGTATTAGAGTTCCGTAGCTGATATTAAAAAACGTATAGTATAGTTTCGTCATGTCTGTCTGTCTGCCTGTCTGTCCTTCCGTCCGTATGTCACAGCCATTTTATACCGAAACTACAATTAGAACTATACATGTGAATCTTGGTTGGTAGATTATTCTGTGAACCGCTTTTCGAATTTAAGAAAAAAATATTTAAAATAAAGGTTAAAAATATAACTTTGTAATTCATACAAACACTATGAAAAACAAAGTTATTTGGCGTGGTTACTACGGAACCCTTTATGGGCGAATTTGACTCGCGCTTGGCCATTTTTAGGGTTCCGTAGCCAAATGGCAAAAAACGGAATCCTTATAGTTTCGACATGTCTGTCCGTCTGTCTGTCTGTACGTCCGTCCGTATGTCACAGCCATTTTATTCCGAAACTATTAGGACTATACATGTAAAACTTGGTAGGTAGATGTATTCTGTGAACCGCTTTCCGATTTTAAGAGAAAATTAAAAAAAAAAAATAAAGGGGGCTCCCCATACATGGAACTGAAACAGAAAATATTTTTTTCATGAAACCTATACGTGTGTGGTATCTATAGACAGGCCTTTAAAAATGACATTAAGGTTTCTGAAATGACTTTTTCATAAAGTTAATCGTTCAAAAGATATACACTTCCAAAGTGGTAAAATGTGTGTCCCCCCCCCCTCAAACTTCTATAATAATGAAGTCATAAATCTAAAAAAACCATATGTTGTAGATCTTAATGTAAACTTTCAATCAAAATTGGTTTGAACGAGATCGAGTCGGCAGTTTTTGAGATACAGTATATTTTCTAAAACCGCAAATATAACTTTGTAATTCATACAAATACTATGAAAAACAAAGTTATTTGGCGTAGTTGTAAAAATTGTTTTAAGAAATTTTTAAGGTTTTTGTTTTTTTTTTTTCAATTAAATATATTAAGTATATTATATTTATTATAGTTACCACGGAACCCTTCATGGGCGAGTCCGACACGCACTTGGCCAATTTTTTTTTTACTTTAGTATAGATAGATGCCATGCTTCTATGCTGGTTACAAATCTATAGTTTGGATCTAATCTTACTAAATATATATTATGAAGATGATGTTTATAAGCAGTAATAGTATTTTCAAGTGATTTTACCAATGGATGCTAATCACTACCTTCCTCTTGTTATAACTATGCGATTTTGAATTCTATGACTCGTTTTTCTATGTAACGTTTTCCTTGACATTGTATTTATTGGTTTCATTTTAACTCAATGTTCTACCTATTAAATATTTGTATGCTGGAAACAGCAGACTTTTATGGACAACATATCATGTATAACAACTTTATAATACAGGCGAAAATAAAAGGGAAATTATAGGGCATTGAAAAATTAATCAACATCGCTATCAATGGGAATAGTGCCCAGAACACTGGCCGCATTGCCACGTTGAATGGCAATGCTGATTCTCTGTCCAAAGAAAAGGCTAGCCTTCTGGTCACTTGTGGAGTCGACTAAACGTTTGCTGATGTCACGAATATAACAACTTTATAACAAAAATAAATGAATCTATCTATCTTATTTTGGTAGGTTTGGATCTCGGCGTTCGCAACTCTGTCTAGTAGTTTCTACAGCTATTTGCAACTTTTAGCCTAGAGACTCTTTTTCATTTGTATTTCTCAGTAACGATGCAGGGTTAAAACACTTTTCTTTAAAAGGAGACTTAGTAATTTCGGTAGAATTCACATGACTAGCAATCTTGTTAACCCCTCCAACTAAGCTAAACATCCTTGAGTCTGGAGTGGGTTCACAGCAACAGTATAATGGGCCGGTTTTGAACCCGTGACTTCTCGATCATAAACTTGACACCTTAGCTATTATGCGAGATATACCGATTTCATACGACCCACCCAAGTTATATCGTTTGCAAGATGAAATAACCACTAGTGTAGAGTGGTTATTTCATCTGGCAAGCACGGTGGTAAAGGGTAAAACTTGGAATCGAAGCAATTTCTTTCATCGGTATCAAAACGAATATTTTCGAGCTCTGACATAATGTGCAGAAAATAAACTGAAACATTTGTCAGTTACCAAGCAAATCTTTAAAAGTGTTGGAACTACTCACAAGGTTTCTAAAAGCCTTTCTAGTGACAGAAATTCCCAAGTAACATTTAACGCGCCAATTATTTAAATCAAATGGGTTTTAGCATTTCTTTACTACTTGTACGTTTGTTTAATGACTTGAAGACGACCTTTGAAATTATATATACCAAAATATACAAAGGAAAAAATGACTAGAAATACTAGACAAACTGCGATTATTTAAGCGTCAATGGCCTAATCGGCTAAGGTGTCGGATTTGTAATCAAGATGTCGCAGGTTCAAACTCTACCCATTACATTATTGCCGTGACCTCACTCCAGACCCAAGCATATTTAGCTTATTAGGAACGATTAACAAGATTGCTAGTAATATTAATTCTACCCACATTGCAAGTTCTCTTTTTTTTCATAATTGATCACGTGAAGTTACGATAGCGTTTGTCAATTCCATAAATATTTGGCTAGAGCAACAGCAGGTGTCTATTGACATGGTGATACCCCGGAAGGCAATGGCCCTATGGGACCCCGTGCGTTCCGACGGCCATGAAAACACATGGCCTCGGACTTGAGACATGTGCAGAGCCACCTCGAGTCCTAGTTGCCGGATCCTTTCTATGACTGTCGCATCCCCTCGCATCGCCAGTTCGGCCGCTGCCTGGTGCGACCTCCCATGCGCCAGGACCAGCGTGTCGTCAGAGTAGCAGGCTATGCTCATGCCTGTAGGGAGGTCGGCGCGCAACACCCAGTCGTAACCGATGTTTCACAGAGGCGGCCCCAGAACCGATCCCTGTGATCTCACATGGATCGGTTGTTCACATGTCGTGCGGTATCTACCGCACGACATCTCTAGCAGGTTCTCCCTGGTGACCAGGGTAGATGAAGGCTCTGTCCGTCAGGTAGGCCAGAGCTAGGTCGGCATCCGATGATACCGGAGTGCCTGGCGTATGCAACTCCAGGACAGGGTGTTAAAGGCATTGGCTATATCGAGAGACACCGCCAAGACGACCCCACCCCGGGACAACGCAACCTCTGTCGAGGGAGCCCTCACCCGCATGATGGCATCCACCGTCGAGCGCCCCTTGTGGAAACCAAGTTGGCTATCCGCAAGATCCGGCCCTTAAAATGACATTAAGGTTCCTAAAACCATTTTCCTCTAAGTCAATTGTTTGAAAAATAGACTCTTTCAAGTGGTACAATGTGTGTGCACCCCCTCTAACCTGTAAAGTAAGAGAGTAAAACTTTAAAAGAAATATGCCGTAGACCTAAATGAAAACTTTTATCGAAAATTTGTTTAAACAAGATCTAGTCATAATTTTTTGAGATATAGTGCATTTTTAAATATCGCAAATATTACTCTGCTGCTACTACAGAACCCTTCACGAGCAAGTTCGACTTGTACTTGGCAATTTTTTTATCCTTAGTTTTATGAGCCAGACAGATTACCCAACTGATACATTCCATATACTTAGATGACAATGTTAGAATCGTGATAGTAAGAACCAAAACAAGTACAAATTGTAATCGAAAAGGTGAAACGGTAATCCAAAATAATTTGGTCACTTTGTATGCAGTAGTGGTGCGAACAGACAGATATGAATGGGGCTCTCGCGTGTGAAAGTGAAACTAATAGTGATGTGATTGAATAAGTGTAGCATCGTACTGTTTTCCTATGTGGTAACTATTTAACTTGAAGATTGTTCAACAAACAACTTATTATCAAGAGGTAGAGAAACGCCGAAGAAAAGATGGATGTATTGTGTGAGAAATCTTATACATAATAAATTGCTGTTCGTTAGTCTAGCTAAGACTAGAGAACGGTTGGACCAATTTCATTATTATTTTTTTGTATCGTGTTCAAGCAGTATGGCTGTGAAATGCTCTACTTATTTCAATAACACAAGCACAAACCCTTCCTTCTTTCAAAAACATGGTTAAAAACATGGACATCTATGAATAAACGTACAATCCTCGAGATAAAACAAAAGATTAAGCTAGATAAGCGTTATTTTTCTTTCCGAAAGGAAATATTTCATAATATTTGGCCCAAAAATCAGCTACGTGAACTCCGCTCGCTGATGCAGATATAAGATCATCAAGGGTACCTAGCGTGCCTAGGTAGAAGTCCTTCGGATGACTCAAAGAAGTCTTCTGATGCATTAAAAATCTCCCGCAAAACATGGCTTTGCTGCACATGCCTATTTAATTGGCTTCATTATACTTAATCCTTAATCTGCACTGGTCGACGCATCTGAAACTAATTCACTAAAAGGGTGATTTTAATTATATCTACGAATTTAACTAGCGGTACACACGCGGCGATTTTCAACTATGTCTGATTAAAAACGTATATTTTGAATATTTCTAAAAGACACTATGCAACGGAATGTAATAATAATAAATTCATTTATTTCTAGCCCTTTTTAGGATTCCGTAGCTGAATGGCAAAAAACGGAACCTATGTCCCTATGTGCAGTGAAAACTTTATAAGCTGATTATGATAAGTACGTAAAAAAAAAAATTTACAAAAAATAGAACCGACTTCCATATCAAAAAACTACAAAGCCAAAAATAACTTTAAATTCGGTAGACGGTGTTATTGGTTTTGGATTTTCTTTTTTTTTTCACACCGCCTGCCGAATTTAAAGTTATTTTTGGCTTTGTAGTGTTTTGATATGGAAGTCGGTTCTACTTTTTGTACAAAAAAAAATTTCACGCTTTTTAGTGGGTCGGTTTGTAATTTATCTAGTTACAAAAGCCATAATGTCAACAACTTATCACCTTTTACAAAATATTGCTTTTCCCGATGCATAGCCGTTAATTTTTGAGGAGTTCTCCTGGTACTTGACCATCAGCTCTACATTACCATACTCGTATGTGTTGTGACGAGCATAAAGTGTTTAACATCCGTACTCAAGTAATCGAATCGCAATCCACGAAATACTTATTAGTAGTGAGTAGTTTCAGTGGCCATCTGTGGTCTTCATCATCAGTTCAACTTCCCCAAATGGTACTTTTCGAAAGCAACTGCTCAAGGTACTATAAGAAATACCCAAAACGATATAGATGTGCCTATAATATTTGAAGAGTTCCCTCGGTTTCTCCAGGATCCCATCATCAGATCCTGATTTCGTAACAATGGAACCAACTAGAAAGTATACCCTTTCAAACGCAAAAAGAATTTTCTAAATCGGTCCAGCCGTTTCCGAGTTATGAGATAACATACATAAAAAAAAAGTTCAATACGAATTTTAAACCTCCTTTCTTTGAAGTCGGTTAATAATATTTGTGGGGCTAAGTCTAGTTTTTATCTCGGAAAATACGCGAAATTTCTACACGAATAATGACGCAGGAAATAGCTAGTAAATTCAATACCTAACCTCATATTGCATGTTCAAATCATCAACAATACGCATCATTAATGGAGCACGTGACGACATGAGTACACTGAAACGTTTTTGGAGAACAAGTTGGCACGCACGATGCCCAGTCATAGCGTAAACTAATTTGGCGGACCACACGCATTGAATACCGACGCGCTTCGGGGGCAAATTACACACAACTTTCCTAGAATTTTCTTCCTGCAACTTCTTTCTCAAAAAAAAACTTCGTAACGAATTATTTCAATATAGGTTTATACTACAATTACAACCGTTTTTGTAAAATCACCTTTCCGCGACTGTTCGCATGGAAAGGCTCTCCCGTATAGATCCCGTTCCCGTGACAGTTTCAGGATAAAAAATATGAGTGAATATAAGAAGCCTATTTGTTCTTCCAGAATTTTAGCTATCTACACACCAAATTTCATTCAGATCCGTTCAGTAGTTTTTGCGTGTAAGAGTAACAAAACTCACAAACTTGCATGTATAATTATTTATAAGTGTTCATCTTTTCGACTTTTGTCGTAAGGTCTCAGGGTAGGATAGGCACAGATCTCTATCTAGATATTGATTGCGTTCGTTTTAACTTTTTAACTGTGTTTTGATTCGGATTGTGGGACATAATCCGCTTAAACAAATACACTGGCTCCTGTAATTCAGCTGCGAGGGTGTGGATACTTGTTACTCTTTTACCCAAAAACTACTGAATTTAATTTGGTAAGTAGATAGTTGACATCTTGCAATAACACATGAATAGAAAGAAAAATAAAGAAAAAAAATAAAAATTATTAGGCCCAGATGTAAAGGCACACATTGTAATACACAAAATAAAATAAAATTAAAAAAGAATTAAATAAAACTAAAACGATTAATTAATTAAATAAAAGCCACGTTTTTTTTAAATTTTTATCCCATTATTCCTACGGGTTTGGGTTTTACGCGGGAAAACCTTCCCACGCGAACGAAGTTGTGGACAGAATTAAATTATTAAATTAAAAAAAAAACATAAACTCTAATCCATATATCGCAGCAAAGAATATATTTCCGATCAAACTCTGATGTAACCACTTGCCAAAGCTGTACGCATCATAATTTCCATAATACAATAATAAAATCTGAACCACGAAGTACCCAAGCCATAACAAACGAACCCATGATCCCAACTATGGGGAAACGACTCGTAAAATTTGATACTGTTATGTAATACCTTACTATGTAATTAAACTACAGACGGTACAGAGTTCACTAGACTGCTTGCGTAACCGCTACGTACTGGCTTGTCGAACCGCCTTCCACACATGCTTGTTTACAACTTTTTAACCGACTATGGAAAAGAAAGAGGTTGTTAATCATATTAACATGGAGTCATTTGAATGCCGGGGTTGCGGGAATGTTCTAACGAGATACCGCGGCCCCGGAACTTAAGGGCAGCTAAAGGTACAGGGTGGGTTTTTAGTCAGTAGAAGTCTGACACTCCCTTCCGTTCTACCCGGAGCGGGAGAAGTCATTCGATGATATTCCCACCCGGAAAATATCGGAAAATAGGAGTCAACTCCCTACCGTTCCACCCGGTCAGATCAGACTTCTATTGGATAAAAACCCACTCTTCAGTTGCCCTTGGGTTTCAGGCTTAGGTTATAGATACTCCTAAGGCGAAGCCGTTTAAATAGAATAAAAACAATAAAAACTGCCAACATCAAGATAACAATAAATACTCAAATGTCCCGGCTTTGGAATTGTTCGTCAGGTCGTTGAGCTCCTTAATAGCCTAAGGTTGAGCTTACATACTAACTGACAAAGGCTTGCACTGACAGGACAGGTCCACTCAAATCTGTGTGGTTCTTTCCTCAAAAGGCCATTTCAGACTAATCTACATAATCCTCATAAACGATTGTGAATATGTGAACTATGTAGGTTATTTAATTCGAGTTAATCATGATTCATGATTGTTTGGCAGTTTGAGTGCTTTTTGCGGCCTACCCAAATGTCCTTACCTTCGTATTGTTCGTCAAATCGTTAAGCTCCTTGTTCTAAGTTGAGCTATACGTCATTTGACAAATGCTTGCACTGTATGGACAGGCCCATTCAAATCTGTGAGCATCTTTCTTCAAAAGTTCGCCTCAGACTGAAACCTACAAGGTTCCCATATAATTAAACCAGTATAGATTGTATGGACTTTAAGATACGGACCCCTGAGTTTGTTTTGGTGTTTCTTCTCAGGGTAGTCAGTTAGGAAACACCGGCCTCATCTAGTTAATATTTACGAAAAAAATGACGTGTAAAAGTGTTATTTAATAACCAATTTGCAAAATAAAGATCATTTATCATTTACAAAAATTGTTCCGGTTTGACCGAATTCCTAAGATTTGAAAAATATTTGAATTGAAACTTAAAGACTGTCATTGTAATCATAGATTAAGCAATATTGTTAATTGGTGTGTTTAAATTTTGATTTACAACACAGAACATTCTATCTGACTACTACATATCTATATATCTTGGATGGTACAACCTACAAAAAGAATATGTATTTATTTAACACATGTGTTCACAAGTACCTACTATACGTAGTATCTTCTATACTGTTACGAGCTGGGGTTCGGGATAGAAATAATTTACACCAGTTAAACTAAAATTAACACTTTACTTAAACACAAACAAATATCAACAGTTATTCACAGTACAATACTTGTCACTTAACACTTAAATCGCAGCGAAATTCACTTGTAAAGCTTCGAATTATATCGCGTCGTATCTTGAAATAAGACTGACTCTCTGCGTCCCTTTGCGATTTATTTATAGCCCGGTCTATGAGTTCTAGAACATTCTTGTAAAATCGACTCACCGTCTATACTGTCAAGAATATTCCAGAGCTACTCGAGATACACAGTACTGCTACTCGCCGCTAGATGGCGTTAGTGTCTCGACTAGATATACTCAGTACTGCTACTTGCCACTAGATGGCGTTAGTATCTCGAACATTCTAGATTTCTGTCGAAGTTTCCCGACGTATTTCACTAAGCGACTGGCGTAACAATACTAATACTATAAAGCGGAAAAGTTTATTTGTTTGTACGTGATAATCATCGAAAGTACTGGATGGATTTCGATGAAATTTGGTATGGAAGTAGCTTGAAGCTTGTGGAAGGTTAAAAACTAATTTTTACCCGACTGCAAAAGAAGGAGGTTATGGTTTTCCACGAGAGCGAAGTCCCGCGCGACTGATAGTACAGACGCCAGCACATCAAGCTACAACAATCTGTCAAATTTCTTTAATAGATTTTCAACTATATTATTAAAGAAATTAGGTTCAAGGTTGATTGGGAACATTTGACAGATTCGGGTAGCTTCTTGTGCTGGCGTCTGTACCTACAATATATAAAAACTTTTTACCAAATAATTAAACCGACTCCCAAAAAACACTGCAAAGTGAAAAATAACTTTAATTTCGGTAGTCGGTGTCTTTAGTTTTGTATTTTCGTTTTTGGCACCGACTTCCGAAATTAAAGTTATTTTTCACTTTGCATGTTTTTTGGGAGTCGGTTTAATTTTTTGGTAAAAAGTTTTTATTTCACTCTTTTTAGTTGGTCAATTTTTAATTTACCTAGTTACAAGAGCCTAAATGTCAACTACTTATAACCTTTTACAAAATATTGCTTTTCCCAATGCTGGGCCGTTAATTGTTAAGGAGTTCTCCTGGTACTTCACCATCAGCTCTACATCACCATATGCATTGTGACGAGCATAAAGTGCTTAACATCCATATTCAAGTAATCGAATCGCAATCCACTCAATACTTATTAGGTAAGGGCCAAGGAAAACAGAGAATCGACGGCTGAAGACTGTCTTAGTAGAAGCGGATGAGGCCACAAGGTGGTTAGGACGCGTGAGCGCAGGTAGATACAGAGTCAAAGCGTGTTGCTTCATCACGATCGCCAAAATAAATAACTGTCGCACAGTCAACACTTGGCAGTATTAAAAAAGTTCGTCTGTGGGAAATAAGCGGGGCTTGAAACAACAGACCTTGAGGACCGCTCTTTGAAAATCAACAATCAAAATTTTAAAAATAAAAAAGGCTCACGTATATCCCTGGAGCAGCTCATTCCCAAGCCTTCTTGTCCTCAATATAATCTTTAACAGTGTAAAAAGCTTTCTGACATAGCTTACGTTTTATAAATAATTTGAATTTATTAGTACTTAGTTTTTGAATATGGCTAGGAATTTTATTTAGTATAAAAACGTATACATTGGCATCTAAACGAACCACCTATTTATTTTAACCTTCTTTTAGGAATGACATAATTATGTGTCTTTGTCTTGGTCTTTGTTCCTTGTATTTACACTATGAATATCACTGTATTTTTTAAACATATTAATATTTTTGTGTGCATACAGGGGATTCTTATAAATATACTGAGATGGCACAGTCATGACATTAATCGCTTTAAATTTGTCTCTTAATGATTGCTTAGGACTTAATTTATAAATTGCTGAGCCCAACATAATTTGAAAAAGGCTAAGCAGAATGAAGCATAATTTATTACAGTATTCCTTTATTAGAAAGTAAGAAATTATAAATATTTTATGTCGGTAGTATTACGCTCTTCCTTTATTAAATAGATACATGACATCTAAATAGATTTTCGTACAAGACTCATCAACATCACTAATGTAAACAACAGCATAAGGTAACGGTAATAAATAATAACAACGGTACTACTAGATAGCAACATTCACACGCGCGCGCGGAGTAACGGGTAATGCATCTTTAGTTCTTCTTAGCGTGATGGCAAATATATCAATAATCATTATTTTTATTGATAAAAGGCTCGCGTTTGACCACCATCTCACCCGATGGTAAGTGATGATGTGGTTGAAGATGGAGCACGCCTAGTAGTAGTAACCTGTTCACTCTAGACTTGAAGACTCCCAGGTTATAGCGATCAGGAAACACAGACTCCGGCATGGAATTCCACTCCTTAGCCGTACGCACAATGAAAGTATTCCCAAAACGTTTTATGCGTATGGATGGGATGTCCACCATGTAACGATGGCGCATCGCTGTTTGTCTTGTAGCCCGATGATGGAACGAGCTTGGCGAAATTAGATTGTGTAATTTCATCGCACACTCCCCGAAATGTAACCGAGAGAAAACCGATAGACTTGCAACTCTTCGTCGATGTTCAAGGCTTTTTTTTTGTTTTGGGTTGGGAAAATCATCGAATGACTTCTTCCGCTCTGGGTCAAGCGGAAGGGTGTGTCAGATTTTCTACTGACTAAAAACCCATCCTGTTCCTTCAGCTGCCCTAAATTTCCGGGGCCGCGGTAACTCGGCAGAACTTTCCCGCAAACCCCGGCAGGCAATGGCCCCATGAGGCCCCGTCGCTGGTGTTGACAGCTCTTTGAGGCGCGCGTGGAACACGACGCGCCGCCGACCCGGGCCTGGTTCTTACCGGACGGTGGACGACCCCTGCTCGCCGTCCGCAGGCCCGCGCCCACGGTGGCCGGAAATCGGCCCCGGCGACTGGGGCGCGAGGAAGAGAGTTGCCTCTCCCTCGCGCGTTCGGCCTCCTCCTTCGCTAGCATGACTGCTTCGCAGAAGGAGTCGACCGCATCCCATTCCTCTCGCTCCGCACCATACTCTGAACCAGAGCAGGGCGCGAGAGGTCACCGCCGCCGACCGCCTCTACGAGGACACGACGGTGCTCTGCCCAAGCAGGGCACACCTCCACCGTATGCTCCACCGTGTCCTCCAGGTGGTCCTCACAATGACGACACCCGGGCGTGTCCTCCCGATGTTCAAGGCTCTGGAGCTTTGATTTGACCCGTGAATCCTTGCCAATGAGTCTTTTGGCCCATTACTCGATAGACTCAAGCGCGTCCAGTTGGTATTTGGCAGATCCGTCCCAAAGATGAGAGCAGTACTCCATACACGACCGAACCTGAGCTTGATACAGATTGAGCATCAGTTCCGGTGTGTGAAGTACCGTCTCACCTTTGCTGGGATTCCCAACATTTTTGATGCTGGCTTTAGTTTAGTCAAATATTACTACTATTTTGTTTAGTCAAAAACTCAAGTTATTCTGTTTAGATTCCGTCATCTGTTCCCCTACTGGTTTTTAGGGTTCCGTAGCCGAATGGCAAAAAACGGAACCCTTATAGTTTCGTCATGTCTGTCCGTCTGTCTGTCTGTCTGTCTGTCTGTCTGTCTGTCCGTCCGTCCGTCCGTCCGTCCGTCCGTCCGTATGTCACAGCCATTTTATTCTGAAACTATTAGGACTATAACCAATAATCAGAAGACATGTGAGATTCACCAGGGTGGGTTCCTATTGGGTTTGTACCCGCATTGGGCCTGCATGTTTCATTACACTACAGCCCATTATCTGTCTATAGATGAAGCCTGTGTCACAGCAGTGGAAACATTATACACTTTTTATTTTTAAGGGTAAGAAATAATCCAATGACTGCCTCCCGATCTGGGCGAAGCAGGAGGGTTAGACTTTTACTGACTAAAACCCATCCATGTTCCGTCATTCGCCCTTCGTGTTCTGAGGCCTCTTTCGAACAATTCCGCAACCCCGAAAGGCTTCTTTTTTTTTTAACGTGGTAAAATTATCAAATAAGTCCTCCCACTCCGGGCAGGGTGGGAGGGACTGTCAGACTTTTACTGACTAAAATCCACGGTGTTCCTTCAATAACCCTTTACATACCGGGGCCACGGTAACGGGATGAGTCCCACGACCCCGGCAGGCTTCGGCCCTCTGCAGAGGGGACCTCGTCATGTTGCTGACGCTCTTTGAGGCGCGCGTGGAACACGACGCGCCGTCGACCCGGGCATGGTCCATGGTCGGACAGCGAGTTGCCCTTTTCTCGCTGTCCGCATGCCCGCGCCTACGGTGGCCGGAGATCGTCGGCCGACGTCCGACGCCGTGGGCGTCTACCACTGCGGCTGGGCTGGAGGGAGGACGCCATCCTCTCCCTCGCGCGGCCCGCCTCCTCCTTCGGAAGCATGACTGCTTCGCAGAAGGAGGCGACTGCTTCCCACTCCCTCTCGCCCCGCAGCATGGCCTCGACCAAGGCCGGGCGCGAGAGCTCTCCGCCTATTGTCGCCGTGAGAACACGTCGGTGCTCTGCCCAAGCTGGGCAGTCCTGCACCGTGTGCTCGACTGTGTCCTCAGGGCAACCCTCGCAGTGGTGACACCCAGGCGTCTCTTCCTTACCCATCAGACACAGGTACTTCCCGAAACTTCCGTGTCCGGTGAGGACCTGCGTCATGCGGTAGGTCAGGACGCCGTGACGCCGATCGAGCCACTCCTCAAAGAGGGGTCTTACCGCCGCAATTGCGGCGTGCCCGGCCGTCGGTTGCGACAATCGTTCCCTCCATACTGCCCTGAGATCGCGCCGGAGCTCTTCTCGCCGCGCCTCGACTTCTCGAGGCAGCGGGGATACGCCCCGGCGCTGCGCCTCCACGCGCCATTCATAGACGCGCTGGAGGGCAGTCGCCTCCAGATCCCAGGGCAGCAATCCGGCAAAGAGGTTGGCCGATTCGCCGGCGATCGAGCGGTATCCCCGGATCATTCGGATAGCCATGACCCTCTGGCATGCGACCAACTTTAGTGGTCGCGTCCGGATGCACAGGGCCCACACTGGGGACCCGTAGAGGGCCATGGACCGCACGACGCCGGCGTACAGCCTTCGGCAGGAGGCGTTTGGCCCGCTGAGATTAGGCAGGAGTCGCCTGAAGGCGGCTGCTGCCCGGTTCAGCTTTGGGGCCAAACTCAGGAAGTGCTCCCTGAAGTTCCACCGGCTGTCGAGGACGAGTCCCAGGTACTTCATCGTCCTCCCGACGCCGATGCGAACCCCCTCCACCGTTATGTGGGACTCGGACCGTGGCGCGTTCCGACCGCCATGAAAGCACATAGCCTCGGTCTTGTGCAGCGCCACGTCGAGTCCCAACTGCCGGATCCTATGAACGACTGTCGCAACCGCTTGCGTCGCCAGGTCGGCCGCCGCCTGGTGCAACTCTCCCTGCGCCAGGACGAGCGTGTCGTCAGCGTAACATACTACGCTGACGCCGTTAGGGAGGTCGCCGCGCAGCACCCAGTCGTATCCGACGTTCCACAGGGGCGGCCCCAAGACCGATCCCTGTGGGACACCGCACGACATCTCTCGCCTATTCTACTCTCCCCGGTGACCGGGGTAGATGACGGCTCTGTCCGTCAGGTAGTCCTCGACTATGCGACGGAGGTAGGTCGGCACCCGGTGATACCGGAGTGCCTCCCTGATGCAACTCCAGGGCAGGGTGTTAAAGGCGTTGGTGATGTCCAAAGACACCGCCAAGACGACCCTGCCCCGGGATACCGCGTCCCCCGTCGTGAGGGCTCTCACGCGCATGATGGCATCCACCGTCGAGCGCCCCCTGCGGAAGCCAAACTGGCACTCCGCAAGATCCGGGCCCACCCGATTCAGGTGCCCGAAGAGGCGGTCTGCAATTACTCTTTCCAAGAGCTTGCCCGCCTCGTCGAGCAGCACGATGGGCCGGAATGCGGACGGAGAGTCCGCAGGGCGCCCGGCTTTCTGGATCAGGACCAGCTTTCCCGTCTTCCAGCGAAGCGGAAACTGGCCCCTCTCCAGGCATGCGCTAAAGAGCCCCCCTAGTCGAGGCCCGAGAGTCTCCGAGGCCAGGACCCACGCTTTCCCTGGCAAGCCGTCGGGTCCTGGGGCGGTATTTTTGGCCTTGAGCCGTTGTACCGCCACTCTCAAGTCTACCTCGGTCACCTCTGGAGCGTCGTAGACGTCGTCGTCGCTGTGGTCCGCGTTTGCGCCAGCTTCAGGTTCCGTCGGAGACGGAGCCATGAGCGTGCTTCCCTCGCGATGGGAACAGGGCGCTCACCACGTCCTCCAAGAACTGAGGCTGGAGACTCTGCGTCAACGGGGGAGCCCAGGGGCGGAGCTTCTCTCGCACCCACTTGTAGGGGCGGCCCCATGGGTCCCCGTCCAGAGTCGCCAGCATCTCCTCCCGGGCCAGTTCCTTGGCCCGCCAGATCTCGTCTCGGAGGACGGCCTTCGCTGCCCTGTAGCCCTCGTACAGCTCCGCCTCTACAGTCGCCGCATCCGGAGGTCGGGTGCGGCGCCTGCGGAACCTGGTGTACCTGCGTCGCGCCGCAACGCACGCTTCGCGCAGCGCTGCTAGCTCGCTCGACCACCAGTACAGCTGACGCCGGGCGCGTCCTTGCCGGACCCGGGGCATGGCCACGTCGCAGATCTCCGACATGGCCTCCCGGAACCACTCCGCCTCGTCGTTTATGTCGGCAGGCCTGTCCGGGGGTGACCCCCAGGCCTGCACGATCGAGGCTTCCAGGAATAGCTCCCGGTCCATCTGCTTCTTCGCCCATCGTGGACCACTCAGGTCCCGTCGGACCGGCGCGTCTGGGGTCTGGGCGGAGACGTCGAACCGGATATACCGGTGGTCGGAATAGGTCTCCACCTCCTCCACAACGCGCCAGTCGGTGACGCGCGGTGACAGGCTGGGGGTGGCGAACGTAACGTCCACCACCGACTCGCCCGTAAACCGTACGCATGTGGGGACAGAACCCCGGTTCTCGATCACCAGGCCCTGCGCACGGGACCAGTGCTCGAGCATCCTGCCCCGCCTATAGTCCGTGGACCGGGAACCCCAAGCCGGACTCTTGGCGTTGAAGTCCCCGAGGACGAGGGCGGGGAGGGAACCGAGGGCGACGACGACGTCTCCCAGCTCCGTTAGGGAGTTCTAGAACTCGGCGAGAGTTCGGTTGGGGGAGAAATAAACGCCCACCACAGCGATCTCTCCGAACCGTGCTGCGACGATCCCACGCCCTCTCTTGACGCGATCGAGGGGCGGGGTACCGGCGGCGGCCGACGAAACGAGGGTCACCGAGCCGTCCAAGTCCGCCACCCAGTCGTTCCTGGGCAGGACAAAATACGGCTCGGCGACCACGGCGACGTTGATCAACCACTGCGCCATGCTCTGGAGCAAAAGTTCCTGAGCAGCGGCGCAGTGGTTGATGTTCGCCTGGAGGAAGCGCAATGGGGCCATTAATCGGGATCCATTGCAGCCTCCTCCAGGGCCCCTCGCGGGGGTTCAGCCACGACGGCGACGGCGGCGGCAGTAGCGACGGCGGCGGCGGCGGCGGCGGTGGCGGTGACGACGGCGGCAGAGGGCCTACCTCTGTGCCTGGCTTTGGTGGGTGGGGCGCAGGACTTGCCCCCAGCCCGGTGATCGGCCGGCTTGCCAACCGCCTCACATGCGAAGCAGTGAGGCGGGGCGGAGCACGAGCCGGCCTTGTGACCGGGCTGACCGCAGCGGAAGCACCTATCGCTGTGGTCTACCTCCGAGGTGCACACGCATGCCGCATGGTTGCCCACTTGGCAGCGGAAGCACCTCAGGGGTCTGGGGTCCAGGACTTTCACCTGCGCAGACACCCAGCCAACCAGGAGCCTTCGGCCCTCCTGCAACTTTTTCGCCGCCGGGACGGGGCAGCTAACCGTAATGGTTTGCCCCCCCGTGAAGCCAGGACGCAGGGCACCCGCCCTCACCTGATCGGGAGGGCACTCCCCAGTCCTGGCAACGGCGGCCACCACTTCCTCGGCCGTCACGGAGTCATCCAGACCCAATATGCGCACGTCTGCGCGCTTGGTGGGTCTGGAGACTCGGGCCTCCTCCGCGTTTAAGGACGCTCTGAGCCGTTCGGCCAGAGCGTCAGCGGTAGGACCACTGGCCGCGCCGGGGATCTCCAGCATCCGAGCCCCCGTCGCAGTGACCCGGTGACGGAGGCCGCCGACGATGCCGAGCTCTGTGATGTCGATCGCCTCCCGCGCCTTCGCCAGCACGTCGCGGTACGACACGCCCCTCTTCACCGCGTCCGGCTGCAGTGTGATCACTACAGCCGCGGTCTTAGGGGCCCGCAATCGCGCCGCGGCGTCTCGCCGCCGCCGTCTCTCCCTTCTCCTCGAGGACCTGGCTGCGCCAGTAGCCTTCCTCTTCTCCCCGGCCACTTGCCAGTCGGCGCCGGCCGGAGGAGTCTTTGGAGGAGGCTGCTGGGACGGCTGGTTCCCGGCCTGGGCCTTCTTCTTTTTGGCCGCCTGCTTCGGCCCCGCAGGTGTCGGGGTCGGAGGCGGCTTTGGTGGGCCCGGTTTGGGCTTGGCCGGGGCCGTCTTCGCCCTCGCAGGAGCCGCCGTCGCTGGGGCCGTCTGCCCAGTGGCCGTCTTTGCCTGAGGCGGCCTCGTCGCCGTCCGGGGAGGCTTGGACGCGGCCGCAGCCGCGTACGAAGGCGCCGCCAGCGGGGGTCGCAGCACGCGGCTCTCCAATACGGAGAACCGCTGCTGGAAGGCGGCCAGCTCCTGTCGCACCAGGTCGAGAACCGAGTTCTCCGCTGGTGTGGGCTGGCCTTTCTCCTTTTGGCCCCGCGGCGGCGTATTCCGCTGGCCGTCTCCCCGGATTGCGGTCAGGTCCACCTTAAGGGCGGCGTTCTCCCTCTGGAGAGCCTCAATGGCGGCAGTCAGGCGGGTGACCTCCGGCCGCAGATCGGACATATTGTCCCTTGCAGCCGGGGCCCCGCCGTAATTCCGCGCGGCCGCCATGATGGAGGCCGTGGCTTCGCCGATCGCGTCCTCCTTACTCCTCACGGGCACGTGAGCCTCCCTGGCTCAATGCGGCGACTGCCGGGAAACAGGGGAAAAAGTGTTTGTTGTCCCCCCCAGAGTACGGTGAGACTGACCGGACGTGTCCGGTGCGGGACTCCCCAGCTGCGGAGCAGCTGGGACCCGCCTGGGTATCTTTTCCAAAAACTTTGTCTGCATTATTTTTTTCCTTTTTTTAGAGAGGTGAGTTCCTCTGTTCCTACACCCCTATTCCCCTCCCCTGGTTCACTTCACGGTTACGTCTAAAGATTAGACGCATACCGGAAGTGAACCTTTCCTCCCCCTTGACCCGATCTCTGAGACCGGGCCCCGCGCCGTCTAGAAGCTCGAGCTAGCTGCTCGATCCTCCAGGCGGCGCGCCTTTCCCCCGGTGTGTCCCTCTTGGTCTGGTTTCTCCCTCTGGGCCCGTCCGGCATGAGTGCCTCTACCGGCATGGCCCCAGAGATCATCGAAACACGCAAGCCCCACCACGACGACAACGTGGGAACACAGTTGGTGGGGAACCCCGACAGGCTACGGCCCCCTTATGGGCCCCGACAATTTTGCTGACACTCTTTGAGGCGCGCGTGGAACACGATGCGCCGTCTACATGGGCCATGGTTCCTGGCCCGGAGCGTCTATAAACATTATAGGTTGACTATGTTATGATTGTGTATGTAAAATAAGTGAAACAGAAACCGATGAAAGTACCTCTCTATATTCTATTTATAATTTTATGTCGGAACATAGTACTAGCGTGTTTTGACTTCGCATTCTGGCATATTACTTTTCACACAGTTGTGTATGTATATGTATAAGAATAAGAATAAATTTAATGGACCAAAGTTACAGTAATTTTCTTACCCTAAACAATTAACCTTACAAGTATAATATTCTTGTCTGTGTTTTGTTAAAAAGATGTCAATGGCCTCCAAACTAGGCGGCGCGCGGCGCTTGTATCTTGGAGATAAATATGTCGTGCAAGTGTCCGCAACTTCAGGAACGAGCGCATATTCTGCGCGTGGGTAGGATAAATACATCTGACGATTCATCGTAGCTCTGCCAGAAAGGCGAGCAACGCCCTAGTATTACTTACATTTTAAGCGATAGATCCGCAAGAACCGAACTAAACCTTCCTATATACACTTTCAACACCGAGGGCAAACTATTGTTCTATGGCAACCGGGTGTTCAAGACGAAATTTGGATTCGCCAGTCATACGAGCTCACGGCAGGAGATAGAGAGATATCATCATCATTACTTATCTTTCCACGCAGGGTAGGTACCTAGACTTGCCAAATATTTCCTCTTGTATTCAGCAACCACAGGACGGCAATAAAAAAATATTATTATAGCTTTAATAGCAGATGTGCCGCTGTCTCACTTTCCTCCAAGCAGATTTTCAGTGGGCGATACGTGATTCCCTGCTGCGCACCGTTATTAGAGATATAAGTTCATCAACTAAATATGAATGAATATGCTATCAACCTACATTTTCCTAACTACATAAATGTCGCAAACGTACTTGTTGGCTTACTACCATAACCCAGTAACTGGGAAAACGATATCTCTTGGTAATTCTGGTGTCAGATATTCCACCTTCAGATTCCTTGACACGTCTATCAAAGATTTTCAAATGACAGCCCGGAGTAACGCACGCTGGAATCCAGATATGGATTTGTGCACAATATTGTTTTTGATTTTCTATGTTTTGTTTTTTTGAAAATAGGCTCGCGTTTGACCACCATCTCACCTGATGGTATGTGAAGATGTGGTCGAAGATCGAACACGCTGACCTAGAAGTAACCTATTCACTCTTGATGATGTGTATAATGTGTTTTTCTTTTTTCTATGTGCCAATATACGCAATTTTCTTTTTTTTATATATTGCAACTAGCTTCCGCCCGCGACTTTTTCCGCGTGGAAATAAAATCCCCCGATTTTGAAACATTCTTCATTAATGCTCCGCTCCTATTGGTCTTAGCGTGATGATATATAGCCTTCCTCGATAAATGGGCTATCTAACACTGAAATAATTTTTCAAATCAGAACCGTAGTTCCTGAGATTAGCGCGTTCAAGCAAACAAACAAACAAACAAACTCTTCAGCTTTATAATATTAGTATAGATAGTCACCCACCCAGAGACCGCCTTAGCAAGTGTTGCTTAACCTTGCAGATCGATAATAATAATAAGTTTATTTTCTCTCCACAATATACATAAATTGCATTACACAGTTTTACCAAATTATGATACATAACTTAGGTAAGTAACTACACACATCAAAAGTGTCTAGGGATCAAGCATTTTTATGCGGATTTCTTGAGATTGAGATGTGGCTTTGTAATAAATTTATGATTTTATAAATTTATATGGATCCTTTTTGGTGCATTTCATAATTTGAAACAGGAACTGTTAATCAAATTCGAGTAAAAGATGAAAATCAGCTGTCAATATTTTCCCTATAAAAACATACAACGCATTGAAGACATTATTAGTGCTACTGTTTCCCTACTACTGATTAAAACCAACGTTATTATGGAGCGGCGACGTCATTTAAGCAGGGAAGAAATGCTCAGAGCCGTGGGAATGATAGAAGCAACGGCAACGTACTGTGGCTTTAGCTCTGAATACAAGTCAGAGTGTTATCAGTCGACTTTGGAGACGTTACCGAAGCACTGGTACCGTGGCTGAGCGCCATGGAGGACGGTATCGCTGCACCACACGGAGACAAGACCGATACATTCAAATCTTAACTCGAAGAGCTCCAACAATAACCGCCATGATGTTAGCCGTGAGGCTTCATCACTCTTCAGGGAACTTAATTAGCGACCAAACAGTCAGAAACCGCTTGCATGAAGTGAACCTTCATTCCCGAAGACCGCTACGGGTACCACCTATAGCAATGCACAATCGTAGGATTCGATATCAATGGGCTCTTGAACACAGAAATTGGGCAGAAGAACAATGGCGTTTCGTGTGCTTTTCTGATGAGTCTCGTTTTGGTATGAGACCGGATACAAGACGTATACGACACTGGAGAACCCCTGGACGCCAACAGCGATTAAAATCCTGCCAGGAAGTCCATCCTTATAGTGGTGGAACCATCATGGTATGGGCGGGTATTTGGATCGGCGGAAGAACTGAGTTGATTTGGATCAGAGGCAACCTCAACGCTCAAATTTATGCTGAGACGATTGTATCTGACGTCATCGTTCCTCTACAAGTGCAAATCGGTCCCTTATTTCAGTTAATGCATGATAATGCACGACCGCACACCGCAAGAGTTGTAAGACAGACTCTCGCCGCAGCTAACATCAATGTCCTGCTCTGGCCTGCTCAGTCGCCAGACTTGAACCCGATTGAGCATGCATGGGATATGCTATAGAGAAGAGCTCTGCCGAATATGGAGGGTATCCAGTCGCAAGAAGACCTTTTTTTGTTGTTGCAACGAACATGGGCGGCCATTCCACAGCGTGATTTGGATGAACTCATTTTGAGTATGCCAAACCGATGTTCTTGTGTTGTTAGTGTTCGCGGTAGAAACACGGATTATTAATTGTTTAAGTTACCCAATAAAATTTTTAAGAAAACTGTTATTTCAGTCTTTTTTTCGAACTTTAATGTTAGTGGTTCAAATGTCAAAAATCCCTTTATTAGGAAAATGGCAAATTTCTTTATTAATGCAAAGGTGACTTGGTTTATCGTTACTGTGACAAACGAAAACACTTTATTTGATGAATCCTTAAAGAAAATTTTAATTAATATCAATCAGGAGAAAAGTTATTGCAAAAATATATGTTGATCCCTAGACACTTTTGATGTGTGTAGTTATATTGTGGGAGACTGGTGTCTAAGCTAGGCTTGAGGCCTGTGTTATAGGACACCAGGATCCCACCCCTTGTACATTTCAATATTATATTTCGTAGACAATAACACGGTATCATACTATAATATACATTTTTTTTTTATTTATTTTGCTATTATGCGAGATGAATGTTAGTACATGTGAAGTATGTGTGAATGTGTGAGTGTTTGAGTATGTTGATGTGGGTGTGTGAGAGTGCGTGATTATGTGTTTGGGTTTATATGAGTAAGTTTTCAGTAGCGTTATAGTTTAAGTTTAACAGTCAGTCTGTAACCTTCTTTTTTGCATGCATTTTTTGTGAGACCAAATATATGTAATACTTTATGAGTCTTATTATATAAGTAACCACCTAGGTAGCAAAAGAAACGTTTTGCGAAAGCAGTTTTGTGACGTGTATAGCTGCGCTCCACTGGGTCGTAACGTCTTCTACCTCTGTACAGAGCAGGATTATATTCCAGGCAAGTATGTTGTTTCAACAGAGTGTGCAGAACAAACGGCGCACTGCCAGGACTTGACTTTCTCTGTAAAGTTGCTCAGTGGGGTAACGATGGGGTCTAAAAAGTGACACTTTCAGTATAGCTCTTTGGGCTCTTTCAATCTCTATCAGTATCGTTTTCGAAGCTCCACCCCAAGAGGTGATGCAGTAGCATATTATAGATATTGCCCTAGAGCATAGTAGACTGATTTCATAATATTTTTGTCAACAACTAGTCTCAGCGTTTTGAATACATATATTAGTTTTCGTAATCTGTTACTGAGAGTGTTTATGTGATCATGAAATCTTAGGTTTTTGTTGATTATTATTCCCAGGTATTTTACATTTTCAGCCTTGGTGATAGGTTCACAGTTACATCTACGGGTGAGTGGGTTTGTGCAAGAGTGAGCTACGATAGTGTTAAGAGACGTTTCAGACGATGCATTGTTTTTCATACAAAATGTCACGTACCTAATTGGTTTTGGTTGTATTCAGGGTCAACAGGTTGTCGCGTAACCAGTCACATACTTTATTAAAACCATACTGTGCACGCTCAAATACCTTTTCCCACGAGCTCGCACTGAACAAGAGGGCAGTATCATCCGCAAAACTAATTATTTTACCATTGGGGATAGGGAGCGTACCCAGATCGTTAATATAGATGAGGAATAGTGAGGGCCCGAGGACACTACCTTGTGGTGTTCCGTAGTTAATTATTTGTTCATCACTGATGAATTCGTCTATTTTAACTCTCTGGGTACGTCCACTCAGGTAGTCTGTTAAGAGCTCCAGTGGAAGTCCCCTGATTCCCAAGCGTTCCATCTTACGTACAAGAATAGGGACAGAAACCGTGTCGAAAGCCTTGGCGAGATCGAGGAATATGGCTACTACTTTATCCCCACTTTCCAAGTTTTTAGTCACATAATCTGTTAACTCATGAACTGCGTCAGAAGTGGATTTGCCTGAGCGAAACCCAAATTGCGCTGGAGCCAAAAGATTATTGTTTTCCAGGTAGCTCACAAGTCTGCTGTTCATTAACCGCTCAAGTATTTTGGAAAATGCAGTTAGCATAGATATGGGTCTGTAGTTATCAACACGGCTCCTGTCCCTACTCTTGTAGATCGGATGGATTATGGCTTTTTTGAACACATTAGGAAACCTACCTGTGGAGAGAGCAAGGTTACATACATATGTTAACGGAGGCACAATCATGGTTGCATGTTTTTTTAAGAGGTCGCTAGATATGCCATCCCATCCCGCGGCATAGTTATTGCGGAGAGACATTAGTATTCGGGCTACCTCTTCCTCATCTGTTGGAAGCATTACCATGGAATGAAAAAAGAAGTCATTAACGAGATTTACAGAATGTTGTGGTGCACTGGATGGATCCAATAATTGAGAAGATGTGTTGGTTTTCCTATTCGACCTGCTAGTGATACTATTTATAGCTGACCATAACTGTTTAGTGTTTTTTTCAGCTTTCCTGATCTCATTTTTCTCAAATTCTATTTTTAAGTTTCTTAATAATTTATTACAGTAGTTTCTGTACCTAGTAAAAGTAACTTTTAGGATCTCATTATGAGGCGCCTGTTTAAATTTTCTATGCAATGTGTCTCGATGTCGCATACAGCGAAGTAAACCAGGCGTAATCCATGGCTTAAGTATTTGTTTACGATTTGGAGTTTTATAAGATTTGGAGTTTGAGTCTATCACGTTCTTTATTAATCTAGTTATTGTCTCCCCTGCTATATAAGGATCTTGGGTTTTATATACTTCACTGAAGTCTAGCTGTTTAAGGTCGGAATCTAACTTAGCATAATTAATACGAACATACTTTTTAGAGATTATTTTAAGCATGCGTTTTGACAAGAAGAACATTACAGTCTCATGATCAGTCAGAGCAGAATGTGCGACTGAAGTAGAAGCTGGTAATCGGGTTTTCAATATAACGTGATCAAGGCATGCTTGTTGACACTTGACGCGTAGGTAATGTGTGAGCAGGCAAAAGTCCATGGCTGGCCAATAGGTTTAGATAGGAATGTTTAGCGGAATCCTTAGAGTGTTCGTGTATATTTATATTTATGTCTCCCGTAATAATTATATTAGTGTATTTTGATAGCTTACTTAAGATATCATTTAAAGAGCTTAGAAAACAATCTAAGTCTTGTAACCTGGTGGGCGGTATATAGCTAAAAGAACAGTATTCCTATCGATTTTTACTTGAAGGCAATTGGCATCCAAGAATGATGGCTCCTCCGCAACAAGAGTTAGTTTTTTATGCACATATCACGCACGATATCTGCTGTTTTATTTATGGGCTGGTGCCACTGCCCTTTATACAATAGTAAGGGCGCTTATTGCAACTCCTACTTGCTTTTGTTAATTTTAATAGGCCATAAACAATGATGTTAATATCATTCGCCCTAAAATTCATAGAATCTTGTTACATTTATGACGCAGGGCAAAAAAAATCTAGTACTCAGATGGCATGCATAGGCAGATAATTATTATATGCTTTCCCAACTATCTTGAGGTCGGCTTAAAGATGGACAAATTAATGAATCTTCATTAATTTGTCACCCATCACGGTCTCACAGTTTAGTGTGCTTTGATGAGGCACGGCCAGTATGTGTCTTCTTTGGTCTGGTTTCCGCACATAGTCTCTGCACGAGACCATTGTGCGTGAGCCGTGTCGGCCGTCACTCCATCCAGCCAACTTACCTCCAGAAACAGATCAGGTCTCTCGGTCTATTCAGGATGTCTGTAAGGGAATTCAATGACCCGAGGGTTTGTTTCCGTATGTCGATGATTTCCGTGCACTTTAGGAGCACGTGTCCCACCGTTTCCTCCGTCCCCATGCATGCCCTGCACAGGGGACTGTCCGTTTTACCTATTGTGTGGTAGTGTTTGTTGAGTGAGCAGTGCCCGGTGATGCTCCCCGCCACCATTCACAGGCTTCTTCTGTCCTTGTGTAGGAGGCGCCTGGTGACCATTTTAACATTATTCAGTTTCCCCCGTGCCTCGAGAAGCACGTGAAGTCGTTGGTCTCGGCTGTCAAAATTCAGTAATGTTGAGGCCGTGATGGTTGACTATCGTTGCGAATAGTCAGAAGCCTGAAAATCTAACACGTGTTACCCAGTTACTGGATTTTCGACGTCAGTGATGCAAACACTCCATGTCAAACACTAGCTCTCAGTTACAGGAAAGTTGTAATGAGTTTTTTTCGCATCAAATTCATTCAATATGTTCGTAGTTTTATTGGTGAGACCTTGTAAAATAATCCGATATTTCATACGAACGTGTGAACATAGATCGCAAAGCCCCCTTTTGTTTCCGAAAAACGTTATGTCTCGAATATGGTTTTATTATGTGAACCTAAATTGGGCTGTATGTGTATGTATCATATTACTCATATATAGCATGTAAGTAAATGGTTCACCATGGATTACCTGCGTGTTTATTATTTTCTTATTCTGTGTCAAATCCATCCAAAGGATGTTTGTAAAAGATCGCTTTTGGCGATAAGACCGCCAATTGTAACCGCTTTTTAGGGTTCCGTAGCTTGGTAAGTATATGTATGCTGTGAAACGCTTTCCGATTTTAAGAAAAAAATAAAATATATTTAAATTTAAGGAAGTCCTCCTCCTGATATATGGAACTGAAATTGAAAATATTTACTTTCATGAAAGCTATGCGTGTGTGGTATTTATAGAAAGGTCTTTAAAAATGACATTGAGGTTTCTAGAACCACTTTTTCATAAAGTCAATCGTTTAATAAATATACGCTTCCAAAGTGGTAAAATATGTGTCCCCCACCCTCTAACTTCTATAATAATGGAGGGCAAAATCTAAAAAAATATATATACTGTAGATTTTCAACGAAAATTGGTTTGAATGAGATCAGGTCAGCAGTTTTTGAGATATAGCATATTTTCTAAAACCGCAAATATAACTTTGTAAGTCATACAAATACTATGAAAAACAAAGTTATTTGGCGTAGATACTACGGAGCCCTTCATGGGCTAGTCTGACTCACCCTTCGCCAATTTTTTAGTGGTTAAGTCCTCATTTAACTGTCTTATGGTGTACAATGAGTATGACTATTCATAATAATTATTTAGGTACTTTAAGTACAAATTTGGCCATCATTTGGAAAAAGCTCACAGAAATATTAATACGATCTGGTTTGAATGTGGTTTTCAAAAACAAAAATGTGTGCATAATTATTGTACATACAGTTTACACTTTTTATCAAAATATTATTTCCAGATTATTAGAAAGAAATTATCGGAGCTCACTCTCTTCAACATAACATTAAAATAAACTATTATTACAATTCTCGTAATGGAAGGCATCTAGAAAACTGCTTCTTCAATTTCGATGGAACTTTCACTTGAAGATTACTCCTTCCTGGTGCAACATCGCCTGTTTGTAAGAAGGTCAGTGGTTGTGTAAACGCAGGATTTCCTGTGGAAACCAGTCAGCGGCACGTCTCAGTTGGCCTATGACCCTACCGCTAATGGGAAAGACGATTATTTAATGGAAGAGGTTGATATTGTTCATCCCGTGAGATAAGAGGTTAGAATTTGTTAAATAATTTCCGCCATTGATTAAATCAGAAATGAGGAAATCCGTAGAAGAACCATGGTTGAGGAGCTCTCCTGGTACTTCACCATCAGCTTCACTTCACCATATGCATTGTGACGAGCATATTTTGCTTAATAACCACATTCAAATAATCGAAGCGGAACATATGAAATACTTATTATTCCTACTTATATATTGAGTAGTTCCTTCTTCATCATCAGGTCCACTTCACAAATGGTGCTTTTCGAATGGAACTACACAACTTACTATAAAAAATACTCAAATCACTATAGGTGTGCCTATAATATTTGAAGAGTTCCCTCGATTTCTCCTGGATCCCATCATCAGATTCCGACTTGGTGACAATGAGACCAATTTCGAAGTATACCCTTTAAAACAAAAAACGAATGTTTCAAATCAGTTCTGCCGTCTTCGAGTAATCGGTGATCATACATTAAAAAAAATATACGCGTCGACTTGTTATCCTCCTCCTTTTTTTGTCGACAGTTGAAAATTGGAAATGTTATGAGTGACGACGTACGACGTACCTTTTACCAACATAGTCGGGCTAAAAGAAGGCTAAGAGATGAGTTATATCCTTCTTGTAATAATTCGTATGTCATTTCGTAGAACTTATGAGTAGAGGACAATGGCCGCCAATCTCGTCCGAGCGGACTGGAACTACTGAACTATTTACTTCCTAACAAACATAAACAAGCCTTAAAAATTAGTCCAAAACGCAGTGTTATGCCAAGAGACTGACAGTATTGCCATGTTATTATAATTATTTATAAACATTAATTATATATAACTTATAAACTAAGCCCCACGAAACCGTAGTAGTGGTTTGACTGTGGGGTCGGTGAGTCTCTATGCATTATGCACTGTAAAACTTTAAAAACTAATTAGTATTTATTGGTAGCACTTTAACATGTTTCTAAATAATATTTTTAATAGGTAGTACTCAGCCATGATAAAATAATATAACATAATAGCCAGCCTCTTGGGTATTATAATGTTTTAATAGGATCTCAGAACTAATTAAGTAGAATCAGTCTGTCTTGAAGTAGTACTCACTCTTTTGCAGTGCACTTCAGCCCCAAAGCTTTTATGAACTGATGAGAGGAGCTGAAACAATTTTAATGAGAAAATAATAGTTTTCAAGTAAAATCTTATTGAAAACAATATTTTAAAGTGAGCTTATTGAAATAAGGAGCTTACTGTTGGAAATTTCTGGACACCTTGTATAAATTGATGCTTCATTTCACTGCTGGAGGCTATGATAGCAAAATATTGCAGAATGACGCGTGGATTAAAATGTTATTATGACAGCCAAGCGGCTTTACTATATTTCATATTTTATTCCGTATTCTGAGTAGATGAACAAATTACATTGTTTGATGAGCTACAAACAGACGGATTTTTTTTGTTAAAAATAAAAACCTATTTTGTAACAAAAAAAAAAAAATCTATGTAGGTTTCTTTATATAATTACACAGTGGTGAAAACATTCGTAACCTAAAAACTTTTTATCTATGTATTAACAAATTTAAAAAATATTGCTCTTTATTTACCGCCTAATATTGTACACTTAGTGTAAACTATTACTGTATATATTTAAAAATCTGTTTCAGTGTAACAATTTTAGGTAAGCCAAATAAATAAATATAATATATCTGAACTGATTTCGTATACCAACGAAGCATACTAAATACGAGTAAAATTAAAGAAAAAACATCCCACAAATCACACAACAGTATACAAAAGGAAAGCAAAAAAATACAAATATAAATAAATATTATAAATACGAAGAACTATTTGTTTGTAAGTGGTCCTTTCTCTCGGGTCAAAATGGTGCTTCTGATC
This sequence comes from Tholera decimalis, assembly GCA_943138885.2. Classification (NCBI taxonomy): domain Eukaryota; kingdom Metazoa; phylum Arthropoda; class Insecta; order Lepidoptera; family Noctuidae; genus Tholera; species Tholera decimalis. The sequence continues at coordinate 1,418,611 of OW964548.2, read as the reverse complement.
AATGGGTCCTTTGGTGTGGAATAGTTAAAGAGCTAGAGAATGATGTAGGCTATTTTCATTTGCTAAAACACCCAATATATTCATGGTCGAATATTGTTTAGAGGAAAGTTTTAATTTGTTGCTTGGTTGGGTGAACTAAAATACATTCATCAATATAAAGCTACATTTCCACCAAGTAACATAGACTACTATAATTTCGCTGCAAAAATCTTTTTCACGCGAGAGAAGCCGTGAACAGAAGCTAGTATGAAATATCCCATAGAATCTATGTGTTTGTGCTTCTTTCACGTCAAAACGGAATGAAAAATATCGGAGCAAACAAAGTCAGGGCATTGGCTAGTGTGAAATACATGAAGCGACTCAACATAAGCTTCTTAGGTGTACATGCTATTCTAATCGGAGATTGTTGTCGGAAAGCTACCAGCCTCGACGCCTGAATGTATAGGTACATCACGTGTAATATACAGGCCTTTGTCTGCACAAAGCCCTTTACAAAGACCAGCCTGCACTGGTCTGAAAGGAGATCTGATCTTGATTGTCACCTGTGCCCTTAATAACTAAGCAATATAAGTTACTGTATACAACGTGTTACAGAATAAACGCAATTCCTGAAAGTAGTTGGTTCAGAATCGGCTTCTGAATCGATTTCCGTCATAAAAAATAGGTGTTAAACTTTGACGGAAAAATCTTTCATTTAATTTAAAATGGAAACACAAACACACTCATGACAAATTAATACAATCCTTAATTCAAGGAAATGCGCTCGTGTGCGTGTCGGCCGCTAACATTGCATATGCGTTGCGTAAGGACATACGTTTTGCGTTTAGTAAGGATAACTAAGTATTTTATAAAAAATGTCTAGGCTTAATCTGTTACACCTTGTATAATTCTGACGTTTTTTAAGTGCCTATGTATGATATAGGCCTATGTGAAATAAAATATTTTTAGTTGGAATTTGAGTTTTGTCAAGTAAAAAAAAGCAAATATCAATAATACCGCTTATTTAAATTTGTGATTAGATACAGGACACACAAAGACAAAGCTAGAGAGATAGAACAGTTATTTATATCCTACATAATATTATAAATGCAAAAGTTTTGTGATATAAATGTATGTTTGTTACTCTTTCACGCAAAAACTACTGAACAGATCAAAATGTTGGTAAGTATACGCATCAACGTGATGCTTCAATTTTAAGTGGCTTTCCACATCAGGTGCTCTAGACTTTCATTTTTTTTATGAACGCCATATTTAAGTGCAGACGTGCAACAACAGATGGCGCTGGCTGTATTGTACATCGCGGTGTCAAAATGTTTAAACCATGAGTCATGAGTCACAAGCTGGGAGTATCTTCACGCGGTGATGGTGGTAACAGTTCTGCTAACTGGCTAAACACACACTTTTAAATACCTAATCTTTGCGTTCGGACTTGTGTTGTGATTTTGTGTACTTAGTATCAAAATTTCTTCCTAAATACGAAAAGCACGTGCGAACGAAGTCGCGGGCACAGCTAGTGAACAATAAAAAATTAAAATATATAATTTGTTCATTTTCTATAATTGTAAATCAATTACGTATTAATTGTAATTTTGTCATTTTGATTATGATTTTAACATCTTTATGTTTCTGTTTTATTTTGTATTATTGTATTTTTTTGTACTCGTAGGTATTTATGGATTTGTAATAACCGGGATAAATAAATTGAAATGAAAGGATACGGCTTTATCTGATTGCAGTTTAGCAGCATCGGTAGTGTGGAAGAGAAACCCCTGTTGCATATTTCCAAGTTATTAATTTATTTCAAGGGATGTTACTCGTACCCCTTAAACTTGGTAATTATGGACGTGTGGTCTACACCAATTAGTAAGCTTATGAAAACAATGCGTGCTCATGTTTCGAAGTGGAATAATATTCGTTTCCAAAAAGGTGAGGGTACTTGACAGTGTTTGAGGAGTATTTAAGAATTAACATGGTGGAAATATTTGTTGATATAATTTGAGCTAGAGACTTGCTTTGACCCGTAGCTTCTATTATATTAATATAAATTATCTTTATTTTCCAAATTGGTTATTAAATAACACTTAAACACGGCATTTTACCACTATCTCACATGATGGTAAGCGATGATGTGGTGTAGCACGCTTACTTAGAAGCACAGACTCCTGCAGGGAATTCCACTCCGTAACTGTACGCACAATAAAAGTATCCGCAATATGTTTTGTGTTTATGGATGGGATGTCCACCATATAACGATGGCATATCACAGTTTGTCTTGTAGTCTGGTCATGGAACGGGCTTGGTTTAATAAATTGTGCAAATCCATCGCACACTCCCCGAAAAGAAACCGATAGAAAACCGATAGACCTGCAACACGTTGCCGATGTTTATGGCACTGAAGCTTTGTCTCGGCCAGTCTCTCGTTGCTAATGAGCCTCTTGGCCTGTTTTATGATAGATTTAAGTGCATCGAGCTAGTATTTGGCAGTTCTGTCCCAGAGATGAGAACGGTAATGTCTCACCTTTGCTAGGATTTCCAACTTTTTGGTAGTCAGTTGAGCCTTAGCCTCGATGAATGAAAAGTTAATGGTAGATGTTAACGTTGTTAACTGTTAACGATGTTAACCCCAAGAAGCGTTCAAGGACAAGTTCTGATTAGGTCCGTTCAAGGATCTGTGACCTACTAGCACGCGCGCTGGACACATAATTATCTCTCAATGTGCTGTCATTCCTCTGCATACGTAAAGGTACCGGGCAGTAATAATTAATATGCAGCACAGTCTCTCTCTCTCACGCGTTCAGCCTCCTTATTCGCTAGCATGACTGCTTCGCAAAAGGAAGTGACTGCATCCCATTCCCCCTCTCACCGCACCATGACCTGAAACCGGGCCGGGCCCGAGAAGTCGCCGCCGCCGATCGTCTCCTCGAGGACACGGCGGTGCTCCGCCCAAGCGGGGCACACCTACACTGTATGCTCCACTGTGTCCTCAGGGAACCATAAGCGTTAAAAGTCGTTTAATTTTTGAACCTCATTGTTAATTCGATACCTTTTCAAGTGATTATCATGTGTCTATCTGCTTCATTTTTAGGTACATATTATAGTTATTACGGAACCCTCCATGGGCGAGTCTGACACGCACTTGGCTAATTTTTTTCAAGGTCATGTACTCTAAATTTTTACGCACAAACACTTTCCAAACAGCTGCTGATTAATATCAATCATTGTTTTACCTCCAAAGTGACTCATCAAATAATGGACTTAAGTAAATGCAAACGAAGATGGGTCTAAAAGCTTGTTAATTGTGAAAACCTGTTTGTTATTAGTTACTCAATCAGTATGCAATAATTTGCGAATTATTACGAATACAAGGACGTTTAATATCTTCGCGATACCTGGTCAATTTTTGTATGCATACGTGAGAGATCGCGTTGTTTATCTATGTAAGTTTATTTGTTTAGTAAGATGAGGCTAATTGCCACCAATTAATCCAAGTATTGTCAATATTTTCTTTATAAAATTTTTGAATTCTCGCAATGTGGGTAAAGGTTAGTAAGATTGCTAGTCATTAGTATGACTAGCAATCTTACTAACCCCTCTAACTAAGCTAAATATGCTTGTGTCTAGAGTGGGTTCATAGTACTCGTAGTGTTATGGGTGGGGTTCTCGATCACAAGTCCTGACACCTCAGGAATTATTAGGCTTCTGACGTTTCTATTAATTTGAGTTTTTACCATTGTTTTTTAAGTTAAAATTTCATTTGCTGTGAGCAGTTATGGCTCATTGGTTACAGGCACCACTTTAGAATTTTAGGTCGTAAGTTTCATACCCAGACAGACACATATGCACACTTACAATGCAGCCGGAAACCGTTTATTTCGGTTGGACACGCATTCAAAAGCGAAAAAGTCCACGAATAGTAGGATCAAGGCAAACAAAGCTAAGTTTAATAATACTGAATTAAAAGGCTTTAAGTGCAGTTCCGTGTCATTGCATCCTCGTAAATGACATGTCGCCGCCATTCGGGAGTTGTCGGGTATATTCGATACTATTCGGAAGCCAAGCTGCAATAGAACTGCTAAAGAGGATTACACAGGCCGACAAAATTTTTAACCAGAAACCAGACTATTATATTTTCAAAGGTTTTCGATACGCTGAATCCAAATATTATGTTCTTTCGCTGAGATATCGTGTTTTGAAATTCTCATTCACAAACATGAAAACTTCACAATGCGATATCTCAGCGAAAAATAAAATATTTGAGCAAACTCAACGAAAAGAAGAAGACTTGTTCTTTAAATTGGTAACCTTTATTTAAAAAAAAAAAATAATTCGTGAGTCTACATAACCTCAAAATCGGGCAAAAATTGTACTTTTTGCACTTTTAGGTTAGGATATCTCAGAAACCTGACGTCATAGAGCAATTCTGAGGCCAGATTCGGATTCAGCGCATCAAAAACCTTCGGAAATTTATAGTCTAGTTTCTGGTTAAGAAGTTTGGTTAAACTTTGTTGGCCTGTGTTATTTCGGGTACGTTTGACTGATTCGGTGATGATTTTTCTGTGATTCAACTTCGACTCTTGTATGAGAGCTATGTACATAATGTTTGATTTTTTTATATATCTATATACATATAATAAAAAAGTAAAAAGTGTGTTTCAACATTTCATATTTTTACAAGAAAAACATTTTTATTCCCACATTTTTTTTTTTTATAAAAAAGGGATAATATGAAAGTCTCTTTTATGATCTCTTGATAAACTCCAACCAATAGGACGTACTTTAAAAAAATAAAAAATAAAAATCATTTAATTCAGATGTCCAAAGATCCATATTACATTGTTTAAAATTACAAATTAGAATAATGTCAAAACTATCATGTCATAATCGTTATTAAAATTAAATTAAATTATCATCATACACAAAGATTACAACACAAATTACGGATACACCCCAACTAGCACAAATGGGCTGCATAAGGGCTTTGGAGCGTATCCGATTATTACTTATGGTAATAGACGTAAGCGCTAGAGCGTCTACTACAGACTTAAAGCAGCCGCTTTAGCGCTATTTGGGCGCCATTTTATGCAACCTAAAGTTCCATTTAACCTGCACAACGGTTGCATAAAGGTTCCTTAATAGCTATAACGATTTATTAACGCTATACTAAAGCTCTCATAGCGCTACTTTTGAATGATTTTGAACTAATTTGAACGAATGAATTGATTATAGTTCTTTATTGTATGTCTTCAGTTGACATTACTTGTAATATTTTGGTAAAGTGTTTTCGTCGCCATCATGAAAATAAAACAAAAAGAAGTAAAAGTTTGTATTCTGTATTAGCAAGATATATAACGATACTTAAAACGCTGTCCAGTTTACTGTAGATATATAAGATAATTTTCGAGTAATTTTAACGCGCTTTTATGATATGTCAAAAATTAACAAAAGATATGTGATATTTTTTATTTGTTATACAGAATAAATTATATTTTCGTATTTTTACGTGTCGATAACTTACTATTTGCAAGTGGCCGATTGTTTACCGGTATATTTAATGCACATTTAACTGAAAAACCAATGTATATCAACTCAATTTTGCAAGTGAATTATAAGTTTTCTTAAAAAATCATGGCGTCATTGTAATGTAGCCATAACCTGCAGTTTTAGCTCTAATAACTCCCTTTTGAGAATCATAGCGCTAATTTTTACCCTTCTAACGCTTCCAGTGATTTTTGTTCCCCTAGTGCAACTCACAGCCACAAAAAGCTCCTATTTTCTTGTTTTTGAGGTTATAAGATGTAGTTACGTACTTATTCGTTTAGTATCCATTTTTATTGTTTAGTGTTTTTAAATGTTTTATGATAGTTACAAAAGTGGCTGTAAAATGGCGAATGGATTGAGCCTGCAAGGAATGACTATTCCTACTAAAGGCCTTAGTTACACTGATGATTTTTTGTAACTATAGTATGCATAAGAGTTTCTATTATTTCTATAATGCAACTTATAGTAGTATAATAGTGGTTACTATAACTATAACCTATAAAAGTTACAATGGAAACCACTGTACAGCTGTGAGTGGCAGAATGACCTTCGTAACTCTCATATAAAGGTGTAAGTGGTAAATGAGTTCTACCGTGGACTACTGTGAAGGCTAGGGTAGTATTTGATTCAGCTTATAGCACCTTAAGTAACTTTTATAGCTATAGACGTTTACGGATGCAGACATGCAACTTTGAACTGCTTTTTGAACCCTTAAAGCGCTATTTTACAGCCGAAAGTAACAAAATAGGCTGCAATTTCCACTAATGTGCTCGTTGGGACACACATTATTACAATTATTTATTATTACAAATTATTATATAACCCTCATAATAAGGGATTTCCATAATGGGGATGATACCCTATCAGCTACGGTATTCAGGATCATGTTGGGGCTGCCACGCAATCTGCATATCAGGGATGCCGTTTTCTTGCGAATAATGGCATGAAAACCATCAGTGTGAAATAGTGCGAACATCCCTGATGCACTACAGAAACGCGGCAGCCCAACACCATCCTGAAAATATTATTATATTGGATACGCAGGGAATCCAGCGACCTTTTGGTGTGACTAACCCACAGATTCCCCGTGTAAAAGCTCTGGCAATAAGCTTTGAAAAGGGTGACCTTAACATCATCAGAGCATCGGTAGAATCTGCGGGCCAGCATGTTACCTCTGACCGCTAGAGCCCTGCGTTCTCTTTCAATGTCTACATCGTCTTCAAGGCCGTCGGTAAGGAAATGTCCTAGGTATTTAAATTTTACTACACGATTTATGCACAAGCCATTTAGGGTAATATTTTGAAGAAGATCAGGACACTTACCGTTGGCCTTGAAGACCATGTACTCACTCATGGACATTGGCATAGACCTCGCACACTTTTAACAACTCCCCGAGACCCCTCGCCGTCGGGCTCAGCAGCACCATATCATCCGCGTAGCTGATGTTATTGATGCTTTTATCAAAAAATTAGCAGTTGCGCGGAGCTTCGCTGTAAAACATAACCCTACCTTTTGCAGTCGGGTAAGCCTATCACCTTCCTCAAGATTCAAACTACTTTCATACCAAATTTCATCAAAATCCACTCATTACTTTCGAAGATTATCGCGTTCAAACAAGCACACAATCTTTTCCGATTTATAATATTAGTATATTATACGAGTAGATATTTACAAAGAAAACTCGCATCTGAGTTGAGTATTTAGCGATGGGGGCTGGTGACGTCATTGTAACGTCTTTATCCCAGTTATATCGATTTCCAATTTAATCGGGTATTGCTGACTACCAGTATTTATTTAACACAGACTGTCAGCTCATCTGATGCTCATAACCTGAAAATTGGGTAACATATTACCGATTGGTAAGATGGGTTGCTAGCAACGTTAGAAGTTTTACAAAATGACAGCTGGGAACATCGGATAGTGATTCGAACGAAGTACGGGGGAATCTCGGTATGTAAAGATTGTACTTCGGGGAGTGTGCGCAGGAGCTCCACGACCTGATCCCTCCATCTCCCATTCACTACCGGTCTACCAGACGCACGGCTGGGTACCACCCACACTTAGTTGATATACCGTCTTGTCGTACCAAGCGCTTCTCCTCCACATTTATTGTGCGCACAGCCAAGCTGTGGAACTCTGCCGGCTTCTGTGTTCCCTGCCACTTATGACCTTTCAACCTTTAACGCACGAGTAAATAGGCATCTTCTGGGCTCGCTCGTCCCATCGTAGACCTCATCTATCGCTTACCATCAGGCGAGATCGAGGTCAAGAGTGGACTCATCAGTAATAAAAAAAAAGATGGTCACTCAGCGGACCTACCAGCGAAGTGTTACTTGTACTTGAAGAATAAAATAAGAACGTCAATGACCTTTATCTGTCAAATGTCACCTGAAAAGTACGGTTTGCAAAGAAAACTTATTTGAATATTAATGATGGTTTGGTTTTATTTGAATACCTATTAATAACGGTATTTTTTATTTCGCATTACTTCTTGGTCAGACCTGTGACAGATTTTCTTGTTTCTGACTATCCGTAACGACTGACAAACGGGGACTTAACGGCTTAGCGTGCTTTCCGAAGCACGGGGGTATTAGAAAGAAAGAAAGAAAGAAGAAACGTTTATTGACACATGCCACAAGTTACACACAATAAAAAAAAATAAACAACATCTTATTATTATTAAAAGAAATTATACATTAAAAAATAATAGAATTCAACACATCTAGGACTATTAATAATACTGTGCGACTCACGGCTGCGCCAAATAGGCCCAGTTCAGCAAAATGCCGGACAACTAGTGCCCGCCAAATAGTGCCGCGGTGTTACCCCGCCAAATAGTGCCGCGGTGTTACCCCGCCAAATAGCGCCGCGGTGTTACACCGCCAAATTCCATACTCCGGGCTATTACTGAGTAATTTCTTAAAGAATAACTCAATACTCACTTTTTACCTGACTCGGGAATCGAACCCCTCATGCACAGCAGTCACGCTAGCTACCTAGACCAACCAGGCAGTCCAAATGATTGGAATCCAATACTATGGATATTTATAAATGGGAATTTCTCAGTCAGAGGGTGGCACAAACATAAATGTACAGCTTTATTTGCGAGTCAGACTAGCCCATGAAGGGTTCCGTAGTAACTACTGCAAATAACTTTGTTTTAAAAATAAAGTCGAATTGAGAATCCCCTCTTTTTTTAAGTCTGTTAAAAAAACATTGGCTGGAAAGCTCCAACTGTACTTACCAGAGGTTATAAAAATTGACACACCACCATCAAAGATTTATTGACAACCGCTGTCGTAATGTCATGTAATGAATCCCATAGATAGTCTTTCGAAAATGTTAGAATTGCACTTTGTCAAGAGCCTCTCACGATTTAGACCATAAAGATTATATTAGACTATAAATCTGTTTCACAGCTCGTACAGATTACCATACCATAAATTTATTTCACACGTCTTATAACCACAAACAAGGATCTATGAAACGCTTCTTCTTCTTTTGGAGTCGATGGTCAAACGTCTTTGAACCAGTATGCAGCTAACTGAACAGCTCTAATATTGGGCTCCTTAAGGGCCTGCAAGGTGCAGGAGGTCGTGCACGATGGACATGACAAGAGGTGCCATATTTTGTACAGGGGCTTCACACTGGCATTGCGTCTGCGAAGGGTCAAAGATTCCCCATTTGGTCAGATTATATTTACAACGGCCTACCTAAAATGCTAAAGGGGAGATTATAAAAGCGTATTCTTATTTTCCCCCAGGATCAAGATTCATGCGGGATAAACTGCGAAGGTAAGTAGGTAACATCGACTGTAGGGCGGAGAAAGTATGGGCACAGCAATTTTTAAATAAAAATAAACGAAGTTGAAAGTTTTTCACTCCTCTAGCTACAATAATTGAAACGCGTTAAGATCGTTAGACTGAGCTAGACTCGCTCAGGAAGATGCATCATCTTCTTAGACTTTTCCTAACTATGTATTTCCTACTTTTTAGGGTTCCGTAGCTGAATAGCAAAAAAGGGAACCTTTATAGTTTCGTCATGTCTGTCTATCTGTCAGTCTGTCCGTCCGTCCGTATGTCACAGCCATTTTATTCCGAAACTAAACATGTGAAACTTGGTAGGTAAATGTATTATGTGAACCGCTTTCCGATTATAAGAAAAAAAATAAAAAAATAAAGGGGGGCTGAAACTTTCATAAAACTTATGCGTGTACTTATGGTATTTAATAATGACATTGAGGTATTTAAAACCACTTTTTCATAAAGTTAATCGTTTAAAAGATATAGGTACGCTTCCAAAATGGTAAAATATAAGCTGTAGATCTCAATGTAAACTTTCTACCAAAATTGGTTTGAACGAGATCGGGTCACCAGTTTTTGAGATACCGCATATTTTCTAAAACTTCAAACATAACTTTGTAATTCATACAAACACTATGAAAAGCAAAGTTATTTGGCGTAGTTACTACGGAACCCTTCATGGGCGAGTCTGACTCGCACTTGGCCAATTTTTCCAACTAACGCAACTACAGTCATGGGAGTAGCTTCCAGCCTGACCGGAAGAGTATTATTGTTTTACATGGAACGACTTGCTATCTTTTCTAGAAGCTGAATGACACAATAGATAGATAAAATATAATTTATTGTACACCAAAAATTGATACACACTTACATAACCTTATTTAAATAACTTTGGTTAACTTATACAACGTGTAACGAAAACCCCATATCTATCCAAAAGAACTGAAGACAACATCTGGTATGGAGTCTCTATGCACAGTTTCAGCTCTAAATAAGTGACTCACAGAATTGACCCCAAATTATCGGTTTCATATGTTTCTTGAATACCAGTAATAACAAACGTGTCACAGCACTATGAGGGTCATCACTTTCCACGTCACTTGCCAATAAAACGATAATTCTCTTCGTTCTTCTTAATTTGAAAAATTCGGTCTCTGGTATCATTGTATTGAAATTTCTAATAAGCTCCACACATGAAGACATAGCGCACCCTTATTCAAACAACGAAATAACTCAAAATTCAGGTTTTTCGAGATTTCATCAAAAAGTGTTATAACTTAATTAGGAAAATAGTTTCATTCGAACAGCCATTGCAATACGACTAAGTTGAGCGAGATGGAACATGGTCCGTCTCTTTCTTACCTACTAACGCGCGCGGATATGTTGATACAGGTAAAGTGAAAGATTTAGTGATGCGTAGGCTTTGTTTGAGGTCGGATCGTTGCTGATTAAAATAAAAGTGAAATAAAACAAAACTATTCGGTGTACTACTGGCAGGTAATTAATCAATTTTCTTTTATTTAATTTAAAAGTGCAATAGTTCAGACTTATTTCACTTTATTAGAAAACATTTTGTAACTTTTACTTAAAATTTTAGACTTAATTCTGTTTTATGCGAAATATTTTGTAATTTATTAATTCGTTTCAACTTAGTGCAGTATTCTTTTTAAAGTTTCGTGATATATTGAACTTTAATAGGACTTATTTCACTTTTGTACTGTTATTTCTCGGTAAACATTGTACATTTTGGAGTTGATTCCGTTTTTTTTTAATTTCGCGACAAACATTTTTTTATTTCTTTAAATTAATTCACTATTCAACTAACCTAAAATCATAGCTGTTACTTACTTATTATAGGTACCTACATGAAAATGTTTCTTAGTAATGGTTTTTTTTTAATTTCCATTTAGCATCGCGTCATGGCATCATCTAAGGCGCGAAAAATATTAAGTTTAGTTGAACAAAACAGGTTACCTGATAGCAATCCAAAAATGGATGAGAATTGTATCGACAAGAACAAAGCTGACTGCGAAGTAAGTTATTATTAATTTAAGGAGCATTATTGTCTGACATTAATTAAATTTATTTAATCATTAAATTGTTCGTGTGCCTACCTAATTACTGTTACAATAAGGATCAATTATTACTTTTGTTTTTAGCAATCGATCACAGCTGTGCAATATACATTAACACCTGAGAGCAATTCAAAAAAGGATGAGAGTTGTAACGACAACAGCAAAGCCGACTGCAAAGTAAGTCATTATTATATAAGTAGCATACTTTTTTACTTACATTAATTTAATTTGATAAGTAAATTATTCGGCTACCTATCTAATTACTTACTGTAACATTAAGGTTCAATTTTTACGTTTATTTTTACGAATTACAGATGATCAACAGACAATGCTCTCATAATACAAATAGCCTGGTACCTTATAGTGACGACGATAGTGACATAAAAGTGCTCGAAGGACGACAGTACTACAATAAACCAAATTAAAACCATTGAAAATGATAAGATAGAGCCTCAATCTTGTAAAACCTCATCCCCTTCTTCGAGTTCGTCATCCGACTCGTCCTCATTTAGCTCATCTTCAAGTTCGGAATCGGAGTATGAAACTCATCCGCCTACTACAATGTCTAGCAACGAAGTTAGTGACAACGACAAAGGTAATGAAAATAATGAAAATATCCCTCCAGAGTACCAGATCAGTAAAATGTTGCGTATTGTACAATTGTGTTCTTTTTTATCTTTAAATTTGTTATATTTATTACTAAAATAGATATAATATGATTACTTGTTATTTTAGGAATCACGCACTTGTAAAGGGCTTCAGAACCAAAATTATCAAATTTCTCCTCTGTATACGAACGAAAGTGATGTCGACCTGAGCGATACTGATCCAACTTTCGTTAACACGGGACCTACAAGAAAGAAGAACTATTTATTTAATGAATCTAACAGCACATTATCTGAATCCATGACTGAAACTTCTCCTAAAATAGGGCGCAAGCGCACAAAGAACCCTTCCAAATGGAAACAAAACATAACTAAACGTTTGCTGGTCCTGAATTACGAACTGCCATCAAGAACCACATCAGTTCTATCCCCAGGATAGATATTTTTTTTTTTACGGTAGAGCCCGCTCTTGACCTCGATCTCGCCTGATGGTAAGCGATAGATGAGGTCTAAGATGGATCGAGTGAGCCCAGAAGATGCCTGTTTACTCTTGCTTTAAAGGTTGAAAGATCATAAGTGGCAGGGACGACAGAAGCCGGCAGAGAATTCCACAACTTGGCTGTGCGCACAATAAATGTGGAGGAGAAGCGCTTGGTACGACAAGACGGTATATCAACCAAGTGTGGATGGTACCCAGCCGTGCGTCTGGTAGACCGGTAGTGAAATGGAGATGGAGGAATCAGGTCATGGAGCTCCTGCGCACACTCCCCAAAGTACAATCTATAGAAAACCGACAGGCAAGCAACGGTTCGCCGATGAGCCAGACTATGAAGCTTGCCCGATAGCACCTCGTCGCCTATAAGCCTTTTAGCCCTGCGCTCGATCGAGTCCTGTGCAGCAAGTTGGTATTTTGCAGAGCCATCCCACAAGTGGCTGCAATACTCCATGCAGGAATAGACCTGTGCTTTATACAGATTCAGAAGCTGTCCAGGCGTGAAGTACCGCCTCACCTTGTGTAGGATACCCAGCTTTTTCGCTGCAGTCTGAGCTCTCGATTATTTAGAAAGTGATTTTGTTACTGTAAGGACATACCTAAAGATAAGTAACTTTTCCCTATATTTCTGTGATTTAATTATATAACTCACCATACATTTAGATGATTTTGTGACTAATAATAAAAAAGGAGACTGAATAAAACTGTTTTATTTTTAATTCGTCATCAAAATGTTTTCCGATATTATTACTACATTGAATCAATACCACATAGTTATCTGGCAATTCATATGTATTTAATTAAAAACTGAATTAAAACTAAAAGAATCAAAATCCTGTAAATTATTTTAAAATAAAACTGCATTATTTTGATTTGCATCATACCATTTCGAAGGAACTGAATAATTATTTTATCATAAAGTGAAATATGTACGAACTTTTTTTTAACTAGTTGAAATAATTAAGTTATTTTTATAAATAAAGATGTTCTCTGTAACAATTAATTAGTATGTTTATCAAACTATTCATTTCTATTTTTAGAACAAATTTATCTCATTTAGTTTATTTTTAGTTAAATATTGAAATACACTCTGTGGAGGTGTCAAACTTTACTTGCATTTTCCCACAAATATTTAAATTTGAGTTATTTCTTTGTTTGAATAAGGGTGTAGGATTACAAAACTCTTGCCATATCGTTTGTTATCATCTAAAGAAGCCGTGCACTTGGTATGTATATACCCTTTAAATTACACGTTGTATAAGTATATATATATATATATATATAAATACAATACATAATTACATAAAATATATAAATATAATGTGTTCTTTAACATAGTGTGGAGAAAAACAGAAAAGAAATAATCATAAATTTGAAAGAAAATGATTGGCAACCGAGCTTTTAAAAGCAGCGATACTCCTCAGTAAGACCAGTGTCCATTTTCCAGGCTTCTCACTACCCGTAATCATTGTCAAGAAGTTTAGATGTCAGCCGGGACCAACCTTTTAACGTGCTTTTCGAAGCACTAAAGAATCTTGATTTATTGAGATGGACAGACTGGCCGCAGTAAAAGTTGCTTAACTTTAAACATAAAGTCGTGACGCTGTTATTATTGAGCCACGAGCCAATCGCTCATCAAGGTTGCTGTTGCAGGACCATAAAACAAAAGAAACCGTTTCTAATAATATAAAGGTGTTAACATAATTTCTAATCAATGTCAATTGTTATATTGTTTTTTTTTAAACAGGTGAATCTATATTTACTAATGACGAATAAAAGTTAAACATCCATTCCGTACTAATATTATAAATGCGAAAGTAACTCTGTCTATCTGTCTGTCTGTCAGTCTGTCTGTTACGCTTTCACGCCTAAATCGCTTAACCGATTTAGATGAAATTTGGCATGGGAATAGTTTAGGACCCTGGGAAGGACATAGGATATTTATTCCGATATAAGGTTCACATGGGATTGTTTTCGAATTGCATGTGGACGCAGTCACTGGCAAAAGCAAAATTAAATTAATTTAATTTGATTTTTTAAATTGGTATGGGAATAGTCACAGATTGGTTAAATACTCTCTGGGAATAGTTTAGGATCCTGGGGAAGACAAGATAGTTTTTATCTCGGAAATCATCCCTAAAGGATGTAAAATGGAAGTTGGAATTTCGTATAGGGAAGCAATAACATGCTATACTAATATCCATACCCATACTAGCCCACATTTACACGTTTTAGCCAAAATCAAAAACGTAGTTTACAAGAATGTATTGTAAACTACGTTTTTGGTTTTAAAAAGATAAATTTTAAATACTAACTGTCAATCTGTTTTTGGGGATGGATGGACGCTGGTGATGTTATTTTTTATATTATATGCATTTTTTAACCACCCAAAAAGGTGTACCGATTAGCAACAAGAATTATTGACAAAGTGTAAATTAACGCGGGCGAAGCCGCTGGCAAAAGCTAGTAGTATATACTGGCGAAAATAAAAAGAAATTATAGGGCATCGCAAAATTCGTCAATATCGCTATCAATGCGAAAAGTGCCCAGAACACTGGCCGCATTGCCACGTTGAATGGCAATGCTGCAATTCTTATAACATGTTAGTTTAGCTGCAATTAAAATACCTACACATAACATCATCTTCCTGCCCTTTCCCAGCAACTTCAGGTTGTCACTACACGTTTTCTTCTTCCATTATTCCCTGTCAGACGTCATAGCATCATTTACTCTTTTTCTTTCAAATCATTCGTCACACAATCCATACATCTTTTTTTTATTCAGAATAGGCTCGCGTTTGACCACCATCTCACCTGATGGAAAGCGATGACGGGGTTGAAGATGGACCACGCTTGCCCAGAAGTAACTTATTCACTCTTGACTTAAAGACTCCCAGGTTACAGTGATCAGGAAACACAGACTCTGGCAGGGAATTCCACTCCTTAGCCGTACGCACAATTAAAGTATTCCCAATACGTATGGGTGGGATGTCCACCATGTAACGATGGCGCATCGCCGTTTGTCTTGTAGTCCGATGATGGAACGGGCTTGGCGGTATGAGATTGTGTAATTCCATCGCACACTCCCTGAAATGTAACCGATAGACTTGCAACTCGTCGTCGATATTCAAGTCTCTGGAGTTTTGATCTTTTCTTTGGCGTTCGTTTACCTTATCATCCATCAACATTCAAACTCATCACACATTTAGTAACATGCGGGTCATCCCTCCTTATCACAAGTTCGTACCAAGATAGACCAAGATAATAAAATAAAAACAAGAAGATAGAAAAATACCTACACACATTGAACATTTTAAATGCCAAGTCTACCTATGACTTGTTGATAAACAGGCTTACTCTCTCGCCATCAAGCGTAAAAGTTTGGCAAGTTTAGGATTAAGTAACACTTACGTTTTAAATATCTATTCAACGATACCCCACTTGATATAGTTGTATTTTTTTTTAATTTTAACAATTTGTCGACTGTGTGTTGTGGTGAATATTGATAACTCATGTCTTTAGTGACTCTCGCAATTCTCTCAAAAATTCTTACGTCAATCGATTCTTCTTAATCTTACGAATCGATTGACGTAAGAAATTTTTAAATGGGCCTACGCGTTTGGCCTCTACATCGGCACATAGGTACAAATTTAATATAGTCGGGTCAAAAAGAAACTAATAGTGTTCCGTTGGTTATCTTTTGCATAATATTCCTTAGATACCTATAAAAATTATGCTTTTTAGTAACACAATCATCAAATTACGAGTTTGATAAACACACTGTGTCTTTTTTCATTGTGTGCGCCGGCGTCGTGTTTCGCGCGCGTCTCAAGAGGTTTTCAGCACCGGTGACGGGGCCCCATAGGGCCATTGCCTCCCGAGGTTGCGGGAATGTTTTAGCGAGATACTGTGGCCCCGGAACTTAAGGGCAGCTGAAGGAACAGGGTAGGTTTTTAGTCAGTAGAAGACTGACACTCCCTTCCACTTAACTCAGAGCGGGAGGTTATTTGATGATTTTCCCAACTGACAAAAAAAAGGTATCTACTGAATTCGTGGCTAAATAATAACAGCTACATGGGTTAATCTTAGAGGTTAAGCAACTTTTGCCAAGGTTGAATTGTGGATGGGTGACTATGTTAACTCATTGAGATGTCTCCACGCCTCGGGAAGCACGTTAAGTCGTTTGAAAAGGCTAAGGAGATAATGAGTACCTACTGTTTGATTTAGTATTCCTTGTACCTACAAAGTAACTTCATAATACCTTACATAATCAAGTAATACTCTAGGAGTCAATTCACGTCCGCGGTGCTGTGGTGGGGTTGAACCTGTGACCTCTCGACCGCCGGTGTAGTGTCGTTGCCAATGGACTATAAATAGCCGTAGAGTGCCGAGCTCTTCAATACGTGTATGTATGTGAGGTTGTTTTCACTTTCCGTACGGTAAACCACCGTTCTAGGTTCTAGGTTGCTGGCAATAAATTGGTCTTAAATGTATGCTTGCTATTGTGTAACAGCGGCGTGTAGTTTTGTGTGAAATTGAGATATCTATTCTTAATATTGTTAAGCGGAAAAGTTTGTTTGTTAATTCTGTGAATGCGCTAATCTTCGAAAGTACTGGGTGGATTTGGATGAAATTTGGTGTGGAAATACCTCAAGGTTTGCCTAAAGGAGGGTTATGTTTTGTCGTGATAAAGTCTACAGAAGCGAAGACTAGCGCATCTTCTAGTATGAATATAAAAACTAACGTCCATTAGATCAGCTCGTGATTAATAACAATAAAATATATTAAAAACGATTCAGGTTACAAAATAATTAAGTTCTTTACACAATAGCAGAATGCGCATGAATTTAATCAGAATCAAGTAAAACAAACTACCTATGGAGAGAAATTAAACGCTGTCTTGTAACTAGGAGTAGGTATGTACAATACCTTGAGTGTTGTGTTCAATCAAAGCTTTCAAATTTATGGTGTGTACCTATATTAATCTTGATTTTATTTATTTAGTTTAAATACCAATAGTATAATGTAACAGTATCTAACTTTGTATGGATGAACGGATTAGAATTAAAATTCGTTCACGGGTAAGTTGGATATGATCTGATATATTGGTACGTATATGTATACTAGGTATCATTACGGAGTATATTACGGGTAAGTCGGTAGCAGAAACTCTGTTTTAAATGACTACAAGGTTGAATAAAATGAAACTAAAACTTCATTATTCATAACTCGTGTATTACTAAAACTTATAACAAAACAAACTTGTATTTTACATCGACTGATACACAAACCTGTGTTCCAGTCATTCCCTTTTAGCTTAATGAACTAACATTTTATGTCAACAAAAATATGTCAATATTAATGATTTTTCCCTGTAGAAAAATTTTTTGATTATAATTTTTGTGCGAAAAGACATCTAATGTTAGTTCATTATTCACTTTTATCTGATAAAAATTGCATAATTTGTTCTTTAAGTTTGAATTTTTCTGTTTATCAGTTTTCGTTGGAGTAAAAATTATAAACAATTTAATCAGCAGAAAAGTCAGTCGAATAAAAAACATGTCTTGCAACAGACATAACAAGTAACACTAAGAAGCCTCTTTGACCACTTTTGAAAGAATATAAACAGACAAAAGATTCGTGTAAAAGTGTACGTTATTATTTAACGCAGTTTATATTGTTTCCAGAGTGTAGAACTTAGATGTATCTAGGAGTGGAGCGGCCATGGGATCAAGCCCATTGTCGGTCCACAAACAATAGACTCTAAGAAGGAAGTGAACTGAGTTCAAATGTATGAAACTATTACGTAAAAATCACTTCCGATGGCGCACGCAAAGCTAAATACATTTCGCATCGCAATTTTGGAAAAGAAAACATTTTTGGCCACTCGCTTGAGGAAATATTTACCTTCGCGTACGCCCGCGCACTTATAGACAAAAATATTTACAAAAATTGGTATATGATAGTAACAAATAGTTAACAAATGACTAAAAAAATATGTACAAGGAAGGTTTCTTTACCTAGACTTAGTCCCATCCGTGGTGTTCCTCGTGGTGTTCTTCATGGTGGATCGGTACCCAGACCTTCTGCCAGACTGGTTTCCATACCTTCTTCCATGCTGGCACTTCGATGGTCTTCCAGTCGGGTACCTGAATCTGTTTCCATTTCTCCACCCATATCTTCTTTTGGACAGGTACCCAGACTTCCTTCTTAACCGTCTTCCAGATTTGTACCTTCTCTTCTACCCACTCTTGTTTCTTCTCGGTAACCCACGCTTGTTTCTTCTCTGTCCTCCAGATCTGCTTCCACTCTTCTTTCCATTCCAGCTTCTTCTCGGTCACCCACACTTGTTTGTGCTCTGTCTTCCAGATCTTCTTCCACACTGGCTTCCAGATCATTTTCTTCCTCCATAGATCGTGACTGGTGTACTCCCAACCGTGGTGATCCTTGCCGAGGTACTTTTCTCCGGGTACTCCTTCCTTCACCCACGCTGGTACGTGGATTTGCTTCCAAGCTGGTACCTGAACTTCCTTGGTATGTGGGACTTGGATTTCTTTCCATACTGGTTTCCATACTTTTTTCCAGTCTGGAACCTGAACTTCCTTCCAGATGGGTACCTGCACTTCCTTCCAGATTGGCTTCTGGACTACCTTCCATGCAGGCACTTGTTCCTCTTTCCACTGTTGTATTTTTTCAGTTTTCCATGCTGGTACTTTTTCCTTTTTCCATTCAGTTTTCCAGACCAGTTTTTTTTCTGTTTTCCAGATTTGTTTCCACTCCTCTTTCCATACGAGTTTTTTCTTCCAAACTCCCTCCGGCGGTGGAGAATGCCAGCCTCCTGGGGATCGCTTATCCCGAGACAGCTCAGTGTCCTTCGCCGCGTCTTGGATCGGCACAGCCAGCGATGTGGCGCAGGCCAGCACCACCCATATCTGCAACAAACAACCTAGTTTTAATATCCACAATGTAATCTTACTTTCC
Source organism: Tholera decimalis (assembly GCA_943138885.2). Lineage (NCBI taxonomy): Eukaryota > Metazoa > Arthropoda > Insecta > Lepidoptera > Noctuidae > Tholera > Tholera decimalis. The sequence continues at coordinate 1,399,117 of OW964548.2, read as the reverse complement.
AACAATTAAGAGTTAAACCACGAATGTAACGGTCAATGTAGTTTTACTAGTTTCACTTTTACGGAATTAATTTGGAGTCTTTGTTATGTTGCACATCTCGTGTATCCAAATGTATTACGCATTCATTAATTAAAATTTACGTCAGGCACTAGAATACAATATTTAATGCAAATCTTCATATGAAAAAATGTTGTGCACACAAAGAATATTATTTAAATTAATAATGATAGAGTTTTTATGCTAATGTTGTTTATACGCATGTTATCGGTAACTTTAGAAATCCGTATGGAGCTTTCATAAGTCCGAGTTGCGCCCGCGCATCGAACATGAATGATATGCTGTTACGTATGATCGTAAATGTTATTTAACTAGGCTCAGGTCAATTATTCGGATTACTATTATTTAGCAATTATTATCAGTTCACATAATGATTAAGAAAATGTTTAATTACAAATATATAGCCAAGTTAGTAGTTCGATCATTGAAATAACAGTTTGCTTGATTTATTTTATTTATTTTCACGATCGATATATTTGATTGGGTCGCATCCAAATTTTCAATTAGTTAACGATATTAAATCAGATTTGAATACACCAATATAAATAAAATTAATTTCGCGAATTTTCATAAACTTTTTTCGTTAGAATAATCGAGCACTTTTGTCAATAATAAAAAACCGAGAGAACACTTTGTATTTTTGCGAAAATATCACGATATAAAGTCACTGTCACACACTGCACCCACCGTAATAGTCAGCGTCCTCATTTTGGTATGATGTCCGCCGCGACTGACGATGCAGCGCCTGCGCAGGTTTTTATCAGGGGCCCCTCTCCGGCTCCTGCGGCCGTGATGCGGCTAAGTGTCGCAGGGGAGGGTTCGTTTTCTAACGCGGGTCACAGTGTGCGCTAATTAATATTGTTTTGGTTGTCTTATCATGCGTATAGCTGCTTTTGCGAATGTGCTTCGCGAAATATTTATGTTTTTTATTTAATACAACTTATATTTTTAAATAGTAGTAAGTTTTTGATAAGTTATATGATCACTAAAATTGTCAATGGTACTTACCATGACATGTGAATTTATTGTTTCGTGTTTCCGTTATTTCGGTACAAGATGTGTTATTTTTTCTATAATAGTTTTGCCTCTCGGTTACCTTTTAATTTTACTAGATGCACAAAACTAGGTAATGTTTGTTTACAAGTGTCTTTTTAATAAATGTAAACAAAACTATCACTCGGTCACAAAATTCGGTGCTACTAAACTATCTATTATTCATTCAAGATACCTACATGAAAAATATTTGTACCCAAAAACATATTGATATTTAACACACCATATTCAAAACATATCTATGCTTTACAATTCTCGCTGAACATGGTACCTATAAGCTTTTATTTTTTGCTGTTTCGTATTCAAGAGTATTATAAAATAGAATATTTATTAAATTAAACTAAATTACATAAATACTACAGAAAAAAAACATCTTTGTACGGTATGCATGTAAACTAAACTATTAAGTGGGCAACAGAGCCATAATATAATATGAGTTTGTTTGTATTAAGTTCATCAAGAGTCGTTTACCTTTATCACAGTTGATTTGCGGTCATCAAACATGTCTTCTTCTACATCTTTTGTGTGCTAGTGTGTGTGTGTTTGGGTATTTAAAATCTGTGTAAATTTATAAGCGCCTTTAAGGCCTCAACCAATAGAGTAAGTGTTATTTAAGACGATAAATATTTTTCTTTTTTAACACGCTTTTATTAAGTCTAGCTAGTGACATAGTTTGTTACAACAAACTATGTCATAAAATCTAAGAATCTGAATTACACGCACTACTAATTGTTGTATCATCATGAAACTTGGCGATTATATTATGTAGATTATGATGATCACAAAACAATATTATGGTACCATCGAGTTGGTATGATGATGGAATTGGAAGGTGGCTGATGGAACCTTGGACTGCCTAATAGTAGACATATCGAGTTTGTGCTCATTACTTTCGTCTTAAAAGCGTGTTTTCAGTTTTTTAAACTATAAATTTATTTATCTCTGACTCACTGACTTATCATAAAGTGAGATAACTTCGGAAGTTGAAAATTATGTGGATTTAGTTGAATGCAGATAAGTATAGAAAGAAAACGGAATCGTCACATAAATAAATATTATTTTCAATATGAGTATTGTAACAAAAATGTTGTATAGAATGGAACACGAAGAGCTTAAAGTTTTCATCTAACACATCTTATTGTTAAGTAGAAAGTTGGGTAATAGATATCAACTTAATTTCTGTAATATAATGGTTAATTTTTGTGTAAATAAGGTTTAAAGTTATGTCATTTTATTTAATCGTTATTAATTGAGAGACATTAAGATTCATGTAAGTTGGAATGTTCTATTAAAATTGTAAATAGCTTTTAATTCGTATAATACAACATCGTGTCCCTACTTATTTTATGTCAGCTCAGCTTGTCGTAATGCCGAATGGGTACTCAAATAATTTCCTTTCTAGACGTAGATATATTGTATTCATAAATTAGTTATTGCTCGCGACATTTTTGAATGTGAAATTTGATAATCTATCGCACGAAAAACACACATTTACGTAGGACTGGATTCTGCCCGCGACTTAGGCCGTGCGCGCACTACCTTGCGGTGGCCGCAATTCCGGTAGTTCTACCGCACCGGTAGACTGACCGCAGCGCGCGCACTTCTATGACACTCCATACTTCACAGATTTTGCGTTTCCAAAACGCAACGCAGTGCGCGCACGGCCTTACTTCGTGTGGCAGGGATTTCCGCGTAAATCCCAATCCCGTGGGAATTCCGGGATAATAAGTACTCTATGTGTTATTCCAGGATGTCAGTTATCTACTTAGCAAATATCTTTCCTTTCGCTTTTATAATATTAGTATAGATGAAAAGCAATCTTCGTGTTAGTCCTGCCTTTGCTTTTATAATATTAGTATCGATGAAAAGCAATCTTCGTGTTAGTCCTGCCTTTGCTTTTATAATATTAGTATAGATGAAAAGCAATCTTCGTGTTAGTCCTGCCTTTGCAACTATGTTTGGGGTCCAGTCTTACCACATTCAGCAGAGGAACAGTATATTACATGGAGCGACTGTATAATATGTAGCGACCTAGTCTTCTCATCCCTGTTTCCTGGATTTTGAGTACCCGTTGAAACGAACTTGTACAAATGATTGGCGAAATAAACAGTTCGGCGTGCTCTCCGAGGCACGGATAAGTCTCGATATGTTTATATGGTCACCCACCCAGATACTGACCTCATGAAGCGTTGCTCAACCTTGAATATCGACCCGTGGCTTTTATTATTTAGTCATGAGTTTTTCAAATCCGTAACTGGGCGTAATGGTCCAACAATGATGCGCTAAGTTACGCTGTTTTGACGTTACACACCTCACATAACATTTGTTGTTGCGGAACAACAAATGTTATGGTGAGGTGTGTAACGTCAAAACAGCTTTCATGAGATAGATAGATAAAAAATTTATTGGTCAACAGAAGACACAACACACAAAGCACATTAACATATAATAGATATAACACATACATTACAGAAAAAAAACACAGAATAACCGTATACATACAATCAAAAATATTATAAACGAAAAAAGAAACAATCTTTAAAAATATAAAATGGAAAATCGGTGTGGTGTGTGTACCCAAATTGCACCAAATGGGAGTCCAGCTCAGCACGTGCCAGGCTGACGCTGGTATTCTGCTAGATCCCAGTAGCCGTACTTACGGACGTCGAGCAGGCAACTTCAGAATAGGCTCGCGTTTGACCGCCATCTCACCTGATGGGAAGCGATGATGTGGTCGAAGATGGAGTACGCTTGCCTAGAAGCAACCTATTCACACTTGACTTAAAGACTCCCAGGTTATAGCGTTCAGGAAACACAGACTCCGGCATGGAATTCCACTCCTTAGCCGTACGCACAATGAAAGTATTCCCAAAACGTTTAGTGGGATCTCCACCGTGTAACGATGGCGCATCGCCGTTTGTCTTGTAGTCCGATGTTTTTCTTTTGCGTGGGAAAATCATCGAATGACTTCTCCCGCTGTGGGTGGAGTGGAAGGGAGTGTCAGACCTCTACTGACTAAAAACCTACCCTGTTTCTTCAGCTGCCCTTGTGTTCGCACATTGTATTTTGAGGAGGATTTTGACTTTACGAGAATTATCCCTGACTAGCTGTCCCGGCGAACTTTGTACCGCCATATTTTATTTTTATTTATTTCTCACCTTTAAAAGGTGAGAAACCTTCCCTGGAGTTTCACAAATATTTTATAACCAAAATTAGCCAAATCCGTTCAGCCGTTCTCGTTAGCGAGACTGACGAACAGCAAATGATTTTTTAAATGTTTAAGAAGATGTGGTTATTTTAAATACTGTTTATCAGTTATTTAAACTAACTATGTAGATTTTTATTACACACAATTTCTTACTAATACTCGTAATATTATAAATTCGAATGTTTGTAAGGATTGTTGTACGGATGTTTTTTACTCTTTCACGCAAAAAACACTGAACGGATCTGAATGGAATTTGGTAAGTAGATAGTTGACATTCTTGAATAAAATTTACATTACTTTTAACCCGGAATTCCCACAGGGTCGGGGTTTACGCGGGAAAATACTCTTACGCAAACAAAGTCGCGGGCAGGAGCTTACTAAAAATATATAATTGAATTAATTACCCATAAGCTTTACTTCGTACCGTTGGTTACGTTACAAAACCCAGGCAAGCCGAGTATTTTGCCGTAATAAAATTAGCCCATAATATACTCGGACAGTGACTTGACATACTACTTTCAAAGATTACATCCAATTAAAAAAACTTGCTTTAGAAACACAGAAAATAATTTATATACTTACTTCTTTTATATGTTTGTTATGATAAATGATCTTTATTTGTAAATTTGTTATTAAATAACACTTTTACACGTCATTTTTTCGTAAATATTAACTAGATGAGGCCGGTGTTTCCTGACTACCCTGAGAAGAAACACCGAAACAAACTCAGGGGTATCTTTTAAAGTCCACTGGTTTAATTGTATGGGAACCTTGTAGGTTTCAGTCTGAGGCAATCTTTTGAAGAAAGATGCTCACAGATTTGAGTGGGCCTGTCTATACAGTGCAAGCATTTGCCAAATGACGTATAGCTCAACTTAGAACAAGGAGCTTAACGATTTGACGAACAATACAAAGGTAAGGACGTTTGGGTAGGCCGCAAAAAGCACTCAAACTGCCAGACAATCATGCTCAACTCGAATAAAATAACCTGCATAGTTCACATATTCATAATCGGTTATGAGGATTACGTAACTATATGATGTATGATTATCACACATAACAATATTCTGTCTGAGATATATGACAGTTATCATCAGTCTGCGTTCCCAACTAGGTTCCTTCCAGTCAAATCGGTTGGACCTCAGTACTTTGTGTTACAGGCAGCGCCGGTCTATCTGATCTGCACTAGTAGCTTGTAACATGATACCCCCTGGCCGTGCCAATGTCAAATTCCCTGGCTTCTGACAACACGTAACGACTTTCAAAGACCTCTAAATGACGCCGGGACCAACGCTGCCGTGCCAATCCAAAATACTGTAAGTCGACCAGCTTTATATTGCTTCCTTGAAGTCTGTTTAACACCCCTGACTTACATTTTTTTTTCATTACTATGTATAATATTCTGCAAGGTAAGGCAAGCTAAAAACACTGTGTCACTTTCAAATTAAATAAATTAAAAACCTATATCGTTAAATATCACAAATGTGGTTTTCGAATGTTACAGTGTTTTGGATTGGCAGGGCAGAATGCCTTAACGTGCTTACAGAGTTATCACACCGCCAGCTTTCTAACTCCAGGCTACTAATTACTAATATTTTTTAGGGTTCCGTAGCCGAATGGCAAAAAACGGAACCCTTATAGTTTCGACATGTCCGTCCGTCTGTCTGTCTGTCCGTCCGTCCGTATGTCACAGCCATTTTATTCCGAAACGATTAAAACTATACATGTAAAACTTGGTAGGTAGATGTATTCTGTGAACCGCTTTCCGATTTTAAGAGAAAATTTAAAAAATATTTAAAATAAAGGGGGCTCCCCATACATGGAACTGAAACTGAAAATATTTTTTTTTCATGAAACCTATTCGTGTGTGGTATCTATAGACAGGTCTTTAAAAATGACATTATGGTTTCTAAAATGACTTTTTCATAAAGTTAATCGTTTAAAAGATATACGCTTCCAAAGTGGTAAAATGTGTGTCCCCCCTCTAACTTCTATAATAATGAAGTGAAAAATCTAAAAAAAACATATGTTGTAGATCTTCATGTAAACTTTCGACCAAAATTAGTTTGAACGAGATCGAGTCAGCAGTTTTTGATATTCAGTATATTTTCGAAAACCGCAAATATAACTTTGTAATTCATACAAATACTATGAAAAACAAAGTTATTTGGCGTAGTTGTAAAAATTGTAAATAAGCTAGTTTTAAGAAATTTGTAAGGTTTTTTGTTTTTTTTTTTTCATATAAATATATTAAGTATGTTATATTTATTATAGTTACTACGGAACCCTTCATGGGCGAGTCCAACTCGTACTTGGCCAATTTTTTTATAGAGAAGTATTGCTACTGAGTAGTATTGCTCTTTGCCTGACCAGGGAATCGGAGCCGAGACCTCGTGTTCTGCAGACACACTACTACACCAACGAAGAATTCAGCTTTCTTCAACTGTTTATCAAGTCACAATATTTCATTCCACTGAATAATGTCCTTACTTTGGTATTGTTCGTCAAATTGTTGAGCTCCTTAAGTTTTAAGTTGAGCTACACGATAACTGACAAATGCTTGCGCTGTCTGGACAGGTCCGCTCAAATTTGCGTGGTTATTACCTCAAAAGAATACCACAGACATCACACACCTACATGCTTCTCATATACAAATACAAATTGTCTGTACTTAAAAAGAAACTTTGACCTCTGAGTTTGTTTCGGTGTTTCTTCTCAGAGTAGTCAGTCAGGAAATACCGGCCTCATCTAGCTAAACTAAACACGCAAAAAAAATTACGTGTAAAACTGTTATTTATAACCAATTTACAAAATAAATTTCTCATTTCATTTCATGGTTGTTTGTACTTAAAGGAATGTCAGTTATAATTTATTAGAGTAGGCATTTGCATTTAAGTGTTCATAGTAAAAGTATTCACGAGTAAGCTTTCACTCCCCATAGAAAAATGACATTGATTTTAGATTCAAACCTCAGAACGTGTAAGAGATCTTATTGGCACCATCATTGAAATGATTAATATTCTTTCAGCAACAAAAAAAAACTTTTATAACGGGTATAATTTAGGATAAGCGTGGCTAATGGCTGAGGTGTCGGACTTGCGAACGAGATGTCGCGAGTTCGAACCCCACCCATTGCACTTTTACCGTGAACCCATTCCAGACACAAGGACTGACAACAAAATCTGGTATGGAGTCTCTATGCACAGTTTCAGCCCAAAATAAGTGACTTAAAGGATTAATACCAAATTATCGGCCCTTGAGGCGGTCTAGAAACTCTGACGGGGGTCATTAGACCTTACTACCCCATACGATAAGAAGAAGAAGAATACCAAATTATCGGTTTCATACATTTCTGGAATACCAATCAAAACAAACGTGTCAGAGCACTACGATGGTCAATAACTTTCCACGTCACTTGTCAATAATACGATAATTATCTTCATTCTTCTTAATTTGAAAAATTCAGTGACTGGTACCAATGTCTTGTAATTTCTAATAAGTTCCACACGTGTAGACATAAGATTGCAAAACCTTTGCCATATCGTTTGTTATCATCCCAAAAATCCGTGTACTTCGTATGCTTACTTACTTTACCTCTACCCTTTAAATTACATGTTGTATATAAAAAATATAATTTATTTTGTAGTTGACGTAGTTATGGTATGACCATATTTGAACCTGTAGTTAAGTAAGTAAGTAACATACCCACAAGGGGTCAGCTGCGAGGTAGCTAATCTAACTGCATTGTGTTGAGATCAAACATCATTGTTTTACTTCAGTACGACTGCGGTACCACATACTTGTAACATACATTGTGTTGGTGAATGCAGTTACAGATTTATTATTTATTATTATTCCATTTATTCAATCTATGTACATACAAATTACATTTTTAAATATTAATATAAAAAATAAAAACATTTAAAAATATAAAAAATAGTAGCCCACCGGCATCGGAAACAGGGTCTCCAAGCTACCGGTGGTCAGGGCTCCATAGAGAGGAACCTCCTCACAATACGCGCCGTTTCCAGGAGCACTGCTTTCTGGATCAAGCCCTTGATCCAGCTGCCCAACGAGAGCCTCCTTAGATGTTGGTCGAGGCTCTTGGATATTATACCATTGGCTGTAATGACTATCGGCACAATGATTGCTGTCTCCACATCCCACATGTCGACAACCTCGCGCGCCAGGTCAAGATACTTATTTTTTTATCTATCTCAGCTTTCACGAGGTTCTCGTCATGGGGGACTGCTATATCAACATTATCAACATTATTGTTATTATTATTATTATTATCTTTATTTCAGACCCAAGGGCCCATAGAAATCATTACAAATAATGTTAGTAGGTTGTTAGTAGGTACAAAAAGCCTTATATATAAGTTAGTATGTGTTAGTAAGCATGACAAAACAAAAATTACTTTTTATTGGATTGCAGGTGTACACCTGCCCAATATACAATAAACGGACTATTTATTTTGTCCGCTAACGCCCTGACGATACTGCTGGAACTACCGCGGTCCCTACTCATCATAGATGCCGTTCTGTTGCGTATGACGGTGAAGAAATCATCGATACGTGCTTCCGCAAACATAGCGTAAGCACTGCAGTACCGAGGCTTTTTCAGCAGTATCCTCAGAGCGTCGTTATATTGCACCCGAAGGGCGTTGTAAGCCCGCCTCGTATAATTGATCCACAGACTGCATGTATAGAAAGCTTGACAGAAGGCTCAGAAAAGTATCAGTTTCACATCTGTGCTACATCGCGCAAATCTGCGGGCCACCATATTACAGCGGACTGACAGCGCCCTCCGCTCCCTCTCCAAGTCTTCATCGTCTTGTAGCCTATCCGTCAACACGTGCCCTAAATATTTGAATTTAAAAACCCTCGTGAGAGTAGCTCCACATTTCTTAATAGGGGGTATATTACTAGGTGCCTTACTCCCCGCCCTACATACCATAAAAACACTCTTACTGGTATTATATTTGAGCCCGTGTGTCTGTGCGTAAGTCTCACAAATCCCCAGTAGTCTCCTCATTGCCCCAATCGACGGGCTCAACAAAACCATGTCATCCGCATAACTGATATTATTTACCATATTACCATCTATAGAGCACCCGACCATGGTTCCATTAAGCTCGCCAATAAGCCGGTTCACAAATAAATTGAAGAGACTAGGAGAGGATAGCCCCCCTTGACGGAATCCGCACTGTAAATTATAGGGCTGACTGTGTGCGTTCACCCATTTTACACCATTCAATTGTTTATCATACCAGTATTTGAGTAGAGATACCGTCTCCCTCGGTATATTGGTTTCGCTTAACAACTTATGCCACAGAATATCATAAGATACCAGGTCGAAAGCCCTTGAGAGATCAAGAAAACATGCATAGACTGGAGTTTTCCTGTCAGTATAGTACCTGACCGTTTGTTTCAGACACATAACCGCCATTTTAGTTGACAGGTTGGGTCTGAAACCAAACTGCAAGTCGTGTATCTGAAGGTGTTCGTTTAGCTGCGCGTTTACGATACTATCAAGGACTCTCGCCGTGGTAGTGGCCAATGATATCGGCCTGTAGTTGTTTTTATCAGATGGATCCCCGGTTTTATTCTTTATTATTGGAACCACTACAGTTTTTATCATATCCCCAGGGAGAAATGAATGTCCTATACAGAAGTTAAACAGCAAGCTTAAGACTCTAGGCATGTGTACACCTGCATAGCGCATATGTTCAATACTTAAGCCGTCATGACCAGGCGACTTACCTCGCTTCATTCTCTGAATGGCGCCTCTAACATCGTTGGCCGTTATTCGCGTGTAAGACTCACCTGGCCTGACGTCTGGCTTATATAAGTTGTTCTTTACACAACTCATTGGTTCTATTGTAAACAGCTTTTGAAACATATTAGCAATATTATGGTTACCTTCTTGGTTGCCAACACTCACAGGATTTATGTAGATGTCTTTGAATGTTTTATTGTTGCAAAACGATTGTATGACATAAAAACTTTTTAACAAAAAATAAAACCGACTCCCAAAAAACACTGCAGAGTGAAAAATAACTTTAATTTCGGTAGTCGGTTTTTAGTTTTGTATTTTCGATTTTGCACCGACTTCCGAAATTAAAAATATTTTTCACTTTGCAGTGTTTTTTGGGAGTCGGTTTTATTTTTTGTTAAAAAGTTTTTATTTCACTCTTTTTAGTTGGATGATTTTTAATTTACCTAGTTACAAGAGCCTAAATGTCAACTACTTATAACCTTTTACAAAATATTGCTTTGTAGTCCCACCTATCAGCTCTTCTCAGAATGGTGTTAGGGCTGGTGCGTACGCGGCGCTTTAAAGAACATATCTTGCGCATGATGGCCGCAAGACCGTCCACATTCGCGTCAGCAAACATGCCGGACGCACTACAAAACCGCAACTTGCAACCGAATGAATAATATAATATATTTATTTGACAAAAACAAAACCTTACAAATTTCTTAATAAAACTAGCTTATTTATATTTATTACAACTACGCCAAATAACTTTGTTTTTAATAGTGTTTGTATGAATTACAAAGTAATATTTGCGGTTTTAGAAAATATACTGTATCTCAAAAACCGCTGACCCGATTTCGTTCAAACCAATTTTGGTTGAAAGTTTACATTAAGATCTACAGACATATACTTTTTTAGATTTTTCACTCCATTCTTATAGAAGTTAGAGGGGGGGGGGGGGGACACATTTTACCACTTTGGAAGCTTATATCTTTTAAACGATTGACTTTATAAAAAAGTGGTTTTAGAAATCCTTATATCATTTTTAAAGACCGACAGGTCTTTAAAAATGATATAAGGATTTCTAAAATAGATTCTAATATAGATACCACACACGCATAGGTTTCATTAAAAAAATATTTTCAGTTCTAGTTCCATGTATGGGGACCCCCCTTTATTTTAAATATTTTTTATTTTTTTTCCTAAAATCGGAAAGCGGTTCACAGAATACATCTACCTACTAAGTTTCACATATATAGTCTTAATAGTTTCAGACAGACAGATGGACAGACATATCGAAACTATAAGGGTTCCGTTTTTTGCCATTCGGCTACGGAACCCTAAAAAAAGAGTGAATAGGTTACTTTTAAAGTGTTTGCTTCATACACCCTCTCCATATTAACTATGCCAATTTTCGTATTCCCCCATCTGCGTATTTGTCGTAAAAAGGGGTACAAAAGTTATGCTTCACCAATAGTACAAATAAAAAAAATTTTTTACCAAAAAATTAAACCGACTCCCGAAAAACACTGCAAAGTGAAAAATAACTTTACTTTCGGAAGACGGTGCAAAAAAGAAAATACAAAAGACACCGACTACGTTTTTATTTTTTTTTATTTTTTTTTTACGTGTTTAGTTTTTATTTCACTCTCTTTAGTTGGATGATTTTTAATTTACCTAGTTACAAGAGCCTAAATGTCAACTACTTATAACCTTTTACAAAATATTGCTTTTCCCAATGCTGGGCCGTTAATTGTTGAGGAGTTCTCCTGGTACTTCACCATCAGCTCTACATCACCATATGCATTGTGACGAGCATAAAGTGCTTAACATCCATATTCAAGTAATCGAATCGCAATCCACTCAATACTTATTATTGAGTAGTTTCAGCGGCCATCTGTGGTCTTCATCATCAGTTTCACTTCCCCAAATGGTACTTTTTGAGAGCAACTGCACAAGTTACTATAAGAAATACCCAAAACGCCATAGGTGTGCCTATAATATTTGAAGAGTTCCCTCGATTTCTCCAAGATCCCATCATCAGATCCTGACTTTGGTGATAATAGTTCCAATTTCGAAGTATACCCATTCGAACAAAATAAGAATTTTTCAAATCGGTTCAGCCGTCTTCGAGTACTCGATGACCACACATAAAAAAAAAAAAAAGAATATACGCGTCGAATTGATAACCTCCTTATATTATATATATAATATATAAATTTGATAAATTTTGTTTACAGTATGTTAGTAACATATTGGATATAATTATATCCAATATGTTACTAACATACTGTAAACAAAATTTAAAACATAAAAAGGTTTGTGGGTTATGTTATTTTGCACTATATTAATGCAGAAAATAAATTATATTCTTAACATTTACTAAGCCAAATAAAACATAAAAATTGATAATAAAGTAAAATAAATGTAATCTAAACCATCATATTGTTGACCAAAGTCGCTGTACAAGACCATCTCTCATTGCTTCACCAGCAGCTAGATGGTGGTTTCATCGTGATGCAGTTCCAATCTGTGTATTAGTTATCTGAAACTTAAATTTCAATGTTAAATTTTCATAGGCTTATTAGTGTTATTATTATCAGAATCTGTCAATAGTTTTGTATGTTCGCAATGGTTGAATTTGATTTCTTGGTAAATTACTGACCTGCATATTTGCCTCATGTTGTTCATCTTGAGGTGATAATGTTGTTGAACTTAACTATGTTTATGAGAGCAAACACAGTTGTGTTTGGGGCAAGTGCCTATGTATATACTATACTTACTATTTGAGCGTTTAAAGAGTGATATCGTTTTCCGTTAAAAAACTCTTCATATTCTGAAAATTGTAAACTATTAATGGTTAGGAACAGCTTGGTTGTATCCACACTATTATAAATGCGAAAGTAACTCTGTCTGTCTGTAAGTTACCTTTTCACGCCTAAACCGCTAAATCGATTTAGATGAAATTTGGCATGGGAATAGTTTTTGTCGCGGAATTCCCACGGGATCGGGAATTACGCTGGAAAAACCTCCCTGGCGAACGAAGTCGCGGGCAAAAGCTAGTTTGTAATAAATATGTGATGTATGTGGCATGTAACCATTTGCCTCGATGTCCACAGAGAGTGCGATCTTTATTCACTGGGCTGTCCCGCGTATTTTGAATGTATCAAAGGATTTATTTAACTTACCCATTTTTAATGACGCCGTTCTTTCCGAATTTGTAGAAAGTGGATATTTATTTTTATGAGACAGCTCTCACACAATTAGATACACTCACTTGATGCATCTTATGGTGTGCACTAGCCCCTATGAACCAGAAGCTTAGTGCGCACAACACCTAAAATACAAATGATGGGGGTAAATCAATGGCTATATTATGTTGTTCACCTCTATATTATGTAATGGTACTTAGTAAATAATAACTACCTTCTTAATGATTCGCCTACCTTAGCGACAGCACTTATTCCACCTCCTCGGCTAAGGTACGGTTCCAACTCATGTATGAGGTCACGACACACACTGTTATTTAGCCGATTTAGTCCTATAAATTCTGAGTCTGGCATTTCAAAAGCCAGTTCCAGTTTCCGAAGAGCTACGTTTCGGCGGCGATATAAGATTCTCTCCGTAACGCGCGTGCTCAAGGGTCCTAAATCTGCCATTATATTATTTTTCTTAAAAATATCTGCGAAATGAATCGAAAGATGTTGGTCTTGCGTAACTCCGTATGATTCTGCTAACTGACACTAAGGCCCACTTGCAGCAACACTTTAAATCGAGATTTACAGTACCTAAATCGAGATTTACAGTACCAAAAACTCGATTTAGGTACTGTAAATCTCGATTTAAAGTGTTGCTGCAAGTGGGCCTTAATCAATTCATCATTAGTGGACCATTTTACGAATCTCCATACAAAACTGTCAAACAGATGATTTGCGGGATATTAATTGAATGCAGGTCATATTATGAAATGCCAATTTATGACCATTTTACGATCTGCAATATGATTCATATTGTTATCCTAATACGATTCAGACAAAGTGGCTATGTAAATGATATGCAGATTTCAACAAGACTGACATTTATTCAATATGTAGGTAGCTCCATAACACATAATGTCCATCCATAACCTACATCATGCACAATATCTTTCCCCAAATATTTTAAAAGTTATGATATACTATATAATATGCATTACAATTCAGTTTAACAATATTTTTGAAAACAATTAAGTAGTTCTTCAATTATTATATTGATATCGTTACGCTATTTATTTATCCAGTAAATTAATATGTAACATAGTTTTAATGATATACATCTATTATATATCTTTTATTGTTTTTTTTACTGTTTATAAGCAGAGATAAAATTTAATACACTACACAATACATGCAATTAATCATGTTTATTAATCTTATCATAATATACATTCTTTTTTTTTACAATTATAATAATTATTGGTTACCAAATAGTTGCCATAACTTTTTGCGGGCTATAACAGCCGCAGTTCTGTGAGCGCGTTCTGTTGTTGCGATTCCCAAATCTTTGCTAATTAACCTGTTATCGTTATCTGCCATGCAGTTATTTAAATTATCGCTGTCGCTCTCAGCACTGGACCATTCCTCATTAACTTGTGTAGGTTCACATTTAGAAAGAACAAAGACGGATCCTGGCCTACACAACTTTTAAATTTAAAATGGCTCGGCCATTTATCTTTAATGTATAAGAATTTATACAATAAAATCTAAACTATAAGTTTGTATTTAATTTCTTTCGAGAACTTCTTCATTAGAATTGATTTAATAATAAACAAATAGCTGACCGGAAATTGTCGAAAAAAGGTTGAGTTGTCAATATGCTGCAATTAAACTTATTAATCAGTTTTTATTTCAAATTCTTTATTGTTTTATGTATTATTTTCTATACTAAAAATAGTAACAATATGTGGTGAACAATAATCTCATTTTATTACATAAAAAATCTGAAATAATATTTTAATTATTGAGAATAAAAACTCTATTCTATTTTTATACATGGCAAGCAAAGGCGATGTTGACTATTCTGCCAAATAAAAACTCGAACAAGTGTCAAAAGTGACACAAAGGGAATTGATTGACATTACAAACACAAACAGTTGTTGTAAAACATAGTGTATTACATTCTCTTTGAGTTGTTGTTGTCGGTGATATTGCGAAGTGCATGCGTTTACGTTTCCTCCTGTGTTTTTTGGGACTCTTTTGCTTTTCGAAGTGTTGAAGTACATCCATTATTGTGACCATGTCTAACCAACAACGTTGTACTAATTGTGGATTGAATGTTTTCCGAATGCGGAGGTATTTATTAGAATGCGAAGAAGTTCGTTCATTGTTACAGCAGTGGACCTCTATTCTCGAAGTAAAGTACTTTTATTTAATTAGACAGAAGTAATTACTTTAGTGCTAAATCTTAGCGTGTACAAACATGTATAGAGATCGTCAAATTGTAATAACCTCAAAATTCCATATTTGTATTTATGCTAATATTTTTTTGTTAGAGCTTCTATACAATATTAAATGCTAAGAAACAGTTCTTAGTATTGAACTACACACAATAAAATTATTTTCATCACCGGCCGTGAGAATTTTATATTGAGCCAAAGTTACTATGGACACTCAGCATTGCTCTTTGATTTTGACTGTGATGTTAGTGAGTTGTGAATATG
This sequence comes from Tholera decimalis, assembly GCA_943138885.2. Classification (NCBI taxonomy): domain Eukaryota; kingdom Metazoa; phylum Arthropoda; class Insecta; order Lepidoptera; family Noctuidae; genus Tholera; species Tholera decimalis. Next base: position 1,383,338 of record OW964548.2, on the reverse strand, counting down.
ATGGTACTTTGATTAAGTGACGTCTATTACGTCTATACCGTTTCCCTGTGTGATCTGTAACAAAATAAGATTTTGGTTGTGCTGCTGGTGTCTGAACCCTAGCATTTTTACGTTTATCACCATTAACCATAATTACCGCGTCACCTGGTTTCAGCGTAGGTAATGTTCGTGCACGTCTATCATAATATTGTTTGCTGTCCACCCGTTTACTAATAGTGTTCCTATAGTCGCTCGTGTTGTCGCGACTAGGTTTTAATTTCGTAAGATGAGTAGGTAACATACTATTAAGTCTACGACCCATTAGTAATTGCGCAGGTGAACTGATACCATCACGCGGTGAATTCCTAAAATTTAAAAGACCTAAATAATAAAAACTTTTTACCAAAAAATTAAACCGACTCCCAAAAACACTGCAAAGTGAAAAATAACTTTAATTTCGGTAGTCGGTGTCTTTAGTTTTGTATTTTCGTTTTTGGCACCGACTTCCGAAATTAAACTTATTTTTCACTTTGCAGTGTTTTTGGGAGTCGGTTTAATTTTTTGGTAAAAAGTTTTTATTTCTATCTTTTTAGTTGGTGTATTTTTAATTTACCTAGTTAAAAGAGCCTAAATGTCAACTACTTATAACCTTTTACAAAATATTGCTTTTCCCAATTCTGGGCCGTTCATTGTTGAGGAGTTCTCCTGGGACTTCACCATCAGCTCTACATCACCATATGCATTGTGACGAACATAAAGTGCTTAACATCCATATTGAAGTAATCGAATCGCAATCCACGAAATACTTATTATTGAGTAGGTTCGGCGGCCATCTGTGGTCTTCATCATCAGTTCCACTTCTCCAAATGGTATTTTTTGAGAGCAACTGCACAAGTTACTATAAGAAATACCCAAACCGCCATAGGTGTGCCTATAATATTTGAAGAGTTCCCTCGATTTCTCCAGGATCCCATCATCAGATCCTGACTTGGTGACAATGGGACCAATTTCGAAGTATACCCTTTCAAACAAAAAAAGAATTTTCCAAATAAGTTCAGCCGTCTTCGAGTAATCGGTGATTATACATAAAAAAAAACTATACTTACGCGTCGAATTGATAACCTCTTTTTGTCGTTGGTTGAAAATGATATTTAAAAGCAGGTTTCTAAAAGCACTTTTTCATAAAGTCAATCGTTTAAATGATATACGCTTCCAAACTGGTAAAATGTTTCCCCTCTAACTTCTATAATAATAGAGTGAAAAATTAAAAAAATATATATACTGTAGACCTTAATGTAAACTTTCAAGGAAAATTAGTTTGAACGAGATCGAGTCAGCAGTTTTGAGATACAGCATATTTTCTAACACCGCAAATATAACTTTATAATTCATACAAACACTATGAAAAACAAAATTATTTGGCGTAGTTACTACGGAAGCCTTCATGGGCTAGTCTGATTCGCACTTGGCCAATTTTTTATAGTTGATAGGCTTTCGTTTGACCATAAACTCACCTGATGTTAAGCGATGATGTGGTCGAAGATGAAGCACGCTTGCCTAGAAGTAACCTATTCACACTTGACTTAAAGATCTCACAACGCGGCCCTTTATCAATTCTTCGGTCCATCTTCGCTAGCGATTCTAACCTGCCATACCGTAAAATAAACATAGTTTATGGTCGGTATAAGAACAACATATCTTATCTTATCTTACTTCTTATCTTATCTTATCTTACTTCTTACTATCTTTCTTACTATACTAATATTATAAATGCGAAAGTTTGTGAGGATGGATGGATGTTTGTTACTCTTTCATGCAAAAACTACTGAACGGATCTGAATGAAATTTGGTGAGTAGATAGTTGACTTCCTGGAATAACACATAGGCTACTTTTTATCCCGGAATTCCCACGGGATCGGAATTTACGCGGGAAAAACCTCCCACGCGAACGAAGTCGCGGGCAAAAGCTAGTCTTAGATATATCTTAAAAAGTGAAAGTGAGTTTACGCCTTCACAACCAGTATGCTGAGCCGATTTTTATGAATATCGATTCAGAGATGGGCGTGGAAACGGTATAAGACTACTTTAGTTCTAAATATACTTATACAACGTGTAATTTAAAGGATACCTATATACATACCAAGTGCATGGCTTCTTTGGATGATAACAAACGATAAGGCAAGGGTTTTGTAATCCTAAGTCTACGTGTGTAGAACTTATTACAAATACCAATACACTGATACCAGAGACCGAATTTTTCAATTTTGTTTTTCTATAAAATAGTTTCGCGTTTGACCACTATCTGACCCGATGGTAAGTGATGATGTGATCGAAGATGGTGCACGCTTACCTAAAAGTAACCTATTCACTCTGGACTTAAAGACCGAACCGAAGACAGACTTCGGCAGGGAATTCCACTCCTTAGCCGTACGCACAATGAAGGTATTCCCAAAACGTTTTGTGTGTGTGGGTGGGATGTCCACCATGTAACGATGGCGCTTCGCCGTTTGTCTCGTAGTCCGATGATGGAACGGGCTTGGCGGATTTAGATTGTGTAATTAAATTAAAAATTACAAATTTATAAATTAAAAAGAACGAAGAGAATTATCGTGTTATTGGCAAGTGACGTGGAAAGTTATTGACCCTCGTAGTGCTGTGACACGTTTGTTATGATTGGTATTCAAGAAATATATGAAACCGATATATTGGTATCAATTCTTTGAGTCAGTTATTTTGTGCTGAAACTGTGCATAGTGACTCCATACCAGATGTTGTCTTTAGCCCTTTTGGATAGATATGGGGTTTCCGTTACACATTGTATATATTAAAACGCAGATTCTTTCTTCCTATCATGATTTTTCGGTTTATTGTACGTATGGAACCTACGGAACATACGGAAGGGTAAGTTAGATGTTATACATATATAAAGAAGCTTTACATGTCCAAACTTAAATTATTTTTTTCTTTCACACCAGAGGTGAAGTGGATATATGTACTTAGTTACAAGCAACATTTTAACCCTTGATTAGTCAGTAATAAACGTTTGTCTTGACCAGACGTGTTGTATTTAGCCTCATAGTCTTACTTCAAGTCCACCCAAAATATTTATTGATAACACCATAACAATATAACACACAAGCCCTTTGATATGATACCTCACTCGAAACCACGATGGCCCCATCCCTATCAGACAATTTTTTAAAGATTTAATATAACAAATGTATTCAGAATATTCTGAATACAGTATGATATTCACACCGGAACAGCTGCTCAATCTGTATCAAGCCCAGGTTCGGTCGTGTATGGAATACTGCTCTCATCTTTGGGATGGATCTGCGAAATACCAACTGGACGCGCTTGAGTCTATCGAGAAGCGGGCCAAGAGACTCATTACCAACGATGCACTGGTCGAGTCAAAGCTCCAGAGCCTTGAACACCGACGACGAGTTGCAAGTCTATCGGTTTTCTATCGGTTACTTTTCGTGGAGTGTGCGATGGAATTGCACAGTCTAATTCCACCAAGCCCGTTCCATCGTCGGACTACGAGACAAACGGTGAAGCGCCATCGTTACATGGTGGACATCCCACCCATATGCACAAAACATTTTGGGAACACCTTCATTGTGCGTACGGCTAAGGAGTAGGGATGTCGATTCTTTCCGAAAAAGATCGATTTTTAAATCGATTCGAATCGTAAGCGGATGTATCGAATCACAAAAAATCGAGGTCCAAAAGATCGATTTCTGAAAAATCGATTTATTTTTTAAGTTTAAATTTATAATGTAAATATTAATGAATTTTATGAAAAACAAGAAAGATAACATAATTGATCGCTTATCAGTGAAATCTTTTTTTTTAGTTCTGGGAAATCGATAAAAACAATCATTTTTATTACCGTAACAAAGTCAGATCAGGTATGAAAGAAGACATTTATTTTGAAAACGTATTTATTATATGAAAAAGTTAAAGCTCCCAATGCTTCAGATCTAAACTTTTTAAAAACAATAGTCTGTCAAGTCTACTGGAATCCAACCGGTTTTGCTCATCACTTGCGATGTTGCCGGCAATTGGAAAAAGGCGTTCACAAGGTACAGATGTTCCCGCGATACTCATATAAATCATGGCTATTGAGTGAAGGTCCTGATAAATAGAGTTTATATGCTCTTGCCAGTACAGCATTGTATACTTCAGGTGCACAACTGCCTGCGATAAATAGTGTTTAAATTTTTCGTTTAAGCCCTAACTTTCCAGTGCAAGTGCATTAAATGTAGAGAGTTGATTTTTCACAAGCAACTTATGAAAATCCCTGATTCCTTTTTCCATATTTGTTCAGTCTATTGCGTCGACTTCTTCACTATTATTTTGTGGAAGTTGTTGCTGTAATTTATATCTAAAATGGAAGTATTTTTCTTTTTCATTTATTGCTCGAGAACAGGCTAGATGGTCAACAAATTGTTTTTTTTTTTTTAATCTAGGATCTAAAATTGTTGCAGCGGCTAGCAAATGAACTTGTTCGACACTTCTAAATCTTTTCTTCAGTCCTTCCACAATCAAAGTTCTTGTTTTAGCACCAATATCAGTTGAAGTTTTCAATGTATTATATTATATGTTTCAGTCAGATCAGATACGATTGGTATAATTTTACTGGCTGTAACATAGTCTTTTCCCGATATTTCTTTAGTTATTACTTCCAATGGTCTCAATATATTTATAAGATATTTTATGAAATCTAATTGCTGTGCAGTTAGCATTATCGGCGCTTTAGAATATTTGAGACTACAAACGTAACTTTTTTTTATTCAATGAAGGCGAAGGAAACTAAGCCTACAGCCATCTCGCGAGTTTTTGAGTAATTCACTCTTTAATCGGCAACACCGTAATATTACGGATACACTCAATTTTATGGTTTTTACCAAAACAAAAAAAAAATGGAATGGCGATTTTCAAGCTTGAAACATCGATTTACTGGATCGATTCAGTACTGCATATCGATTAAAAAATCGATCTTTAGAGCCTGATATATCGATTCTTCGATTAATCGATCTCAGATCGACATCCCTACTAAGGAGTGGAATTCTCTGGCGGAGTCTGTGTTTCCCGATAGCTACAACCTAGGAGTCTTTAAGTCAAGAGTGAATAGGTTACTTATAGGTAAGAGAGCTCCATCTTCGACCACATCATCACTTACTATCAGGTGAGATAGTGGTCAAACGTGAACCAATTTTCAATTAAAAAAAAATAACATTCAGATTTTTCATTAAACTCGTACCACTAAAATATGTAACTTAATAAAAAAACTTCATAGTTTAACGGAAAGTACCCTATGAATTTTAGTTCCCCTGAGAGTGTCATAATTTGCGGTATGAACGGCCGTATCTGTTATTAAATTAATTTAGTTATTTATTTAAACTTTATGTATTTAAGTCCAATAATTATTAATGGACAGACTAAATTCAACTGTGGGATAAAAATACCAATAATAGAAGTTTGATTTTTTTCACAGTTTCAAGAGACTGTAAATCTGAGCACATTTAGTTTAATTAATCTAATATATAAAATTCTCGTATCACAATGTTAGTTACCTTACTTCTCCGAAACGGCTTTACTGATTTTTACCAAATTTTATATGCATATTCAGTAGGCCTGAGAATCGGCTACTATCTACTTTTTATCCCGGAATTCCCACGGGATCGGGATTTAAGCGGGAAATCCTCCCACGCGAACGAAGTTGCGGGCAGCAGCTAGTTATGTTATAATTTCAACTCGATATCTTCACGCGTTCCCAAAATAAAGGGTTTGGACAGACCAACAGACAGACATGACGCATCTACATTTTGCCATTTACCTACGAAACCCTAAAAAATATGATTATTTATTTTATTTATATATCAAGTCAATCTTGTGAGAAATTAAATTCCGAATTCACTAAAAGCAAAATCCGGCAATAATTCAGTCTATAATGATCGCACTTCTGGGAAACAGACCTCAACTCTTCTTCTCTTCAGATTATTCCTTTCGCCACTGCCCACCGCGGAAAAGCCGACCTTATTAAATCTGCCGCCCGCCAGTTTGTGCCACGTGCAAAATGTGGGCCAAGTTCACACGGACGAATTGTCAAGCATTCCAATCAAACTATATAGTTGTGTAATACGCCTATTTAGAACTTAAGAGATGCCGCACACTCGGCTTGAATTATTCATTTTTGAGTAATAGTCGCCTTGGACAATGGTGTGTATGGTGAAATGTTTGGAATAATTTTATTGTTCTACTAACAGTCGCGTCGCTTTCGTAGACTTTATCATGATAAAAACTCAACCTCCTTCTTTTGTAGTCAGTATATAACCTTTCTCAAGCTTCAAGCTACTTTCGATACCAAATTTCATCCGAATCCACCCACTGATTTCGAAACAACAAACTTTTCTGCATTATAACATTATTATATATGATGTTATGTGGCAGTGCTTAAGGGCCCAAATTACGAGTTTGTGGGCCTAAATTCAGTCAGGCGCATTACATTAGGTTTTTTTTAAGTCATCACCACTGCTCATAAAATGGGTGAAGGTAGATAGATATACTCTTTAATGTACCATCGTGAGGAAACCAGCGTGTTTGGGATGCAGTGACGGCAACAGAAGAGCTAGCGTGTTCCAAGACCAAAAATTCGAGGAAACGTTACATCTACCAACAAAAACTGGGCCCACGTGGTGAATTACGGCCAGTTCCCATAAAGACGAGGCCTGTATCGTAACGTAATAACGGCTGAATTATTACGTACTAGCTTCTGCCCGCGACTTCGCCCGCATAGAAGCCGAAAATATTCCACGGGATCACGTCCCCGACTTGCTTGACAAAGATTACAATAGCTCGGCTAATATGCATGATCTAAAGATAATTTATATATAGCCTATAGCACTCAGTGATAATGCAGCTACATGTAAGCGAAAGAATTTTCAAAATCGGTTCGGCAGTTTCAGAGATTACCCCCTTTTTTTTTTTTTTTTTTTTTTTTTTTAGCCTGGTAAAATTATCAAATAAGTCCTCCCACTCCGGGCAGGGTGGGAGGGACTGTCAGACTTTTACTGACTAAAATCCACGGTGTTCCTTCAATAACCCTTTACATACCGGGGCCACGGTAACGGGATGAGTCCCACGACCCCGGCGGGCTTCGGCCCTCTGCAGAGGGGGCCTCGTCATGTTGCTGACGCTCTTTGAGGCGCGCGTGGAACACGACGCGCCGTCGACCCGGGCATGGTCCATGGTCGGACAGCGAGTTGCCCTTTACTCGCTGTCCGCATGCCCGCGCCTACGGTGGCCGGAGATCGTCGGCCGACGTCCGACGCCGTGGGCGTCTACCACTGCGGCTGGGCTGGAGGGAGGACGCCATCCTCTCCCTCACGCGGCCTGCCTCCTCCTTCGGAAGCATGACTGCTTCGCAGAAGGAGGCGACCGCTTCCCACTCCCTCTCGCCCCGCAGCATGGCCTCGACCAAGGCCGGGCGCGAGAGGTCTCCGCCTATTGTCGCCGTGAGGACACGTCGGTGCTCTGCCCAAGCTGGGCAGTCCTGCACCGTGTGCTCGACTGTGTCCTCAGGGCGACCCTCGCAGTGGTGACACCCAGGCGTCTCTTCCTTACCCATCAGACACAGGTACCTCCCGAAACTTCCGTGTCCGGTGAGGACCTGCGTCATGCGGTAGGTCAGGACGCCGTGACGCCGATCTAGCCACTCCTCAAAGAGATTACCCCCTACATACAAACTTACAATTTACAAACTTACAAATTTTACTTCTTTGTAATATTAGTATAGATGTCGAATGTAAATAGGTAATCGAGTTTTGTCACTCTCAGATGCTTATAATTTATTCTGAAGGCGTACTCTCATTCATGAATGAAGCTGTTTGTCATATTAATGTTGATGTAATAGCAATCAAAAAAATGTCACTTAGCAATCTAAGTGACAATTTTATTGATACTCTTGAGTGTACGTTACACGCACGCACGCACATAAAACCTGTAATTTTCACTTCTTTGATAGAAGTTAGGGGGAGTTAGAAGCCAGAAAATCCAATACCAACCACAGTTACTGGGTTGTGGTCAGATAGGCAGTTGTTCCATTTAAGGTGATACGTAAAAAATAAGACATATCTCGAGGGGCGTAGCTTAACGGAAGACGCGGGAGCACCCCCGCTAGAATACATTGCAAACTCGAGCGCACGCTCGCGGTGAGTTCGCGATGTAGTTTGTGTGTTTTGATGTTTTAGAATAGAGAAGGCACGGAGTCGCCAAAATCAAATACATTTCTTTTTAATCTGAATTAAACTAACTTATTCATTATATTGTTAGGTATTTAGTGTTTTACTTTATTTAAGAATGACAAAAAATAATATAACGTGTGTAAATGAACAGACCGTAACAGTAAATGATCATATTGACCTAAGAAAAAGAACTACTAGTGTAGTAAACAAATTCTTACTATGATTTTATTTAATTCATTTACTTAAAATGAGTAGTAACAAAAGTTGCTTCAAAACTACGCTTTTTAACACGCTTTTATTAGGTCGACCTGTATGTAACTAACTATGTAATGGAATCTAAGGTAACTACTTTAACCATCTTCCAAGGGTCGTAGCGTAATGAAAATTGGCAACTGTATGTAGTTCTGATGACAATACAATAATATGGTACTGTCGAACTGATCTGATGATGGAGCCGGAAGATATGAACTGGAACTTCATGATGGAAAATCGTATCATAGCTGTTTTGGATTTCTTAGAAAAGTCTTGTAATGAACTTTGACCACGATTAGGTTTCAAGGTCTGATGATGAAGCCGGAAGATAGGCAGTGGCATTCCATGATGGAATATCGTATCATAGTTGTGTTTGTACTTGTGAGAAAAGCCACGTAGTGGACTTTGAACACGATCAGGTTTCAAACAGGATCAGGTTTCAGGATAACAAACCTGAAGAAAATCCGTTATCGGTTTTCTTAACCTTTTTGTCAACTTTTTGTGATGTCACTTTCAAATCCTCTGGGGTGATTGACCGTTTAATTGTTCACTACTCGTGGGAATAATATAAAAAAAGAAACAGCAACACAAAGAAAACGGAGACTACAAAAAAAAAGAAAAAGCGCGAACAAATTTTTTGTTTTTACGTGCACTTATAAAAGCGTGTTTTTCTAGTGATTTTTAAACTATTAATTTATTATTTAATTAAAGATTATTCATCCAATTAAATTTTTTGATGGATATTTTCTTACGAATAAAAGTCAGAGTATGTAAAATATATAAGATTTAATTAAAAATTACTAAAATCTATACACAATATTTTTTCTGCTTCGTCATAAGATAAAAGAAGTAGCCAGTTCTTAAGTTTTTTTTAATTCGTGAGTGGTGAGTCTATAAATGGAAATAATTTTATTAATTTTGTTATAAATACGTGAACTTTGTGCTAAAAATTGACGACTTGCAAATGCATATCGACAAGGGATTGCTTTGCATACTGGAAAACCTTTGCGCCTTTGAAGTAGGTTTTTGTCTAGAGGAAGGGTACGGTGTCTTCGCTGGATAGAACGGAGGATATATAGCTGTCTGACTGTGAGGATTTGTGCGTCAGAATATAGCTGGTCAGTAGAGAAGTTTCTTGGTTTAAAGAGCATCACTTTCAGTACTGCTCGTTGTCAGTTATGTTTAATTTTTAAATAATTTATAAATATTTGATATTTAATAACAGGGCTTTACCTATGAAATCGCTGTTTTGCCGTACTGGCAATTTTAAATTATAATATTAAATCATATACTGTCCTCTTAATCTGTATCATGGATACTGTGGAGTTTTTTGCCGGTTTTTCTCCCTAGAAAACGACCAATTTCAAACCATGCACTAACTTCTGACGTATTGTAAGTGCCCATGTGGGCCTATGTGAAATAAATATGTTGAGTTTGAGTTCGATAATCATATTGTTTTGGCTAATAATTATAATTTCAAATTAATTTTATTTTATAATTTGGAATTCTTGTTTCAAAGTTTGGCATAACCGTGCCCCTTGTACCTACGGCCCACAATCTCAACGACGTTTACAAAACGAATTCTAAAAATGAATGCACCACCCGTTATTAGTTTTCGTGTCCGATCTGGAAATTTCGACCTGAAAAATGAACCCTGTGGTTGTCGATGACGAATTAAAGGCGATTGTGGGAGCTGATGACACCCAATCTGCGGCTGAATTAGAAGCAGCTTTCAACGCTAGTATCAAAACAATATTGGTTTACTTGCGTCAAATTGGCAAGGTAAAAAAGCTTGACGTCTGCCCCACGAATTCAGTGATCATCACCGCGAAGGACGCATCGAGACGTACCTTGCACTGCTTAACGGGCACACAAACAAAATAATTTTGTTGCATGCGGTGAAAAATGGATCCTGTTCGACAATCGTAAGCGAAATTGGTTGGATCCTGGATTAGCATCTAAACGTTTTCCTAAACGAAAACTGACCCCTAGAAAAGTGATGGTCCCTGTTTGGTGGTCTAACCCTGGTGTAATGAGTTATCTACCAAACAGGATGAGCATTACTGCAGAACTGAACACAATTATGGAGAAGCTCGCACATCTCCAACCAGCTTTGGTCAATCGCTCGGCTCCGCTGCTCTTGCACGACAACGCGCGTCCTCATACTACACAGCAGACGGTCTACAAGTTACAAGAGCTGGTGTTGAAAGTTCTCCGCCATCTGTCGTACTCACTAGACCTTGCACCTACAGACTTCTACTTTTTCCTGAATTCTAAACTTCTCGGAAAAAAATCAACATCATAGAGGCAGTAAAAATGCCTTTGCAGAATTTGTTGCCTCCCGTCCAACTGATTTCTTCAAGAAGGGTATCAATAAGCTACCAGTGCATTGGAAAAGATGCATCGATTGCATGGGTGATTACTTTGATAAATAGAAATAAAATATATAGAAAAAAAAACACGATGACTGATTTCATGAATAACGGCAATATCATTGGTAATGGCTTTCAGTATTAATATACTAGACGTACCACAGGGTACCATCCTCACTTGGTCAATATACCACTTTGTCATACTATGTAATTCTCCTCTACATTTATTGTGCGCACTTTGTCGGTCGGACTTCGGTCGGATTTCGACCGGTCTTCGAATCGGTTTGGAACTCTCTGTCGGCTTCTGTGTTCTTTTCCACATATGACCCGTCTGCCACCTTTAAAGTAAGAGTGAAAAATCTCCGGCAGATGCCTTGCCACCACGAATTTTGGCCCTGGCAACGCACTTTCTTTCTATTTCATTAAGAGAAAAGCAGAAGAAAAATATTACTTTAGTCCTGTCAAATTAAGATATTCCATAGACAATTTTAGACTTGATTAAAAAATTGGTTACTAAAAATACGTCAATTTACGTCAGGCGCTGACTAATTTGACAGAAATAAACTAATATTTTCTGTCCTTTTTATAATGAAATAGTAAGAAAAAGATGCACTGAACTTTAGTTTGTGAACAAGACAATCCGCGCCAATGTATTTCTTTCTATCTTAATAGGAAATAAACAGTTTACTGACTATTTTTTTTTCCAAGAAGTTAGTAGTTAGACACTGTTGATCATCCAAATTTAAAAATTATAAGGCCACTCTAATCTTCTGTTTTCCGAATCACATGTATTATCCGAGGTCTGCTCCGGCGCTGTGATTTTGTCTGTGTAAAATAAAACTGGTATGTAAATATTAAAAAATATGGAACCCTCATAGTTTCGTCATGTCTGTCCGTGCGTCCGTTCGTATGTCACAGCCATTTTATTCCGAAGCTATTAGGACTATACATGTGAAACTTGGTAGGTAGATGTATTCTGTAAACCGCTTTCAGATTTTATAAAAAAAATATTTAAAATAAAGGGGGGCTCACCATACATGGAACTGAAGCTGAAAAAAAATTTTTTTTTCATGAAACATATGCGTGTGTGGTTATCTATAGACAGGTCTATAAAAATGACATAGGGGTTTCTGAAACTACTTTTTATAAAGTCAATCGTTTAAAAGATATACGCTCTCAAAGTGGTAAAACGTGTACCTCCCCCCCCCCCCCCCTAACTTCTGTAATAATGGAATGAAAATCTAAAAAAATATATGTCTGTAGATCTTAATGTATATTTCAACCAAAATTGGTTTGAACGAGATCGGGTCAGCATTTTTGTGATACAACATATTTTCTAAAACCGCAAATATAACTTTGTAATTCATACAAACACTATGAAAAACAAAGTTATTTGGCGTAGTTGTAAAAAATGTAAATAACTTAGTTTTAAGAAATTTGTTTATTATTATATATTATTTTATATTATATTATAATAGTTACTACGAAACCCTTCATGGGCGAGTCTGACTCGCACTTGGCCAATTATTTTCCGTCATTTTACGAGCATGATCCCTCAGGCGTTCCAAATGTCGGTTTTTAGGGTTCCGTAGCCGAATGGCAAAAAACGGAACCCTTATAGTTTCGACATGTCTGTCCGTCTGTCTGTCTGTCCGTCCGTCCGTATGTCACAGCCATTTTATTCCGAAACTATTAGGACTATACATGTAAAACTTGATAGATAGATGTATTCTGTGAACCGCTTTCCGATTTTAAGAGAAAATTTAAAAAATATTTAAAATAAAGAGGGCTCCTCATACATGGAACTGAAACTGAAAATATTTTTTTTCATGAAACCTATACGTGTGTGGTATCTATAGACAGGTCTTTAAAAATGACATTAAGGTTTCTAAAATTACTTTTTCATAAAGTTAATCGTTTAAAAGATATACGCTTCCAAATTGGTAAAATGTGTGTCCCCCCTCTAACTTATATAATAATGAAGTGAAAAATCTAAAAAAAACCAAATGTTGTAGATCTTAATGTATACTTTCAACCAAAATTGGTTTGAACGAGATCGAGTCAACAGTTTTTGAGATACAGTATATTTTCTAAAACCGCAAATAAAACTTTGTAATTCATACAAACACTATGAAAAACAAAGTTATTTGGCGTAGTTGTAAAAATTGTAAATAAGCTACTTTTAAGAAATTTGTAAGGTTTTTGGTTTTTTTTTTTCAAATAAAATATTAAGTATATTATATTTATTATAGTTACTACGGAACGCTTCATGGGCGAGTCCAACTCGCACTTGGCCAATTTTTTCACCTTTCCTTGTCTTTTATGCTTATTCCCCATATCGGTAAACTAATGTTATATAAACCTTGTTCACTTGTCAAATAAAATCAGAAAACAAGACTAAACAATAACTATTTCGATAAAAAAATATAATCACGGTTGCGGGAGGAACCGACACAGGTCTATCACTGACAAAGGCCGCAGGCGAACTGGGCGGGCATAAGAAAGTGACAGAGTCTATTACTTCCACGTGCGAAAAAAAGAGAGCGCAACAATGCGCTGGAACCAAAATAAAACAACGTAAGCGCCAAACCAAATAAAAATTGTTTAAAATAAATTAAGCTATTTATCAAAAATATTTTCAGTCAGAGTTTTCAATTACCTATTATGCACATTTTGAATGCAATTTTGAAATGAAATTCCTTAGGATTTTAGAATTACAGGAAAAAAAAAATAGAGGTCTTTTCGGAATCAAATTCGATGGAGCAAATTTAACCCAATTGCGTTTTCCTTCAGTCAGAGTATTAATGAAATAGTCAATAAACATATTACCAAAAATTAAATCCATACTTGCTGGAATAGTGAAATAAATGGTGACGAAAAAACCCCTAATTTATTTTGGTATCGCCTTAAGATGGAAGCCAGCCCTTAACATAGTTGGGAAGGTCAGATATAGGTTTGTCAGATGATGGGTTTCATCAATCATGGGTTATTCTTGTTCGTAAAAACATTATCAATAAATATCGTGTATATGAATAAAGAAACTGAAGTTCTTAAAAAGTATACTTTTTAACCGACTTCAAAAAAGGAGGAGGTTCTCAGTTCGTCTTGAACTTTTTTTAAATGTATTTTACCTCATATCTCGAAGATGGCTGGACCGATTTGGAAAATTCTTTTATAGTTTGAAACGGTATACTTTCTAGTTGGTTCCATAGTCAACACATTAGGATCTGATGATTGAATCATGGAGAAATCGAGGGAACTCTTCAAATATTATAGGCACACCTATAGCGTTTCGGCTATTTCTTATAGTGCCTTGTGCAGTTGCTCTCGAAAAGCACCATTTGGGGAAGTAGAACTGATGATGAAGACCACAGATGGCCACCGAAACTACTCAATAATAAGTATTTCGTGGATTGCGATTCGAACACTTGAAATAAAAATTTTTTGGTTTTGTATTTCTTTTTTTTACACCGCCTTCCGAAATTAAAATTATTTTTGGCTTTGTAGTGTTTCGATATGGAAGTCGGTTTAATTTTTTGCTAAAAGTTTTTTTTATATTCTGGGTAGGTATCTAGAATATACTCTATATACTAGGTAGGTACCTACTATATGTATAGAGTATACTCTATATACTACATATAACATTTTATAATTAATATCTGTCTGTGCATAACTCATCAACTGCTTAGCCTTTTCACAACTATGTAGTGCTCGGCTGGCAGTCTAAACGGGTGCAGCTGAGTTTATTGTTTTACAGAGCGACAGTCTCCATAACCCAGTAACTGGGTAGCACGATAACCACTTACAAGACTGGTGTCAGAGTTCCAGACTTCCGACTACACGTTGTAATGACATCATGTCACTTGTTAACTTGAACCCAAAATTTGACTTATTACATATGCGTCCTTAGTGATATGTTTCCAAGTGTCGACTGCGGTGTCATGAGCCGTATGATCGATCCCGGCCATTGAGCAAGTTGTCTTTTTGTAAGTTTACAAAGGTTTCGTCTCATTTAAAATTAAAAATCTAGTTATAACTGCGATCGTAAGTTTGAAGGCGACAGAGCATCGCAAACCTTGTTTGGAGACAGAACTGTGTCACTGTACAGACAAAATCTTGATTTGATCACCCATCCACGCACTGGTCTCGCTAAACGTTGCTTTAGCGTTGAAATCGATCTGTGCGGGTAATTAAGTCACAAGCAGGGGCGTAGCTACCGCCGTATTTGCCGTATCAATTATACGGGGCCCCCGGGCCACGGGGGCCCCCAAAGTGTGTAAGGAAAAAGAATAAAAACTTTCTAATTTATTTTATTTTACAAATGACAAAATTCTATAAAGCAATTCCTTTTTTTCCCGCCTTAAGCGTGCGTTCTAAAGTTGGCAACACTACATCGTTATGGCGGGCTGCGGGACTTCCCCGTTTTACTTACTTCATCTTCAACTCAGCGGGGAATCCCCGGGAATCCTTCATCGATATCGCGATGTACGTGTACGTTGTTGTACTTTGCATTGGATGTTAAACCACGGAGTGCAGTGCACTGTTTATTTACGCGCTGTATATAAATGTGCATTACATTGTAATTCAGTACAAACAATATTGTTCTTCTGGTTTAGCAGTATTAGTAACGATTTGTAAAAGAAATGAGTGAAAGGAAAAGAGATTATCCCAGCGGCGCTGAGAAAAGAAAAATTAAACAGAAAAGGGACGAGGTTATAAAAAAAGTGCCCAAAATTTCTTTATTTTTTCAGAGACAAGATACTGTGAGTGATTTAGATTGGAAAGGTAAGTACTACACTACTACCCAACCCATTTATTAGGGGCCCGTAGTGATAGACAAGGAAATCTTTTAATTTCGGTCTGTCCATCTGTCCGTCACAAAAAGTTGTCTCCCCCCTCGATTTTCACAATTATACTGTTTTTAGGGTTCCGTGCCTTGATTAAAAAAACAAAATTCTAACTTATCTATAGGATCGATTTGTTTTGTTGTTTGTTTATCAGTCCGTATCGTATCGTTAATTGCGTGTTGAGAACTTCAGATGTGCAGACTCGCTTTCGGGTTCTCGTTTTGTATGGCCACTACACTACGCGCTGCGTTTAAATAGCACGCAGGTGTATAGTAATGCACGGACGGGCTGCAGGTGATTTTGTATCTACTAATAGGTACGAGCACAATCCGCGTAAAATCTGTGTGCGTCTGAACTGAACACTCTCTAACTGTGACCCTTGGTAACGTTATTTATTTATATATAACTCTTTTTAGTTTAGTATCAAAGCATTCGTATTTATTTTTTAACAATTACTCGTTTATTTTTAGATTCTTCTGAAGCATGTTCTTCGTCACATATCCATCCGGAAATAGAAGAAAGCCAAGCACATACTTTATCGGATGTCCATCCAGAAATCGAGGAACCCCAAGTCAACGATTCTGATATATCTGCAGATAATGCAGATTGTAATATAATTTCATCAGATAGAGGAAATTTTGGTGACAATTTAACTGAATGCGAACGAAAAATAATTTTTAAATTGGGTCCATTTAAACCACAAGGACCATTTCCAAAAGTTTCAGAAAATAACCGACCTTTTTCAGCTTATTATTATTCATATTTCAATCAGGCAGGCATAAAAATTATAAGACCATGGTTATGTTACTCTAACGTTTTAAACAAAGCGTACTGTCACTTCTGTTGGTTATTAGCAGATCGTCAAAACAAATCGTACTCCTCTGCTTGGGTTAACGGTGTTTCGGTTAGAAGCAATTTCACACAAACTATTCTTGACCATGAAAAGTCACAGCAGCATATTAGTGCCTCACTCTCTTATAATAATTGGTTGCAAGGAAATACCATCGATACTCTATTGAAAAGTGAAATCGATAGTAAAATTACATTCTGGAGAGATGTACTGCATCGTATAATTAATGTTATAATTACTTTAGTATCTTGTAATCTACCTTTGAGGGGGCATGATTCTGATTCTGGCAATTTTATGGCAATTTCACGTCTGCTATCTAACTATGATGCAACTTTAAAAGAACTTTTTCTAAAACCGAAAGGTGAAATAAATTATTTAAGCCCTACGATTCAAAACGAAATTATTAGTTTGCTTGGTACTAACGTTAGGAACAGTATTATCTCAGAAATTAAAAAAGCTCCATTTCTGACAATAATTCTGGATACAACACAAGACTTGTCAAAAATTGACCAACTATCTGTAGTTTTTCGATATATCTCGGTTACATAAAATGATGATAATGTGCCTAAAGAAATAAAAATCTGTGAGTCCTTTTTAGGATTCATAGCAGTAACCGATTGCAGTGCTGCAGGTCTGAAAACTGTCATTTTAAATTTGACTAAAGAATATGGAATTGATTTGACTAAATGTAGAGGACAGGGATACGATGGAGCAAATGTTATGTCGGGTGTGTATGGAGGATTACAAACCCTAATAAAAGAGCATGCTCCAAATGCCGATTATGTTCATTGTGCTGCGCACGCTTTAAACTTGGTTTTGAACGATGCTGCGAGACATGTTCGTGAAGTATCGACTTTTTTCGATAATTTAGAAAAAATATATACTTTTTTTGGCAATAGTATAAAACGCTGGGCTATGCTAAGTGACGATTCATCTGAAAAATATTTGATTACCCTTAAAAAGGTATGTCCTACCAGATGGTCTTCTAGGAACGACGCTTTATTAGCAGTAAAGAAAAATTTTTTACTAATCATGAAAACTTTGTACCAACTAAATTTAATTTCAAATAAAAAAGATGAACGTGAAGAATGTAAAAGTATAATTAATATTTTAGAGAGTTTTGATTTCTTAGTGCTCGTTACATTTTTTTCTTCACTATTTGAAATTATTAATCCTGTTTCTAAAGCTCTACAGCATGATAATAATGACTTACAGAAATCTAGTATTTTATTAAGTAATCTTTTAAATAGACTGTGCCAATTAAGAAATCAGAATTCATTTAATAGTTTGCTAAATGAATCCAAAGATTTAGCAAAAAAGTGGGGGGTAACAACTGTTTTTAAAAACAGTAGGCGAAAGATAACGAAGCGTTTTTTTGATGAGTTATCACAAGATGAGAGAATTTCCGACCCGGAATCCTATTTCAAAGTCAATGTATACTATTGGTGTTTAGATATATTAATTTCTCAAACTAAAGAAAGATTTCAGAGCCTTTGCAACCTGAGTAGTATATTCGAAATATTACAACCGGAGAAACTCTCTATCTTCTTCAAGCGAAGAGATATTAAACGCTTCCGGAAAACTGTCTGCTAAATACAGTAAAAACATCTCACTTAATCTTTGTGACCAATTAAAGGCTCTAAAAACATGCTTAAATTCTGCAATTAAAAAAATTTATTCCATTAAAGAACTCATTGAATTATTGCTAGTAAAATTCAATAGTCTTGCATCCAGTTTTCCCGAGGTAATCACAGCATACTTTTTATTCTTGACCCTTCCAGTTACAACCGCAACGGCAGAAAGAAGTTTTTCAAAATTAAAACTAATAAAAAATTACTTAAGAACTTCGATGGGACAAGAACGGCTGTCAGACATCTCACTATTGTCCATAGAGGCAGAAACTTTAGAAAAACTAAAATCATCATCAGCCATAAATGATTTAATAAATCAGTTTGCCGATAAAAAGGCAAGGAGAGTGAATATTTAAAATTCGATTTTTATTTGTAAAATGGGTAAATTATGTGATAAATAAATATTACTTCTCACAATATTTTTTTTCTTTTGTGAAAAATCTTTACCTCCATATAAGGGCCTCCAAAAAATTTTTTATACGGGGCCCCGACAAGGCACGCTACGCCACTGGTCACAAGCATGATTAATTGCAACGACAACCATTGTGTTGTGGAGTTTTACGTATGCAATAAAAAAATGTATCATTAGGCCAGTCAAAGGCTGAGAGAAAGTGCCAATTAATTTACAAAACCCAGTCAATTCAAGCGAAAATGATTGTCAAGGATCAAATCTCACTGTAGCCCTCATATAAATGCACAAATATACACGCTGCACTCACAATTACGACGTCTGCCTCCCCTGGCCCGTTGGTCGCCATAGCAACACCCAGACGATTTTTTACCAAGAAATCCTAGCTATAAAATGAATTTACTAATTCTCAGTACTCCCCGCTCGACTGGAATTATTCGGCATGTAGTGAAAATAGACATCGGAACAGTACGGAATTTGATATTGAAATTGATTCCTCTAATATTTCGATTTCATTTAATTTAATATTGCATTGTCCTTTGATGCAAACTCTATCCATTGTCCGCTTCCCACCGCAATTGATATAAAGTAATGAGATGTTCATTAGTGATGTTTTCATTACTTTAGGTAATCGGCACCATTTTTATTGATCATGTACTTGCCTTTGGCTACCACAGAGTGTGACCATTAGAAGAAGATAAGCGATGATGTGGTCGAAGATGAAGCGCGTTTACTTAATCTTGACTTAAAGACCACTTAAAGAGGATCAAGAATTTTATTACTAACTAAGTGAGTCTTGCCCAATATTTTTCGTAATCCCTCACACTCGTACTAACTCTACTAATTACTGTACTTCTAAACTAATTGCTGCTGGAATCCTGTGTTATTATTGTTATAATGGAATAAAAGTTGAGATTATTTAAGCACCATATTTTTACTGTTTGATTTTCAGTGCCTTTTCCTGAATGGCCAACCCAAAATGTAGATCACAATTTTTACGAAATGAATGTAGATTGTGAGTTGGTACTAACAAAACTTAGTTTGACAAACTGGTAGACCTAAAAGAGTATTTTTCACCGAAATCTACCTTAAAGAAATGAATTCAGTGCGGTAATATCACTATTAAGCCTAAAAAATCAGCGTATCTCAAGAATAATCAGCCACAGGAGACTAACATGTATCAAAAAGAAATAAAACTGGTTACGTAATCAAGTAATGCATGTAAAACAATGGGATGCTCAGTTATCTAAGAGAAAGCCGGTAATTACGTTAATTTTGACAGAAGGTCGAGAACACGAAGACTAACCAGTTCCTATTTAAGAAAACGAATCGGTTTTCTTATGCGTCGATACATGTAATTGCAGTTTGAATTATAATTCACCATTACAACCAGTTAAAAAATTGGCCAAGTGCGAGTCAGACTCGCCCAGGAAGGGTTCCGCAGTAACTATAATAATATAATATATTTATTTAACAAAACTAGCTTATTTATATTTATTACAACTACGCCAAATAACTTTGTTTTTAATAGTGTTTGTATGAATTACAAAGTTATATTTGCGGTTTTAGAAAATATTCTGTATTACAAAAACTGCTGACCCTCGTTCAAACCTATTTTGGTTGAAATTTTATATTAAGATCTATAGTTAAATAAGTACAAAATGGTGTCATTAGAATCTAGACGTAAGCTACTAGAGGCCAATACTCTGTACAGTATCATTCATAATAACTTTGACTCAATCGAACTCACAAGTAAATTATGTTATAGTGTCCCTCGCACAGTTAACAAACGCAGCGTCCGTGCCGGGACATTGTTTGCTGTAAATTCTTGTCGCACCAACTCTGGTTTGCGTTGTCCTACTCGTCGTATGGTCGAGACCTACAATAACTATTTTATAGATTTTTTATGTTTTACTAACTGTTTTAGCTGCGCAATGTATCACTTGATATTGTAATGATGTTTGGTAGGTACATATTATTGTAAGTTCATATCTGAGTTATGAATGTGTAATATTGATAATAATTTGAGTCCTCTTTTTAAACTTAGATTATTTTGTTATCAATTTTCATTCTATTTTTGTTTTAATGATTTATTTTGTATTCTACCTTTCGTTTTTAATAATTTTAATTTATAATGGTTGAATTTTAATGTTATAATATTAATGAATATTTGAATTGCTTATCTAGCGGCATATATTGTTTTATATTATATTGATAATACGCGGATAATGCAGTGGGCTGCAATATTGTTTACACACTGAATGATTAAATAAATAGTATATATAGTTTTTAGATTTTTCACTCCGTTATTATAGAAGTTAGAGGGGGACGGACACATTTTACCTTTTTGGAAGGGTATATCTTTTAAACGATTAACTTTATGAAAAAGTGGTTTTAGAAACCTCAATGTTATTTTTAAATACCTGTTTATAGATACCCCACATGCATAAGCCTCATGAAAAAAAAAAAAATCAGTTTCAGTTCTATGTATGAGGAGCCCCCTTTATTTAAATTTTTTTGTTTTCTTAAAATCGGAAAGCGGTTTACAGAATACAGTTTACCTACCAGGTTTCACATGTATAGTCTTAATAGTTTCGGAATAAAATGGCTGTGACATACAGATGGACAGACCGACAGATATGACGAAACTATTATACGATATTCAGTTATTATGAGGTCTGCTTCCAGATGCAGCTGAGTAGGTATTAGTGTTTTTATATGGCACGGGGGTATCCACCACCAACTTTCAACTCCAGGCAGTTTACAAATATCTTGTCAAAAACAAACCCCTTTTGCCCGAGCTGGAAATCGGACCAGAGACCGCTCGCTCAGTAGTTGTGCTTGCGACCTGGTAATGATAAGAATGTAAATAAATTCTGATGATATAATCCATGCGGTACATTCCCATACATTAAAGAAGAGTATCCTCGACCCAGGTGAAAGTGTACTTTAGACTAATAGTAAAACTTCCCGTTTGTAAGCTATCCGTTACGTAGCCATTTTACTAACTACGCGTAAATATAAATGTTTTATGCCGAGAATTGATCGTATAAGGAAATAAAACTTAACTGCAAGCTATGACGTAAATAAT
Source organism: Tholera decimalis (assembly GCA_943138885.2). Lineage (NCBI taxonomy): Eukaryota > Metazoa > Arthropoda > Insecta > Lepidoptera > Noctuidae > Tholera > Tholera decimalis. Next base: position 1,361,655 of record OW964548.2, on the reverse strand, counting down.
GGAATGATAGAGCAACTACGGGCAACTATGAACGCGTGATAACTAAAAAATAAATTAATAAAAACTTGATATGAGTTATTCATGAGGAAGGTTTTAGTGTTTATTAAGGTTTTGTGTAAATTGAGTAAATTGGCAAATTTATCATGTCATAAAATATATCAAAATAATCTACTTGAAAATTTTAGGTCTTAAAGACATACATAAAAGTCCGCAACAGCACGTATCGTAACGACCAACACTTCAAATAGATAAGTTAAATAAAGTTAATTTACCACAAAGTTCACATATAAATCTGTGCAATGACTGAGACAAAGCCTGTATGTATATGTATGTTACATTAGTATAACATATACATGGCAGACGTGCAAGTGAAATGTGTCAGCAGTAATGCGTTTTAATGTGGCAAACTTGACAATTACGAGCGTGAGATAGATACAATATTCTTTATTTCACACCAATGTAATTTAAACACACCTGATTCACGATATTGCTTAACTAAATAATGTAACGTTTAAGTAAGAATAAGATGAATGAATACCTTGGTATCTGCCGCTAAGATTTTATCAGGATTTTCATAACGAACCAAGCATATTAGTAAGAAATGCCTCCGATACCTTTTATAAACTCGTTGTGTAAATGTTTTTATAACACTTTCATTGAGCGTACAGCTGAAGAGTGGAATTCCCTGCCGGAGTCTGTGTTTCCTGATTGCTATAACTGGGGGTCTTTAAGCCAAGAGTGAATAGGTTACTTCTAGGTAAGCGTGCTTCATCTTCGATCATATCATTTGTTACCATCAGATGAGATGGTGGTCAAACAGTTTATTTTTATATGGAGGAGAAGGACTTTGTATGAGCAAAGCGCACCAAAATGTTCACTGAAAAAAATGCGCGCCAATCAAGTGACTTTTTTGCTTTGTGCTTGATTGACGATATCTTGTTTAGATTAATCAAAATCTTAGTTAAGTTGATCATCACGACATGATTGCAGCAAAACTAGTTCAAATGATTGAACGCTCAAACAAGTTTCTCGATTACCCTTAACATGACATCATTGTAGAAAGAGTCAAGTTAAAAAAATGATAACTGTAACAAAGAAAGTTAGTTGTGTCAATCAAGCATTTTGTTTACTTCAATAAAGATCATTGATACTTTATTAAGATGATTTGACTTGATAGCATCTATCCTTGCAATTAATCATACAACTTGATCAAATCTTGCGCTAAATAAGTTCCTTGATTTTTTTATCAAATACATAATAATCTTGGTTGGAGCAACTATGTTTTGACTTGATTGCTGCAAATAGCTGAAATTTTGTGATAACTCCAATCAAGATCCCTCAATCAAATAAAATTGGTAGCTGTGATCATTGTGCTTGATAGGCTGAGATGCAAACAAGTTACATGATCAATCTGTTTAAAACTGTTTTCTTTTTTCAGTGTTGGATTTTGACGAAGACCGACAAAGCAAATATAACACAACCCAACATTTGAATCAACATTTGACAGTTGATAGCGTGAAAATAAGTATTTGGTAGTCAAAGTATGCACCTGTATGAAGTAAGTTCAGCAGTCCTGTGCAAAACCGCGAATATCAATTAGTAGGACTTTCGTAATGAGTCAGGACAAACTATGTTGGCTTCCATTATATCCGGACGCAGCTGAGCACTAGTATTTTACATGGAACGACCGCTTATCTGACCTGTACAACCCAGTAACTGGGAAACACGATACCCTCGGCAAGACTGATGGCATATGTCCTACCTTCTGACAACCTGTAACGAGTGTCCAAAGATGTACGTTATATATTGTTATGTAAAAGCAAAAGTTATGTTGTAAATGTGAGAGCAGTGTGGGATTACAATGAATATTATGAATATTACCGCACTGTCTGGTAGTTTGAGTGCTTTATACGGCCCACCCAAATGTCCTTACTTTGGTATTGTTCGTCAAATCGTTCCAGCTCCTTAAGGTTCTAAGTTGAGCTACGCGATATTTGACAAATGCTTGCACTGTTTGGACGGGCCTGCTCAAATCTCAATACTCAATACTCATATATCATATATAATAAAAATATACCTACATAGTTTACAGATCATTGTGGACCCTGTCGGGCACAGCAATTTATAATACGGGAAGAGGGCTTTACAATTATTATAAATAAAATGTGTATATTTTTACAACTTAAACTACTCCTACATAGGTTTTATACATTTTTAAGATACTATATTTTATACATTTATTTTATTTATTCTGTTTGATTCTGTCCTCTAAAGGGCGCCACAGACACGGTAATATTATCATACAGTATTGTGACTCGGCCGTATCTTAGAAATAAATGCCTACAGCCGCGCGGTTATTAAACATGCGATAGGGCTACCCGCCTCCAGCATTTTAATTACATTTGCCTACTATGCGTTTCCATTTAGTTTTGTGATTGTAAATATACTATTTTTATATAGGTAAACAAATAAAATATTTTGTGAATTGAATAGGAAGTGTTCAATAAAAATGCGTGTTGTTTTTTGATTGGTAGATTTAATTATTAAAAAAACATGTTTATATTTTTTCTAGTATTATTCATACACACAGTACAATAAACAACTACTACTAATAATAAGAAAAAAAATTTTAGCAAAAAATAGAACCAACTTCCATATCAAAACACTACAAAGCCAAAAAATAACTTTAATTTCGGAAGTCGGTGTTATTGGTTTTGGATTTTCCTTTTTTTTTCACACCGCCTTCCGAAATTAAAGTTATTTTTTGGCTTTGTAGTGTTTTGATATGGAAGTCGGTTCTATTTTTTGCTAAACATTTTTTTTTCACGCTTTTTAGTGGGTTGGTTTGTAATTTATCTAGTTACAAAAGCCATAATGTCAACAACTTATCACCTTTTACAAAATATTGCTTTTACCTGTGCATAGCCGTTAATTTTTGAGGAGTTCTCCTGGTATTTGACCATCAGCTCAACATCACCATATGTATTGTGACGAGCATAAAGTGTTTAACATCCATACTCAAGTAATCGAATCGCAATCCACGAAATACTTATTATTGAGGAGTTTCAGTGGCCATCTGTGGTCTTCATCATCAGTTCAACTTCCCCAAATGGTACGTTTCGGAAGCAACTGCTCAAGGTACTATAAGAAATACCCAAACCGCTATAGGTGTGCCTATAATATTTGAAGAGTTCCCTCGATTTCTCCAGGATTCCATCATCAGATCCTGATTTCGTAACAATGGGACCAACTAGAAAGTATACTCTTTCAAATGCAAAAAGAATTTTCCAAATCAGTTCAGCCGTCTCCGAGCTATGAGGAAACATACATAAAAAAAAAAAAGTTCAAGACGAATTGTAAACCTCCTTTTTTTGAAGTCGGTTAAAAATACCACGTCTTTACTTTGAATTATACAAACTAACAAAACAAAACACACATGCCCCGAGGTTTTAACTCCAGCGTACCTACCGTATCATGATTCATGAACCGCCTATAACTACCTATTTCACTCGTGTCAATCACTTTCCTTTACTCTATTCACTTTATTTATTAATCCAGACATCTTTTCTTCGGGAGATAAAAGAAAATACTTATCCATTAAAAAGAAACACATTATGTACATACCTACTAGTAAGTAAAATTATTTTAGTCTTACGTACATTTCAAAGTTTCCAGGTAATCTAAAAAACGTTATCTCTGGATGCGTTATTGACGAATTCATGCAACCAAAAACAGCACAATATATCTTACTCGTCATCTATACTTATAATAAATCTGTAGAGAGGTCAATTCTGTACATTAAATATATTTACAAAATAACTATCAGGGGGTGATTAGGGATCGATACTGATACCAAAAATGCAATCAGTAATATTTTTGTCTGTCTGTCTGTCTGTATAACCGTTATAGAAACAAAAACTACTCGACGGATTTTAACGAAACTTGGTACAATTATTTTTCATACTCCTGAGCTGGTTATAGTATACTTTTCATCACGCTACAATCAATAGGAGCAGAGCAGTGAAGGGAAATGTTGGGAAAACGGGAGAAGTTACTCCATTTTTTAAGCTTCCGTCGCGTGTGCAACCTTAATGGTTAAAGCTACATAGAAATAATTTATGAGGGAAATGTTCTCCTTCAAATTATATAAAAAATATCCCACGGTAGCATATATCTATCTTTTATGGTTGACTCACAATAACACGTGTAACTCCCGATAGCTTAGCAGTTCGAAGCTTTCTGATTATTATTCTGCTCCGAAATTTAAAACCACCACAACTTTGCAATGGAACTCGACTAAAAGTAACCCAGTTGCAACAAAATATAATCGAGGCTCAAATTTTAACAGGTTGCGGTGCAGGAGAAACCGTCTTTATTCCTAGAATTCAAAGAATACCAAATAATTTTCCATTCCAATTTAAAAGAACGCGATTCCCAGTATCGGTGTGTTATGCAATGAGAATTAATAAGGCTCAAGGGCAGACTTTTCGTGTTGCTGGAGTAGATCTCGGTGTCAGTTGTTTCTCGCATGGTCAGTTGTACGTCGCTCTTTCCCGGGTTAGCAGTTCTAGAAATCTTTATGTTCACGTGCCGGACGGGTCAACTTTCAACATAGTTTACCCGGAAGCTTTGCGCTGAAGTATTGTCGTTCTATAGGTACTTAAGCCTCATGTGAACGTGATCTAAACAATATTACCAATACATTAACTTAATAACACACAAGGAGTTACACGCTGACGGAGTCGCGGGCACAGCTATTAACAATAATATTGTGCGGTTCGGTATTGCGATATTTTTCAACAGTATTATAGATTGACATATTATATTTCCCTACTAAATTACGAAAGTTAATCTGTGTGTTACATCAAAATCACTGAACCGTGAGGAGGGACATAGGCTACTTTTTTTACGAAAAACGACGGAAACGTGGACGAAGTCGCGGGCAACAGCTATCTATGCTAATAATATAAGGCTGAAGAGTTTGTTTGTTTGAACGCGATAATCTCAGGAACTACTGGTTCGAATTGAAAAAATATTTTTAATTAAATAGTCAATTTATAGATAAAGGCTATAGGCTATATATCATTACGCTAAGGCCAATAGGAGCGGAGCACCAATGAAGAATGCTTCAAAATCGGGGTTAAATTTAACGTTAGCCCAAAGTAACTATTCCACGCGGACGAAGTCGCGGGCAAAAGCTAGTATTAAATATGTACTTGAACTTATTTATACAACACACCGCCCGTTCGTCACTGCGGCACAGTCGCCGATCGCGACTGTCATCAAACCGAGCGATACCGAGATCGAGATCGAGGCGCGTAGGTGTAGCTCGCGCTTCGTCCGTTTGTATGAAGTCGGAATACTGTATACATAATATTACCGTGCCACAGACATTAACCTACATAGCTCTCATATGATTTGATGACTACAGATTGTTTGGACTTTAAAAGAGACGTTGACCTCTGAGTTTGTTTCAGTGTTTCTTCTCAGAGTAGTCAGTTAGGAAACACTGGCATCACCTAGTTTACATTTACGGTAAAAAAACTTATTTGCAAAATAAACATCATTACATAATTATTACGAACTAGCTTTTGCCCGCGACTTCGTCCGCGTGGAATAGTTACTTTGGGCTAACGTTAAATTTAACCCCGATTTTGAAACATTCTTCATTGGCGCTCCGCTCTTATTGGCCTTAGCGTAATGATATATAGCCTATAGCCTTTCTCTATAAATAGACTACAAAAACTAAAAAAAAAAAATAGTTCGAACCAGTAGTTCCTGAGATTATCGCATTCAAACAAACAAACTCTTCCTTATATTATTAGTATAGATAGCTGTTGCCCGTGACTTCGTCCGCGTTTCCGTCATTTTTCGTAAAAAAGTAGCCTATGTCCTTCCTCACGGTTCAGTGATTTTGATGTAACAGACAGATTAACTTTGGTAATTTAGTAGGGAAATATAATATGTCAATCTATAATACTGTTGAAAAATATTGCAATACGGAACCGCACAATATTATTGTTAATAGCTGTGCCCGCGACTCCGTCAGCGTGTAACTCCTTGTGTGTTATTAAGTTAATGTATTGGTAATATTGTTTAGATCACGTTCACATGAGGCTTAAGTACCTATAGAACGAAATTTTATACCTTCGGCCGCAAAACGCGTCGAGCGCGGCGACCGATTCTCAAAAATAATCCTTATAGCATGATTCAGTATTCACGCGCGATGGCTTATTATTAGCGTATTTCATGTACAACTTTGGTGTTTCTATACCGATTTATATGATTCTTTTTTATGGAATAGTTAATAATGTTAACTTTGTCAATTAGGGGTAACTGTTATAAACGTAAGAGTAGACAAATATTATAATCAGAAAGCTTCGAACTGCTAAGCTATCGGGAGTTACACGTGTTATTGAGAGTCAACCATGAAAGATAGACATATGCTGCCGTGGGATAGTTTTAATATAATTTTAAGGAGAACATTTCCGTCATGAAATGATTTCTGTGTAGCTTTAACCATTAAGGTTGCACACGCGACGGAAGCTTAAAAAATTGGCCAAGTGCGAGTCAGACTCGCCCATGAAGGGTTCCGAGGTTAACCAATACAAAAAACCCTTAAAAATGTCTTAAAACTAGCTTATTTACATTTTTACAACTACGCTAAATAACTTTGTTTTTCATAGTGCTTGTATGAATTACAAAGTTATATTTGCGGTTTTAGAAAATATGCTGTATCTCAAAAAATGCAGACCCGATTTCGTTCTAACTAATTTTGGTTGAAAGCTTACATTAAGATTTACAGACATATATTTTTTTAGATTTTTGACTTCATTATTATAGAAGTTAGAGGGGGTGGGACACACTTTTTACCACTTTGGAAGCTTATATGTTTTAATCGATCGACTTTATGAAAAAGTGGTTGTAGAAACCCTTATTTCATTTTTAAAGACCTGTCTATAGATACCACGCATACATAGGTTTCATGAAAAAAAATATTTTCAGTTCTAGTTCCATGTATGGAGACCCACCTTTATTTTATATTTTTTATTTTTTTTCTTAAAATCGGAAAGCGGTTCACAGAATACATCTACCTACTAAGTTTCACATGTATAGTCTTAATAGTTTCGGAATCAAATGGCTGTGACATACGGACGGACGGACAGACAGACAGACATATCGAAACTATAAGGGTTCCGTTTTTTGCCGTTCGGCTACGGAACCCTATAAATGGAGTAACTTCTCCCGTTTTCCCAACATTTCCCTTCACTGCTCTGCTCCTATTGATTGTAGCGTGATGAAAAGTATACTATAACCAGCTCAGGAGTATGAAAAATAATTGTACCAAGTTTCGTTAAAATCCGTCGAGTAGTTTTTGTTTCTATAATGGTTATACAGACAAAAATTTTACTGATGGCATTTTTGGCATCAGTATCGATCCTTAATCACCCCCTGATAGTTATTTTGGAAATATATTTCATGTACAGAATTGACCTCTCTATAGATTTATTATAAGTATAGAAAATATATTTCATGTGCAGAATTGACCTCTCTACAGATTTATTATAAGTATAGAAAATATATTTCATGTGCAGAATTGACCTCTCTACAGATTTATTATAAGTACTATCTTTTGCCTGCGACTTCGTCCGCGTGGAATAGTTACTTTGGGCTAACGTTAAATTTAACCCCGATTTTGAAGCATTCTTCATTGGCGCTCCGCTCCTATTGGCCTTAGCGTAACGATACAATATAGCTGTGCCCGCGACTCCGTCAGCGTAAGTTAATGTATTGGTAATATTGTTTAGATCACGTTCACATGAGGCTTAAGTACCTAGAGAACGCTTCGACCGCGAGACGCGTCGAGCGCGGCGACCGATTCTCAAAAATAATCCTTATAGCATGATTCAGTATTCACGCGCGATGGCTTATTATTATAAGCGTATTTCATGTATAACTTTGGTGTTTCTATACCGATTTATATGATTCTTACGGTTACGGTTTCGTAGCCGAATGGCAAAAATGGAATCTTTATAGTTTCGACATGTCTGTCCGTCTGTCTGTCTGTCCGTCCGTCCGTGTGTCACAGCAATTTTATTCCGAAACTATTAGGACTATACATGTGAAACTTGATAGGTAGATGTATTCTGTGAACCGCTTTCCTATTTTGAGAAAAAAATTAAAAAATATTTAAAATAAATATTTAAAAAAATATTTTCAGGTTTAGTTCCATGTATGGGGAGCCCCCCATACATGGAACTAAACCTGAAAATATTTTTTTTCATGAAATCGATGCATGTGTGGTATCTATAGACAGTTCTTTAAAAACGACATCGGGCTTTCTAAAACCACTTTTCCATAAAGTCAATCGTTTAAAAGATATAAGCTTCCAAAGTGGTAAAATGTGTGTGTGGCGGACACAACCTCTAACTTCTATAATAATGGAGTGAAAAATCTAAAAAAAATATATGTCTGTAGATCTTAGTATAAACTTTCAACCAAAATTAGTTTGAACGAAATCAGTTCAGCAGTTTTTGAGATACAGCATATTTTCTAAAACCGCAAATATAACTTTGTAATTCATACAAACACTATGAAAAACAAATTTATTTGGCGCAGTTGTAAAAAATGTAAATAAGCTAGTTTTAAGAAATTTGTAAGGTTTTTTTTTTCGTCAAATATATTTGCATATTATAGTTACTACGGAACCCTTCATGGGCGAGTCTGACTCGCACTTGGCCAATTTTTTTATGGAATAGTTAATAATGTTAACTTTTTCAATTAGGGGTGACTGAGAGTGTTATAAACGTAAGAGTAGACAAATATTATAATCAGAAAGCTTCGAACTGCTAAGCTATCGGGAGTTACACGTGTTATTGTGAGTCAACCATAAAAGTTAGACATATGCTGTCGTGGGATATTTTTTATATAATTTTAAGGAGAACATTTCCGTCATGAAATGATTTGTGTAGCTTTAACCATTAAGGTTGCACACGCGACGGAAGCTTAAAAAATGGAGTAACTTCTCCCGTTTTCCCAACATTTCCCTTCACTGCTCTGCTCCTATTGATTGTAGCGTGATGAAAAGTATACTATAACCCGCTCAGGAGTATGAAACATAATTGTACCAAGTTTCGTTAAAATCCGTCGAGTAGTTTTTGTTTCTATAACGGTTATACGGACAGACAGACAGACAGACAGACAGACAGACAGACAAAAATTTAACTGATTGCATTTTTGGCATGAGTATCGATCCTTAATCACCCCCTGATAGTTATTTTGGAAGTATATTTCATGTACAGAATTGACCTCTCTACAGATTTATTATAAGTATAGATAGATGATAGCCGGGACCAACTTACAATTAGCTTTGCGAGTCATGCAGCAATCTCGATAATATGTTAAGATGGGTTACCCATCAAGCATTGCTTAACCTTGAACTGGACCCCGTGAGGTTTATCTTTAAGTTTTATTTAACCGCGAGCTCTTCATTGTTTTGAGTGATATTAGTAAATGCCTCCGTGGTCGAGTGGTTTAGGCGTTTGATTTGTGACCCGGTGGTCATGGGTTCGGTTCCCGCGGGAAGCATACTTTGTAAAGTTGTTTACAGTTTGGCTAGGACATTGCAGGCCTGAATCACCTGATTGTCTGATAAAAAGATGGTTCAATGCTTCGGAAGGCAAGTATAAGCCGGTGGTCCCGCTCGTCAAATGGCGGTCGTCAAAATAGACCACGTCAGAGGCCCTTGAGTCGGTCTATAAACTCTGACACTAGGGTGTATGGTGTCGTTAATTAGATTGTTTATTGTTTATTGTACATTACATGCATAATCTAAGTACTAAATTTAATTAAACTATTGTACATTAATGTCAGTTTCAAAGGCGAACTACTGTCTCCTAAACTAGACTACGAGTCTGTGTTTTAGGAGCCAAAGTTCCTCCAGAAATGCTCACAATACGTTATTGAAATATGCAAGTACTTTAAGTATCATAACTACATGCATTAAAAATCATAGCATAATTTTACTAGGTATCTATTATTACACAATTTAGGTACTAAAAATTTAGCTCATTAATATTAAACAATTATTTCATTATATGTATATCATTACTATTAACAATTCTAATCTACGATAAAAATTCTTATTATTACAACATCTTTCATTCAAATTAATTATTATAACAACATATTATATGAAATTAAATATAACATTGTTTAAATTATATATATGCATTAAACTTCAGAATTAAAATTACATTAAACTAAACATAATATTGTGTCATCACATAATTATTTATTTAGTAATCATTCAATTTAAATATCCTGCAACTACATAAGATCATCACACTTTATAGTTTAAGTGACAATAGAGATAAGAGCGTCAGTTTCGTCGTACGACAACTTTTGCAACCATTTGGTAAGTTTGGAAAGGCCAATTATTTATTTATCAGCTCCTTAACAACAAAGGCACACGTAGTTGCCACATGCCCGTCATTATATTCATCAAGATACTGTCATTTGACCTGTAGACACATTGTTTTAATAATCGTGAGTTAACGCAACGCCGTCCACGTACGAGGAGGTGATTCATATCAGTGGCAGTTTGGCACGCAGCTGTGATGACGTGACACGCATCACACGCCGAGGGTTGCTGCAGCTACTACCATTATTACCTATACACTGACACAATACCTATAACATTACAATATAAAAGTCCTTCTGACCGATGTACAGTACGAGTAGTCATCTGCGCAGGGTGGAGTAGTGCGCAAGTGTGTGTGCACACACAGGTCTCTGTTCCTTTACCCACCGGTGACAGATGAGACGCAGGCTTAACGTCCTAGGAGGAGGCATGGGTGTATCACACCACCAATTTCCGAACTCCACACTACTGATCGGAAATCGAATCCGAGATCTCACACACATGCAACCACTAGACCAATGAGGACTTTTTTTACAAAAACAAACATACTTTACTGTAATTATATTTTATAACTAGCGACCCGCCCCGGCTTCGCACGGGTGCAATGTTTATATTAAATATAGGCAGCGTTCGCGAGAATCGTTAACGTAAGGCAGTTTTTTCGACGCCTTACTCCACAATTTTCACTACCACGAAAAATCCTATCTATATTCCGAGATAAAATATAGCCTATACGGATTCGGAAGAATCCCTCTAAGTAATGGTAAAAGAAATTTTGAAATCGGTCCAGTAGTTTTTGAGCCTATTCAATACAAACATACAAAAATACAAAGGTTTCCTCTTTATAATATTAGTATAGATAGAAAAACCTTGTAGCACTTTTGGCCCGAACCGGGAATCGAACTCAAGACCTCTTGCTCAGCAGTACCATTTGCGACGATTAGACCAACCACCAACTTACAGTGATACCGAAACGCTTATCATTTTTAACCGACTTCGAAAAAAGGAGGAGGTTCTCAGTTCGTCTTGAATTTTTTTTTATGTATACCTCATAAAGTCGTAACTCGAAGACTGCTGCGCCGATTTGGAAAAATCTTTTTTCGTTTAAAAGGGTTTTTAGTTGGTCCAGTTGTTATGAAATCAGGATCTGATGATGGGATCCTAGAGTAATCGAGGGAACTCTTCAAATATTATAGGCACACCTATAGCGTTTTGGGTATTTCTTATAGTACATGTGCAGTTGCTCTCAAAAAGCACCATTAGAATAACCATAGAATCGTCGATAGCAATTGTGCTATCGACGATTCTATGTCAATGGGAAATATCCTACATAATAGGTATATTTTATTTTTCCACAAATAACAATCACAGTGGAGAGTGGGGTGAACGCGGATAGTACTAACGGAGAATGAAGTTTTCGTATCTAATCGCAAAATTATCAATAAAACCATTGCGTTACCGATGAATCAGGAATGTTTTATTAAAACAGAAAACATGATTTTCTGTCGTTTCTGTAAATTTTGTAATTATGTAATATACCTATAACCTGTACCTACTCGTATCTTAGTTTTTATATAATATTGACGCTTTCAATTCAATAATATAATAAGAACATTGCAAAAAAATAATTAACAATAATATTTTTAATAAAGTTCATATATGACACGACACCAGGACACCCTTTAGATTACCTAACTTTTCTATTACTCTTATACTCGTAGTAGTGGGGCGTGTTCGTTAGTACCCCTATGTCACCTAAACTGCTATGACAAGACGTGTGTCACGAATATTGTGTCATAAGCGACAATCCGCGACACTAGTCACGGTGCCTCGAATGCAAATCCAGCTGATATATCTATTCAAAGTATCCCGGAAAATACTTAAGCAGGTGTTACCTACCTGTGTACTTCAGTCTGATGTCACCAGCAGCAACTATAGTGGTATTACACAATGTCATTACGCACTTGTCAGTTTCTCTGATGCCATTTGCTGACACATAACCTGGTCGTGGTCAGTGACAGTGGAACACAATGACACTGTCGTGGATTTAATTTGAATTGTTAAGTTAGCTATAAAGTTCGGAATTAAGTTGTTGAAGAAAGTAATCACAGTGGGGCGTGTGGTTTGTTTGACACATACCAGTTATCGAGTCACACCTATATATCAGACACTATTTTATTCATAGAGTATGGAATGGAATGGCTGCACCGTTTTTAATGGGACTTTAAGTGTAAGAAAGAAGAGGTAATAAGGCTGCATACAGGCTTTGATTTTTATCCCGTAATTCCCACGGGGTCGGGATTTATGCGGAAAAACCAGCGTAGGTAATATCGAATACCACGCGAACGAAGCCGCAGGTACAGCTAGTCAACATTATATTCTTTTGTATTTGCAAAACACAACGTTGAAAAATGGCGTAGGTTTTTTAAAACCGTTTGTCGATTACATCAATTCTGCCATTGTTGTTACTTCTGTAAATTTTCTTTATATTTATTTATGTTATACGGCTTACAAAAAACAATTACAATAACATACAAAATCACCATACAAAAATAGAAGAAGAAATTAAAAACACAAATTACAATAAAATATACATTAACAAAAAATTCGACTTAAACATACAAAACAAACATAAAAAATTAAATAAAGAATAGTAATTATTACATGGTCATATAATACTATTTGGCTTTCGCATATCTTAAGGCAAACAGAAAAGATCATCTGCAAATAGGGTTACCAGATCCGAAAAATAAGTTTTCCTGAAAAAACCCTTGTTTCGGCAATAATTTTCCTGACATTTTGGCAGAAACTTATATTATTTTACACTCTCGCGCGCGGCGCGTGGGAGTCTGAGTATGAGTGTTAGATGCCTTGTAGCGGGATGCGGGGCGCGGCGCGACTGAGCGAGTCAATTAGTAGTTCAGTACTCTTGCAAAATGCAAACGGTGCTAAGTTTACTAGTGTTGTGCGTATTTGTGTGGCAATAATTTATTTTATAACGAAAAGGCTTACTTTTCTCTTTTTTTTTAATTCCTGAAAATTTCCAACTTTCCCTGTTTCCCTGACAGAGAGCTGAAATTCCGGACATGTCAGGAAAATTCCTGTCATCTGGTAACCCTATCTGCAAATATATCACAATTCGGGCTGGCTTTCATGAGGTTGTTAAGAGCAGTCAGGACACGGGGAATCGGAGAAAAAAGCGCGGGCGACAGTACGGCTCGTAGGTACAGCTAGTAAGTGTTTTCGGCTACGGAGATAGTTGTTTGGAACATAAAGGTGAATCAGCTCATTGTGGAGATCAGGAGTATCTGTTAATATTCCCTACATATTTTAAGCATAATGCTTAGCTGGTCTTAGGCTCTTCTAGTTAATAACATATTATAATAATAAATAATAAAATTTATTTCATTAAAAAATGTTTCATACACAATCACAAAGTAGTTTACAGTCTCATTATACGGATACTAATGGTACTTCATGATTTTTGAGAACCTGTGCATCCGAACTAGGTAACCTGTATCTCGGAATACAGCTCATTCCCTCTTAATAAATACATAATTCAATACAATGAGCCTTTAAAAAAATCTAAACAATAGTGACAAGACCTATAAGATAGACCTATAAGATCTATAGATGTCTACTAAAATTTTGGTACTAACCAAAATCCAAAAAGACATGAGAAATTCACCAACCCGCATTAGATACGCGTGGTAAATAGATTACGGCCCGTTTCTCTCATAGAGGAGGGCTGTATCCTTGTACTTTATTTTATATATTTATTTATTTTATTTTCGGGAGGCTTACATAGTATTAACATTATAACAATAATACCTATATTAAAACTAAGTTGCTAATTACAAGCCCTCACAGATAAATACATAATTATGGAATAAAATATGAAAAAATATTATTATTATTTATTATTGCCGTGAACCCACTCCAGATACAAGCATATTTAGCTTAGTTGGAGGGGTTAACCCCTAAAGCCGCGGAAGGCCACCGGTGGCCTCAAAGCGGTACATTTTCGTTCACACCCGATGTTCATTTGTTTAGTTTAGTTCAAGTGCAGGTAGGTAGCCCTTTGTACAAAAAACAGGGTAATTCCATATTTACCCTATTTTTTGGGTACGTTACTACCCAAAAAACACCGTTATTAGTCGTTAACCACGCAGACCTTGACTAACAAAGTTATTCACCCGAAGATAATCTGTCACTGCCCTCAAAAGCCCAAGATGATAAATACCTAACACTCAATAGAAATGTATTTTTCATTTAGAAGTATGTAAACTATTACTTAATAGTACCATCAATTTGTCTTAGACAACGTAACGGTTTAATAACCATAAGGGAAGTTAATGAGTTCAACACCCACGATATTTATGGTGACATGTTGGTAATGCATTTGAATAAAGTGCCGCTTGATGTGGGCGTCTTCTGTGGGCTTTTGGTAGGGACCGCCACTGTCTTGATCGGAACATCAAAATGTTAGATGGCAGTGATTTTGAAGAAGTTACGGCCCTTATTAGCATTAAATTAAGATACTATTGTCGATAGACTTTGTTATTTTACCGGTGGAAAAACCGTCTTCTAATTCGTATGTTGTAAAAAACTATTTACAAATAATTGAACCGACTTCAAAACAAACAAAGACACTTCTGCACTGTAAAGCGAAAAATAACCTTATATATTGTTTCATTGGATGTCTAATTCAGTTTCAAATAAGGGCTACGTATCTACTCACAAGACTGAAGTCTCGCTAATGGCGCGCCGCAGAGACCGGTATTCGGATGAGTGATCCAAAACTTGTTATCTCGAGTTTTTCTGTGCTTCGGAAGGCACGTTAAGCCATTAGTCTCGGCTGCACTCATTAGCACCCACTAATCATTAGCACCCACTAATCCGCATTGGGCTTGCGTAGTCGGTTCTATCTAGCTAATTCTCGTTAGGTATGGTGTTTATCCGGAGAGAAGGTCAGTGCTTCAGCAGTGGTGATACTCATGGGCAGATTATGCTAAACATTACATAGATATACGAGGGCAGCAATCGCGGGAGATTTTATATTTGAAGAGTTCTATCACTTATCTCCGAAGATCTTCCTTGTAAAATATGCTTTCAAACAACGAAAACACAATCGAAATCGGGTCAGTAGTTTTTGAGAAAATCGCGGATATACAAACATACATACATATTTACGCACATACATACATACTGGTCGAATACAGAACCTCCTTTTTTGAAGTCGGTTAAAAATAAATCTACTACTACTAATCTAATCTAATCTACTAATACTACTACCATCTTAAATTGTGGTATCGTTAGGTATCTACCTAACGATACCACAAATATAACATAAGTTATATAAGTATAATAATAATTTAAGTAATATTATATTACTAATAGTTATTTAAGTGTCTAGTGTGTAATATAGTTTATTATTATATAGCTTGTAAACCAAAAATTTAAAGACACTTAAAAAACAATATTGTTAAAGCTTTGGTTACAATGGCGGTCTTATCCCTGAAGCTTATG
This sequence comes from Tholera decimalis, assembly GCA_943138885.2. Classification (NCBI taxonomy): domain Eukaryota; kingdom Metazoa; phylum Arthropoda; class Insecta; order Lepidoptera; family Noctuidae; genus Tholera; species Tholera decimalis. The sequence continues at coordinate 1,345,703 of OW964548.2, read as the reverse complement.
AGAAAACTTAAATTTTTCTTTGAATGGATGTTACAACTTACCAACTTACCATCTGAATTCAGACGGTAAGATAGATTTTTAGTATGGAAACCTATCTATACTAGAAAACTATATCTTAACTCACTAACCATGTACAAGCATTCAAAGACAATTTGTGGTTCTTTAACATAAAATGATTTACATTTGAACACGAATAAAAAAATATAATATGTAAAATAAACACAGAGCAGTTTCGGTAATTCGTGCTCGTGATTATCCACGAGGTTATTATACATAATTTAAAACAATATCGCTTCCCGCGTCCCGCCTGTACGCATCGATTTCTCTATAGATTATAACTTGCGGGCTTTGTTTCCGTCGACTTTATCAAGATAAAAAATTGGCCAAGTGCGAGTCAGACTCGCCCATGAAGTGTTCCGTAGTAACTACGCCAAATAATTTTGTTTTTCATAGTGTTTGTATGAATTACAAAGTTATATTTGCGGTTTTAGAAAATATGCTATATCTCAAAAACAGTTGACTTGATCTCATTCAAACTAATTTTCGTTGAAAGTTTACATTAACATCTACAGCATATATTTATTTTAGATTTTTAACTCTATTATTCTAGAAGTTAGAGGGGTATACACACATTTTACCACTTTGTTAGCGTATGTAGAAACCTGAATGCCATTTTTAATGACCAGTCTATAGATACCATACACGTAAAGGTAGGAAGAAAAAAAATTAGTTTTAGTTCTATATATGGAGAACCCCCTTAATTTATATATTTTTTTTTATTTTTGTCCTGAAATCGGAAAGCAGTTAACAGAATACACCTACCTACCAAGTTTCACATGTGTAGTCCTAATAGTTTCGGAATAAAATGGCTGTGACATTCGGACGGCTGGACAGACAGACAGACATGACGAAACTATAAGGGTTCCGTTTTTTGCCATTCGGCTACGGAACCCTAAAAACCACTAGACTCGCGTGGTGAACTACGGCCCAATCCCTCCCCTAGAGAGGAGACCTATGTTGCAATGGGAACATTTTAGGACTAATTATTATTTAATATCTCTTTACCCTGTTGCAATAACGATGCCCGAGAAATAGACCGGAGACCTTATTAGAACAATTCTAATTCATGATACTAAACTTTCAATACCGTATCCAAATCCCATCTGCCGTCCCACATACAAACCTTTAGGATAATCCATTGTCTAGTTTTAAGTAACCATAGACAACTCTATATCAGCCAGCAACTAAAGAGGTCACATTTGCCTCCCACAGTAAAAAAATACCATGCATCGCTCACGCTTTAGCCTTATAAGGATCGGCAGATGTCCAGTTGTGTTATAAGGGGACATAAATTAAGAACGATAAAGTCGTTTTATCTATCGAAATAATGGGTTTTCGTTGAAGTCCGTTTCGATCCTGGATAAGGTATCAGAAATCGCATAATAGAGCTAAAGTACACCTATCAAGGCAAGGTGGGGTAAAGCTGTGCCCGAGTGGCTTCTTCAGGTGTTGGTCTTCCGGTAACGATATGGGCAGACGATATTGTTGCCATCGCGGACACAAATGCTGGATAAGAATTGCACAGAAACGTTAGCAAAAGCAAAAGAAGCCTATACCCAGCAGTGGAAGAAAACAGGCTTAATGTGATGATATTTATGACTAATATGACAGGTTCTATTGAACATGACATGCTTACCACTTTCTCAACTATGGCGGAGTCGGTTTCTAGTCTATTTAGTTACGAGCTCTTCCCATCCAAACCAATATTCTGGGTAATCAAATGCATTCTCTGATACCTTATAAATAAAAAAAAAACCATATTTGGGGCGTTTCCAAGCTTCTACAGGGGGATGGAACGTGCAGATCATTCGACGAGAGCTGACCTATTTTCCGGTAGGTCGGTATTATTGTAACGCAGGGGAGGGAAGCTACCTCGCTCATCCATATTGATACGCCCATTTCTGCGTAACGACCCCCCACCCCTCCCACATTTCGACTCTACTACCTCCCCCGCTTTCAGCAATATGAGAATCCTTTGTTAAACTTTTTTTAATTGAAACTTACGTAACACGCAATATGTGCGATCAATATAATGTAATTTTGCCCTAAAAGTTGAATCTGATAGATATACCCACTTTTATGTGTACTTATTTATTTAAAATATATAGAGGACTACATCTAGGTCTATTGAAGGTTGATTCTACGACAGTGTTTGAGACATGGCTTTCTTCAATGGCTACATAAACCGATGCGGGAGCGGCACGGCTTGTCGCAGACCTAAATGATAGCCTAAAGAGACGATGATGCTTTAATGAAATGTCATTTAGGTATTGCCAATCGTAATCGCTGTTACGAAAAGAAATGTTATGGGCTTATGACACTTTATTTTCTAAATCACTGTGTTCTCAAATATCCTTTACCTCTGTCTCCCCCCTCTAAGTCAGTGGCCTAACTATCCGCCGTAAGTGCCGTAATCTATCTCTTGGGGCCAATGCATGTTAGAGGATGTCGTAAGTCTTTGGATTTTTAGATTCTAGAAGATCCTGGTTTCCTCTCAGTGTTTCCTGTACAGCTAAGCAATTGTGATGGTAAAATTACACAAAGTAATGTGCCATCCTAGGTTCGTCCTCGCCGTCCTGCAATTTGTAAGTCGTGTGTGCAAACACTGAGCCACCACCTTTCCTAAAAAAAAATCATACACAAGCACAACCTATAATTCCCTACCACTCATAGCGAATAGGGAAACAACAATACATACTACTCACCTCTGTTCGCACCGTTAACAGAAGAATAGACGCGTGATGATCGCCAGGGTGAATGAACCCGTGCCTTCGTGATCTAACGTTGGTATTTACATCAGTGGACAAGTTGCTAAATGACATATACTATAGTGTTATGCAGACATGTTAAGTTAATTTAAGATAAGAGAAGATATGAAAGTTAATTTATTATGTAAGTACACTTTCATCCTCTATTTAACTCCCTTAGGGCTTGGAAACACGTGATTTTTAATTTGTAATCAGAATGATAAACACCAATTTTGATGGTTTTAACTACAAAAATGACGATTTTCCATACAAACTTTTATCTCCTATTTAACTATCTTAAGGGTTTGATTTCGAAAAACATTGAAATAAGTGTAAGTTTAGGCTTCTGTACCCAAAAGGTAAAAACGGGACCCTATTACTAAGACTTCGCTGTCTGTCCGTCCGTCTGTCTGTCACCAGGCTGTATCTCAAGAACCGCGATAGCTAGACAGTTGACATTTTCACAAATTATGTATGTCTGTTACAACTATAACAACAAATACTAAAAACAAATTTTAAAAAATATTTAAGGGGTCTCCCATACAACAGACATGATTTTTTGCAGTTTTTATAGAAAATGCTCGCGCTATCACAAACGAAAACAAAAGTGAAACGTTGTATCAGTATATTACGTCTCACAAGATAGCTTTGTAGTACACAGGCATTACTGCTGACCTCACGAGTGACAAGTCGTAATAGTGAGGTGATACCAATCGTTAGGCATTTTTGATTTACTGGATATAAACCACTTTCTCTGATGTAATCTGTTTTAAAAGTGCGTTTGGACTTAATGAAAAATATGAACGCAGACGAAAAATATGAATATTTTAGTAAATGTACGATTGTTTGATTTTGACTTTATGGGATCGCGTTTCATCACCATCTCACCTGATGGCAAGCCATGATGTGATTGAAGATGAAGCACGTTTACCAAGAAGTATAACCTATTCACTCTTGACTTAAAGATCTTCAGGTTATAATTATCAGGAAACAAAGATCCCGGCAGGGAGTTCGACACCTTAGCCGTAGGTATAATGAAACTATTCCTAAAACGTTTAGTGCATATGGGTGGGATGTCCACCATGTAACGATGGCGCATCGCATCTTCGACCACGTCATCGCTTACCATCAGGTGAGATGGTGGTCAAACGCATACCTATCTAGATAAAAAAGAAATAAATATTCTCTATGCTAAAAATATTCTCTATATAACTCTGGGAAATTCTATGTGACTATATTATTAAAATTCACATACATACAAACTCCCAGAACAAATATTTATAGGTCATTGAAAAATTTGTTTCGGTTCGGGAATCCAACACGCGACCCACAGGCTCAGCAGCCAATCATTCAATCACTGCGCCAGATTGATATCTTTTCCATAAATCTAACTTTGGTTACCAGTGTTCAACTAGTTTAGTATACATGAATACGTAACATGTTGTTTTATGTTGTAATTTAATTTTATTACAATAAATCTTCTATTCTATTGTATTCTTTACTGAGCACACCACTTACCGTGATGTCTACCGTTATAGTCAAGTGCCTTTGCCGAGTCTCTCGGTTCGATTGAGCAATTTCTCCATAATATCAATAGGGCCTTGAATGATGCGTTTATTTTCTACATAATGTTTATTCAGACATAAAACTAGGTAACGATGACATTAGAAATTGTTCTCCAGTGATTAATGTTGGTACTTATATTACGTTAGTGTTTTTATGAAAGCAAAAGTGGTTATAAACTAGTTTTTGTCACATTTGGCTCGTGAAGACTTTATGCCTAATTTATTTTGGCCTCACATGGTTAAGTTTTTGAAACAGGTTTGTTCGTGGTTAAAGGGTCACCGTATACTAGTCTTCTTGTGTGCATAACTCAAATTGTAAGCATATCGCATTCTGGTTTTATTGTCAGATAAAGTGAAGATAAGTCATGGATATATTGCTTGTGTTTTTGACCTCGATTTTGGTATCGGTATGAATTTTTTGTATTGTTATGATCGCCCACCTCATTTTCAACCGACGACAAAAAAAGGAGGAGGTTATCAATTTGACGCGTATATATATATATATATATATATATATATATATGTATATATATATATATTTTTTTTTAAATGTATGATCACCGTGTACTCGAAGACGGCTGAACCGATTTGGAAAAATCTTTTTTTGTTTGATAGGGTATACTTCGAAATTGGTACCATTTGTCACCAAGTCAAGATCTGATGATGGAATCCTGGAGAAATCGAGGGAACTCTTCAAATATTATAGGCACACCTATGGCGTTTTGGGTACCTATTTCTTATAGTAACTTGTGCAGTTGCTCTCAAAAAGTACCATTTCGGGAAGTGGAACTGATGATGAAGACCACAGATGGTCACGGAAACTACTCAATAATAAGTATTTCGTGGATTGCGATTCGATTACTTGAATATGGATATCAAGCACTTTATGCTCGTCACAATGCATATGGTGATGTATGCAATATTTTGTAAAATGTTATAAGTAGTTGACATTTAGGCTCTTGTGACTAGGTAAATTAAAAATCAACAAACTAAAAAGAGTGAAATAAAAACTTTTTACCAAAAAATTAAACCGACTCCCAAAAAACACTGCAAAGTGAAAAATAACTTTAATTTCGGAAGTCGGTGCCAAAAACGGTCGGTCGTTTAATTTTTTGGTAAAAAGTTTTTATAAATGGTAGACTAGTAGAAACTATATTATACTAGCTTCTATCCGCGACTTCATTCGCGTGGGAGGGGTTTTCCCGCGTAAGTCCCGATCCCGTGGGAATTCCGGGATAAAAACTATCCTATGTCCTTCCCAGGGTCCTAAACTATTCCCATACCAAATTCCACCTAAATTGGTTCAGCGGTTTAGGCGTGAAAGGGTAATACACAGACAGACAGAGTTACTTTCGCAATTATAATATTAAAGTATGGATTAGTCTTTGTCTTTTTTTTTTGTGGCTAGATTGAAGATGAAAAACCTAGAATTAACCTATTCAATCTCGCTTAAAGACCCCCAGGTTATAGCTATCAGAAAATACAGACTCTGACAGGGAATTCCATTCCTTCGATTTCTATACGCACAATGATAGTATTCAGAAAACGTTTAGTGCGTATTGGGTGGGTTGTCCACCATGTAACGATGGCGCATCGCCGTTTGTCTTGTAGTCCGATGATGGAACGGGCTTGACGGAATTAGTTTATCTGTTGACAGCGGGTCGTTGCTTGAGAATCATTTTGTTTCTTTTTTCTTTCCTTTTTCCACTCCACCTTCGATGACAGCGTCATTTTGGCACAAAAATGCATATATTGTATAATATTATGCATACAATAATATGCATATAATATGCATAATGAATTAATAACTACTTCGTTGGTTTAGTGGTCGTAAGCGCGACAGCTGAGCAAGAGGTCTCAGGTTCGATCCCAAGTGCTAATGGATTATTCTATAAGAAATTTGTCAGAGAACACGCCTCGGAAAGCACGTCAATCCGTGGGTACCGGCTGTCATTTTTACACCTTTGACAGAGGTTAAGGGTAGCTAGAGGGCAATAAATTTGACATTGGACTTGCTGAGGGGTATCGTGTTACCCAGTAACTGGGTTGTAGTGGTCAGACAGGCAGATGCTCCACGTAAAAAACACTAACACGTACAAGCCAAAAAGACGAAAGGAATTAGACCGGAATGACGAAGTTTATAAAATTCTAAATAGATCTAATACTTGTTTGATATAACTTGGTAAAACTGCTCTAAATAAAAACTTTTTACCCAAAAAATTAAACCGACTCCCAAAAAACACTGCAAAGTGAAAATTAACTTTAATTTCGGTAGTCGGTGTCTTTAGTTTTGTATTTTCGTTTTTGGCACCGACTTCCGAAATTAAAGTTATTTTTCACCTTGCAGTGTTTTTTGGGAGTTGGTTTAATTTTATGGTAAAAAGTTTTTATTTCACTCTTTTTAGTTGGCCTATTTTTAATTTACCTAGTTACAAGAGCCTAAATGTCAACTACTTATAACCTTTTACAAAATATTGCTTTTCCCAATGTTGGGCCGTTAATTGTTGAGGAGTTCTCCTGGTACTTCACCATCAGCTCTACATCACCATATGCATTGTGACGAGCATAAAGTGCTTAACATTCATATTCAAGTAATCGAATCGCAATCCACGAAATACTTATTATTGAGTAGTTTCGATGGCCATCTGGGGTCTTCATCATCAGTTCCACTTCCTCAAATGGTGCTTATCAAGAGCAACTGCACAAGGTACTATAAGAAATACCCAAAACGCTATAGGTGTGCCTATAATATTTGAAGAGTTCCCTCGATTTCTCCATGATCCCATCATCAGATCCTGACGTTTATGAAAATGGGACCAATTTCAAAGTATACCCTTTCAATAAAAAAAAGAATTTTCCAAATCGGTTCAGCCGTCTTCGAGTAATCGATGATCATACATTAAAAAAAAATATATATACGCGTCGAATTGATAACCTCCACTTTTTGTCGTCGGTTGAAAACTAAAACACACGATCGACCATGTTTAACTCGACTCAACTGTTTGTCAACTCAACTGATATTTTCTCACTCGACTTTTCTTTTCATCTATCAAGTCATATTCAAAAACCTTCCTAACATCATAAGGTTTTAAAGACCATAGACGGATGGACCAGACGGGAGTTAAAACATTAAAAAATCTGGCCAAGTGCGAGTCAGACTCGCTCATGACGGATTCCGCAGTAACTATATTATATAATATAATATGTATATTTATTTGACAAAAAAACCTTCCAAATTTCTTAAAACTAGCTTATTTACATTTTTTACAACTACGCCTTATAACTTTGTTTTTCATAGTGTTTGTATGAATTATATTTGCGGTTTTAGAAAACATGCTGTATCTCAAAAACTGCTGACCCGATCCCGTTCAAACCAATTTTGGTTGAAAGTTTACATTAAATCTACAGACATTTTTTTTTAGATTTTTCACTCCATTATTATAGAAGTTAGAAGGGGGACACACATTTTACCACTTTGGAAGCGTATATCTTTAGACGATTTACTTTATGAAAAAGTCGTTTTAGAAACCGCAATGTCATTTTTAGAGACCTGTCTACACTCAGTCAGGCCATAAGTTATGTCACATAGGTAAAATTTCGAATTTAGAATGCAAGCCAAGGAAAATATTATGGGCATTCTAAATTTGAATATTAAAAGAAAATAAAAGCAGAGTTTCTCGAATTTTGTTCATTTTCTAAAATGGAGTAGACGCGCAAAGAAGACAGAGTCACAGTAATTGCATTGCATCGTTGCGGTCACGCGCCAACTGAGATTTTTAAACTGCTGAAAAATTTGAAAATTCCACCGATATTTATTTATCGTACTATCAAACGATTCAGGGAAGATTCAAGATTAGAAGATAAACAAAGGAGCGGTCGACCTCGTACTGTTCGGACTCCAGCGGTCATCAAAGCAGTAAAGGCGCGAATCCAACAAAATCCTGTCCGCAAGCAAAAAATGTTGGCTCTGCAGATGGGACTAAGCAGAACTACTATTAAAAGGGTGTTAAATGAAGACCTAGGACTGCGTGCTTATAGAAAAAAAAAAACAGCACATCTTCTTAACGCACGGCTGAAGAAAATCAAACTCGAAAGAAGCCGGGTTTTGTTAAGGCGGTACGCGGGAAAAAAATACCGCGAAATACTTTTTTCGGACGAAAAAATTTTTAATGTTGAGGAGACTTTCAACAAACAAAATGATAAAGTGTATGCACACTCTAGTGAAGAAGCGAGCAGACGTGTGCCACGTGTTCAGCGTTGTCATCATCCTTTGGCATTCATGGTTTGGCTTGGGGTGTCCTATTTAGGTCCAACGGAGGTATTTTTTTTGTAAAAAAGGAGTGAAAACCAGTGCCCTCGTATATCAAAACACAGTCCTAACAAACATTGTGGAACCTCTTTCACAAACAATGTTTGAAAACAGGCACTGGGTATTCCAGCAGGATTCTGCGCTGGCTCATAAGGCGAAAAGTACCCAAAACTGGCTCAAGACCCGTTGAATCGACTTTACCAGGCACGAGGATTGGCCCTCATCCAGTCCAGACTTGAATCCCTTGGATTACAAAATATGGCAGCACTTAGAGGAGAAGGTCTGCGCTAAACCTCATCGCAACTTGGAGTCACTTAAAGCATCCCTGATTAAAGCAGTCGCCGATATTGACATGAACGTCGTGCGTGCTTCGATTGATGACTGGCCTTGCAGATTGAAGGCTTGTATCGAAGCAAAAGGAGGACATTGCGAATAATTTTAATGTGGTTTAAATCTGTATTCTATACCCTTTCATTTGATATATAAATAGTTGTAATGCGTAACTCATTGTGTCATTTATTTAACTTTCCATATGTGACAAAACTTATGACCAGACTCATGTAGATACCACACACGCATAGGTTTCATGAAAGTAAATATTTTTAGTTTAAGTTCCATGTACGGGAGAGCCCCCTTTATTTTAAATATTTTTTTCTTAAAATTGGATAGCGGTTCACAGAATACATCTACCTAACAAGTTTCACATGTATAGTCCTAATAGTTTCAGAATAAAATTGCTGTGACATACGGACGGACGGATGGACGGACCGACAGACAGACAGACCGACAGACATGACGAAACTATAAGGGTTCCGTTTTTTGCCATTCGGCTACGGAACCCTAAAAACCAGCAGAGGAACAGATGACGGAATCTAAACAGTATAACTTGAGTTTTTGACTAAACAAAATAGTAGTAATATTTGACTAAACTAAAGCCAGCAGCAAAAATGTTGGGAATCCCAGCAAAGGTGAGACGGTACTTCACACACCGGAACTGATGCTCAATCTGTATCAAGCTTAGGTTCGGTCGTGTATGGAGTACTGCTCTCATCTTTGGGACGGATCTGCCAAATACCAACTGGACGCGCTTGAGTCTATCGAGAAATGGGCCAAAAGACTCATTGGCAAGGATTCACGGGTCGAATCAAAGCTCCAGAGCCTTGAACATCGACGACGAGTTGCAAGTCTATCGGTTTTCTCTCGGTTACATTTCGGGGAGTGTGCGATGAAATTACACAATCTAATTCCGCCAAGCCCGTTCTATCATCGGACTACAAGACAAACAGCGATGCGCCATCGTTACATGGTGGACATCCCACCCATACGCATAAAACGTTTTGGGAATACTTTCATTGTGCGTACGGCTAAGGAGTGGAATTCCCTGCCGGAATCTGTATTTCCTGATCGCTATAACCTGGGAGTCTTCTAGTCTAGAGTGAATAGGTTACTACTAGGCGTGCTCCATCTTCGACCACATCATCACTTACTATCGGGTGAGATGGTGGTCAAACGCGAGCCTTTTATCAATAAAAAATAATGATTTTTGTTACTCCGCGCGCGCGTGTTTGTATGTTGCTATCTAGTAGTAACGTTATTATTATTTATTACCGTTACCTTATGCTGTTGTTTACATTAGTGATGTTGATGAGTCTTGTACGAAAATCTATTTAGATGTCATGTATCTATTTAATAAAGGAAGAGCGTAATACTACCGACATAAAATATTTATAATTTCTTACTCTCTAATAAAGGAATACTGTAATAAATTATGCTTCATTCTGCTTAGCCTTTTTCAAATTATGTTGGGCTCAGCAATTTATAAATTAAGTCCTAAGCAATCCTTAAGAGACAAATTTAAAGCGATTAATGTCATGACTGTGCCATCTCAGTATATTTATAAGAATCCCCTGTATGCACACAAAAATATTAATGTGTTTAAAAAATACAGTGATATTCATAGTGTAAATACGAGGAACAAAGACACATAATTATGTCATTCCTAAAAGAAGGTTAAAAAAATAGGTGGTTCGTTTAGATGCCAATGTATACGTTTTTATACTAAATAAAATTATGGAAGTTGGGTAGGCCGCCATCCCATCTTCTCAGTACGGCGGACTGTGCTGGGGCGGCAGCTGCAGGTGCAGAAAATCTCAAACGGCGCAAATACAAACAACCTAATTGGGTGGTAAATGTTTGAGCCGTTTGTGGTTGAAACGTTAGGACCATGGGGTCCGAGTGCGCATCGACTCTTTCGTGACATCGGCAAACGATTAGTCGACTCCACAGGTGACCAGAGGGCTGGCCTTTTCTTTGGACAGAAAATCAGCATTGCCATTCAACGTGGCATTGCGGCCAGTGTTCTGGGCACTTTTCCCATTGATAGCGATGTTGACGAATTTTTCGATGCCCTAAATTTCTTTTTATTTTCGCCTGTATATACTTTATTTGACTAAATATACTATGTTCTTCGAATTTATTTACAAAATAAATATTTCATTTCATTTCAGCTTCTAGTCTAGCTTGATGCAGCTGAGTACTATTGTTTTATGTGGAGCGAACTGTCTATCTGATCTCCATAACTCACCTGACCTTGGCATGCATTTCATATTAAAACTAGTGGTGCCAGTAAGATGTCGTCCTGCCATTATTATTGTTTTCAAAATACTCACAAAATTTCATGCAAAACTGTTCAACCCTTAATAAGATCACAAATACGCGTATTTTACGCGTACATTTGGATGAAATTTGGTATGGAATTAGCTTGAAGCTTGAGTAAGGTTATAGCTTATTTTTACCCATAGTTCATAAGTTTTTATAAATTTTTGCTCTCTGCTAATAAAATATGTAATAAATAACCACGCAAAAGAAAATCGGTCACAAAAAAAATTACAAACGCAAATGGCGTAAATATTCCAAAGTATCGGTTGCGTAAATCTCACTTTCTGATTGCGTGAATTTCACTCACCACCCAAAAACACAAAATATAATGATCGTTTATACATTATAAAAAATATTTTTATCTCTATTACCCACATAATTTGGCTAAATTGTCGGCCGTTTTAACCGCTAGAGTTTAGCGGGTCAGAGATAATTATAGAACAGGTAACTAGTTGGATCACGTGATGATATGTTCGTGATTTATGTTGCAAAGGTTTACTTTCTTTTTATGATTAGCTATGGCATGTGCCAACTGTTTTTGTAAACCTTTCATAGGTGTCTTTAAAATGACTAGTTCCAACCGATTTCGAGTGGGGATAAGTCATATACGCGGGAGATATTATAGTGCATTAGTGTGTGCGTAGGTACACTCTCTGTTCCTCTAATCTCGTTGTCCGACACAAAGGCATCATAGAACACAATGACGCCTTTTGTACAATCAAACATGTTTTGTTTTTGCGCACACGATATTGCATTGTTCAATATTATTTTATTTATGTATTTAAAACACTACACACTCTTCAACATTTATTGAATTTACTTGCCCTCGTCCGTGTGTCACTGCTGGGTGCCGACTTAAAACCAGCGCTGGGTGTCTTCCGCCCAGCAAAATGCTGAGTTGGTGTCCCTTTCGCTGTGTACATGCTAACGATTATTTTTATCCTTTTTCATAATGTTTGTAATTTTGTATTGTATGTTGTTGTGTGTGTCTTCGTCCGAATAAGTGTTTTTCAATTTCAATTTAGTGTAACTGTAACCCTGTATATATGTATGGTATATACAGTACTAGTACTCTCGCGGGGCTTCGCTCCCGTGGATTCTATCACGGTAAAAACATAACTCTCCTTTTTTGCAATCGGGTAAAAAGTAGCCTATAACCTTCCTCAAGCTTCAAGCTACTTCCATACCAAATTTCATCCAAATCCACCCAGTACTTTCGAAGATTAGCGCGATCTAGCAAACAAACAAACAAACAAACAAACAAACTAACAAACTTTTCCGCTTTATAATATTAGTATAGATGTGCATATATGTCCAAAACTTACTTCTTCACATTCTTTTTCACTGCACCGGATTTCTATGTAATTCTTACGCTATTTCTACTATTAAACTCTGGAATTTGCCACCCCTTGACATCAAGAAGGCTGAGTCAAAATTTTCTTTTAAGCATAAATTTAAAAACCATTACTTAAGGGGCTGTTATTCTTAGTTTGGTCTTCGTCATAATTATTATGAGCTCTCTTAATCAGAAAGATTATTATAAAGCACCGTATTTATTAGTTTATTATTTTAGCATATATATGTATTTTATGAGTTTTTTTTTTAATATTTTATCGGCTTGCGTTTGACAATATTCTCACCTGATGTTAAGCGATGATGTGGTCGAAGATGAAGCACGCCTGCCTAGAAGTAACCTGAATAGGTTACTTCTAGGCTCTTGACTTAAAGACTCCCAGGTTATAACTATCAGGAAACACAGACTCCGGCAGGGAATTACACTTCTTAGCCGTACGCACAATCAAAGTATTCCCAAAACGTTTCGTGCGTATATTTATTAGTATTAAATATATTATTTCATTCCGTTTTCTCGTACAGCTACCACAATGTGTTTTTTTTAACCCAAAGGTTGACTGGTAGAGAATTCCTTGCTGCATTAAGTCCGCCCATGTATAAATAACTAAATATTTTCTGTATTATGTGGATGTTTGTGAATGTTTGATATATGTATATGTATATCTAACTGGCACTACTGCTGTAACTGTAACTGAGCATCCTGCGTTTGGTCCCAGATACCATATTGTAGAACTCGTGGATAGCACCGTTACACAATTGTCATTTTATATTGTAGGTACAGACGCCAAAACATGAAGCTACCCGAATCTGTCAAATGTTCCCAATCAACCTTGAACCTAATTAGGTTCAAGGTTGATTTAACTTTATTATTAAAGAAATTTCTTTAATAATAAAGTTCCACAACTTTTTCCACAACTTTTTTTTTTTTTTTTTTTTTCACACAACGCCATCTAGTCCCAAACTAAGCAGAGCTTGTGGTATGGGTACTAGACAACTGATAAACATACATTTATATATTTCTAAATACATACACATTATAGATAAATTACACCCAGACAAAGAACAAATGACCGTGCTCATCACACAAACATATGTCCTAGGTGGGAATCGAACCCACGACCTTGCGCATAGCAGTCAGGGCCACTGACCACTATACCAACGGGCCTATAAAAAATAATAAAGCAATAATAAAGTTGAAAATCTATTAAAGAAAGGACATTGTTCCAGCTCCATACATGTCACGCCTAAGAATCGTTTGAATCGAAAATGACTTAGATAGACTCTAAATATTTTATGGAATCATAGTAAATCAATTTTTACTAACGGACACTTGAAGATACAAAAATAATCAATTTATCGAAATCAAGTCCGAAAATAACCAGATAGTAAGACTCACAGAGTCCTTTATACACAGCCGAGTCTACCAAGTATGCAATCTAATCAGACTCCGTTATCAAGCCAAAGTTGTTAGAATAAAACCATAAAGCGCATAGAAAATCGCAAAGAAAAGAACTTTGCAATAAAAATTGAAACGAAATGAAATATAAGCACACCAGTGCCAATTACGAAAAGCCGAATACCCGAATGCCATGCCAGAAATTCCCTATTTCAGATAAAAAAATATGGAATACATTTTCTTCTCCAGCTAGTCAATTCAGGTATTTAAATGAATAAAGTGTTAAATAAATATATTTTAGATATTAATTTATTTATTGTCAATAATAGGACACAGTGCCTATTTGATTTATTGAATTCATATTATTATGTACCTATATGTGATTAACTCAATTTCAGATATAATCAGTCAATTGAACAAACGAATGTGAGTTTCACTAAGTGAATGAGACAAAGCGTCAGACTGAAGAAGCATGGGGGATTTCCCGTCCTCAATTAGTTGACGATTATATATTATTTGCTAGAGTTAAATTAATAACGTAACCCATTCAATATTTTATTATTATTTTAATTTCTATCGATACGTTGAAAATACCCGAAATAGTCCGAATTTTATCAATTTCTGATTTAATCCATACAACCGTCCGTATTTCCTGAAATCGGGGAAAAATCCCGTAAATCGGCAACACTATCTGGTCAATAGACATTTTTTACGGCACCACGAATTCGTTAATCGTGACCCAACTTTTTATTTTGAATTTATTTTGCCAAGTGTCCGTGGAATACTAAAATATGTTTCAAGCACTATAAAAAAAAATGAAAATTATCATGTAACTTATATTTACATCGGTTATATAGGCCAAAATCGAACAATGTCTTTTGACAGATTGTTGTAGCTTGATGTGCTGGCGTCTGTACTATCAGTCACGCGGGACTTCGCTCTCGTGGAAAAACATAACCTCCTTCTTTTGCAGTCGGGTAAAAAGTAGCTTTTAACCTTCTTCAAGCTTCAAGCTACTTCCATACCAAATTTAATCCAAATCCATCCAGTACTTTCGATGATTATCACGTACAAATAAATAAACTTTTCCGCTTTATAGTATTAGTATTGTTACGCCAGTCGCTTAGTGAAGTACGTCGGGAAACTTCGACAGAAATTTAGAATGTTCGAGATACTAACGCCTTCTAGCGGCAAGTAGCAGTACTGAGTATATCTAGTCGAGACACTAACGCCATCTAGCGGCAAGTAGCAGTACTGTGTATCTCGAGTAGCTCTGGAATACTCTTGACAGTATAAACGGTGAGTCGATTTTACAAGAATGTTCTAGAACTCATAGACCGGGCTATAAATAAATCGCAAAGGGACGCAGAGAGTCAGTCTTATTTAAAGATACGACGCGATATAATTTGAAGCTTTACAAGTGAATTTCGCTGCGATTTAAGTGTTAAGTGACAAGTATTGTACTGTGAATAACTGTTGAATTTTGTTTGTGTTTAAGTAAAGTGTTAATTTTAGTTTAATTGGTGTAAATTATTTCTATCCCGAACCCCAGCTCGTAACAGTATAGAAGATGTAGGTACTTGTGAACACATGTGTTAAATAAATACATTTTTTTTTTGTAGGTTGTACCATCCAAGATATATAGATAGTCAGATAGAATGTTCTGTGTTGTAAATCAAAATTTAAACACACCAATTAACAATATTGCTTAATCTATGATTACAATGACAGTCTTTAAGTTTCAATTCAAACATTTTTCAAATCTTAGGAATTCGGTCAAACCGGAACAATTTTAGTTAAATGATAAATGATCTTTATTTTGCAAATTGGTTATTAAATAACACTTTTACACGTCATTTTTTTCGTAAATATTAACTAGATGAGGCCGGTGTTTCCTAACTGACTACCCTGAGAAGAAACACCAAAACAAACTCAGGGGTCCGTATCTTTTAAAGTCCATACAATCTATACTGGTTTAATTATATGGGAACCTTGTAGGTTTCAGTCTGAGGCAAACTTTTGAAGAAAGATGCTCACAGATTTGAGTGGGCCTGTCCATACAGTGCAAGCATTTGTAAAATGACGTATAGCTCAACTTAGAACAAGGAGCTTAACGATTTGACGAACAATACCAAGGTAAGGACATTTGGGTAGGCCGCAAAAAGCACTCAAACTGCCAGACAATCATGTTTAACTCGAATAAAATAACCTACATAGTTCACATATTCACAATCGTTTATGAGGATTATGTAGATTAGTCTGAAATGGCCTTTTGAGGAAAGAACCACACAGATTTGAGTAGACCTGTCCTGTCAGTGCAAGCCTTTGTCAGTTAGTATGTAATGTAGCGTAAAACTGCTACGGTTAAAACTTCCTCCAATCCTAATCCAAACTTTTCAATAAAAATTTTTTTCCTTCATAGCTGTTATTCACATTTGAACCAGGAATCGTGAAAAAATCGTCGGTTGTTTGCCTTTTGACGGCGTCATTACATTTTTGGGACCCGATAAGTGATGGTCGACCTTATTTTTTGTGATTAATATCGAAATTATGAAGTGAAAGTTTTTTTTCTGTTGGTGTAAACCCAATAAAAAATATAAAGTGTCCTAGCAAAAGTATAGTCTGTGTGTGATTTTCTGGTTAATTTGGTATGTATTGTCGTCTTTTTTCTTTTCGATCCATTTCGCACTAGTTTCATAATTAATCAAAGATTCAGCTTGCATCGGTGGTCTGAAGTTTCTTTTTTGTTTAGATCCCGTTACAAGCCAATTTTTGGCTCCACCCTACGGGCAAGCGACGTCGGTTATCGACGACGGAGGTCGGGGCGCTCTCGCCCGATATCCGAGCACATCCTGTGCCTGAGACGTCCATCTCAAAGGCCTGAAGAGAGTACGAGGTAGATGCGGACCCCGCAGCGCAGTGGCTCCGTGATTTCTACGTTACTTCCCACAGTCGTGTTCAGCCGTCCAGGAATTACCGAGTTTTCGCAGCAGGAGTTCTATTTTAAATAGTGCACCTAATTTGTATATTTCTAATCTAAAAATTCTCACGTCAAAAACTCTTTCTAACCTAAGGCCTATCAAGACGCGTTGGATGCTCTTAGTGTTTTTGTAATTAAAATTACTAATAATGCGTATTCGCCTAGCTATAACCGATTGCAATCGATTTTTTTGTTAGGTAAGTTAAAAATATTTGCATAATACTTTCGATAACATTCTTTTTCTTTCCGCTAAGTTAACCCACGCCATCACTGAAAGGTTCCCAATAATAACCAATATTTAACTTTTTTATATTTTTTAATTAAGTACTTGTTTTCTATCTTTTTCCTTTTAATCAAAATTAAACGTTTTAAGTAGCGGTTTGTGTTTTACTGTGCACTTAATTTTATTTACGCTACAGTAAGCTCAACCTTAGACTATTAAGGAGCTCAACGACCTGACGAACAATGCCAAAGACGGGACATTTGAGTATTTATTGTTATCTTGATGTTGGCAGTTTTTATTGTTTTTATTCTATTTAAACGGCTTCGCCTCAGGAGTATCTATAACCTAAGCCTGAAACCCAAGGGCAACTGAAGAGTGGGTTTTTATCCAATAGAAGTCTGATCTGACCGGGTGGAACGGTAGGGAGTTGACTCCTATTTTCCGATATTTTCCGGGTGGGAATATCATCGAATGACTTCTCCCGCTCCGGGTAGAACGGAAGGGAGTGTCAGACTTCTACTGACTAAAAACCCACCCTGTTCCTTTAGCTGCCCTTAAGTTCCGGGGCCGCGGTATCTCGTTAGAACATTTCCGCAACCCCGGCATTCAAATGACTCCATGTTAATATGATTAACAACCTCTTTCTTTTCCATAGTCGGTTAAAAAGTTGTAAACAAGCATGTGTGGAAGGCGGTTCGACAAGCCAGTACGTAGCGGTTACGCAAGCAGTCTAGTGAACTCTGTACCGTCTGTAGTTTAATTACATAGTAAGGTATTACATAACAGTATCAAATTTTACGAGTCGTTTCCCCATAGTTGGGATCATGGGTTCTTTTGTTATGGCTTGGGTTGGTTATTGTATTATGGAAATTGTGATGCGTACAGCTTTGGCAAGTGGTTACATCAGAGTTTGATCGGAAATATATTCTTTGCTGCGATATATGGATTAGAGTTTATGTTTTTTTTTTTTTATTTAATAATTTAATTCTGTCCACAACTTCGTTCGCGTGGGAAGGTTTTCCCGCGTAAAACCCAAACCCGTAGGAATAATGGGATAAAAAGTTAAAAAAAACGCAGCTTTTATTTATTTAATTGATCGTTTTAGTTTTATTTAATTCTTTATTTAGTTTTATTTTATTTTTTGTATTACATTGTGTGCCTTTACATCTGGGCCAAATAAATTATTATTTTTTCTTTATTTTTCTTTCTATTCATGTGTTATTGCAAGATGTCAACTATCTACTTACCAAATTACATTCAGTAGCTTTTAGGTAAAAGAGTAACAAATATCCACACCCTCGCAGCTGAATTACAGGAGTCAGTGTATTTGTTTAAGCGGATTATGTCCCACAATCCGAATCAAAACACAGTTAAAAAGTTAAAACGAACGCAATCAATATCTAGATAGAGATCTCTGTCTAGATATTTATCATGCAGAAACAGGCAGTTCTACATACGGTGACAATAGTAGGCAGTGTTAGATGGCAGTGTTTTTCTGGCGAGGAACCCCTAACCTATCCTACCCTGAGACCTTACGACAAAAGTCGAAAAGATGAACACTTATAAATAATAATATACATGCGAGTTTGTGAGTTATGTTACTCTTTCACGCAAAAACTACTGAACGGATCTGAATGAAATTTGGTGTGTAGATAGCTAAAATTCTGAGAGAACAAATAGGCTTCTTATATTCACTCATATTTTTTATCCTGAAACTGTCACGGGAACGGGATCTATACGGGAGAGCCTTTCCATGCGAACAGTCGCGGAAAGGTGATTTTACAAAAACGGTTGTAATTGTAGTATAAACCTATATTGAAATAATTCGTTACGAAGTTTTTTTTTGGGAAAGAAGTTGCAGGAAGAAAATTCTAGGAAAGTTGTGTGCAATTTGCCCCCGAAGCGCGTCGGTATTCAATGCGTGTGGTCCGCTAAATTAGTTTACGCTATGACTGGGCATCGTGCGTGCCAATTTGTTCTCCAAAAACGTTTCAGTCTACTCATGTCGTCACGTGCTCCATTATTGATGCGTATTGTTGATGATTTGAACATGCAATATGAGGTTAGGTATTGAATTTACTAGCTATTTCCTGCGTCATTATTCGTGTAGAAATTTCGCGTATTTTCCGAGATAAAAACTAGACTTAGCCCCACAAATATTATTAACCGACTTCAAAAAAAGGAGGTTTAAAATTCGTATTGAACTTTTTTTTTTATGTATTTTATCTCATAACTCGGAGACAGCTGGACCGATTTGGAAAATTCTTTTTGCGTTTGAAAGGGTATACTTTCTAGTTGGTTCCATTGTTACGAAATCAGGATCTGATGATGGGATCCTGGAGAAATCGAGGGAAATATTCAAATATTATAGGCACATCTATATCGTTTTGGGTATTTCTTATAGTACCTTGAGCAGTTGCTTTCGAAAAGTACCATTTGGGGAAGTTGAACTGATGATGAAGACCACAGATGGCCACTGAAACTACTCACTACTAATAAGTATTTCGTGGATTGCGATTCAATTACTTGAGTACGGATGTTAAACACTGTATGCTGGTCACAATACATACGAGTATGGTAATGTAGAGCTGATGGTCAAGTACCAGGAGAACTCCTCAAAAATTAACGGCTATGCATCGGGAAAAGCAATATTTTGTAAAAGGTGATAAGTTGTTGACATTATGGCTTTTGTAAAAAAAAGATAAATAAAAAATAGATAAATAATAATAATTTTAGATAAATTAAAAACCGACCCACTAAAAAGCGTGAAAACTTTTTTTTTACAAAAAATAGAACCGACTTCCATATCAAAACACTACAAAGCCAAAAATAACTTTAAATTCGGCAGGCGGTGTGAAAAAAAAAGAAAAGCCAAAACCAATAACACCGACTACCAAATTTAAAGTTATTTTTGGCTTTGTAGTGTTTTGATATGGAAGTCGGTTCTATTTTTTGTAAAAATTTTTTTTTACATACTTATCAGCTTATAAAGTTCTCACTGCACATAGGGACATAGGTTCCGTTTTTTGCCATTCAGCTACGGAATCCTAAAAAGGGCTAGAAATAAATGAATTTATTATTATTACATTCCGTTGCATAGTGTCTTTTAGAAATATTCAAAATATACGTTTTTAATCAGACATAGTTGAAAATCGCCGCGTGTGTACCGCTAGTTAAATTCGTAGATATAATTAAACTCACCCTTTTAGTGAATTAGTTTCAGATGCGTCGACCAGTGCAGATTAAGGATTAAGTATAATGAAGCCAATTAAATAGGCATGTGCAGCAAAGCCATGTTTTGCGGGAGATTTTTAATGCATCAGAAGACTTCTTTGAGTCATCCGAAGGACTTCTACCTAGGCACGCTAGGTACCCTTGATGATCTTATATCTGCATCAGCGAGCGGAGTTCACGTAGCTGATTTTTGGGCCAAATATTTTGAAATATTTGCTTTCGGAAAAAAAAATAACGCTTATCTAGCTTAATCTTTTGTTTTATCTCGAGGATTGTACGTTTATTCATAGATGTCCATGTTTTTAACCATGTTTTTGAAAGAAGGAAGGGTTTGTGCTTGTCTTATTGAAATGAGTAGAGAATTTCACAGCCATACTGCTTGAACACGATACAAAAAAATAATAATGAGTGGTCCAACCGTTCTCTAGTCTTAGCTAGACTAACGAACAGCAATTTATTATGTATAAGATTTCTCACACAATACATCCATCTTTTCTTCGGCGTTTCTCTACCTCTTGATAATAAGTTGTTTGTTGAACAATCTTCAAGTTAAATAGTTACCACATAGGAAAACAGTACGATGCTACACTTATTCAATCACATCACTATTAGTTTCACTTTCACACGCGAGAGCCCCATTCATATCTGTCTGTTCGCACCACTACTGCATACAAAGTGACCAAATTATTTTGGATTACCGTTTCACCTTTTCGATTACAATTTGTACTTGTTTTGGTTCTTACTATCACGATTCTAACATTGTCATCTAAGTATATGGAATGTATCAGTTGGGTAATCTGTCTGGCTCATAAAACTAAGGATAAAAAAATTGCAAAGTACAAGTCGAACTTGCTCGTGAAGGGTTCTGTAGTAGCTGCAGAGTAATATTTGCGATATTTAAAAATGCACTATATCTCAAAAAATTATGACTAGATCTTGTTTAAACAAATTTTCGATAAAAGTTTTCATTTAGATCTACGGCATATTTCTTTTAAAGTTTTACTCTCTTACTTTAAAGGTTAGAGGGGGTGGACACACATTGTACCACTTGAAAGAGTCTATTTTTCAAACAATTGACTTAGAGCAAAATGGTTTTAGGAACCTTAATGTCATTTTAAGGGCCGGATCTTGCGGATAGCCAACTTGGTTTCCGCAAGGGGCGCTCGACGGTGGATGCCATCATGCGGGTGAGGGCTCCCTCGACAGAGGTTGCGTTGTCCCGGGGTGGGGTCGTCTTGGCGGTGTCTCTCGATATAGCCAATGCCTTTAACACCCTGTCCTGGAGTTGCATATGCCAGGCACTCCGGTATCATCGGATGCCGACCTAGCTCTGGCCTACCTGACGGACAGAGCCTTCATCTACCCTGGTCACCAGGGAGAACCTGCTAGAGATGTCATGCGGTATCTCACAGGGATCGGTTCTGGGGCCGCCTCTGTGAAACATCGGTTACGACTGGGTGTTGCGCGCCGACCTCCCTACAGGCATGAGCATAGTCTGCTACTCTGACGACACGCTGGTTCTGGCGCATGGGAGGTCGCACCAGGCAGCGGCCGAAGTGCCGATGCGAGGGGATGCGACAGTCATAGAAAGGATCCGGCAACTAGGACTCGAGGTGGCTCTGCACGTGTCTCAAGTCCGAGGCCATGTGTTTTCATGGCCGTCGGAACGCACGGGGCCCCATAGGGCCATTGCCTGCCGGGGTATCACCATGTCAATAGACACCTGCTGTTGCTCTAGCCAAATATTTATGGAATTGACAAACGCTATCGTAACTTCACGTGATCAATTATGAAAAAAAAAGAGAACTTGCAATGTGGGTAGAATTAATATTACTAACAATCTTGTTAATCGTTCCTAATAAGCTAAATATGCTTGTGTCTGGAGTGATGTCACGGCAATAATGTAATGGGTAGAGTTTGAACCTGCGACATCTTGATTACAAATCCGACACTTTAGCCGATTAGGCCATTGACGTTTAAATAATCGCAGTTTGTCTAGTATTTCTAGTCATTTTTTCCTTTGTATATTTTGGTGTATATAATTTCAAAGGTCGTCTTCAAGTCATTAAACAAACGTACGAGTAGTAAAGAAATGCTAAAACCCATTTGATTTAAATAATTGGCGCATTAAAATGTTAGTTGGGAATTTCCGTCACTAGAAAGGCTTTTAGAAACCTTGTGACTAGTTCCAACACTTTTAAAGATTTGCTTGGTAACTGACAAATGTTTCAATTTATTTTCTGCACATTATGTCAGAGCTCGAAAATATTCGTTTTGATACCGATGAAAGAAATTGCTTCGATTCCAAGTTTTACCCTTTACCACCGTGCTTGCCAGATGAAATAACCACTCTACACTAGTGGTTATTTCATCTAGCAAACGATATAACTTGGGTGGGTAGTATGAAATCGGTATATCTCGCATAATAGCTAAGGTGTCAGTTGTCGGTGGCTTAGGATCGAGAAGTCACGGGATCAAAACCGGCCCATTATACTGTTGCTGTGAACCCACCCCAGACTCAAGGATGTTTAGCTTAGTTGGAAAGGTTAACAAGATTGCTAGTCATGTGAATTCTACCGAAATTACTAAGTCTCCTTTTAAAGAAAAGTGTTTTAATCCTGCATCGTTACTGAGAAATACAAATGAAAAAGACTCTCTAGGCTAAACGTTGCAAATAGCTGTAGAAACTACTAAACAGAGTTCCGAACGCCGAGATCCAAACCTACCAAAATAAGATAGATATATTAATTTATTTTTGTTATAAAGTTGTTATATTCGTGACATCAGCAAACGTTTAGTCGACTCCACAAGTGACCAGAAGGCTGGCCTTTTCTTTGGACAGAGAATCAGCATTGCCATTCAACGTGGCAATGCGGCCAGTGTTCTGGGCACTATTCCCATTGATAGCGATGTTGATGAATTTTTCGATGCCCTATAATTTCCCTTTTATTTTCGCCTGTATTATAAAGTTGTTATACATGATATGTTGTCCATAAAAGTCTGCTGTTTCCAGCATACAAATATTTAATAGGTAGAACATTGAGTTAAAATGAAACCAATAAATACAATGTCAAGGAAAACGTTACATAGAAAAACGAGTCATAGAATTCAAAATCGCATAGTTATAACAAGAGGATGGTAGTGATTAGCATCCATTGGTAAAATCACTTGAAAATACTATTACTGCTTATAAACATCATCTTCATAATATACATTTAGTAAGATTAGATCCAAACTATAGATTTGTAACCAGCATAGAAGCATTGCATCTATCTATACTAAAGTAAAAAAAAATTGGCCAAGTGCGAGTCGGACTCGCCCATGAAGGGTTCCGTGGTAACTATAATAAATATAATATACTTAATATATTTAATTGTAAAAAAAAACAAAAACCTTAAAAATTTCTTAAAACTAGCTTATTATATTATTATATTACTATTATTATATTTCTTAATTTTTACAACTACGCCAAATAACTTTGTTTTTCATAGTATTTGTATGAATTACAAAGTTATATTTGCGGTTTTAGAAAATATACTGTATCTCAAAAACTGCCGACTCGATCTCGTTCAAAGCAATTTTGCTTGAAAGTTTACATTAAGATCTACAACATATGTTTTTTTTAGATTTTTGACTTCATTATTATAGAAGTTTGAGGGGGAGGGACACACATTTTACCACTTTGGAAGTGTATATCTTTTGAACGATTAACTTTATGAAAAAGTCATTTCAGAAACCTTAATGTCATTTTTAAAGGCCTGTCTATAGATACCACACACGTATAGGTTTCATGAAAAAAATATTTTCTGTTTCAGTTCCATGTATGGGGAGCCCCCTTTATTTATTTTTTTTTTTTTTAATTTTCTCTTAAAATCCGAAAGCGGTTCACAGAATACATCTATCTACCAAGTTTTACATGTATAGTCCTAATAGTTTCGGAATAAAATGGCTGTGACATACGGACGGACGGACAGACAGACAGACGGACAGACATGTCGAAACTATAAGGGTTCCGTTTTTTGCCATTTGGCTACGGAACCCTAAAAATGGCCAAGTGCGAGTCAAATTCGCCCATGAAGGGTTCCGTAGTAACCACGCCAAATAACTTTGTTTTTCATAGTGTTTGTATGAATTACAAAGTTATATTTGTAACCTTTATTTTAAATATTTTTTTCTTAAATTCGAAAAGCGGTTCACAGAATAATGTACCAACCAAGTTTCACATGTATAGTTCTAATTGTAGTTTCGGTATAAAATGGCTGTGACATACGGACGGACGGACAGACAGGCAGACAGACAGACATGACGAAACTATACTATACGTTTTTTTAATATCGGCTACGGAACTATAATACAACGTACCGACTCCATATTATCGGAGTTTACAAAACAATGTTGTAAGGAATTCGAAACTTTACCGGTTTTCTGGACGTAGACGTGTGTCATATGCTAGCGTAAAGGACATTGGTCATTTGGGTTTTTATTTTTTATTAATATTTAGTGGGTTTTTATCAATACTTTTGTTCGGTAAGTCTAGGAATATCAGAAGTCTGGTTCTCCCCTCCGCTTCACCCAGAGCGGGAAATTCATTTGATCAGTTACCTAATTAGATTAGTAACTAATAACCCAGGCTACAGCCTATTTTTTCTGAGTGGGAAAATCATCGAATGACTTCTCCCTCTCTGGGTTAAGCGGAAGGGTGTGTCAGACTTCTACTGACTAAAAACCCACCCTGTTCCTTCAGCTGCCCTTAAGTTCCGGGGCCGCGGCATCTTGTTAGAACATTTCCTCAACCCCGGCCGGCAATGCCTTTATGAGGCCCCGTGACTGTTGTTGATAGCTCTTTGAGGCGCGCGTGGAACACGACGCGCCGCCGACCCGGGCATGGTCCAACCCGGACGGTGAGCTACCCCTGCTCGCCGTCCGAAAGCCCGCGCCTGCGGTGAGCTACCCCTGCTCGCCGTCCGAAAGCCCGCGCCTGCGGTGAGCTACCCCTGCTCGCCGTCCGAAAGCCCGCGCCTGCGGTGAGCTACCCCTGCTCGCCGTCCGAAAGCCCGCGCCTGCGGTGAGCTACCCCTGCTCACCGTCCGAAAGCCCGCGCCTACGGTGGACCTAGGTTAGAACTTTTACCTATGTCCATACATACAAAAATAAAATTATAATGATTTTAATTATAAGTTTTTTCTTATATCGTTTACATTCGTCTCATCATGTGTCTTTCATGTGTTATTATTGGTTTATTTATTAATTGCTTGCTAGACGAACCTTATTCATCTGACAATATTTCCATATATCAGAAATCATAAGGAAAGAAGTAGGTATGTCAGTTCGTGTACAAAAAATAGCATACCATTGACCTTCGCTGAATTGAACACCTTTGATGCAATGCAGGGGCAGTAGTGTTAAATATGTATAATCATTACACATATATATGTATGTACTGTGTCACAACTTTCTTTATTCAAAATAAAAATGTCTTTCATACAATATAACTTTATTTAAGACGAAATTATAGATCTAAATATATCCGATTAAACGAACAGCAACCAAATTGTGGGATACACCACCTTTGTAAATAAACTCATCTTTAAAAAAATAAAAGGTAGTAATTTTTAGGTAGTTTTTAGGGTTCCGTAGCTGAATGTCAAAAACGGAATCCTACGTGAACGAACTCAAAGTCACAACTAGTATAATTATACTAAGTTACTTTTTCATAAAATAGCTTAAATTAGGTATGTACTCTGAAACCATTTTAATGGGAGTATTATTAATTTATCGTAAGATCTTCGACAGAACAAATATGTTTATTTCGAAAAGGGTATTAGAACGGCGAAATAAGCCCTATAATTGGACTAATTATTTTGTAGTGCACCCTAGAAAATAATTATTGCTAGTTTTTCTTTTACCATACTGTTGTTACAACGGGCGCTCTTTGTATTACTTTACAATCCATACTATATAACGTGTAATTTAAAGGGTGTATACATACCAAGTAGTTGAGATCTCAACTACCGTTTAATAAATAGCAATAGGATAATCGCTAATTGCAAGACTCTTGCGAGACTCTCGTTTCGGCAACACTAATACCAAGTCTATTTATATTTTATAAATATGTAAATTCGTTAGGAAATACATTTCTTTCTTTAAAACCCGTGGTGATAAACATCCTGACCGATCTGTTAGATATAACAATATGTTAATGTTGCCCTCTCTTTCGCGCATGAAATTGCATTCAAATAGTCCTTATGTTATGTCGATAAAAATATATAATAAACTTCCGAATGTCATAAAAAATGTAACTAGTGAAATATCATTTATTAATCAACTCAAGCAGATATTATTAAAGAAAGCATATTATTCAGTGAATGATTATTTGAATGCCAATAATATGTATAAATTGACATAGAATAATTAAATTAATTAGTATGGATATTGATCTTAATATACCTATTTGATTAATTTAATTGGACATGTTAATAATTAATATTTCGACTGGTTTTTTTTTTATTTTGAAATTATTCTATGACATTGTTATTGTTATTTTTTTGTTAATCTATTGAATTTTTATTAATTTATTGACATTTTTAATAATATATTGTCTTTTATATTAATATGTTACTTCTAGGTAAGAGTGTTTCATCTTCGACCACATCATTGCTTAACCTTTTCATCGCCAAGCACTTCTAAAGAAGTTCGGGATTTTCGTGCCACCAGCGCCACAACTTCTATAGAAGTTGTTCATTTTAACTACCATCTTATTAAAATAAATTTACTGTGATTAAAAGCTTTGTTTCATTTTTTCATCTTTTGACTTTTTTAAAATTTATTGACATTTTAAATTTTATCATTGTAAATGGATTTGCCATCCGATTTCGACGATTTTCCGATTTCCGATTTTCCGATTTTACGATTTCATGTAAATTACCATCAGGCGAGATCGAGGTCAAGAGTGGGCCCATCGGTAATAAAAAAATGGAATTATTTTAATTTTTGTTGTGCCCTACAGGGTCCATAATTGTATCTTAGCTTTAAGCAATAACTGTAACATCCAAAATAACATTATGATATGCAAATAAATATATAAATATGAATAATATATGAACAAGTGCACGGCTTCTTTGGATGATAACGAACGATATAATGACTGTACGAGCAAACCCGTACATTTTGTATTGTTTCGTAATAATGCTGACGCTTGCACTCACAATGCGGTGCATCGCGTTCCATTTGTTAATTAATTACTTTAGTACCAATAAATCCGTGTAACAGTAAACATCGATTTACTAATCAAATTCCCTAACCTGGGTCGCGGTGCGGTACTCATAATATTTTAACTTTAACAAGCAAGGTGTAAGGTAACCACCGTACATCTTTATGGTCCTTCGAGATCGAGAGAGGATCATTAACGCGAGCAATCAGTGGCAATTTGTGTCAGTTCGTGTGAGTGGTTCCGTAGCAGCAACAGCGGTGGAGTTGCAGTTCAGGGAGTAAACAGCAGTCTTGAGCGCAATCAACATACCCACCAGACAGCAGAATCAAAGTAAGATCTTTCCTTTTTTTGCTTGACCTAACAATATGAATCACACAATGGAGGATCTGCTGGCCAACCAGAACCAAATCATGGTGGCCATGAACCAAACTATTATCGAACTTTAAGAAGGATGGTCAGGAACGCAAAACTCCTGACTACATCAAACGTAGATTGGAAACTTTAGACTCCTACTGGCAGGAGTTTCAATCTAATCATGATCAGTTGAACCCCTTTAGCAACAAATCGATTGAGTATTTTGCATTGAATCACTATCAACAAACTCATGCTTTCTATCCTTCGACGCGTGAAACTATTAAAAGTGCAGGACCTCCGTCTATTTTAAGACCCGCAACACCGTTAGCCGGCACATCCAGGGCTGACGTGGACGGGACCCTTAAGAACAGGAATCACGAGGAGAGCGAAGCTACGACCTTTCTTGAAACGCCGAAATTCAAGTCTCAGGGCACCAACAGCAAGTTAGATGAATTACTGAAGAAGCAGACTATCAACTTTAAGGCTTTCCATCGAAAGGTGACGAACATCAAAGTCGATGCTATAACTGAGAAATGGGAGTTTCAAGATACGTTAAAAACATTGGAAACAAGGTGGTCGGCCATTGACATGCTTCACTGGGAGTTAGAAGGGGAACTCGACGGGCAAGATGATTCGTATGAGGACAAGTTTAACTCGTATGAAATTACGTACAACAATATGAAAAAGTCTCTGAACAGCAAATTGTGGTCTGTATCACACCGAGAACATTCTACACCAAAGATGGAAGTGCCTACGTTTAATGGCTATTATCAATACTGGGTATCCTTTAAAGACTTATTTACGGAGGCCATCCACAAAAATCCGTCGCTCTCTCCAGCTCAAAAGATGCAGTTCCTTAAGGCTAAACTGAAAGGACAAGCCGAGGGTTTAATACATCATCTTCCGATTAGCTCTGAAAACTATTCAACATGTTGGGAAATCCTTAACCATAGGTACAAAACAAACAAGGTGTAAAGTAACCACCGTACAATGACAATGGTTTTGTAATCCTATGTCTACATGTGTGGATCTTATTAGAAATTTCAATACATTGATACCAGATCGAATTTTTCAAATTAAGAAGAATGAAGAG
The DNA here is from genome assembly GCA_943138885.2 of Tholera decimalis. Taxonomy (NCBI): domain Eukaryota; kingdom Metazoa; phylum Arthropoda; class Insecta; order Lepidoptera; family Noctuidae; genus Tholera; species Tholera decimalis. The sequence goes on along the minus strand of OW964548.2, from coordinate 1,316,521 downwards.
AATTATCGTGATATTGGCAAGTGAAGCGGAAAGTTATAGATCCTCGTAGTGTTGTGACACGTTTGTTATGATTGGTATTCGAGAAACATATGAAACCGATAATTTGGTATCAATACTTTGAGTTACTTATTTTGAGCTGAAACTGTGCATAGAGAATCCATACCAGATGTTGTCTTCAGCCCTTTTGGATAGATATGGGGTTTCCATTATACATTGTATACCATAATATTATAAACGCAAAAGTAGCTCTGTGTCTCTGTCTGTTACCTTTTCACGCCTAAACTGCTGAACCGATTTAGATAAAATTTGGAATGAGAATAGTTTAGGACCCTGGGAAGGACAAAGGATAGTATAAGTTCCGGAATTCCCATGGGATGGGGAATTACGCGGGAAAATCCTCCCACGCGAACGAAGTCGCGGCAAAAGCTAGTCAAGATATAATTGAACGGCAATCCGACTACAAACACTTTTCCGAACCCGGAAATCGAACCCATGACTTCACTTAATAATTACTCTATCTTACTATTCTACCGTTGAAACCAATATCGTAACATTTAAAAAATGTATAGTTCTTTCGCGTGGGAGATTTTAGTTGACTTATAACCTCTTCTGTCGGCCATAGAAAGTTGAATTAAAATCAGTTCAGCTGTTCTAGAGTTGAGCTCGGACAAACTGAAAGATAGACATTCACTTACTTATTACGATGCTTAGAAATCACAGTTGTATTAAAATCACAAAGTGACGTACCGATTTTTATTTACTCGCTTTTGCTCGCGGCTTCGCCCGCGTTATGTTACACTTTGTCAATAATTCTTGTTGCCAATCGGTACACCTTTTTGGGTGGGTAAAAAACGCATATAAATTAAAAAAAAAACCATCACCAGGGTCCATCCATCCCCACAAACAGACAGACAGTTAGTATTTAAAATTTACCTTTTTAAAACCAAAAACGTAGTTTACAATACATTTTTGCAAACTGCGTTTCTGGTTTTCCCGTCCTTGGCTAAAACGTGTAAATTTTGTGAGCTTGATACTCGTGAGCACGCCACATACAGTTGCCCATGGGAAAAGCAGTGTTTTCTAAATGTACACCTGCGACTTTCAGTGTTTGTCCTTGAGCTTTGTTTTGGGGAAATTGGAGTCTTTTAAACTGGGATGGCAAATCGGTCGGGATTATGGGAATGTCATAATTATTGGTTGCATAACATTGCGTTCAAGGTACGTATTTGTATTATATATATCTATTTTATTTATAATACCGAATTAACGAATGAATTCCTCTTCGTTCTTTAACATTCTTCTGAACAGATATGATTAAAAATAAATGATGGCAATAACCATAGAACAATGGCAAGCAGTAAAATTCACCACTTTTTCTTCCACTAAGTGCACGATGCGCGAACTTACCCCCACTACGCCAAAACCTTGCCAAGTTATTTGGCGTCATCTATACCAGTATATATGTGGTATAAACACCAATAAAGATTTATTTTGCACCAATTGAAATTATTTTCAGCTAGTTAAGCAATTTATGCTCAAAATAATTATCTTGAGTTTCAGTTTTCGGACGCAATTCCAGTATGGAGCCCCTGTTCAAAATATGGCCCACCTTTTGCATGTCAATCGTACACGGCCACCTGCACCTTGCAGAATCTTAACGAAGCCAATACTAGAGCTGTTCAGGTAGCTGCATACTGGTCCAAAGACGTTTGAACATCGACTCGAAAAGAAGAAGTTATCCAGAATTAGAATATCAGTAATTTTATTATACAACTTGCGATTGTAATAATGCTAATATCTCTTAGAAAACAAAAAAAAAACAATTTTTGCACATTATAATGACGGTGTTTTTATTACAACAAATATTCAACCCGTTATATAAAAAACGATATAAATTATTATAATGGTGATTCACCGTGATTTTTACCAAGAGTCCGAATGTAGAAAATTTTAAAGTATTGCGTAAATGATATGCTTACTTGTGATCGATATCTGTTTAGGATCAAGATGACGGGACCAGGTCCCCAATTTAAAATGTAAAAAATTTAAGTGTTTAAAAATGTCTAAATAAGACATTAATTGTACCTCTAACAGGAAAGGAAGCATGGCCAGACACTTCCTTCGGCCACTTCCTTCCACGGACCTTCTGAAGTGCTACTAAGAGATAGGTTATTCACACTCGAAGACTTAATACTACATATTTACATGTATATACACAATTACCAATACAATTGTAAGTGCCAAACTAAGTTATGGGATTAAAACATTGGTCACGCCATTTGGATGATTCATGTTATCGCTGAACTCACCAACACTTCCAACTTACTTGACGTAAGAACAATGTACCGTACATTGTTCTTACTGCATCGAATCTATATATCTTGCTGCATCTAATATATATATATATATATATATATTAGATGCAGCAAGATATATAGATTCGATGCAGTAATATATATATATATATATATATATGTCGCATTCATCTGGTAGATCTGCTATTTGGTTGAATGACTAGGCCGAACGTTGATTGAACAAGCGTCACTCAACGTCCAACTAGTTAGCGGATTGTAACATAGCCCTTTGAACAGAGCGGACATAAAATCAGTCAGGTGATTCAAATTTAGTTCATTATTTCCCACTGTGGCGCTAGTAGTCACCAAAACAAATATGGCGTCAAACAGCTCGCACAGATAGCACTGTGTTGATATTTTTTTTCGATTAAATTTACTTTACAGTGCGTTATTTGTAACAAACAGGGAGGTATCTTATCCCAACCACTGTTCCTAGTTTACATCAACGACATTCTAGAGGCGATAGGCAAAGACTGCATACTATTTGCTGATGACACGACAATAATGCTTAAGAGTGACACTGACAAACATTTAAAAAAAGAAATCGTTCAGGCTTTGGATAATGCAATCGACTGGCTCGAAATAAATAATTTAAAAATAAATATGACTAAAACACACATCATACAATTCCAGACGTACAATTCAAATATAAATAAACTTGACATTAATTATAAAGATTCTCACTTGACAACTCTCGATAATTGTGTATTTTTGGGTATAACGATCGACAAAAATTGCAACTGGAAAGCACATTTAGATAAAATTCTTACAAAAATAGATCGTTTTATATATGTCTTGAAAAGAATCAGAGAAACGGTAAACTGTGATACTGCAATGCGGGCTTACCATGGTTATGTATCATCCATACATAGGTACGGTCTACGGTATTATAATATGGGGTAACTCAGTAGACTTTGACAGAGTTTTTAAAGCTTAAAAAAAATGTATTCGAGCCATTTGTGGAGCTCACTTTTTAGACAGCTGTAAGCCACTATTTCAAAAACTTAAAGTTTTACCTTTGCCATGCTTATATATTTTTGAAATATGTGTTTTTGTTAAGAAAAACTACAATGTATTCGAGACGAACACTGACAGGCCAAATAGCCGAACACGGCATAAAGACAGACTTCGACTGCCACAAATAAGGCTAATACTTATTATTTAAGAAAAATGTATACTGCATGTCGATTATTATTTACAATCATTTACCAAATAGTTTACAAGACTTACCACTGACATACTTTTCAAAATGCTGTTATTTAAAAGATATTATACCGTTAAGGACTATTTAGAAGACAAATCAATAGAATCTGTAATCGGCAAGTTATAGTAATTGACAACACTGATTGTGAACACATTTGCACGCCATATTATGGCAGGATATGCTGAAATTTATTTACTGTAACACCTTATGTACCATATTCTAGCAAATAAATATTTTGATTGATTGATTGATTGATAAAATAGTGTGACAGTATGGATTTACCTATTATTCCTAACCTAACCTAACCAAACATTACAAAGTCAGCTATATCCCATTCAACGACTTCACTAAATGACGTTCAGTCAAGACGTTGAACGTTACATTCAACGACTTGACGAGTTGCTTTAGTCATTCAATTAAATGTCGTCATTCAATGAACGCGCTAGTTATTCAATCAAATAGCAGATTCAACCAGATGACTAAGATAAAATAGTAATAAATGATAAGATAAATGATAAGATAGTAATGAATCGCTTCCGTTTATCTATGTTACGGTATATAATTATATCCCTAGGGATATAACCATATACCGTAACATAGATAAACGGAAGCGATTCATTACTATCTTACTAGGAATATAATTATAATACCATTCAAGTTTAGTGTTATAATTATATTACTGGATTAAGTTTAGTGAAATAATTGTAGGAGTGTAGTGCGGGGGTGCGGCGGTGGTCAACACCCCGACTCGGATAGGTTAGGTTAGAAGTCTTATTATTAGTCCTTAGCCTTCGTTGTTATTTTTTTTTAAACCACCCAGAAATAGGAGCCCCGCCAAGCGGGGCTCCGTCGATTTTGCGTAAACACCATAAAATCACTGCCAACTTTAATACGTATTATTGCTAAAAAGTATTGTAACTAATTGCAGGTTGCAAAAAGTTGATTTTGTAATAAAAATAAAAACCAATATATTGTTTTATTTGATTTTGTGGTAGATTTATAACTATTTAACTAGATTAGTTTAGTCAGATAAACATATTACTAGATTGCGACCGTAAGATAGTAATGAATCGCTTTCGTATAACTATGTTACGGTATATAATTATATCCCTAGGGATATAACCATATTACGGCTTTATCTATCATACTGCGACACATACACTAGCACTGAGCCCGCGGCCTCGTCTGCACGGATTCAGATTTAGTTTATAGCCTACAGCACTCTTCAATAATGCAGCTTACTACCAAAGGAAGACTTTTAGAATTGGATCATTAATTCCAAAGATTACCCCCTACATAAATATACTTACAAATAAATTTTACCTCTTTAAAATATTAGTATATATAACACATCCATACTAATATTATAAATACAAAAGTAACTCTGTCTGTCTGTCTGTCTGTCTGTTAATATAATTATAAACTTATCTAATACACAAACACAACCCACAACATTTTCCTCAGATTACTGTAAACATTTAAATCAATCTGTGAGCAGACATTTGCAGAATTGTTCAACCACGCTATTAATTATTAAATTAAACAAACCTTAGCTTAATACATAAAATTTAAGCCATTGAGTAACAATAGTTTCTATTTCGTATTTTGTGTATGTGTGTAGTTGTGTATGTTTAATAACAAAACAATCTGATGATGTGATTTAGAAAAAACTAATTATTATTATTGAAACTAATCTAAAATAATCAAACAAAACTGATACCTATAAAAACTAAATTAAACTTCCGGATTCTGCCGATCCTTAAGAATTTTAATGATACTATTTTTATAACTAGTTTTACTGAGATGTAAAATGTCGACACATTGCACCTACTTAGGACTTACCAAAACATAGGAAAGTCCAAAGTAAAGTTTTTTCTAATAAATTTAACTCTCAAATCAAAACCATCACGTTCAAAGTCAGAATGCCTAGTTGTAGAAAATATACACTTATCGAGATTCCATCTGGCGACTCCAAAAATACACAAGATTCTCTGAACTCTCGTATTTGTCTAAGCACTTCAGAAACAACGTCGAATTCTAATGTCTTTACATAATGTGATGAGCTTGGTACAGAGTTCATGGATGTTGAACTTTGGACCAAGCGTCATCAGATAATGTCTTAAAAGGAAATGGCGCAACTATAACAAGTGCTATATAAAATGTTCATAATTGATAATAGCTTCGCGTTTGATCATCATCTCACCTGATGGTAAGTGATGATGTGATCGAAGATGGAGCACGCTTCCTAAAAGTAACCTATTATTATAGTCAAGAGTGACTTAAATGCCCCTAGGTTATAGTAGAGTAATTATAATATGTTTATAAGTAAGATTACTGCAATGGCTGGCCAAACAACAAGCCTTTGTTAACAAATACAACATTCTTAAAAGCATTCCTTGTCCAATGATAACTATTTGCAAATCACGCTGACTGTAGTCGGCCTTCGCGATCCTTAGAGAAAACATATTTTCTCAGAAACTACGCAGTAGTGACCAATAGCTCCGAGGTTAAATGTATCTTATTGTGGTCACGTTTGAGGTTGCACATTTTTTTAAATTAAGCCTTTGTTAAAGTGGACCAAGATTAACATAGAAATCTTCTCTTTCGAAATCAAATTCATATTAGTTTTTTCCAGCCCGTTTCGGGACATAGTCGCTAAGCTAGGAGCCCCCAAAATGACAAATCTTGTTTATTATTATTATTAATTTATTTATGTCGGGTCGAAACTCTCGGGCCCCATGGCCTGTGTGCTCACAGCCTTTTAAAAGACATATCGAAAAGACTCGTTGACGCTTCCCGCGACCCAAGGGCTGGCTATTTCTTTGGTTCACACACACACACACACACACACACACTCACACACACATGCACACACACACACACACACACACACCCATCCACACACATATCTGCTTACTCACGACGTCAACAGTCTGAACAACATAATTTAATGGGGGGCCTGGAGTTCTAAAATACAGGCCTAGGCTTAGTTTAGACTCCAGATCTCCCACAAATTACACACTTTGCCAAACTTTCTGTGTCTGACTGTAATTTATACTCACGTTGATATGTAATTTGTGGAGATAAATAAAGATTTTTTATTATTATTATCTCTTTATTTCTAATTATATACATACAAATTACATTTTTAAATATTTCTATAAAACACAAAAAACATTTAAAAATATAAAAAATAGTAGCCCACCGGTATCGGGAACAGGGTCCAAGCTACCGGTGGTCAGGGCTCTAGAGAGAGGAACCTCCTAACGATACGCGCCGTGTCCAGGAGCACCGCTTTCTGAAGCAAGCCCTTGATCCAGCCGCCTAACGAGAGCCTCCTAAGGTGTTGGTCGAGGCTCTTGGCTATTAAGCCATTGGCTGAGACGACTATCGGTACAACGACTGCCGAGTTCACATCCCACATGTCGACAATCTCATGCGCCAAGTCAAGATATTTGATTGGCTTATCTTTCTCGGCTTTCACGAGGTTCTCGTCATGCGGGATGGTTATGTCGACAATCATGGCACGCCTCTCGTTTCGGTCCACCACCACTATATCAGGCTTATTGGCTACAATAGTCCTGTCAGTGATGATGGACCGATCCCAGTATAATGTGATATGGCCATTATCGAGAACTGGGTCGGGCACATACCTATAGTACGGCACTTCCGATTCCACAAGAGAATATTTCAGAGCAAGTTGCTGATGAATAATCTTGGCTGCAAGGTTGTGCCTATGCAAGTATTCTCCATTAGCAAGACGAGAACAACCAGAGACAATGTGACGGATTGATTCACCCGGACGGTGACATGCCCGACACATGTCAACCGTGCCATCCTTCACAATAAATTTCCGGTAGTTGTTCGTCATGATAACTTCGTCCATAATTGCACAAACAAAACCTTCGGTTTCCCCAAAGAGGTCACCGAAGCGCAACCAAGCTACGGACGCTAACTGGTCTACATCGGGTCCATGAAGGGCCCGGAAAAATCGTCCGTGTAGCTCCTTACTCTGCCATATCCTCCTTCGATCGTTAGTGTCTAGCACTGCAGGTTTGCGCCAGTTCTCATTAGCCAAGGAGAGCGGGGTGAGTCCCTTGTCCACCGCTACTACATTTCGATGCATACCCACTTCAGAAGCAAGAAAATATTCCCTGAGACTGCATACCTCGCGGTTGTGGAGAGTTTTGGCATTCAAAAAGCCTCGACCTCCGCATTTCCGTGGGATATACAGTCTCATTACCGATGAACGTGGGTGATGCATTCGATATGCAGTCAGTAGTGTACGGACTCTCCTATCCAGGGCGTCAAGTTCCGTTTGTGTCCATTTAAGTACGCCGAAAGAGTATATCAATACTGGCATGACCCAACCATTGAAAGCACGCACCTTGTTCCCGCCCGAAAGAAGGCTATTTAGTACCTTTTTTAGGCGGCCAAAGAAGCGCTCTGTCAACGATTGCTTCATGCTAGTTACATTGATACCTAACGCCTCCGACATACCTAGATACTTGTAAGTTTCGGTTGGAGAAAGGGACCTCAGGTTTATGGAATTCGTGAGTTGAGGTCCCACGGATTCCACAATCTCCCCTCGCTTTACATGCATAATCGCACATTTGTCGACACCAAACTCCATCCTGATGGCACTACTGAAAGTTTCAGTTACCTTCAGTAGTTCTCTCAGTTGTAGACTAGTGGCGCCAAAAAGTTTTAAATCATCCATGTAAAGGAGGTGAGAAATAACCTGACCACCTCTTTTCAACCTATAGCCTAGTCTTGAATTCTCCAGCAGTGTGCTTAGAGGATTCAAGGCTAAGCAAAACCAAAGCGGACTCAAACTATCGCCCTGGAATATACCGCGCTCGATCCTTACCGGTTCGCTGTACCTTGGGATGTATCGACATCCTGGATAGCGAAGAACTGTCCTCCATTGTCCCATACATGATATCAGAAAGGTGCGTAAAGTTGCATTAATTTTATACAATTCTAGCACCCTCATGAGCCATGTATGAGGCACTGAGTCATAGGCCTTCTTGTAGTCTATCCAACATGTCGACAGATCTTTTTTGGAACGTCGAACCTGTTGGCTAATGGCCATGTCAATGAGGAGTAGCTCCTTAGTACCGCGGGACCCATTCTTACATCCATTTTGAGAGGTAGACATGATGTGATTGTCGTCAATGTGTTTGTTAATTTTAACCCTCAAAATGGATGTCAGAACCTTATAGACCGTTGGCAGACACGTGATTGGTCTATAATTTTTGGGTTCCGCGGTGCTACCAGATTTGTGGAGCAGGTGGGTAACTCCAGTGGTGAAGAACTCGGGTAGTGAGCCAGATTCTAGGGCAGATTGGAACTGAGACGCCAAGCGAGCGTGCGATCTTGTTAGCCACTTGATCCAGAAGTTATGCAGTCCATCCGGTCCTGGAGACTTCCAATTAGGCAGCGGACGGACTGCATGGGCTATATCTTGGGGGCTGATAATGATTGCCCCCATTTCTTGTATTGGATCGCACGCTTGCTCGACCTCCCGGGTCCAATCACCTTCGGTGTGACTGACAGGTACCGACCAGATGTTGCGCCAGAACGTACAGAAGGCGTCATCATCGGGCAGGCACATGTCAGTCGCACCTTGGTCCGGTCGCTCCCAAGCCCTATATACCCACCTTTCGTTACTTCGGAATGTGCGATTCTGGATGAATCGCTCCACTCGCCGTCTGTACCTCCGGATACGGTTTGCCCATGCATATACCTTCTGCTTTAGGAAGTCGATGCGCTCTGTGACACAGGACATATAATTTTGTGGGTGAATGTTGGTTCCCAAAAACGCCCGTCTCACAAAGCGCATCACTCTCGGGCGAGTGTTGCCCTCCCTAAAGCAAACAAGTTTTCCAATGAGTGCCCTGGCCTCACCAATGCGGCGCTCTATCCTATACTGCCAAGCTGGCACAGCGGGTTTAGGTCGTGTAGCTATGTCATTAGAAATTTTAACATTAGCTACACGACATGCCGCGACAGCTGCGCAGTATAAGACAGAGTGGGTATCGGCGAGGTCTTCGCAGTTATCAAAATAGTCTGACAACTGCGAATCCAGAGCAGCCACCAGTGCCCTATTCCTATTATGCATGGGCAAACGAGGTAAGCGTGGTCTTATTTCAGGCGGCATGTTGCGATATTCCCGAATAGCACACTCCAAAGCACTCCTCAATTGCTCATTATACTGGGTACTTACGTTTGTAACTCTGTCACTACTCTCCTCAACTTGAACGTTGGGTTGTGGTGGTGCCACCACAGTCGGCATCGGATGTGAAGTGACATAGCTACTCATGTCCGAACGGAGGCGATCAAGTACGGCTTCATCCAACATACGGTTACGTTGGATGACACGCACTTGATCCGATAGTCGCTGGGCCGAAACGTTGACAGTTGGCTCAAGTACCTGAAACAGAGAGAGCATCCGACCACGGTACGCAGTCAGGTTAGTTCCTCCTTCTGTAGCCCCATAGTATGAGCGCATGACGTTCTCATTAATGGATTGAGTCCATCGCATGCGCTGCACACTTCCACCGGCAGCGGGAACCCTATCAGAGGCCGGTGGGCCTCGAGGTTCCAAGCAGGCCGGAGGTCGGCCTCTTCCCCGTCGACGCGCAGGTGGTGGTGTCGTCGGCGGCGAGAAGTACTCGTCGCTCGAGCTCGACGCAACTGCAGCGGCCGGAGTCTCTTCACTCACGGCTGGAGCAGGTCCTGGCGGTTGCGAGGCGGAGCTGAGCGACGAATCCGAAGATCTTGGGCGTGTAGTTTGGAGCAATCGTGTCCGGCTTCTGGTCAACATAGATTTCAATTCACGAAGTTTTCATTTACATTGGTCTATTTTTATGGATAGTAGATGTAGTGTAGGTAGGACTCATGGATTGTAGTTTTTTTTTTTAACTATTTTCGATTGATCGAACATTTTAAATAACTATTTTATATCAAAATTATTGATAAAATCAGGATGAAAAAATTTTTGACGTGCTTGTTGACAGCCGGACCACAGATTTATTAGATTTATTATTATTATTATTATTTTATACAACGAGGCAATGCCGCCAGTATCTTGGATGCGTTGCCAGCCGACAGCGTTGAGGATCAATTTTTTGATGCTTAATTCTAGTTTGTTTGTGTACATAATTATGTATATTAAAGTCAATTAACATATATTAAACTTTATGTCGGAAAAGTCTATACTTACATTGTATGTTAGTAAAAAATTAAAATAATGAACTAAAAACTAATTCATGTATTTTCCCGCAGAATCAGCTTCACCGCCACGCATGCGAGTCCAACGCCGCAGGAAAATACAATCCTGTTTATCCGCAATAACTTTCAGAGTTAAATCAGTAAAGAACGTTTCAAGTTTCAAGTTCATGATACGCATGACACTTAAGGCTGCAGGTACCGCTGGTGTTGCGAGAATTTTCTAACGAAATACCAGGGCCCGAGAATGTAAGGGCACTGAAGGAACAGGGTGGGTTCTTAACCCCTCAAGTGTCATGTGTTGAATGTACTTTTTGATTTTTGGGTACGACTTCAGATAAAATTATAAATCGGCAATTTATGGCTATTATCATGGTATATATTATACCTTCCTGGCTTCGTTATGAGTTTATCTTACTATTTATATCATTCAATAAGCAAATCAAACTGACTTTATCTCGCAGTAATGTGATATGTTTTCACTTTTATAATTTTCACTCACATTCGAAGTCATACACACGAAAAAACACATATTCACGTAAAAAAACACACAATAATGTGTACGCAATGTTAACACAAATTTTTCCAGTTAGACACTGTAAAAAGTAATAAAAACTATTTGATAACACAACGAAAAAGTCTGCGGCGTCACAACAAAAACCACAGATGCATTTTGTAAATATATTTTTCGTTCGTTTTTTTGTGTTCCCTTTAAAATGTTACTAAAACCGGTCAAGTATGAATCGATTAGTCGAATGATACAGCCACATCGTGTTACTTGCAACATAAACGTAAAATACCATCGCCCAAGCTAGCCGTGACGTTATATACAAACGGTGTACCGTTGACACTTGATGGGTTAATCAGTAGAAGTCTGAAACCCTTCCGCTCCACCCAGTCCTTTTTTCACAGCAAAAATAAAATAAAAAGGGCTAATTTTTAGCTAGAGTGGGGGTTAATAATTGCAATAGATCTCGGCTTGACGTTACCTTGGACCCTGCTACTGATACCAGTTAACGACCATCGTTCTGTGTTTACTTTATCTGTTAAAATTGCGCCCATTTAAACACCATTAGACTGACTTCAAGATTGTGTACACGACGTAAAGTACCAGGCGTTCATAACGCCACAGGTACTTCAAAATTTTCCAACAAAACCATCTTTAAGTGATACTTGTTTATAGAAAACGATTATATAACTGTATTGTATCTTATATTTGATAACTCTCGTTACTTCAAAGTACTCGATATTAAGTTTATGAAGCAAGAGTTTATTGGTAAAATATTCAATGACGTTGTTGTTTGCATAACGTGGGTATTTTAGGCCTGCGCTGTTAGTGACAAATGCTGACTATATAAATAACTTTGGGTTCAGTAGGTGTATGTTCTTTAATTGTCACTTGAACTTGCGACTTATAAGGTATTTATGGATTTGACTCAAATACTTTCAATTGACAATTGATTGAATTCACTCTTCACTCTTCAGATTTAGATTAACTGGCTTCTGACTACCTGTATTGACTGCCAAACATGTCCAAAAACCTGTGACAACCGCCAACTTATAAACTCAGGGCTAAAAGAAAAACCTAATAAAACTTTTTGCCTGAACCGTGAATCGAATTCGAGACCGACCGCACAGCAGTCGTACTTGCGACCATTAGACCAAGGAGGCAACCGCTTATCACATGTTTTCAGATTTTCAGTACTTGACATACCCTTCACCGTAAGACAGTGGTGATACAAACGGAAAAGCACCATCGTTACATGGTGGACATCCCACCCATACGCACAAAACGTTTTGGGAATACCACCCTGTGCGTACAGCTAAGGAGTGGGATTCCCTGCCGGAGACTGTGTTTCCCGATAGCTATAACCTAGGAGTCTTTAAGTCAATAGTGAATAGGTTACTTTTAGGTAAGCGTGCTCCATCTTCGACCACATCATCACTTACCATAAGGTGAGATGGTGGTCAGTATAGTGTAGACAGCGTTTCTGGATTCATTTTGGTTTTAGTGTAAGTGGTGTACAATTTGAGTGTAGGTGTTTGATCAAATACACTCAAATTGTACGTCAATACAAACACAGTGAATTGCATATTAATATCAATGTAATAATTTCCGAATCAATGTAATGATCAGAGGTCGGAATTAGGTAGAGTTATTTATGTACTTACACTGATTTCATACAACGAAAGAATAAAGTGGATATGCCCCAAATCCCGGGATTCATTTTGAAGAGCAGAAAAATCCTGCTAAATAAAAAGTTATATACTTTTACACAATTTATAAAAAGGGCGAAGTATAAGTATAATAATTTGCTTAATAATTTGTATTGTGAACTTAATACTAATAAAAATTGTATGTTAATTATCTTGGTTTTATTTGTCTTATCTATCTCTGAGGCTTTTATTATTATTTATTTGTAACATTGTTGTTCACACGAGTTTGTCTGTTACAAATCCCGGGAACATCCATATCAAAATTTCGATGCAAGAACATAAATAACTCTACCTAATTCCGACCTCCGGTGATGATTCACTGGGGCGTGGTCCATAATTTGATTAGGTAACAATATTTGAAAATCATTTGGAAACAGTATTGGCGTGGTAACTGTTAATTGATTACTATTAATCCTTCAAGTCTGTAATTAATTATTTTAACCCTTTTTCTGCTTTGTTATAAAGTTTCGGACAAAAAAATTATTTTAAAATTATATGTATTTAATTTAATTATATGTATTTGAAAATTATAAATTATATGTATATACAATTACTGCATGTAGTTGTAGGTACACAATTATTTACACCAACCACCACCATCATCAAAATTATTAAAAATAAAACAAAAACCGACTTCAAAACGATACTGGCCTCATCCAGTTTAAATTTACGAAAAAAAAAATGACGTGTATAAGTGTTATTTAATAATAACCAATTTGCAAAATAAAGATATTTATGTACAAACTTACACAAAAAGTAGTAAATAATATTTGTATTACTTCAAAGTAAAAGATAATTAAAAAACCACGGAAAAACGATTTACGAAATTATTGATATTTATATACCTGTTTTCTATTTAAAATCCGTTATTTTTGGAGCTGCCAGCCAAGAAGATAGTTTAATCCCGTCTTTGCAATAAACAAACAGAAAAAAAAAATCACACAGACGAATAGTTTTTTTTTTATTGATAATAGGCTCGCGTTTGACTGCCATCTTACCTGATGTTATGTGATGATGTGGTCGAAGATGGAGCACGCTTGCCTAGAAGTAACCTATTCAATCTTGACTTAAAGACTCGTAGGTTATAGCGATCAGGAAACACAGACTCCGGCAGGGAATTCCACTCCTTAGCCGTACGCACAATGTAAGTATTCCCAAAACGTTTGTCCACCATGTAACGATGGCGCATCGCTGTTTGTCTTGTAGTCCGATGATGGAACGGGCTTGGTGGAATTAAATTGTGTAATTCCATCGCACACTCCCCGAAATGTAACCGATAGAAAACCGATAGACTTGCAGCTCGTCGTCGATGTTCAAGGCTCTCCTCCTTTTTGAAGTCGGTTAAAATGGTAACTCCTGGTGCTTTTACTTAGTTAAAGCCATTGGTGCCCTCTGCCATTTGTACATCTTTGCCTGTTATTACACGTAATCAGAAGCCAAAAAATCTGACACGAGTCTTGAGAAAGCTGGCCACATGATGCCTTGCGCGTCCATTATAATAACGTGTTCAGAGGCCTTAGTATGAATTTGAAATAATTTTTCGTTTTAAAATGATCGCTTTGTTTCTTTCACATACACCAAACTTGTAGACGAGTGTGAAAGAGACAAAACGATAGTTTTCGAAAACGATAATAGTACCGCAAACTCATACTTGGCCTCCAGGGCACTGGTTCGTCTTCAGTGCTTCCGGCATGTTTGCGGACGCTCGTGTCGAAGGCCTTAATGCGATTATGCGCAAGAAGGTTGCGTCGGTAATGACATGAGTGCGAGGGACTCAGGATGGTGGGCGATAGAAGTGACACTGTCCTGCTTAGTAGGTTCACAGAACTCTCACTCAGTAGGCCCGCCAAACCCCCATAAGGGGGTTCGGCAGGCCTACTGAGAGGGAGCATATGTGTCGTTTGTTTTGTGTCTATTTTGTATGTGTATTTATTCTTGTGTGTATGTATGTCTGTGTTATTGCGTGTGCAATTTTTTACTTTTATTTTCAGCTAATGAGTAGAATTCTGTATTTCCTGATAGCTATAACCGTCAAGGGTGAATAGGTTACTTCTAGGCAAGCGTGCTTCATCTTCGACCACATCATCGCTTACCATCAGGTGAGATAGTGGTCAAACGCGAACCTATTATCAATAAAAAATGAAGTTTAATTTTAATTTTTTTTTATTATAGCACTTTAGCTACGAAATAAGAATCGTTCTCGCTACTTCCAACGTAACCCTAAGCCTGATAACATCTACTACACATTATGCCATGTATGTTAAATAACAAATCCTTCATTTAATTGCGTGTACGCACGGGTTGATGTAACTCCAAAATTGTACCAACGCGCTCCTCAAACCGGCTAGTGAGGTTAAAAACGGTAACAAGTACACTGTCAATCTGTTTCTGCATACCACTTTCTCCGCACAAGTGATATAATACTTAGTAAGAACTTGCCGTGGGTGTGTTACAATACTTTAATGGGTTGGTCGTGATGTGTATCTTATAAGGTTCTATTTGATTATGAGATTATCAAGTAGGTAGGTATACAGTATGTAGTTGACATTTCTATTAAGACTTTGAATGCTGAAAGCTTGTAGGCACGCCTATAGTATAAAGCGGAAATGTTTATTTAAACGTGATTGTCGTATTCATGATAGGTTCACGTGTGACTACGGGTTGGTCTAGGCCCGGGTAGGCGAACCTTTATGTATCAATGTGCCATTTTTTTTTTGTAAAGAGATTTTTAATGGGATCGTATACGTGCCGTCAAATAACTTTGACTTTGTTATTGGAAAATAATAATAGTATCAACTCAAAACCCTTTATTTACGACAAAAAGGACTAGTAACCTACTAACCATAAACTAACTTTCTTAGTAACTGTTTTGATTAACTCAGCACACGGCTCGGCACATGCACGGTTTAGGTTTAAAAATTATGTGGTTGCATTCTACACCCAAAGAACACTACAAAAATAAATAAAGTATTTATTGAAGACATATACACAAGGAACAAAGCAATTTTACAATATTTATATTCGGCTAGGTCGATACACATAACTTGAAACTTCCGACACCAAAACTAGGACACAATATTATACATATGTGTGCATTAATAAAAAGATCTTTATGTATTATCACACCCTTAACAGTATTGCGACCATACGAGTCATTTGTTAAGGGTGAATGTACAGTAACGATATAATATTCTTTCTATCATTATTCCATATAACTACGTACAGCAAAACCTACTTTTGTTTCATGTTTTTTATTGCAACTATCTGTTACTTCAAAATAAAACAAATGTATGCTCATTAGCACCAACCAGTAAGACAATATTTGGCTTTAAAGTAGCACTCGGTTGCTAAACGCTTGTCGATAAACATCTATGTATAACTGGTTATTAGCGGAATGTAAAGTAAGAAAGATTAAATTAACTTTATTTTTTTGGATTATGCACAATGCACAAAGGTGTGCTTAATAATAATTTATAGCAGTCACAAAATAGTGTACCTACTAATGAAAAAAAAATTAATGCATATGGTGAAATGGAGCTGATGTTGAAGGACCAGGAGAACTCCTCAACAACTAACGGTCCTGTATCGGAAAAATCAATATTTTGCAAAAGGTGATAACATTTTTATCAACACAATTGACGCAGTGGCTTAGCGATTGCCAGCTGCGATGTGTCGCGGGTTCGATTCCCGTATTGCATCAAATGGTTGTATGGACTAAATATAGTTGAGCCTACTCCTAATGTTGTTAAAATGCATTCAAAAGACAGTTAAAATTTCTATTTGCCAAAGTAAGTTAAAACAAGTAGACTATGGTAATTACCGCAGCAGAAGTACGATTGCTTAGTTCAAGTTAGAGTGCTCCATCTTCGACCACATCATCGCTTACCATCAGGTGAGGCTATTCTGAATTTAAAAAAAGACATAAAAAAAATAGTTTGAGTAGCAGTAAACAATTTTCAATTAAATGACAATAATATCCTTTAAAAGCTGCATTCGTTTTTTTTATTTTTTTTTTTTTTTTTTTGTGTGGCATCTCGCAGGTCAACCTCTGAGGTTGTCGGCTGCTTAACCGGGCTTGCCTGTGGTTGCCTTAATTAATAAATTAATTAAAGCCTCCAGCCAGGGCTTATTAAAAACTTACAAACTATGCGACTATACGCTAAGGGCACCCCCTGTGGGGTACGGACCTCGGCTTAGGGCGTCGCAGGGGGAGGGCAGCTAGGGACAAGCTGGATCATATCATTATTATTATTAAAAAGGGAATTTAAAGCTACTGGCTCAGCGTCGCGCGCTGGCTCTGGCAAGGGTCGGGGCGGACTATTACGGGGACGTCGCGGCGGGCCTCGGCGGCGAGGACGGAAGGACGGTCGGTTTTTGTGTTTGTGTGCCACTGTACTTGTTTCCCTACGGCTCTCTTGGAGCAGGGTGATTGCGTCATCGGGAGTGACTAGGGTATGCCTTGGTCGGCGAATCTTAGAGATACGCGAGGGTTCGTATTGGGCGGCCGATACGATAAGGGGATTCCTATGTTGGATTGAAGTTTCAAAGAAACGCTTGGAGACGCGTTTCATGAACTGCTGGATGGTGGGCATCTTGAGGTCTACGTGAAGAAGCTCATTTCGAACATAAAAGGGGGCTCCCGTGACTCTACGAAGGAATCGGTTTTGGAGGGTCTGCATCTTGTGGAGGAGGTAGGGCTTTGCGTGTGCGAAAACAGCGCAGGCGTAGGTCATGATGGGACGGATGACCGCGGTGAAAATACGCAGCTTGCACCTGAGTGATAACTTGCTGCGAGAGCTAAGAATGAAGTGGAGCCTACCTAGAGCGAAAGCGGCGCGCGAACGTGCCTGCTTTATGTGCTCAGCGAAGGAGAGGTGTCTATCGAGGACCACGCCTAAGTATTTGGCTTGCTTTTCCCAAGGGATCGGCTTGCCGTACATGGTAATCGGACGGGGTGAGGGTGGGTTTATCCGCGGTTTAGAAAAGAGGACTGCCTGGCTTTTATCTGGATTGACTTCGATTCTCCATTTCCGGAACCACTTGGCCAGAGTGTTTGCGGAAGTTTGGAGAGTGCGAGCGATGGCATCGGGTTTAAGACCGGTATAATAGATAGCCGTATCGTCGGCGAATAGTGCTAGCTGGGTATTTTTATGCTTGGGAATATCACTAGTGAATAGCGTGAAAACGAGGGGGGATAGTACGGAGCCTTGAGGAACTCCTGCGCGAATGGGATGTGGGGAGGAAAGCTCCCCCTCAATTCGATAACGAAAGGTGCGATTCGATAAAAAGTCCCGTAGGATGAGCACGAGACGGTCAGGCACGCCGAGTTGGTATAGCTTATAGATTAAGCCATTGTGCCAGACTTTGTCGAACGCTTTCGCTATGTCGAAGAATAAGGCTCCCGTTATTGCGCCCCGTTGGAAGCCGGCGCTGACGTGTTCTATGATGCGGTGGACTTGTTGGATACATGAGTGTTTGGTTCTAAATCCGAACTGCTCATTGGGTATTAGACTCTTTGCTTCGGCAAAATCTTTGAGCCGCTTATATATAAGCCTTTCATAGATTTTACCGAGGACGTTGAGTAAGCTAATGGGACGGTAGCTAGACGGGTCAGACTTGGGCTTGCCTGGTTTGGGAATACCTATGACGGTGGCCTGTTTCCAGGTTGTAGGGAACATATTATTGCTCAATGCGCCATTGAAGATGGCAGTCATTAGCACTATAAGCTGGGCGGGGAAAAGTTTGAAAACCCTATTGGTGATACCGTCGGAGCCAGGGGCTTTTCGCGGTTGGAGACTTTTAATGATATCCTGGACCTCATCAGGAGTGATGGGGGCCAGTGGATTATCGGGATCTTCGACGGGCGGAAGGGAAGTTCTACGTTCGACTTCAGCGTTCACCATATCGAGGTGGGCTTGGTCTACTGGTTGAGAGCTGGGAGAACACTGGGACTCTAGCCTGTCGGCTAGGCATTCTGCTTTTTCAGAGTTATCGAAGGCGACACTCTTATCGGGACGAATGAGAGGAGGCATTGTGGCCTCTTCAGTGGATCGTAACTTCCTCTGAAGCTGCCAGAAGGCAAGATGGGTGGGCTCAAGTTCGCTCAGCATCTTGTCCCAGCTCGCATTACGCTGCTCGGCAATGCGTTTCCTTACAGCACGCTGTAACTTGCGCATGTGAGCTTTGTTTGCGGCGCAGGGAAAAGCGCTGTACGCACGGATGGCTGCGTTCTTCTCGGTTATCAGATTCCGTACATCGTCCGGGAGTTTCCAGCGGTGGTCTTCCACTACAGGAACTTCCCTTGAACAATCGTTCAGGACGGATTGTACGTGATCTGTAAGCGAGTCGATCGCCGCCGTCGTGTCAGCGACTGAGACTATGTGGTCAGGAATGGTGTCCAATTGAGGCGACGTGGTGGATTTCAGTTTTTCACTTACTTTCCTCCAGTCCGTGATCAATTGGGTCGGAGGAGGTTGGGTAGGATCATGGTTACCCGAGCGGGAACCTAGGTGTAGGATAACGGGACGGTGATCCGAGTTGAGCTCGTGAAGCGCTTCTATGGAGTATAAATGGAGGTTTACATTCTTTAGGAGCGCCACATCGAGGACATCGGGGTTATGGTTGGGGTCGTGTGGGTAGTGGGTGGGAGTCATCGGAGCGATGACGTCATAGTTTAGGGTCGCGCCTAGGTTATACACGATTCTGCCTCTGGCATTTGTCGTGTTGCTGTTCCAAGCGGGGTGTTTGGCGTTGAGATCGCCCGCTAGTAAGACGGAGTCACTCAGGCCAAAGAGAGTCGTGAGATCGCTGGTGAGCGCGATAGGATCGTCTGAAGCAAGAGACGCGACCGATGGTGGGGGCTGCATTCGTTTTCGATTCTGCTTGCTTTTACACAAAGTGGTGGGCTGTAATCTGACGGGTAGTGGCATTCGGTGGCCGGGCCGGGCACTTACAACGTATGGAGTAACATTTCACATCCAGAAACTCCACCTGAGTGCCGCTACGGCTTAACACCTACTGTAAAGGTACCTGAGGCTAGCTATTAAAATCGGGGGAAAATCATCAACCAACTCTCTGGCCTGGCTCTGGATCTCTCTCGACGCTCTAGGTGGAGCGGAAGGGATTGTCTGACTTCTACTAACTAAAAATCCACTGACATAGTTCCTCCAGTTGCCCCAAAGTTTCGTGGCCGCGGTATTTGTTAGAAAATTCCCGCATCCCGAAAGTCTGTCGACGATGCTGAGTTTAACATTTAGTTGTGTCATTTACAGCCTTATTTGTGGTATCTCGACATTTTTCTTATTTTTTAATATATTTGCTCCAGACTAGGAATCTCTCCTTTAGCGTGAGTGCACTATTACAGACACCCAGACCCAAAATAAATATTAGTAGACCATGCAAACATTTGTTCTTGCTCTGAAATCGAACCCGCACATGCAGTGCGACAGCCAATTGCTCATCCCAACTGTGTCAACTGTGTCGTCAACTGATTATTGAAGTTCAACAAAATCATTTTCATAAAAAGAAAACAATTTGCAATTAGCTAATCAGCATTTAAACTAACACTATTGACTGTGATAAGGTTCATACTAGTACAGTCGGGAATGTAATCTCTTTATGCTGTTTCGTTTTCTTACTGTTGTTATTACACATAGATTAACAGAAATTTTAAAAAGCTAATTTTAAAATAAATAAACTACTTATAGTTATTTTTTTTTAAACTGATATGATACAGTTTAAAAAAGACTATGAACTGCAGTGCCTCTGGCATGTTTGCAGAGACAGGTATATCTGGCTTCCATGCCATGCCATCATGCGCAAGCGATACGCTTCACTCATGCGCAGAGTACGCGTCAGTTCCAACAGCATCTTGAACACTATAGCGGACAGGTGGGACAGCCTCATACTGGGACATTGGATACGCCTACGTGCCACTGTGGCGTATAATAATTCGTTGTTTTAGTCTCTCTGGTAGTCTTAAGTACTAATATTAGTTTTATAAGTTGTTTTATACTAATCAAATGCATTCTGTCTGAAATAAAAAGTATTTTTTTATAAATTGTCATAAATAATACGGATGGTAAAATCCATTCTTAATTTGAATACTGTTTTGGTTCTACGGTAGGCTTATACATATGTAGTATGTGTGCGTGTATCTATAACCGAAGCCACCACGTTTCAAAAATGTGTTAAAACGTATATTCTCAGTATATTTACATAACACTATAAGCATAGCTGTAAATACCATCAACATGCCGAACGCACAATGTACTACAACTAACTTATTGACTCAAAAAGTTGAGTCGTGGGCGCGGGCCCTTTAGACAGAGTAGATAATGAAACAGAGGGACAACCTTTTAATATTCAGAATTTAGTGGCATACAATTTGACCCAAGCCACTCCGTGTTTTAACGCACACTTGCACCGGGGGTTGCGGGAGCTATAACTAAATAGGTATATAAATAGTAAAAAATAAAATTAATTTAATTCAGCCCTGTGACCCATATAAAATTGAAAGAGTACACATGTGCAATTTGTCGGCTTACACTATTGTATAGATTTATATGCTAAAAAGTGAAATCGAAATTAAATTTAGAATTATAATTATAGAAAAATGTCAAAAAATTAAATAAAAAAAGTCAAAATATAAATAAAAATAAACAATGTCAAATTAAAAATGTCAAAAAAATTACGATGGCAAATTAAATTAGATCTAAATATTCTTCATGTTGCTGTCTGTCAAGCGGGGGAAGTGAAGATTTTGGCTCCCCCGCCACTTCTAAACAGAGGTGCGGAACCTGGCGTCTCGTGTACTGAAACATACACTATATTACAAGTGCTCTTGAGCTAGTATTGAGCAGTACGATGTTTCAAAAGATTATGAGGTCAGCTTATACCAGTTTTCAATTATTCAATTCAATTAATTAAATTATCGCTTATTTCGGATTTAATTCCATATTTGTTTGTTAGTAACATGTGATCTTATAACCTAGTGTTAGTAATAGCCTAGTAACAAATGATGACTATAAAAAATAAAAATCTAAGCTGCGTGAGACACGTCGAACCTGGGGTATGTTTACTTGAATGATCGGAGAGTCCCACCTATCAGCTAGCATTCTCAGAATGGTGTTGGAACTGGCGCGTAAAGAAGTACATCACATGATGGCCGCAAAACTGTCCACAATCGCGTTAGCAAACATGCCGGACGCACTACAAAACCGCGGCAGTCCCAACTTACATAATACATGCGTCACTTTAATAGACGTAGATTTAAGCACATATACTGTCAGCTGTATCAAATTATTAATTTCGAAATTGCCGCATATTGATTTGTATACTAGCACCGCCCGGGGCTTCTTTCACGTGAAAGTCAATTCCCGCATAACTTCCAAGCTTGTGAGAATTCCAAGATAAAATGCTAACTTCACCTTTCGACCAATTAAATTCCCATTAAAATCAGTTCAGCCATTCCAGAGATTAGCCCGGGCACCCAAAAATACAGACAGGCAGACTGACACACAGAAAACAAAAAACAAGTTTGTTTGTGTTTTAGTGTCGTTTAAATAACAAAAAGCATTTGAAAACAACGCAGTTATTATAAATAACTATTTGTTGTACTTATAAATAGGCTAGCGTTCATTGTTAGCGTTCAATTGCACAATTGCAATTTTTTTTTTTTTTTTTTTTTTTTTTTTTTTTTTTTCCCGGTCATAGTAACACCAGGACCTTGTTTGTCTATATTACACATTCATACCAGTTCTCGCATATATTCCTCTCGCACTTTCAAGCCGCATACTTTGTCTTTCTTTCATTCGTCATGTTCTTTCCTTGCCGGGTGGGACTCCCGCTACTCTATGCCTATTTATGGTTTTTATTGTTTATTGCTTAGGGAAAATAATGTTTCTTGGGCTTTTTATTTTATTTGCTGTTTTGCCATTCAGTTATTATGCTTAGCATAATATTAATATTGGCTAACTTACAAAATCTACATTTTACTTAATTTTATTACACTTTATTACATGTTACTTTCGGGTTTACATATTTATTTAAATATAAGGTACTTATCGTATTTTACTTACAATTTTATTTCTTAATTTTATACTTACATCTATAATCTTGCATCTATATAACATCTTTATACTTTTACACTTTTTCTTATTTTATTATATATTACTCGTTTAATATTATGCTGCATTATTATATTATGCTGACATAATATAGGCCAGCTTTACAATTTCTCGTTCTAGTTCTTATTTTAGCTTACATATTTAAGTTTACGTATTTAGTGAATTACATAGGCTCATTTTAACTACTGTACTTATCGGTATTTTTCTTACATTTTTATTTCTTAGTTATATTCTTACAACTGTAATGCACAATTGCAATTGCATCTATACTTAATTATTAAGCGGAAAAGTTTGTTTGATTGTTTGCACACGCGAATCTTGCAAAGTACTGGGTGAATTTGGATGAAATTTGTATGACAGTAGCTTGAAGCTTGAGGAAGTTTACAGACCACTTTTTTACCCGACTGCAAAGGAAGAAGGTTGTGTTTTTATTGTGATAAAGTCGCGCGGATGCTAGTAAATTATACACATAATCTTTTTCGGGAATCACACTATTTATTGATGAAAACCATTAAAAAATTCGTGTAGTAGTTTTTGAATTTATCACAGTTCTACAGACAGACAGACGCGGTCTGGGATTTCATTTTATAATATGTAGGTAAGTATATAGAGTAACTTCGTACGCTTGGAATGTTAGCTTTTACACTGTCGTCTGATATCATACCACACACAAGTCACAAATTTAGACTCTGGTATATTCATCTGAATCCTGTACACTATACGCGTCAAAAAATGAGTATTTGTCATTGCTTGATATTGACAGGTGGTCAGTTGGATCGTCCTATTTAAAAGTGTCAAGGTTACTGTGTAATTTTCTCTAGTTTTACGTAATCGGTAAATATATATGTTTGTATGTTTGTGGGCCAAAATATTCCGTACTAGTTTTGCCCGCAGTTTGACTCGAGTTAAAAGCATTTTCATAAAACAATATAATATGTATGTCCGTTTTCTAAATCTACTCTGCCTCCATGCCGAATTTCATCAACATCGATTTAGTGGTTTGGGCGTGAAAGTGTAACACGGACGACGGATAGGCAGAGTTACTTTCGCATATAGAATATGAAGGAGGGATTCCGGTTCCGGGGTTGCGGGAATTTTCTAACGAGATACCGCGGCCCCGAAATGCAAGGTCAGTCGAAGGGACAGGGTGGGTTTTTAGTCAGTAGAAGTCTGAAACTCCCTTCCGCTCCACCCAGAGTAGGAGAAGACATTCGATCATATTCCCACCCAAAAAAAAAAACACAATAGAAATATCAGGGATTACGGTTGTTATATGAATTCACGCGTTGGTTTAGATTTTTATACTCATTCTTATCTTAGGGACCGTTCAAGTATTACGTAAGCACTATAGGGGGGTGTGGGGGTCTTTGCTTTGCTTATTTTTGATGACATGGGGGGTGGGGGGATCTAGATGGTGATTACGTCAACAATAATTATTTAATTTTTTACACATGTAGCAACACACATTGTCTATGCTTCAAAATGAAATGCATTTTCGGGGATTCCTAGAAATAATGAATTGTTTAATTCCGTGTCAGTAAAGTTTATTTAAATGAATATTATGACTTCTATTCCAAACCTATTCCTTATTTCTAGATTTATAACTGCTGCTCATGAATCAATCAATTGTACCAAGTTTTACGTAAGCATGGGGGGGAGGGGTAAGAGCTTTGCTTACTTTTGCTGACGAGGGGGAGGGGTGGCTTAAAAATTGCAAAAAATATGCTTACGTAATACTTGAACGGCCCCTTATTTCTGTAATAATTATCCAATAAGCGTAGTTTTAAATAAATAGATTGACTCGGCCATCGCATGAAAACACAATATATCTCACAAGTAATACATATATAAATTAAATTATTTATTGCGATTGCCAAGTCGATCTATTTATTTAAAACGGTAAAGATTTTTAATATTGATATGGTCACTATAAGATATCGTTAGGTTAGATAATTACGTAACAACTTAAGACAGAAGGTCCCTTAAGTAGGGACTGAATAAATTAATAACCGACTTGGTATTACATGGATCTCACAACTTTTTACGGTAGAACAACTCAAGGACCCATTAATCGGATTAAAAGGTTAACCGGTTAGACGTTTAACCCATTTGTTTGATTAACCTTTATACGGGTTAACCTGTATACTATAAAGGTTAATCTATAAAATATTGCTGATTAATCTGAATGAAAGAGACAGAACCTGTAAGTTGCACAATCTCGGCTGCGTCGCGGTATCTTACGTCACACGCGGCTGAATGTTGCTCAGGTTTATTTGTCGCTCTTTTGTTGAATTTTGCACTTATTCAAAATTATGTGCGTAACCACGCACAGTGGAATGAAAATGTTTGGTAGGTAAGTGTATGGTGAACATTAAAAATTCAATGACAAAAGCAAATTGAGAAATGTAGGCAGGTAAGTAGGTAGGTGTCTTTTTAACCGACTTCAAAAAAAGGAGGTTTACAATTCGTCTTGAACTTTTTTTTTTTTATATATGTTGCCTCATAACTCGGAGACGGCTGGACCGATTTGAAAAATTATTTTTGCGTTTGAATGGGTATACTTTCTAGTTGGTCCCATTGTTACGAAATCAGGATCTGATGATGGGATCCTGGAGAAATCGAGGGAACTCTTCAAATATTATAGGCACCCCTATAGCGTTTTGGGTATTTCTTATAGTACCTTGAGCAGTTGCTTCCGAAAAGTACCATTTGGGGAAGTTGAACTGATGATGAAGACCACAGAGGGCCACTGAAACTCCTCAATAATAAGTATTTCGTGGATTGCAATTCGATTACTTGAGTACGGATGTTAAACACTTTACGCTCGTCACAATAGATATGGTGATGTAGAGCTGATTGTCAAATACCAGGAGAACTCCTCAAAAATTAACGGCTATGCACAGGGAAAGGCAATATTTTGTAAAAGGTGATAAGTTTTTGACATTATGGCTTTTGTAACTAGATAAATTACAAACCGACCCACTAAAAAGAGTGAAAAAAAATTTTTAGCAAAAAATAGAACCGACTTCCATATCAAAATACTACAAAGGTAAAAATAACTTTAATTTCGGAAGGCGGTGTCTTTAGTTTTGTATATATTTTCGTTTTTGACACCGCCTTCCGAAATTAAAGTTATTTTTACCTTTGTAGTGTTTTGATATGGAAGTCGGTTCTATTTTTTGCTAAAAATTTTTTTTTAGTATGTAGATAGTTAAACGGTAGAACAGGTTAGGTATCTTTTTAGGGTTCCGTAGCCAAATGGCAAAAAACGGAACCCTTATAGTTTTGACATGTCTGTCCATCTGTCTGTCTGTCTGTCTGTCTGTCTGTCCGTCCGTCCGTATGTCACAGCCATTTTATTCCGAAACTGTTAGAACTGTACATGTGAAACTTGGTAGGTAGATGTATTCTGTGAACCGCTTTCCGATTTTATGAAAAAAAAATTAAAATAAAAGGGGCTCCCGATACATGGAACTGAAACAGAAAATATATTTTTTCATGAAACCTATGCGTGTGTGGTATCTATAGACAGGTCTTCAAAAATGATATAAATGTGTCTAAAACCACTTTTTCATAAAGATAATCGTTTAAAAGATATACGCGTCTAAAGTGGTAAAATGTGTGTCCCCCCCACTGTAACTTCTATAATTATATAGTGAAAAATATGAAAAAAAAAATTATGCTATAGATCTTAATGTAATCTTTCAACCAAAATTGGTTTGAACGAGATCGAGTCTGCAGTTTTTGAGATACAGCATATTTTCTAAAACCGCAAATATAACTTTGTAATTCATACAAACACTATGAAAAACAAAGTTATTTGGCGTACTTGTAAAAATTGCAAATGAACTAGTTTTAAGACATTTTTAAGTTTTTTTTTTTCAAATAAATATATTAAATTATATTTATTATTGTTACTAAGGAACCCTTCATGGGCGAGTTTGACTCGCACTTGGCCAATTTTTTTTATTTATTTTACTATATTTATTGGTTTACTTTGTTCTGTATATTACACACCTGAAAGGTGTTCCGAGGTGGGAATGTTTTACCCGTAAGTATACAACATTATGTTTAGTATATGCGAAATGTGAATATAGTTCGTTCGGAATAACTAAATCGAATCTAATATTTTATAAACCTTTTTTGTTTTTGCCCCAAAAATATTTAAAAAGAAGTTACAAGTTGGACTCTTAGTAGCATATATACGCAATGATACGGCGCACAACACAGGTCACGCAGCACGCCACTAGACGCGCACGGCGCGACGCACTATGGGACCAACCGGTATTTTCCATCTCAAAATTAGTTGGGACAAAAGTCGTGTTTTTGAAACTGTTTTGATTGTTTTACATTCTAAGATGATAAAGCCACCCGATATAATAGTAAAAAAAAATACAAAAGATTTTTAGGTACATTAAATTACACCCAAACTTTATACTTTGATAATTTGATATTAACTAGACTACTCGTTATGGAAGTTCAACTTAAGATTTCTAGTTCATAACTACGTTATTTTGTGATGAAAAATATATTTTCGAATTTTTTAATATAATTTTTAATTGTCATAAGGAAATTTAACGTCTATTTAATTTTCAAGTTGAGGTTTCCTTGTTACCGATGGCTCCCGATGTCAAGTTAATGACATGTTTAGATACCTTACCTATTCAGTAATACAAAAAAAAACCTGCGTCATTGCTGCGCCATTTCGAACTAGAAGCAAAAATGTCGACCTAAATATATTTTCACACGATATTTTTTTGCGGTAACCATTTTAACCACACGTATGATAAAAATCATGTTGCATAGTTCTTATCTGTTGTTGTAATTATAATAAGTATTAGTGTGAAAACTGTTTTTATCAATTTTCTTATTGGTTTTGCGCAAGTTACTGAAACTAGGGTCCTATAAATACTCGGGTTTGCAGCATGTTCATCAGTGTCCGGATACCTTCCTTAGGTAACTGTGAATTTGCTGAAAAAAGTTTAAAATGAGTGAATTTGTGTGTTTTCGACGCGATATATGTGCTCAGATAATAAGCGGGAAAAGTACTTCAGTTATTGAAAATATTTGTTGGACAATTTCCATTTATCAACAACAGATGTGAGCACGGTTATGCAAAGTATTCAAAGAAATTTGATTACGATTTGTAACCAAAAATGGGTGAAAGCTCAAAGAAAACAAGATTGCTTCGAGAGCCAAAACACAAATTGGTTAAATGGCGAGTTTAGAGTACGTGAAAAAAAAGAAAATCCTGACGTGTTCGGAGAGTACGAAAAAAACGTAAAAACTTGGAATTACTCCAGGAGTATGGAATGGGACATGTGCATTACGCTTATGTTCAAGGTTTACGATCTATGGGTGAAAATGATGAAGCTTCGATTGAGAGTATTACGAGAAATACAGAAAAGGAGGAGAAAAAGTCATTTTACGAAGTCCAGATGGTGTACCTTCCCATACCAAAGAAGAAGCATTATGTATATATATTGAAACCGATCTATCCAAAGCTCAATATTCCTACCTGAGGCTGAGACTTGTTGAGAAAAACTTATTTTCGGTATTTCCATCATACCAAATTTTGGCTGAAGCAAAGAAGGATTGCTATCCTCTTGCGTCAAGCATATCCGTAACGAATATAAGTGTTAAAGTGAACCTTCAAGAACTCTCAGATCATACTGCCTGTCGTATTTTAAAAATAGACTCGGGTTCGAAAAAGTTCACCCGTCTCAAACTGTATAGCAAATGGGGTTGCGATGGATCCTCGGGACAAAGTGAGTATAAACAAGTTTTACCGGAAGAAAATGAACAAATATCGGATGCTAATATGTTTATAGTTTCACTTGTACCATTGAGACTAGTGGATGAATAAAGTAAAGTAGTTATATCGCAAAATCCAACATGTTCTTCAGTTAGATATTGCAGACCCATTTCTCTGGAATTAGCAAAAGAAACTCCTGAAAAAACTACAGCTGTTGTAAGTGAACTTGAAGCAAAAATTAATGAATTAAGTCAAACGCGAACGCCTGCAGCAAAAGAAGGTAACATGAGTAAGACATGAGCTGTTTATGACAATGATCGACGGGAAAGTTGCTCAAGTGTTAACGCAGACTCCATCGAGTGCTTCATGTACTGTTTGTGGAGCAACTCCTAGACAGATGCACAATATAACAAAAGTAACTGCAAGAATTGAGAATGAAGATACGTTTAAATACGGGCTGTCTACCTTACATGCTTGGATAAGATGTATGGAAATGATTCTGCATATTTCTTATAACCTAGGATTTGAAAAGTGGCCTGAATCGACTCCAGAGAATAAAAGATTAAAGAAGAGAAAAAGAAGCACGTTCAAACTCGCTTCCGGAAATTGCTTGGTTTACACATTGATAAACCTCGTCAAGATTCTGGAAACAGCAATGACGGAAATACGGCAAGGAGATTCTTCCAAACCTATCAATGTTCTGCAGAAATCACGGGTATCGATGAAGAGTTGAGTTTGGTGAATATACGCTGAATTTGCTTGACTTCTGTAGACTTCCTCTGTCGCTAAAGTGCGTATGATTATAATGCCGTTTTTAATATATTGTACCTTTATGCCCATAAATGCACGGTGACTTGGCCGTTGACTTCGATGTATTAACTAGTAAAAAAAAGTGCACAGAGTATGTTCAACGGCCGGTTACATAAAATCTAACTATATTAATAAGGAAATCGCAGTAAAGATCCTTAGACTTGGCTTCGCTTTGCTTAGAGATTTCATTACTTTTTATAGAGAAACAAGCAGCTTAGGCGAGGCTTGGCTAATTTTTTACAGGATGTTTTGGTGGGATTTTATATTTTGTACATTGATTGTGTTAGCTTGGTCCTTATCTTGTAATGCAAAACCAGTAAGCAACATAGCCGCCGAGCACTACATCTAAGCTAACGACCAATAATTGATAGGCACGCGGTGCCGTCCCACTGTGCAGCCACAAAATAGATAGGTTCAGAAGTCAATCAACATAAAAAGCGCGCTCGAGCAACGCACTCATAGACACCGCTCACGGAGATGATATCTTGGCGCAATGCAGCTCAATGCGAGCGCGGGTACCTAATAATAATAATACCAGCTGTTTGCAGCGAGAAGAAATGTACCATAATTCCGTACACAGAGAGTTAAGATTGTTTTAACCGCCGCGCGGCCCACGAATGTGTTAGGGTTGTACCCATAAATATAATATTATATTTCTATGGTTGTACCTATGCTGATATTGGTAAAAAAACGAATGTTGTAGAAAAACAATTCTTTTTTTTATTTGTTGATCAAATATGTTTCAGTTTAATAAAATGATAGATGCATTTTTTTCCTTCCCTGATTTCCCGATTATATAAATTTTAACGTCTAAAATATCCGAAACCGCGTAAATAATTGTAATAAATAATTAATCAAAATGGAAACAGTAGCAAAGCGGAGGAAAATCAATTGTTTTTAGGTCGATCCATTATGAGGTTGTCAAAATTATTTAAAAAGGTTCAGGCAGGCGTGCGGCAACCCACTGTCGGATGTACCGACGGCGATACGCGAAGCGGTAGGCATATAACACGTGGCCTTGAGCGAGTGACGGACGCCTGGTTTTAGGCATACTTAATCAGATCACTATAAGTTCACGTAGGTATAAAAATAAAAAAAAAACATGTGGGCAATTCACACGTGGTAGAAGTGAAACCTTCAATGTTGGCTTTTTTTTCTTATGAATTCCTGTGTCTGTCTCTTTTTACTGTCACTTTTTTGTTTCATAAACTTTCAAATCACAACGATGCTAAAGAAGTTTTGACTTCAAAACAGGTTGGTAATAACGCTACTTATGTATGTGCTAATTATGAGATCAAAAAAATTTTTAGCAATAATTAGAACCGACTTCCATATAGAAATTAAAGTTATTTTTGGCTTTGTAGTGTTTTGATATGGAAGTCGGTTCTAATTTTTGCAAAAAAAAAATTTTTCACGCTTTTTAGTGGGCCGGTTTGTAATTTATCTAGTTACAAAAGCCATAATGTCAACAACTTATCACCTTTTACAAAATATTGCTTTTCCCGATGCATAGCCGTTAATTTTTGAGGATTTCTCCTGGTACTTGACCATCAGCTCTACATCACCATATGTATTGTGACGAGCATAGTGTTTAACATCCGTACTCAAGTAATCGAATCGCAATCCACGAAATACTTATTATTGAGGAGTTTCAGTGGCCATCTGTGGTCTTCATCATCAGTTCAACTTCCCCAAATAGTACTTTTCGGAAGCAACTGCTCAAGGTACTATAAGAAATACCCAAAACGCTATAGGCGTGCCTATAATATTTGAAGAGTTGCCTCGATTTCTCCAGGATTCCATCATCAGATCCTGATTTTGTAACAATGGGACCAACTAGAAAGTATACCCATTCAAACGCAAAAATAATTTTTCAAATCGGTCCAGCCGTCTCCGAGTTATGAGGTACTTAACATACATTTAAAAAAAAAAATTGTTCAAGACGAATAAAATTGAGCACCTCCTTTTTTTGAAGTCTGTTAAAAATAACAAAGTTCTACTAAGTACCTACGACAAACGACGATATGTACAAGTACAAACACACTCACAATTCAACCGTGTCGGTCGGTGAAATGCGCTAGAATCGAAATATTATTTTTAATATTTTAGCGTCGAACATTAGTCAATATTAAAAACAGTATTGTGCAACATTAATAGGGCTCAAAGTTCAATGCATTCTACGCGGTGACTACGAGAGTCATGTCGGTACACGATCAAACACCGCGTGGTAGTTATCTCTGTCACTTTCTTGCAGATGTTTTATGTGCTAAAATGCACCTTAAGTCGAAACCGGTTCTTATAGGCTGATTAACCCTATAATACGGGTTAACCTTTATTGAGGGTTTTGTAACCTAATCCTAAAAATTAACCGGTTTAAAACCCTCATACGGGTTAACCTTTCGGTCCCTGGAACAACTAAGTTGCGAGACTTGGGTTTTTGACAAGTATTGTTTTTTATGGGATCTCATTGCTTTTTGTAGAAAGTCCTACTTTTTTCCTTTCCGGTACCTTCTACTTCTTGTATACCAACAACGAGTTTTCTTAAAGCCCTCTCTCTGTCTTATGAGCTTTTCTCATTTTTGTAGATATCCTTCCTATTTTTATTTTCCGGTACTACTTCTTGAACATCAGCTAAAGTTTTTTTCAAAGCCCACTCCCTGTCTCTATGGGTTTTTTTCGGAGGCTTTGATACGCACATATGAATACGCACGTACGTCTTTTGCATTAGTTAGTAATAATTAATGGCGCACTCGTCAAACGTCTCGATTAAAGTTAATCCATAAGTAAGTAATTATGCAATTTCGGGCAATTTACTCTACTTAATACTCCACAATACTCTTAATACTTCTTGCTTTTTTATTCCGTTGACCATTTAACAAGTTACCTTTGAGCATAATTATTATATCTAGGTACCTATCTACACTGGAAGACACGGTGGAGCATATAGTCGAGGGGTGCCCTGCATGGGTGGAGCACCGTCGTATCCTCATAGAGGCGATCGGCGGCGGCGAGTTCTCGCGCCCTGCTCTGGTTTAGACCATGGTGCGAAGCGAGAGGGAATGGGATGCAGTCACCTCCTGCTGCGAAGCAGTCATGCTAGCGAATGAGGAGGCCTAACGTGCGAAGGAGAGGCAACTCTCTTCCTCGCGCCCCAGCCGCCGGGGGAGACGCCCCGGGCGTCGTGGATCGCGAGTCGATTTCGGGCCACCGTAGGCGCGGGCCTGCGGATGGCGAGCAGGGGTCGCTCACCGTCCGGTAAGGACCAGGCCCGGGTCGGCGGCGCGTTGTGTTCCACGCGCGCCTCAAAAAGCTGTTAATACCAGTGACGGGGCCTCATAGGGCCATTGCCTGTCGGGGTTTGCGGGAAAGTTCCATCGAGATACCGCGGCCCCGGAACCTTAGGGCTTCCGAAGGAACAGGGTGGGTTTTTAGTCAGTACAATTCTGATACACCCGAGAGGAAGAAGTCATTCGATGATATTTTTCACCAAGAAAAAAAAAAGTACCCATCTACATCTATTATTTCATTATATTATACAGGTACACTGATTAATTAACTGCAAATGTAACTTTGTAATCCAATATATTTATATGGGATTACAAAGTTATTTATGCAGTTGATGTATCTAGAAAACTGGAACGAAATTGAAAAATATTATAGTTTTTCCTTGATTCATACACTAAACACTAATTGTATTCTAAATTTGAAGCTTCTATGTCTGCTAGAAGTGCTTAAGACTTTTGATGATCGGTCAGTCAGTGAGTGACAAAATTTACCAAATTAAGGAACTTTGACTCGTTATAATTCTTAAACTACTGGTTCAAATTGAATGAAATTTGAAAGATACCGTGTTTATACAATGCCTGTTTGGTTACTAAAAATTCAGGCTTCTAGTTTTGTCCACAACGAAGTTATAGGGGGTCGAAAATGGCCTGAATTGCTTCGAGAAAAGAATGGTACGGCCGTGCCGCTTTTTGCTGAAAAGCTAAATCATTCATTGCTATTATATTGCCCACAGATAAATACCATATACCACGACTGCTTTGTTGATTTAGTGGTCACAAGCGTGCATGCTGATTATGAAGTCACTTGATCGATTCCCGGGTCGGGTTAAAAGTAATATTAGGTTTTTCTATGAGAAATTTCTCAGTAATAGCATAAAGTTCGGATGTTGGCGATGTTATACCCCCGCTAGTTTTCTATTCTATTCTATTTTTCAACCGACGATAAAAAGAGGAGGTTATCAATTCGAGACATATATATATTTTTTTTTATGTATGATCTCCGATTACTCGAAGACGGCTGAACCGTTTTTGAAATTTTTTTTTGTTTCAAAGGGTATACTTTGAAATTGGTCCCATTGTCACCAAGTCAGGATCTGATGATGGGATCCTGGAGAAATCGAGGGAACTCTTCAAATATTATAGCTAAACCTATGGCGTTTTGGGTATTTCTTATAGTAACTTGTGTAGTTGCTCTCAAAAAGTACCATTTGAGGAAGTGGAACTGATGATGAAGACCACAAATGGCCGAACTCAATAAGAAGTATTTCGTGGATTGCGATTCGATTACTTGAATATGGATGTTAAGCACTTTATGTTCGTCACAATGCATATGGTGATGTAGAGCTGATGGTGGAGTACCAGGAGAACTCCTCAACAATTAACGGCCTAGCATTGGGAAAAGCAATATTTTGTAAAAGATCCTATGGTTTAAGAACTTTATTTATTCCTCATTAAGAATTACAATAATTCACTTACTGAGAAAACATTTTTATAATATTTGAAGTGTAGGTAAGCATACAGAGATATTGGTTAAAACTACGAGTATTTTGACACAAATGACTGATTCGTAAAATAAAGAAATAAGTGGGTAAGCGGTTATTTCAACAAACATCTAAAATGGTGGTTCTTACTAGATGTGGCAAATATGGCAATGTACTTTTATTGTGTAACATTTGTATTTTATTTATATTAATCTGACTTTTTAACGTGACTTTTTGAAAGTTTTTTAAAAGTTGACATACTTTTTGTTTCTCTTATTTCTACCGGAATTTTATTATACATATTGACGCCTTCTTATTCAATATTCCTTTTCCCGTAATTTACTGTTCTGGGTCGACGAGTTACTAAGTAACTGGCCTTACGTAGCGATATTTTGTGTTGCTTTTTAGTGAAGTTTAGTGTTGTGTGCATATCTTTTTTTAATATTTTGTGTATAAGAACACACGTGTAGTACTTATATGTTTGGAATATGTTCATAATTTTAGTGTCCTCGTAAATTTTTTGAGTTGGCGTTCGGAATTTGTAGTTAAATAGAATTTTGATTAATCTATTTTGTGCTGTCTGTAGTGTTTTTAGATTAAATTTAGCTGCGGTCCCCCAAATTTCTATTAGGTAATCAATATGTGGTTTAACTAAGGAATTATAAATTATGTATCGTACTTTACGGGGAAGACATTTATTTATACAGTGAAGAGCTCCTGAAAGTGATATTAGTTTACTTCTAATTTTTCCTATATGTGGCTTCCAGTTCAAGTGGTTGTCTAAAATTAAACCTAGATATTTCTCCTTAGTTTTCCTTTGGATTAATTGATCATTAATTTTCAGTTGAACATTATCGCTAATTTTTTTTGTTTTTTGGGGCAATTATTACATAGTTTGTTTTATCAGTATTAATTGTGAGAAGGTTTGATCGGAACCAGTCTTTTAATAAATTTAAGTCATTTTGAATATGGGGTATCATAGCTTCGACTGAGAGCCCAAAGTAAAACAGGCTTGTATCATCTGCATAAAGTGAAATGTCTCCCGTAAGGCCAATTGTTGATATACTATTTATGTAAATTAAGAATAACACCCCCCCAGAATTGAGCCTTGAGGCACACCGAAAGTGACAGGATTTGAAGAGCTCTGATATTGACCTATCTTGACTATTTGCTTACGATTTTCTAAATATGACCTAAAAATCTTTAGTGCTTTTCCTGTAATACCGACATCAGACAATTTCTGCAATAATATGTCCGGACTAATTGTATCAAAATCCTTTTTGAGGCCGATAAAAATGCCTAGTGCCGACTGTTTTTGATCGATTTTATTTTTAATTTTAGTAACGAGATCGATTGTTGCCGAAAGTGTATTTGAATGAGGTCGAAATCCATATTGTTTCTGATATAAGAAGTTTTTAGATATAAGAAAAGTTTCTGAACGGTTATACATGATTCTTTCAAATATTTTTGATATTACTGGGAGCACTGATATTGGACGGTAGTTACAGAGATCGGACTTACTTCCAGATTTATGGATAGGGATTACTTTAGCAATCTTTAATCATCCACCAACCATCACCAAACCATCGGGAAAAATACCTCGTTCGAAACACAGATTAATACACTCTGTTAGCTCTTTCACAATTAATTTTTTTATACATACTAAGGATTTAGTACTTATGCAATCAATGCCAGAACTAGTATTTGGGTCTAAGTTGTCTCTTATTTTGAGTACTTCATCCATAGTTGCTGGTATAAGGCAATTAAGTTGCGTTGAGTCACTTATTTCTGGGTCTTTTTGTTCTAGGTCTCTCTTTAAAGTATCAGTGATCAGATTTGCTAAAGATGACCCTACGGTAGAAAAGTAAGAGTTAAAGCATTCGCAAATTTCAGTTTGATCTGTAATAGTACCAGTATCAATTACGAGCTTTTCCGGTCCAGTCACTTCTCTTATTTTGTTTTTGGGTAGGTCTTTTATTAGTCTCCACATTTTGCGAGGCTTGGTCATGTTGTCCTTAAAGCATTTATAATAATATGCGTTTTTAATTTCTTGTATATTGTGTTTCACTCTTATTATCGTTTTCTGATGTTCAGTTTTTAATTTCAGGTCTGATGGGTTTAATTTATGTTTTTGCCATACTTCGTTTCGATTGTTAATATCTTGTATTATTTCTTTTTTTACCCAGTCTTGCCGCGGAGGGTTCAAAATTTTTATTTTATTTATATTGCTCTTCAATAAAACAGACTGTAATTTGTCAGCCAATCTCTCGTAAGTAGGTTTTTCGTCATTTTTAGTACTTATAAGGTCTTCAAAACATTTGTATAGTTTTGAGTAATCCAAGGCAGTGTATTCCGATTTTATGAGGGGGGAGGTTGATACTGTTTAATTTCTAAGAATATTTGCTTGTGGTCGGACATTGCAGATTCGATCATGACGATGTGAAAGTCATTTTCCTGTAGGTTG
This sequence comes from Tholera decimalis, assembly GCA_943138885.2. Taxonomy (NCBI): domain Eukaryota; kingdom Metazoa; phylum Arthropoda; class Insecta; order Lepidoptera; family Noctuidae; genus Tholera; species Tholera decimalis. The sequence continues at coordinate 1,279,592 of OW964548.2, read as the reverse complement.
GAGGATACATGATCTAGTAGTGTTTTGGTTGACGCTGTTTCACGAGTACAATATTTTCGATCAATTTTATTAAGAATTTTGATGTTACTTTCTTTAAGTGTGTTTTTGTAGTTACGAGTTGCTTGATCAGGGTTAAGCAAGTCTAAGTTATAATCACCAAATACTATTGCTCTCTTTTTATTTTGTAATTGTTGCAAATATATCTCAAGGAAGTTGTTCATATTAGTCTTGTCGGGTTTGTATATGGCACCAATACTCAAGGAGAACTTTTGTACGTGAATCCAGAGATAATGAGTATCGTCAATACAATGTTCTTCTATTAGATTGTGCTTTAAATTGTTGTGGACGAATATTGAGACACCACCTCCTCTTTTATTTTGTCTAAAGTTATAGTAGTGCGTGTAGCATGGAATTTGAAGTCTCTTTACCTGATCTTCACTTTTAATCCATGTCTCAGAAAGTACTATAATGTGTATGGTGGCTTCGAAAGAAGCAATTATGCATTTGAGTTCATCAAATTTCCCTGGTTTAACAATGCTGCGGGCATTGGCATTGAAACATTATTAGGATTTTTTTGATGGGACTATATCATTATAGTTGTTTGTAATTTGGTATGTTATTTTTGCTGCAGAGGGAGCTAGTTTTTTGGAGTTATTGGTACAGCTGGATTTGTAGGGGGTTGTTCAGTAGATGAGATAATTTTTGGTATTCCTTTAATATACTTTATGCTGAGGTTAGTTTCTCCACTCGCAGTGCGTCTGCGAAGCTTGCTTTTTAAATTCTGCGTGTATTTTTGTTGGTTCGGTGTTTGATCGGAATAAATTTTTATTTTTTAACACCCAGGTTATTTCTGTTTCGCAGTATAGCCTTTACTGTTTCTTCAGACGTAAAAGATACTTTAATTGATCGGGTATATTCAGATTTATATTTTCCAAGACGTATAATTTTAACAGGTTGAGGATAGTCACTATAAGCAAGGTTTATTATTTTTGAGATTTCTACTTTTTCACATTCTTGTCGTTCCTTTGATATTTTATTTATAGGTTCCGGAATACCAGAAACTACAATATTTTTAGCTCGGACATTTTTCTTGGATTTCGCTGACTATTTTCTCATAAGTAGCAGGCATTTCCACATTGGTTAGTGGTGATATGCATTTGAGGTTCTTGACGTCAGCTTCTAAGAGATTAACTTTTTTTCCGTATTTTCAGTAACAGTTGTTAGATTTGTATGTTTATTTTGTAAGTTCGCGTTTTCTGTGACTAAGTTTTCAATGGTACTACTAATATTCCCCACCTCATTCTTTATGGCAGTCACGTCTTGACAAAGCTTATTGATATTCTGCGCTTGATCATTTTTAGAGGTTGTTAAAACTAATAAGATTTCAGACATTTGCTTCCGCAATTCGGATAGCTCAGTTCTTATCAAGTCATTATCATCAGTTAGCTTTCGTTTATTGCGAAGAGTAATATATGGTGAAGAGTCTGGCTGTCTTTCAGATAGGTTTGGTTGCGAACCTCCAAATTTTGTGTCGGTGCCACTTCCAGTCGGTGAGCGCATTAGACTCATTGTATATATCTGTGTTCAGTGGTTACTCACGTGAATAGTACGCGCCCTGCGAAGTGTGAAGAGCAGCGCTGCGTCGTTGTTTCCGAACTGGGTCTAACACTCGGAGAATATTGTTGTAACTCACTCACAGTTGATTAAGTAAAAATTGGCCAAGTGCGAGTCGGACTCGCCCATGAAGGGTTCCGTAGTAACTATAATAAATATAATATACTTAATATATTTATTTGAAAAAAAAAAAACAATAATCCTTACAAATTTCTTAAAACTAGCTTATTTACAATTTTTACAACTACGCCAAATAACTTTGTTTTTCATAGTATTTGTATGAATTACAAAGTTATATTTGCGGTTTTAGAAAATATACTGTATCTCAAACACTGCTGACTCGATCTCGTTCAAACCAATTTTGGTTGAAAGTTTACATTAAGATCTACAACATAAGGTTTTTTTAGATTTTTCACTTCATTATTATATAAGTTAGAGGGGGGGGACACACATTTTACCACTTTGGAAGCGTATATTTTTTAAACGATTAATTTCAGGAAAAAGTCATTTTAGAAACCTTAATGTCATTTTTAAAGACCTGTCTATAGATACCACACACGTATAGGTTTTATGAAAGAAAATATTTTCAGTTTCAGTTCCATGTATGGGGAGCCCCCTTTATTTTAAATATTTATTAAATTTTCTCTTAAAATCGGAAAGTGGTTCACAGAATACATCTACCTACCAAGATTTACATGTATAGTCCTAATAGTTTCAGAATAAAATGGCTGTGGCATACGAACGGACGGACAGACAGACAGACGGACAGACATGTCGAAACTATAAGGGTTCCGTTTTTTTCATTTGGCTACGGAACCCTAAAAATGTGTTGTACTTGAACTAATTAAGATTCGGAATGGGCTGATAAACTTATATCTAGTTTTTAAAATAACTTAACACACGTCCACTCTGTACGCTCGTCTACCATCTCTATTCTATTATATAAAAGATTATAAGTAGTTGACGTTTAGGCTCTTTTAACTAGGTAAATTAAAAATCGACCAACTAAAAAGAGTAAAATAAAAACTTTTTACAAAAAAAATAAACCGACTCCCAATAACACTGCAAAGTGAAAAATAACTTTAATTTCGGAAGTCGGTGCCAAAAGCGAAAATAAAAAACTAAAGACACCGACTACCGAAATTAAAGTTATTTTTCACTTTGCAGTGTTTTTGGGAGTCGGTTTAATTTTTTTGTAAAAAGTTTTTATTGTTGCTAGTTTTCTTTGCAAACTGTACTTTTAAAGTGACATTTGACAGATAGAGTTCATTAACGTTCCTATTCTTATTTGGAGTATATCGGATTTTATCACTCTTAACATTGTACAAATGTCAATTCATGGGTCAAATAGTTGTTCCAGGTTTGAGTGTTTGAAAAATGCACTCATTCATCATACAAGACGTTTCGAACAACATTTCGTCGACGTTTTGGGAATACTTTCATTGTGCGTACAGCTAAGGAATAGAATTTCCTGCCAGAGTCTGTATTTCCTGATAGCTATAACCTGGGTGTCTTTCAAGAGTGAAAAGGTTACTTCTAGGCAAGCGTGCTTCATCTTTCGCTTTTAGCGATAAGACCGCCCATTGTATCACCCTTTTTAGTTGTAAAGTCCTTATTGTTTTAGTGTTATGGTGTACAATCCTTACTAATATTATAAATGCGAAAGTAACTCTGTCTGTCTGTGTGTTACGCAATCACGCCTAAACTACTGAACCGATTTTAATGAAATTTGGTACGGACATAGTCTAGAGCCTGAGAAAGGACATAGGCTACTTTTTAATGCGAAAAAAGGGCTGTAAGGGGTTGAAATAGGGGATGAAATTTTGTATGGAAATTACGTCATTTTTAAAGCTGGAAGTTTGAAACTTATTTTTTAGACTATTGATTAGATATTAATAAATACGACATTCAAATTATGTATGAGTTTTATTTTCAAAATAATTAGCCTAAAAAATTAAAAATGCTGCCGAAAGTCACTATTCCGCGCGGACTAAGTCGTGGTCACAGCTAGTAAAGAATATATTTATATATGTATCTTCGACCACATCATCACTTATAACCATCAGGTGAGATAACGGTAAATCACGAGCCTAATATGATTAAAAAAAACCAAGAGAGTTTTTACTAAACATCATACATGTATATACAACGTGTAATGGAAACCATATATCCATCCAAAAGAGCTGAAGACAACATCTGGTATGGTGGTCTCTACGCAGTTTCAGCTCAAATAAGTGACTCAAGAATTGATAGGTACCAAATTATCGGTTACATATATGTTTCTTGAATACCAATAAAAACAAACGTGGCACAGCACTATAAGGGTCAATAACTTTCCACGTCGCTTGCCAATAACACGATAATTCTCTTCGTTCTTCTTTATTTGAAAAATTCGGTATCAATGTGTAGACATAGCATTATAAAACCCTTACCATATAGTTAGTTACCATCCAAAGAAGCCGTGTACTTGGTATGTATATAGCAGGGCAGTTAGAAACACATGTCCACAAGACAATAATAGTCTGACCTTCATTGCATCGTGAGACGAAGATCTTCTGGAGAAAGAAAGTAAAGAAATTGTACTGGAAGCTAATAAAACAAACCAAGTCGAGTTCAAAACCGGTATCCCACATAAGGGTTTTAAAGCAATCTCAATATTGAATGGACAAACATTTGTCGACGCTACCGTGAGTAAACTTTGTCGAAGTTTTATTTCACACGTCTTCGAAGGTCGTAACCGTACATGACGCTTGTTTTTAGGGTTCCGTAGCCGAATGGCAAAAAACGAAACCCTTATTTATAGTTTCGTCATGTCTGTCTGTATGTCACAGTCATTTTATTCCGAAACTATTAGGACACACATATGTGGAACTTCGTAGGTTGTTAGTTAACTACTCGCCCAACTTATTTACTAAAAAAATTTGAATAAATAAGTTGGGCGAGAGCGGGTTAGACTCGCCCATGTAGGGTTTCGTAGTATCTACGCAAAATAACTTTGTTTTTCATAGTGTTTGTGCTCTAACTTTTATGATAAGGGTGTGGAAATATAAAAAAAAAAACAATATGCTGTAGACAGGGCCGGATTAACCATTAGGCGGAGTAGGCAACTGCCTAGGGGCCAAGAACCATAGGGCATCAAGAAAACATGTTTCTTCCAACGAGAATTTGATGTGCGTGTGAACTTAGCCTAACTGTTATCTCACAAAATACAAATCGTTAGATTTAGTAGTAGAATTAAAACAATTTTAGAACAAATTTGGGAATATGTAAACAAAAAGGTATATTAAAAACCACAGCCCTTAATGTGCGGCTCCTCAGTTCACACACGATTTGGTCAGTCAAATTAAGAAAAGTGGCCCCGAGAATGCCATTGTCTTAGGGCCTCTGACAGGGTTAATCCGGCTTTGGCTGTAGATCTTAATAAAAACTTTCAAAGTACGTTTGAACGAGATACGGTCAGGTGAGATATGTCACATTTACCAAAACCGCAAATTATATTACTCTGTATTTCATACAGACACTATGAAAACCAAAGTTATTCGGCGTAGTTACGACGGAATTTGGAAATATTTTACACACAGACACAGACAGTCGTAGTTAGAAGCTAGAAAATCTGACACTGGCCAAGGGGTATCGTTTTAACCAGTTACTGGGTTGTTCGGTCAGATAGGCAGACTATTTTTGGTCTGTGGCATCTCGCAGATAGGGTTGCCATACGACCGTAATTTTCCGGACATGTCCGGTAATTCTTTGTAAGTAAGGTCTTTGTCCGGAATGCAGAGGGAATCCAAAACCGGAATTTCTACAATTTAATTAAAAAGAGTAAAGGCGACTGCAGCCAGATAACAGTACGACCAAATATAAAGACCAAAGCGTAGAGACAACTGTAATGATGAAGAGTAAAACATAAAAATAAAAATAATGTTTTTATTTCAAATTAAAGAAAGTCAGGAACTTTCATCAAATTAAAATACAATTAAATTAAATTAAATTAAACAATTATTATTAAAATTCAAATTAAAATATTACAATTTTTAAAATTATTTAAAATGTCCGGTATTTACTCCTGATTTTGGATTTTTTTATCTGGCAACCCTACTCGCAGGCCACCCTCTGAGGTTGTCGGCTGCTAAACCAGCCTTTCCCATGGCCGCTTAGTTGCAACTTTTTTTATAAACATAGGTTTAACTAAAACTTAAACATTTTTAACAACTTATGTGAAGCCGTTGGCAAAAGCTAGTCTTTTTATTATTCATATATAGGGTTGATTGACATGATAATCGTCAAGATACTGTCAAACCCGCTTATGAGATAAATTAGGCTATAATATTTGTGCGTTTAAACAGTAGCGTGCTTTAAAAGCAGTCCTGCTGATCGATTTCTGCATTGGGGGGCAATCTCAGCGGATATAAGCTAGCGGTGAAAATTATAATTCTCTAGTATGTGCGCATGTCCCTTTACTGTCGTAGTACGATGGGACGGTACATTGACACAACACGATCAGGCGCTGAACCAACGGCTGAACGTGTTTTTCAGAGCACGAGGGTATTATTCAATTTCATTTATTTCAAGTAACAAAACTCCTTAATCCTATGTTAGTACTTAAATTACAAGGTTGGTTCGCGAATCGAAGCTACAAGCTAAACACCGACGTTGAGAGCTTGCAGCAGCAATTCATGAACACACAGTCGAGCCTGCTCGCCACACAACGAAGGATTATGTTGGAGCTGGCCGCACCCGGCGCACCAGGGAAGCGCATTGTTTTCACATCGTCGCATAGAAACAGTCAACGCGGGCTTCAGCAAACATCCCTGATGCGCTACAGAAGCGGGGCAGCCCTATCAACACCCGGAAGTATTGTACTGAACGCGAAGGGCACTGTACGATTTACGAGTATATGCAGCCCACAGGCTGCACGTGTAAAAAGAACATCAGAATGCACGGAATATGTTATTTTTACATCAAGTGAGCAACGTGCAAACCTGTGCGCTATCATAATAGCTCTACCCGACAATGGCCTTCGCTCCCTCTCAATGTCGTCATTATACCGTCAATTTCCAAACACCGGGCTACTACTGAGAAATTTGTAACAGCAAATCCCAATAGCACATTTTCCCGACCTAGGAATCGAACCCGAGATTAATTGCTCAACAGCCGCGTTAGCAACCACTAGGACAACAAAGCAGCTTAGCAAGCAACTTGTTTGATAGTACAAAGGTAACGCATTGAATTGTCAAATTGAGTAGATGCTCTACGGTTTCGTTACCTACCCAGTCCGCAATATAAGACGGTACCTACCACCTAATACTAGAAACTAGGCATCACATGGCCAGATGCCGTTACCTAACTAAGAAGAGTTACGTCGAGTTGAGCAATGCCACATAAACATCATGCGGTATGTGACCATTTGGTTTTTATTATGATCATATTACGAAGCGCTTTCTATGATAATTGATTCTGAGGTGTTGTGAGGTAGCATTTCTGGGGAGGGGTCGTCCCTCATCATTATCTTATGCCAAATAATGTCGAAATTCTAAAACGTTTAGAAGTTTTTTTTATTATTATTGGTAATAGGCTCGCATTTGACCACAATCTCATCTGATGGTAAATGATGATGTGATCGAAGATGAAGCACGCTTACATGGAAGTAACTTATTCATTCTTGACATCTCAGTCATTCATCTTGACTTTCTATGTCAATCTTATAAATGAGGATCTTAAGGCTAGATAACAATAGCCGCTTGGCTCTTCAAGGTCAAGCAACGCATGACCTTGAAGCCGAGGTCAATTTATTTATTTATTAAAAAAGGTTCATCAACAGCTTCTGTGTATAAAATATTTTAACGATATGTAACAAATCGTTTTAGGCTTACACAGTTGCCAATTACAGGTTAAGGGCCTATATGACCTCAAATGGATTAGCATGATCCTCCGTTATGTCGAAAATACTGCAGCAATAATTTTTAAATAAATATATGATAAAGTTGAGGATTAATGTTAGGTACTATGTTTAACAAAAACACGATTCCATAACATTTTCTTGCTAGAAAAAAGTTCCAAAGTTACCTCCAAACCGATCAATAAACCGCTGGTATTCAAAAATAACTTCAAATTAGATAATGAAACTTTGCATATTAATTGAACTATAAAGCAGGTCTCATGTTATTTACTTTTTTAAAGTACCATTATTTTCACCGTAAAAAGAAATAAACTAAATCTGGGGGCACGGCAGTGCCCCCACCAAGTCGAGCGCGAAGCAAACACTGCCGTACCATCCTTTGCTGGAACCATTTCGCCGTATTTTCAGGCCCCTATTTGGGGACCTCTGGATAGATTTAGAACGCTGAAATTATCCTTATCTAGTAAGCTACCAGCACACAGTTAAACGACAAAATTGCATGTTTGTAGCTTGTTTATTTCCTAAGTTATGCAAAAGAAAAGTTGTACTATTTCGACATATATAGACTCACTGATCATCAAAATAGAACTAGTACTTCCCATAAACCTAGAGAGCTGTAATTTGGCATAGAGGTAGGGTTTAGTGCCTATATGAAGGGAAAACTATCAAAACTAGGATCATGGAAGATCTGGAGGACCTGACGACTCTGAGTAGAAACCGTAACAGACCAGCCAAACTATTGAAATTATCGACATGCTATGTTCACAAAGTTTATTAAGCGTGGTTAGCTCTTTCTTTTGAAATTAAAAAATTGAAGGTCTGAAGTATCTGATATATATAGTCTCTAAGAGCTCAGCTGAACTATGAGAGATATGGAAATGCGCATTGACAAAAGTTATTCAAAGTGACGAGTCCCTTCTACTGATGTGTATAAAAATTGAAGGTCTGAAGTATCTGATGAAGAACCCTTAGAGCTCAGCTGAACTATGGGAGATACGGAAATGCGCCTTGACAAAAGTTATTCAATGTGACGAGCCCCTATGCCTATGAAACTGGAGTCTAAATAATTAAGAAACTAATCAAGTAAAAAATAGCTTTCTGCAAAAAGAAGTGAAATCCCACCAAAAACATCCTGTAAAAAACTAACCAAATCTCGCCTAAGTTGCTTGTTTCTCTATAAAAAGTAATGAAATCTCTAAGCAAAGTGAAGCCAAGTCTAAGGAACTTTACTGCGATTTCTTTATTAATATAGTTAGATTTTATGTGACTTGGCCGTTGACTTCGATGTATTAACTAGTAAAAGTGCATAGAGTATGTTCAACGGCCGGTTACATAAAATCTATTATTATTTATTATAGTTACTACAGATTACGGAACCCTTCATGGGCGAGTCCGACTCGCACTTGGCCAATTTTTTTACAGGATGTTTTTGGTGGGATTATTGGTGTCTTGGAGTCTTTTCCCTGCTACCCGGTCTCGCTTGCTCGCGTGACTGCGGCCAGTAGTGTGCGAGCGAGATAAAGAGTGAGAAGCGCTGAGGTAGTATAGGCCCTTAATCAGCATTCTTAATAGAAGTGATAACTAACTTAAGCAAATATTCTTATACAGTTACAAAAACAAAATAACAAAAGACAAATTATAAAATTACATAAATCAAGAAAAAAAAATTAATTATAAAAAAAATAAGATGAGTGAGATCAAGCATAAGCTAACAGCTACCAAAGTAACACTTATAGTTCAACAATATATATCTATACATTTTTTTTTTTTTTTTTAACGTGGTAAAATTATCAAATAAGTCCTCCCACCCCGGGCAGGGTGGGAGGGACTGTCAGACTTTTACTGACTAAAATCCACGGTGTTCCTTCAATAACCCTTTACATACCGGGGCCACGGTAACGGGATGAGTCCCACGACCCCGGCAGGCTTCGGCCCTCTGCAGAGGGGGCCTCGTCATGTTGCTGACGCTCTTTGAGGCGCGCGTGGAACACGACGCGCCGTCGACCCGGGCATGGTCCATGGTCGGACAGCGAGTTGCCCTTTACTCGCTGTCCGCATGCCCGCGCCTACGGTGGCCGGAGATCGTCGGCCGACGTCCGACGCCGTGGGCGTCTACCACTGCGGCTGGGCTGGAGGGAGGACGCCATCCTCTCCCTCACGCGGCCCGCCTCCTCCTTCGAAAGCATGACTGCTTCGCAGAAGGAGGCGACCGCTTCCCACTCCCTCTCGCCCCGCAGCATGGCCTCGACCAAGGCCGGGCGCGAGAGGTCTCCGCCTATTGTCGCCGTGAGGACACGTCGGTGCTCTGCCCAAGCTGGGCAGTCCTGCACCGTGTGCTCGACTGTGTCCTCAGGGCGACCCTCGCAGTGGTGACACCCAGGCGTCTCTTCCTTACCCATCAGACACAGGTACCTCCCGAAACTTCCGTGTCCGGTGAGGACCTGCGTCATGCGGTAGGTCAGGACGCCGTGACGCCGATCTAGCCACTCCTCAAAGAGGGGTCTTACCGCCGCAATTGCGGCGTGCCCGGCCGTCGGTTGCGACAGTCGCTCCCTCCATACTGCCCTGAGATCGCGCCGGAGCTCTTCCCGCCGCGTCTCGACTTCTCGAGGCAGCGGGGATACGCCCCGGCGCTGCGCCTCCACGCGCCATTCATAGACGCGCTGGAGGGCAGTCGCCTCCAGATCCCAGGGCAGCAATCCGGCAAGGAGGTTGGCCGATTCGCCGGCGATCGTGCGGTATCCCCGGATCATTCGGATAGCCATGACCCTCTGGCATGCGACCAACTTTAGTGGTCGCGTCCGGATGCACAGGGCCCACACTGGGGACCCGTAGAGGGCCATGGACCGCACGACGCCGGCGTACAGCCTTCGGCAGGAGGCGTTTGGCTCGCTGCGATTAGGCAGGAGTCGCCTGAAGGCGGCTGCTGCCCGGTTCAGCTTTGGGGCCAAACTCAGGAAGTGCTCCCTGAAGTTCCACCGGCTGTCGAGGACGAGTCCCAGGTACTTCATCGTCCTCCCAACGCCGATGCGAACCCCCTCCACCGTTATGTGGGACTCGGACCGTGGCGCGTTCCGACCGCCATGAAAGCACATGGCCTCGGTCTTGTGCAGCGCCACGTCGAGTCCCAACTGCCGGATCCTATGAACGACTGTCGCAACCGCAGAAAGGGGAGAAGTGACAAAAAGCAGAAGGGACAGGACAAGAGTGTATGGAGTTTACAAAGCACACTCCGGTAGAGCAACCTGGAAAAAATAAATCCCAGTCACGCAATTGCCGGAGTGTGTCTCCAAAGGTCCGTATGCCGCAAGGCGGGTAGGACCTACAGCGGTGGGAGGTGGGATTATGTCGCAACCGCTTGCGTCGCCAGGTCGGCCGCCGCCTGGTGCGACTCTCCCTGCGCCAGGACGAGCGTGTCGTCAGCGTAACATACTACGCTGACGCCGTCAGGGAGGTCGCCGCGCAGCACCCAGTCGTATCCGATGTTCCACAGGGGCGGCCCCAAGACCGATCCCTGTGGGACACCGCACGACATCTCTCGCCGGTTCCACTCTCCCCGGTGACCGGGGTAGATGACGGCTCTGTCCGTCAGGTAGTCCTCGACTATGCGACGGAGGTAGGTCGGCACCCGGTGATACCGTAGTGCCTCCCTGATGCAACTCCAGGGCAGGGTGTTAAAGGCGTTGGTGATGTCCAAAGACACCGCCAAGACGACCCTGCCCCGGGATACCGCGTCCCCCGTCGTGAGGGCTCTCACGCGCATGATGGCATCCACCGTCGAGCGCCCCCTGCGGAAGCCAAACTGGCACTCCGCAAGATCCGGGCCCACCTGATTCAGGTGCCCGAAGAGGCGATCTGCAATTACTCTTTCCAAGAGCTTGCCCGCCTCGTCGAGCAGCACGATGGGCCGGAATGCGGACGGAGAGTCCGCAGGGCGCCCGGCTTTCTGGATCAGGACCAGCTTTCCCGTCTTCCAGCGAAGCGGAAACTGGCCCCTCTCCAGGCATGCGCTAAAGAGCCCCCCTAGTCGAGGCCCGAGAGTCTCCGAGGCCAGGACCCACGCTTTTCCTGGCAAGCCGTCGGGTCCTGGGGCGGTATTTTTGGCCTTGAGCCGTTGTACCGCCACTCTCAAGTCTACCTCGGTCACCTCTGGAGCGTCGTAGACGTCGTCGTCGCTGTGGTCCGCGTTTGCGCCAGCTTCAGGTTCCGTCGGAGACGGAGCCATGGGCGGGGGAGCGTGCTCCCCTCGCGATGGGAACAGGGCGCTCACCACGTCCTCCAAGAACTGAGGCTGGAGACTCTGCGTCAACGGGGGAGCCCAGGGGCGGAGCTTCTCTCGCACCCACTTGTAGGGGCGGCCCCATGGGTCCCCGTCCAGAGTCGCCAGCATCTCCTCCCGGGCCAGTTCCTTGGCCCGCCAGATCTCGTCTCGGAGGACGGCCTTCGCTGCCCTGTAGCCCTCGTACAGCTCCTCCTCTACAGTCGCCGCATCCGAAGGTCGGGTGCGGCGCCTGCGGAACCTGGTGTACCGGCGTCGCGCCGCAACGCACGCTTCGCGCAGCGCTGCTAGCTCGCTCGACCACCAGTACAGCTGACGCCGGGCGCGTCCTTGCCGGACCCGGGGCATGGCCACGTCGCAGATCTATATATATCTATACTAATATTATAAAGCGGAAAAGTTTGTTTGTTTGTTTGTTTGCTTGAACGCGCTAATCTTCGAAAGTACTGGGTGGATTTGGATGAAATTTGGTATGGAAGTAGCTTGAAGCTTGAGGAAGGTTATAGGCTACTTTTTACCCGACTGCAAAAAAGGAGAGTTATGTTTTTACCGTGATAGAATCCACGGGAGCGAAGCCCCGCGTGAGTACTAGTACTATATATCTTAACAAATTTCGATAGGTGACCATCGTAACATTCCATGACTCTGAAAGACGAATGGCTTCCAATCTCGGAATACCGAAATCTCGGTATTGCGGGATCCCGTGTCATTATCCAATCCCGCGTGATGTGGGATTACGGGCGCGGGATCCGCGGTATTTGCGGGACTGAAAAAAAGCATGTCTGCGACCTCTCGCGAGCGCGATCGCTCGGTGAGGTGACCATCGGTGACTGGCAGCCGGCAGTGTTGCAAACAACGCGGGGCCCGATGTCGCTCGTTTATCACAGCTTAAGTAGCCTAATATAGCCGAATTTCAGTCAGTGATAGCCTAAGTAAGTAGCCTAAAATATCAGTAAAGTATTTTATTCAGTACTAGTACTCACGCGGGGCTTCGCTCCCGTGGATTCTATCACGGTAAAAACATAACTCTCCTTTTTTGCAGTCGGGTAAAAAGTAGCCTATAACCTTCCTCAAGCTTCAAGCTACTTCCATACCAAATTTCATCCAAATCCACCCAGTACTTTCGAAGATTAGCGCGTTCAAGCAAACAAACAAACAAACAAACAAACAAACTTTTCCGCTTTATAATATTAGTATAGATTTGTTACTGTTTTTTGTGAAGAAAAAGCGGTGTTATTTGATTGATCTCATACTAATAGTAATACGTAAATAAATGTGGAGTTAGTTGATTATTTCATTGTTTTTTTGTGATAAATAAACGGTGTAATTTGATTGATCTCATACTAATAGTAATACGTAAATAAATGTGGAGTTAGTTGATTAATTCATTGTTTTATTTGCCTTATATAAATATCAATATTTTCAATATGCGGGATCTCGCAAATACCGAGATCCCGCGGTATTGAAAATTTGTAGTCTCGCAAATACCGAGATTGAATTTAGGCTGCGGGATTGGAAGCCCTAAATGGGTCCCGGCTGTCATTTTTACGCCTTTGGCAGTTATTACAGGAAGCTAGAAGCCAGAAAGTCTGATATTAGTCTTGTGAATGACTATTGTGTTTCGGAGCGGCAGTCGCTCCATGGTAAGCACTTGTACTCAGTTGCATCCGGTTAGACTGGACACGGACCTCGAGATACTTGGAAAAAGGCTAAGCTAAGATGATGACGTCAGTCTTATACCTACATGGATTTTAAGCAACTAAACTACCTGAACTCAGGGATGGAGCCCCATAACAAGGGTTCTTCTTATTCTTTGGTCAGGTTTCCGCACTTAGTCTCTGCACGAGACCATTGTGCGTAAGCCGTGTTGGCTTTCACTCCATCCAGCCAACCTCCCTCCAGAAGCAGGTCATGTCTCTCGGTCTATTCAGGATGTCTGTAAGGGAATTCAATGACCCGCGGGTTTGCTTTCGTATGTCGGTGATTTCCGTGCACTCTAGGAGCACGTGTGCCACTGTTTCCTCCGTCCCCATGCAAGCCCTGCACAGGGGACTGTCCGCTATACCTATTGTGCGGTGGTGTTTGTTCAATAAGCAGTGGCCGGTGATGATCCCCGTCCATAACGAGGGTTTTAGGAAACCGAATAAGTTGCTCGTTTACATTTGCTACCGTCACCTCATTTAGACTTAACTTATCTATTTTAGGCGGCTTATTCCCAGCAGAAGGTGAAATCGGGATGTGGATAATGATGATGAAAACTGCACATGGAATCAGATGTTGTCTAGTTGTTGTCAATGCTCTTCCTAACTTCCTGTCTACTAGTCGTAGGTATCAAATGTGACATCTTTTTCTCTCTCTATGGAGATCCTCATAGGTGGCCCCCGGCGTGAAGTCGGCAGAAAGGTTTGTTAGATTTTAACTGACTAAACCAACCGCCATTCCATCAAACACTGGCGAGTTCCACGCCTCAGCCACTGCGGGAGACGCTCCTAGTGTCAAGGATCGCGAGCCTATCTCCGGCCATCGAAGGCGGGGGCTTGCGGGCGGCGAGTACGGGTAGCTCACACCGACCAGAAAGGACCAGGCTCGGGTCGACTTCAAAGAGCAGTCAGTAGCATCGACATAGGCCCAACAGAGCCATTGCTTCCAGGGTTGCGGGAAAGTTCTAACGAGGTACCTTAGCCCCGGGACGTAAGGGCAGTTGAAGGAACAGCGTGGGTTTGAACAGAAGTCTGACACTCCCATCTGCTCCACCTCGAGCGAAAGGAGTCTTTAGGTTATTTTCCCACCAAATAAAACGGGCTGCGAGAACACTTAAATCTATATTAATATCATAAAGCGGAAAAGTTTGTTTGTTTGTTTGTTTGCTTGAACGCGCTAATCTTCGAAAGTACTGGGTGCATTTGGATGACATTTGGTATGGGAGTAGCTTGAAGCTTGAGGAAGGTTATAGACTACTTTTTACGCGACTGCAAAAAAGGAGAGTTATGTTTTTACGGTGATAGAGTCCATGGGAGCAAAGCCCCGCGTGATTACTAGTATTTTATAACGCAGAAATCATCTGTCACATAGGCCGACCATAGTAGCTCTCTCTAATTCGGCCAATTTTGAATATAAAATTAAATGAGCTGTAAATTTAATTAAATGCAAAGCCAATAATTTTTTTTTGAATTCCAAACCAAAGCTGTTTTTCAAAATTAATATGTTGTGTAAATAATGGTTTTGAAAAAACTTTGTCCAATATGCCGATTTTCTACTATCTGTCTGATGAATCTTCAATTACATGCAAAATGGTAGCGTGCATCGTGCCCAGTATGTAATGCACCTTTGATAAAAAGACATAACCTAAGTACGCATCAAAATGGGTCGTGGGACTTATCTCATTACCGTGACCCCGGTACGTAAAGGGCTATTGAAGGAATACCGTGGATTTTAGTCAGTATAAGTCTGACAGTCCCTCCCGCCCTGCCTGGGGTGGGAGGGCTCATCTGATGATTTTACCACGTTAAAAAAAAATGTATGCAACAAAATAATATTATTAAGCCTTAGTGGGTTGATAACGAATCTTTTTAGGGTTCCGTAGTCAACAAGGAACCCTTATAGTTTCGCCATGTCCGTCTGTCTGTCCGTCTGTCCACGGTTTAGCTCAAAAACTATTGGTACTAGAAAGTTGTACTTTAGCATGAGTATACACGTTAATAACGCCGAAAAAGTGGTAACATAAAATTTTGTAAAAAACAATTATTTAGGGTACCTCTCATACATGTAAAGTGGGATGATATTTTTTTTTTCATTCTTCCCATAGTGTGGGATATCGTTGGATAGGTCTTTCAAAAATATTAGGTGTTTGGAAAGACCGTTTTTTGATCAAGTAAACCGTTCGTGACTTATCAAGCTTTAAAGTACCAATTTTCGTTAGAGTCAAGTGTCCTCCCCCTCTATCAACTAAACGGCTGTAGTTAGAAATTCAAATGTCACGGCAGTAGTACCTATATATAACGAAATTTAAAGGAAAACTATCACACATAAGTGGGCTTTACAAGTTTACGAGTAATAGTCGACCAATTGTATTTGACTCGAAAATTTCGAACAATTTTATAGAAATGTCGATAGATGGCGCTAAGCGCCAGTTGTATCGTGCTAGTGTCTTGTGACGATTGAGTAGTATAGCTTTATGTCCGTATTTAAATTCAAAACACCGGCTATGACAAGTTTTATACAAATCTCTAAAATAAATTAAAACTTTCCGTGCAAAATTGTCGGATCAGGTGAGGATTTGTATAGGAAGTCAAATTAGTTAGGTAGTCTAGTACTAGGATGTTTGGCTTTTAATTAGAGCATGGTACGAAACGATCAGTCAGCGAATACGACACGCACTTGGCTGTTATAAAAACTACGGAACCCTACACTGCGCGTGGCCCGACACGCACTTGACCGGTTTTTTTAAGGATGGGAAATCATCCAATGACTGCCTCCCAACCTCGGCGAAGCGGGAGACTGTGTCAGACCATTTGTTACCCTGTGTGCTCCGAAGCTGCAGTAACTCTTTCGAACAATTCCGCAACCCCGGATTGGTAATAAAGCTAACAACGCATAATTATCAGCAAATATCAGATGCTAAACGAAGTAAAAACAACATTAACTTCACATAAATAACACCATATATGTTTAACACAGATATTTCTACACCGTCCGTAGCTTTTAAATACTAATTTACGTATAATATAATAACAATAAACCCGGCCCATTGTTAGCATAATCCTATGTCAAAATTATTATACTAATCTACATATTCAAGTAGATATTAGTTCTACGTTATTAAGTAATACCTACATTTTCCTTAAATGTCTAGTGTAGTGCGATAATTCCTTTCCCAACAACTACTTGTAATTTTGACACATTTGAGCCAATATTTTAACAAGCTCGAAGCTAAGTTGAGCTACACGACAACTGATAAATGCTTACACTGTCTGGACAGATCCGCTAAATTTGCGTGGTTAGTTCCTCAAAAGAATACCACAGACATGAACCTACATGCTTCTCATATACAAATACAAAGAAAGGACTTTAAAAGAGACTTTGACCTCTGAGTTTGTCGGTGTTTCTTCTCAGAGTAGTCAGTTAGGAAATACCGGCCTCATCTAGCACTAACACGCATAAAAACATGCCGTGTAAAAGTGTCATTTATAACCAACTTACAAAAAAATATTTCATTTCATTTCAAGTAATAAAAGCCGCTTTGGTCGATCTTCAAGGTGAAGCAAGGCTCGCCGAGGCCAGCCTGAGGATGGGTGACCCTCCTAGCATACCGAGATTTCCCTGTGTTAGTCCCGACTGCCTTCTGTACACCTTTTACAGTCATTACGAGTTTTTTTTCTAGGCAAGCGTGCTCCGACTTCGACCACATCATCACTTACCATCAGGTGAAATGGAGGTCAAATGCGAAAAAAAAAACTCCTAAGAGTAGTTAGAAAATTCCCGCAAGCCCCACGACCTATCCACGCTGCTGACTGGTCTTTGAGGCGCACGTGGAACACCACGGGCGCGGACCCGGGTCGAGGTCATAGATAGTATTATAAACACTATTGATATGGTTACAGTCTTTGTAGATAGCCTATTAAATTAAAAAAATGCCAAGTGCGAGTCAGACTCGCCCATGAAGAGTTCCGTAGTAACTACGCCAAATAACTTTGTTTTTATATGAATTACAAAGTTATATTTGCGGTTTTAGAAAATATGTTATATCTCAAAAACTGCTGACCCAATCTCGTTCAAACTAATTTCCGTTGAAAGTTTACATTAAGATCTACAGCACATATTTTTTTTTAGATTTTTCACTCCATTATTATAGAAGTTAGAGGGCATGGGGACACGCATTTTACCACTTTGGACACGTATACCTTTTACACGATTGAGTTTATGAAAAAGTGGTTATAGAAACCTCGATGTCATTTTTAAAGACCTTTCTATAAATACCCCACAAGCATAGGTCTCATGAAAAAAAAAAAAATTCAGTTTCAGTGCCATGTATGACGAGCCCCCCTTAATTTTAAATATTTTTTCTTAAAATCGGAAAGCGGTTCATAGAATACATCTACCTACCAAGTTTCATGTGTATAGTCCTAATAGTTTCGGAATAAAATAGCTGTGATATACGGATGGACGGACTGACAGACAGACAGACAGACATGACGAAAGTATAAGGTTCCGTTTTTTGCCATTCGGCTACGGAACCCTAAAAAGCGTCCTTCTACAATGTTAGCTATTATACCATTAGACATTATATTGTACATTCCTATACATCGTAGGTCAAGCCCTCAATGAAACGTGTTTTAGCATTCGATATTCTTCTAATCATATTCTCTATTGTTTTAATATTATACTAGCTCATGGCCCATGACTTCGTCTGCGTGGTTTTCGAAATAATTAATAGTTTATAAAATTTAATTGGATCATTAGTTTCGGAGATTACCCCTACATACAGGCTTACAAAACTTAAAAACATGAACCTACAAACAAATTTTACCTTTTCAACCGACGACAAAAAGAGGAGGTTATCAATTCGACGCGTATATATATATATATATATATATTTTTTTAATGTTTGATCATCGAGTACTCGAAGACGGCTGAACCGATTTGGAAAATTCTTTTTTTGTTCGAATGGGTATACTTCGAAATTGGTACCATTATCACCAAAGTCAGGATCTGATGATGGGATCCTGGAGAAATCGAGGGAACTCTTCAAATATTATAGGCACACCTATGGCGTTTTGGGTATTTCTTATAGTAACTTGTGCAGTTGCTCTCAAAAAGTACCATTTGGGGAAGTGGAACTGATGATAAAGTCCACAGATGGCCGCCGAAACTACTCAATAATAAGTATTGAGTGGATTGCGATTCGATTACTTGAATATGGATGTTAAGCACTTTATGCTCGTCACAATGCATATGGTGATGTAGAGCTGATGGTGAAGTACCAGGAGAACTCCTCAACAATTAACGGCCCAGCATTGGGAAAAGCAATATTTTGTAAAAGGTTATAAGTAGTTGACATTTAGGCTCTTGTAACTAGGTAAATTAAAAATCATCCAACTAAAAAGAGTGAAATAAAAACTTTTTACCAAAAAATTAAACCGACTCCCAAAAAACACTGCAAAGTGAAAAATAACTTTAATTTCGGAAGTCGGTGCCAAAAACGAAAAAACAAAACTAAAGACACCGACTACCGAAATTAAAGTTATTTTTCACTTTGCAGTGTTTTTTGGGAGTCGGTTTAATTTTTTGGTAAAAAGTTTTTATTATATTGGTAGGTAAATTCAATATCGAGATGGGCTGTCATTTATAATACAACTTTGCCAATTTTTACAGTTAGTCAGTGCCTTATTTATTTTATTAACCGACTTCCAAAAAGGAGGAGTTCCTCTATTCGTCGCGTATATATTTTTTTATGGAAGTATGTTCAGAGATTACTCGAAGATGGCTGAACCGATTTGGAAAATTCTTTTTTTTTTTGTTTGAAAGGGTTCAGAGGTGGTCCCATTTTCTGAAGTCATGATCTGATGATGGGATCCTGGAGAAATCGAAGGAAATCTTCAAATATTATAGGCACACCTATAGCGAATTGAGGTTTTTTTATAGTAACTTGTGCAGATGAGATAATGAAGACCACATATGGCCACCGGAACTGCGCAATAAAAAGTATTTCACGGGTTCAGATTCGATTACTTGAATATGGTTACTAAGCACAATATGCTCGTCACAATGCATATGGTGAAGTGAAGGTGATGGTGAAGTACCTGGAGAGCTCACCAACAACTATCGGCCCAGCATCGGGAAGAGCACTATTTTGTAAAAGTTTATGAGTAGTTGGCATTTAGGCTTTTGTAACTAGGTAAATTACAAACCGGCCAACTAAAAAGAGAGAAATAAAATCTTTTTAACAAAAAAATAAATCGACTTCAAAAAACACTCAGATAGTTGAAAAATATTGAAAGAAAGCCGATTATGAGTTTTCACAGTCAGTATTAGAATATAAAAAGAAATTAAGAAGTGAAAGCATTCGAAGCGAGTTATTAATAGAGTAATGTATTCCAAGTACAGTTTCAGTGGTGTGCGAAAAATTATGCGTAAAGCTTCCGACTGCCACGCCTTCTAGGAGTGAACATAACACAAAGCACTTAGCTATGTAGAACGCGACCTCCTTGCTCTCCTATTGTTGCGTCTAAACCCAAGCCAAACAATTAACTTAGCATAACGCTCACTAAAACTACTTTCACATAATCTCAAGAATCCGACACACCCAGACAACAACAGTTTTGTAAGAAAAAGATTATACTACAACCCAGAACATTAATTTAATTTGAATATAAAATTTTATTCATGTAATATGCATATATATATGTGGCGCCAAGATATAATATTATGTGCGAGGAGGAATCTGTGAACTTTGATGATTATGTTATAAAATATTTATATACAAATTAATTAATTTGTTTTTGTGGCTATTAATGATAGCAGTTATAGTCTCATAGTAATAGGCACAATGGGAAAATGCTAGGCTGATGACTACAAAATTAAATCGACTTTTAGTTTACCGTGGTTCAAAGGTTAAAGATTTTTGCAATTGCAACTTCGTCAAATGTGTCAAATGTCTGATAATGCGCCTTGGATCGTTTACATGCACTTGCGGCGGCTGTGACGACCCCAAAAGCTATATGTGGCGTGAAGAAAATTATTTTAAACGTTGTAAAAACATCTATGGACATTACTGGACAGATACAGAATGCACATTACAGTTTTAGTTACTTTATGAAGCTGGGATTATAGGAATGTACTAGGGCATCTATTTTTTAGAGTAATGATAAAGGAAATTCCTATTCATTGGTTTTATTATACACTAGTTATGCCCGAGGCTTTCCCCGCATATATCCCGATCCAGTGAGAATCTTTAGAAAAAAAAATATAGCCTTTATGTTGCTCTATAACTTGTCCTGTCTGTATAATACAGTGAAAGTCCTATTAAAATCGGTTCAGCCGTTCCGGCGTTTAGGCCGTACAAATAGAAATACGGACAAATATAACAAAAGGGTTGGGTTTTAGTATCGTGTAACTAACAATAAGCACTTGAGATGAAATATCTTTTTAACACTTCGCAGGTAAACCTCTGAGTATGTCGGCTGTTTAACTGGACTTGTCTGTCGCTGGCTCATATAAAGTTTACAAACTAGGTGACTAAACGCTATGGGCACCCCCTGTGAGTGTGTATGGACCTCGGCTTAGGGCGTCGCAGGGGGAGGGTAGCTAGGGACAGGCTGGATTGGAACATTATTATTATTACGGGACAAATTTAAAGCTAGGTACTGTTTCAGCGTCACGGGCTGACTCTAGCAAGGATCGGGGCGGGGCGAGTAGGGGCGACGCCGCAGGTCTCGGCGGCGAGGACGAAAAAAACCGACCATTTTTCCGTACTCGCCATCGACTTCTAAAAAGCTTTTTTTGTGTTTATGTATCGTGCTAGTTTCCCTACGACTTCCTTGTATAATTCTCGTCAAATAACTTGGCAAGAGTCGTTCAATGCAGAAGTCGATTTTTAGGTATCAGAGGCTGTCAGCGGGACACGGGGTATGACGTAGCGCCGCTCCGAGCGCGCGATTGGTGCGTCAGTAGGTAGTTCTCGTTCAATTTGCTCCCAAATACACTTGCTGTGCTGTGTGCTTGTTTTTGTTACGAGTCGTTGTTTTAAATTTAGTTTTTGTTGCGTTGATTACAATGCCAGGACCAAATACCGTTTTACGCAGACTATTAAAACGTCAGACAGAACAGTTAGACACTATAGTTAAGGAAGGTTGAAATTCCGAATTCGTCACTGTCCTTAGGACACCGGGAAAAAAGAAGAATAAAAGGGTTATCAGTTTTGTTAACTAATTGTGACGACGAGAACATATTATTTTTAATGTATCTTTTAAAACATTTTATTCACTTTTAAATATATGTATGTATTATATCTATTTTATTTATAATACCGAATTAACGAATTAATTCCTCTTCTTTCTTTAACATTCTTCTGAATAGACATGATTAAAAATAAATTATGGCAATAACCATAGAATGGCGAGCAGTAAAAGTGACCACTTTTTTCTTCCACTACGCCAAAACCTTGCCAACTTACGTGACGAGGACTATAGCAGGGTGATAGCGTTATCAGGAGTGACACGAGTATCCTTGGTAGGCGAATCTTAGAGATGCGCGAGGGTTCGTATCGGGCGGCCGATGCGATAAGGGGATTCGTATGTTTGATTGCAGTTTCAAACAAAGAGCTTGGACTTTGCACCTCAGTGACAATTTACTGCGGGCGGTCAGGATGTACCTACCTTGAGTGAAGGCGCTACGCGAACGATCCTGCTTCAGAGAAGGAGAGGTGGCTATCGAAGACCACGCCTAAGTATTTGACTTGCTTCTCCCAAGAGATTCGCTTGCCGTACATATTGTTCGGACTGGGGGAGGAAGGATTTATCCGCGGTTAGGAGAAGAGAACCACTAAATTAAAATCATACTATTATGTTTATTTTTTTTAAGGAGACGGTAAGGGCATTGTTTAGGCTATTGGCTGCCGGGCTGCGTAATGTAGATTCAATTCCCGCATGAAACAATTGTTTGAATAATATTTTGATAGTTTTTTTTTTTAAGAAAACTATTAATGTGGGTAGAATTCACATTACTAACAGTCGTGTGAGACCTCCAACTAAGCTTGTGTCTGGAGTGGATTCACTGTAATAGTGTAAAGATTGGGTTCGAACCCGCGACATCTCGATCACGTCTGATACCTTAGTCATGAGTTCATGACGCTATATCCTTACTAAAATTATAAATGCAAAAGTAACTCTGTTTGTCTGTGTGTTACGCAATCACGCCTAAACTACTGAACGGATTTTAATGAAATTTGGTACGGACATAGGCTGCTTTTTAATGCGAAAAAGGGCTATAAAGGGTTGAAATAGGGGATGAAAGTTTGTATGGAAATTACGTCATTTTTAAAGCTAGAAGCTTGAAACTTATTTTTTAGACTATTGATTAGATATTAATAAATATGACAATCAAATTATGTATGAGTTTGTATGAGTTTCGTTTTCAAAATAATTAGCCTAAAAAATTAGTAATGCTGCCGAGTCACTATTCCGCGCGGACGAAGTCGTGGGCATAGCTAGTATTTATACGCTTTAAAAAGTAGTTATTGTTCTGGGTCCGAGTAATATACATTTTTATAATCGCACTCACGATACAAGAGAAATTCCTAGTGTGGGGCAACCTCAAACCTTTTATAAATGAGCAATGATGTAATAATCGATTTTAATTAAAAGCCAGTAAAAGGATGAGCAGACATAAAAGATGTCGCCACTTCGTAATATGATACCTATGGCGTCGAATATCTCTGGCAACATCGAGGTAGACTGAGACGGTGTAATTAATATGCTAATTAAATTCTTAGCTAACCAAGGAAATATTTTATGAGACCTCAAGCAGTTATTTTGTTGTTAATTTATTTTAAGAGGCGGTAATGCCTGTTTCGCTTACTTCTTGCGCAAGATTTGCCTCGATCAATTTTCTAATATTTGATCTTTGACCCTTAATCTTATTACAGATTAGTTGCGCCTGTCATTTTTTAAAGCGAACTAGCGTTGTGGGTAGAATTTACATTACTAGCGATCTTGTTAACCAGTCCAACTAAGACTTAATATAGTTGTGTCTGGAGAGGGTTAACGGTGAGAGTGTAATGGATGGGGTTCGAACCTGCGATCTCTCGATCACAAGTCAAGGTTATTGATGCTTGTTTATAAACTTTATTTGTGGCAAATTCATTCAACATATACCTTCCTTGGGTCAGTTTAAACCAAGATACAGCTGCACGCATTTTTAAGATAGATTCTTTGATATAACAACAGATAGGAATTGTATTAAAAAAATATCATAATTCTAAAAATCCCGTTTACTCAACTGAAATGCAAGAAACAAGCACATTTTTATTTTAAAAGGTGACAAGTAGGCGGGATCCATCCCATTTAAAAAAAAAAATATTATGTTCAACTGGGTCCCGCCTGCTTGTCACTTTATAAAATAAAAATGTGCTTGTTTCTTAAATTTAAGGCGCGGGGCAAACATGGTCCGAAATTGCTCAAAATGGAGAGGTTTAGAAGGAAACGGAAGCATTAGATTAGTTAGCTAAAATATTTTATTTAGTCGGTCACGTTGTTTAACAAAAAAACATTGAACACGTATTTTCTATTTTATCACGTAATTGGAAAATTAAGACTATACAGTGAGTTGATATTTCGCGTGACGTCACACCTCGGTATAATTCTTAGCAATCTTTGTGATTTTTTCTTGACTTGAAAAAGCAAAAAATACGTGACCAATTTTTGTTGAAAATCTGTAATGGATCAAATAAAATAATTATTTTGTAACACAGGAAACTACCCTATTGCTCAGCGGTCGGCCACAAAAAAGACTAAGAAAAATAAGCAACAAC
The DNA here is from genome assembly GCA_943138885.2 of Tholera decimalis. Taxonomy (NCBI): domain Eukaryota; kingdom Metazoa; phylum Arthropoda; class Insecta; order Lepidoptera; family Noctuidae; genus Tholera; species Tholera decimalis. Next base: position 1,255,274 of record OW964548.2, on the reverse strand, counting down.
TTTTTTTATGTTTGTAGGGTATCCAAGACACTGGCACGGTTAATAGCAATGCTTATCATTTGGCACAAGTAATACCCAGTCAAGGGAAGTGTCAACCAGCCTTTACGATTTCTTTTTGATAAGGCTGTGAGTACAAGAGCCGCGTCCGAGACTTTCGACCCCAAACGGTTTGAAAATCATTTATTAATTAATAATTGTATTAAATTGCTTCTATGTTGTACTTATATCAGAAAAAAAACTATCTCAAATATGACCACACACTTCTGAACGAGCCTGCATACATTTTCCGTTTGCTCCAAATGCATTACATGGAACGAAAAAAAAGTTAGTAGTATCCAATACATCCATTATCAATGCGAACTGGATGAGTCTATGGTTTTCTCAAAAAAAAAAACTGCATGAAATGAAATGAAATATTTATTTTGTAAATTGGTTATAAATAACGCTTTTACACGTCATGTTTTTTTGCGAGTTAAGTTTAGTTTAGTTTAGCTAGATGAGGCCGGTGTTTCCTAACTGACTACTCTGAGAAGAAACACCTAAACAAACTCAGAGGTCAACGTCTCTTTTTAAGTCCATACAATTTGTGTTGGTCCAATCATATGACAAACATGTAGGTTCATGTCTTTGGTGCTCTTTGAGGAAATAACCATACAGATTTGAGTGGACCTGTCCAGACAATGCAAGCATTTGTCAGTTATCGTGTAGCTCAACTTAGAACTTAAGGAGCTCAACGATCTGACGAACAATACCAAAGTAAGGACATTTGGGTAAGCCACACAAGTACTCAAACTGCTTGACATCATTAAATAAATTATAATGAAAGCAACACAAAGAAGAAACAATAACCTACATAGTCCTCACCATAGATAAAATAAATAAGTAGATGTGGTCAACAGAAGAAATTATATCGGAACCGTGTGTCTCCAGTTAGGCGCTGGGCGGGGCAACAACTACAAATGCAGTTTAATAAAATCAATAGATACGCACTCGCGCACACACCCGCATTTCCTAAATCAGAACGTACTATACAATCAATAATAAACCTTATTCCGTCAAACACAGCGTGTATTTACCATGCACCTTAGAATTTACCCACACAAAAACATCGGTCGCTATCGTTGTGCTGTGCATAAGCAATTTATTTTACATATACGCTAGTGATTGACTAAATCGGAAAGTTATCGATTCTTCCATTTGTTATTGTACATTTTTTTTGGGCACCTGAAAATGAACCAAATAAAAAATGGCATGTCCAGAAAATATTATAATAACAATAAACATATTATTAAGAACATAACATTACATAATTATTATTAAGTACTACCTACTAAGTATTAAGGGCTACCTTGGCGCTTTCGACTTAAATCTTAATATTTAATTATCATAGTGATAGGTCAAATAGAAGTTGATGTTAACTTATATTACGCTCTTGATCGGAACATACCAGCCGTATAGGTTGTATAGAATCCTGAAAAGTTGAATGACTAATTTTATGAATGTCCTAAAACATGAGAATAGCTTTCAGTAATAAAATAAAATTTAACCCACTTCTGCAAAAATCAGTTGTACTCTTAATTTTGGAATTGTCCATTCAGGCTGGAACATTTCTGCGCTGAAGTGAACCGAGCATTTATGGTGCTATTTTTTGTAGGGTACCAGTTAGGTGGCATGCCTGTGGCATCAATCCATTCCTTTTTTATATTACCATCTTTTGGGAAGCTGAAAAGTACGAAAACCACTTATTTATCATTTACATACATCTAGGGAATGCAATCTCGAGCCGAGATTAGCAAATCGAGATCTCGCCTGTTGAACCTGGTGTCGAGATTGGCAGCTTCGAGATCTCGTGCAAAACAAGTCGAGATCTGGCGAGATTTCGAGATTATCGAGATTTTGGTTTTTAAACTCAAACACCCTTAAATCGATACAAAACTCGAGGAATGCTATAGGATTAGAATACTACATTAATTAGAATACTCGTAATACTAGTTAGGATATCGCTGTAATGTCTTATGAATAATACAAAACAATGAAAATTAAATCTATTTATTTCAAAAAAGTCAATAAAATTATACTTGACAAAGCAAAAAAGTACGGCATTATGGCGCGCATCTTTGAATTATTTAAAAAGTAATTATGTAGGTACACAGTACACAAACACACATTAATTGTGATTTTGAAAATAGCTTCTTAGAAAGCACAGAGTGCTCAAAGTGTCGTCTGCTAAGCGACATCTAATGTCTGTAGCTAAATAGCCTGCGGCGAAGAATGCCCGTTCAGCTTCCACGCTGGTAAAGACTACAGTAAGTAGGCTGTTATACACAAACTTAAGGTATTGCCCTCTTTGGCCACCATACTCGTAGGGATGCATCTCCTTTTTAAGCAGGTTGTCAATCCTGTCTGTTACTAATGCTTGGGGTTAAGTGTTTTTACACGACTTTAAAGCCTCTTCCAACTCTTTCTGCAGAGATAATGTTGTACTTTCAGGAACTGAACTGAGATCTCGTTGAATATGTGAGACGGGTAGTAGCTCTTCTTCATCATCATCAACTACTTCACTCGAGTGAGGGTATAATCGTTTGACTAAGTTATGGATATATTTCCTTATTATACTTATATATACCTCTTGTCAGTCAATTGGAATGTTGTATCATTTGCATTTTTCTTTGAATTCTCTTCATACCGTGCTGGATTTTAAAGGTATAACAATGTTGCAGTTGCTTCGATTCGGCGTTCGGAAATACGCTATCTCATGGCAATAGCCAGCTTCTCTGAGAGTGGCGTCTTTAACTCTTCCAACTTAGACACAGGACTTCGACAGTCAGTTTTATTGGTTCAAAAGTTTATTGCATGTTGATAAGAATTGCATGTTCTTCAACACTAAAACAGTAATCTGAAGTGGAGCCATACCCCAAGTCAATTAATGTTTTACTAACACACAGCTTGATTCTGTTGTATGTAGTTATCATGTTAGCAAGACTTGACCAACGAGTTTTGCAATCGAGTTCTAGTTAAATATCACAGTCACAAAATCTCGATCGATATTGTCGAGATCTCGAACGAGATTAAGAAAACGAGATTGCTTATTTTCGAGATAGAATAACGAAAAAATGGCCGAGATCTCGTGTTTTCGAGTTCTCGCGAGATCGAGATTGCATTCCCTACATACATCCTAAGCTACTTCTAAACGTCACCATATAATAAGCATCGCAATAATTACGTAACACAATATAAATCAAGATCTGAATGATTTTGACGTATATTGCTAATCCATTGCTACATATGTTCGAAATATTGGTCTGCTCAACAACGTAAATACCACAGTGAGTGTTGTTGATTTAGCATAATGAAACCGATTCCTACTGTAAGTGTGTTACGCAATTACCCCGCAGGTAATACTTTAGTAGGTTATAATAGGTTTTTGTTATAAGAAAAATCCTAGTTAGTAGAGAAATTGTTAAATATATGAAAACAAACACACATCCATGCCTAACAAACAAATAGCATGAATATAATGACTTATTTTAAGCTAAATTCACAAATATATTATCTGAACCATACCGATTATTATAACGCATTCGAAGCTTCAACGGAAGTAAAATACAAAAACCAGAAAAAAATAAAGAAACAGCAACATAGGATAAGGCATAACATACGATAATTCTAAACCGAAAAACACCACCGATTATTAACCTAAAATTAAAGTAACTTACTTTACGAATATTGGTTACGCATTTCTCTACTACTCTGTAAAAAAATCAAAATAAGTAAAATAACATTATTTACACCGGGCTAAAACGGTTGACAAATTGAAAAATAAACTATTGTAGCGACAGCAACGTCGGAACTCCTTACGCATGCTGCGGGCGTAATATAAATTGTTTATTTTTTTTACTTTTTTGTACACTTGACATTTCAACGAATTTTTATTTCTGTCATCTCATGTAAAATAAAAGTTTAACATATTTTCTTAGAGGTTTCCGTATGTTATAAAAAACTTTTTACCAAAAAATTAAACAGACTCCCAAAAAACACTGCAAAGTGAAAAATAACTTTAATTTCAGTAGTCGGTCTTTAGTTTTGTATTTTCGTTTTTGGCACCGACTTCCGAAATTAAAGTTATTTTTAACTTTGCAGTGTTTTTTGGGAGTCGGTTTAATTTTTTGGTAAAAAGTTTTTATTTCACTCTTTTTAGTTGGTCGATTTTTAATTTACCTAGTTACAAGAGCCTAAATGAAATACTTATATTAATTTACAAAATATTGCTTTTCCCAATGTTGGGCTGTTATTTGTTGAGGAGTTCTCCTGGCAGTTCACCATCAGCTTCACTTCACCATATGCATTATGACGAGCATATTGTGCTTAATAACCCCATTCAAGTAATCGAAGCGGAACACATGAACTACTTATTATTCCTACTTATATATTGAGTAGTTCCAGTGGCCATCGGTGGTCTTCATCATCAGGTCTACTTCACAAATGGTGCTTTTCGAATGCAACTACACAAGTTACTATAAAAATACTCAAATCACTATAGGTGTGCCTATAATATTTGAAGAGTTCCCTCGATTTCTCCAGGATCCCATCATCAGATCCTGACTTGGTGAAAATGGGACCAATGTCAAAGTATATCCTTTCAAACAAAAAAAGAATTTTCCAAATCGGTTCAGCCGTCTCCGAGTAATCGGTGATCATACATAAAAAAATAATAATAATATACGCGTCGAATTGATAACCTCCTCCTTTTTTTGTTGTCGGTTGAAAAACCCCTAAACTATAATAGCAATATTTCATTCGTCAATCGACATTGCTGTCGATAGCATACGTTAGTGGATCTGCACAAGCACATCACTAATTCGTCGCAAGAAGTGGCGGCCTCACTACGCGATGAATCCGCGTAATACAGTTTCGTATGTTATTTTTACATTGCTTGTCCAGTTACTTAGTGACGAACTCAGGTAGTGGTTAAGGAGCAATGTATTTATAGCAAAAGTAGTACAGTCGTTCTGATATTTGAAAACAAAAATAACATAGTAAAACCAAGAAATATTTTACGATGTATTGTTTTTCATGATTTTAAAGACAAATATTGTAAAATACTTGTACTTACATATGGTAAGTGATTCCATGATTCACATAGTTTTGATTTTGGCTTCGGTTTTTACAAGATACCACAGAACAACTCGGCATTCATATATGTTATCACGATCGCCGTCGAAAGCGCACTAGTTCGCAGAGACGGCCACTTGCCTGTGACATGAGCCCTGTGGCCATGTCGAGCGGACACCGATACGCCCCCTTACCACTTCTCCTATATTTTTGATTTCTGTGGTCCTCACATTTACAATAAAAAAAAAACAAAATAAATTGGTATATACAATACTTGACAAAACAAATATTTAAATCAGTAAAATAAAAAAAAAAATCAACAATCAAATTTTAAATATTAAAAAAAAATGCCCACGTATATCACTGGAGCAGCTCATTCCCAAGCCTTTTTGTCCTCAATATAATCTTTAACTGTGTAAAATGCTTTCTGACATAGCTTACGTTTTATAAATAATTTAAATTTATTAATGCTAAGTTCTTGAATGTGGCTTTTTTTTTAACCTGGTAAAATTATCAAATAAGTCCTCCCACCCCAGGCAGGGTGGGAGGGACTGTCAGACTTTTACTGACTAAAATCCACGGTGTTCCTTCAATAACCCTTTACGTACCGGGGCCACGGTAACGGGATGAGTCCTACGACCCCGGCAGGCTTCGGCCCTCTGCAGAGGGGGCCTCGTCATGTTGCTGACGCTCTTTGAGGCGCGCGTGGAATACGACGCGGCGCACGGTGGGCTGAAAAACGGCTTTCATAGACTTAGGCATTTTATTTTGCAAGTGCCAGTTTTTGTGCCGGATATCACTTCTATTTGTTATAACAATATACAAAAATGACACCAGAATTGATTCTGCACAAAAACGAAGGAATTATAATTTTTTTACGAAAATTTTGTATGGAGCTAGTATGAAAAATCGAAATATCTCTGAAACGGCAGCGATAACCGTAATATCCTTATAGGAGGTTTTAGTACTAATTATTTATGATTTTTTGACATACGTTACACAATGGTTGTAGATGCCTTTTTTTTTTTAAATCGTCAAAATATTTTTATTTATTTTTACATATTAAACGTTCCTTTTAGTGTTTAAGTTGAAGAATTCAGAGCTTTAACAACTCTTAACATAAAATAGCATCACCCCTATAGACCTGAAGGACTAGACAGAGGTGTGTAGTATCTTGTTGATCTTGTAAGATTTCCAACAATACCAAATAGTTGAATATCAGTGTCAAAGTGCCCATGCTGTCGCTTCTTTTAGAAAGATAGGGGAATGAAATTGTTAATTGATCATACCCTAAAAGTATGATTACAACATAACCGGACACATAATAATATCGACACAAAAGGAATTTTAAAACCTTGCATACGTTCAAAATACAAAATAACATATTGTGTAGTCATCTAATGAGTCTGATGACAAGTAATTAAGTAATTAGAATGATGGTTGTAGTCTTCTGATTCTAATGAGCCTATTAAGTGATTAAATGATTTGAAATATCTCGCAACAATACCAACTAAGAACTGCATTCACCTTTTTATAATTAGTGAGCTAATGTGATTTGCTAATGTTGATTAGTTCTACTATGAGTTCTACGAAATGTTTTTGACGATTATAAATTTTTATTATCATATCTTTTATAACTTTAATGAGGGTAGTTAACTAATTATTGACTTTATACAATAAAAGGGCTATAATTTTGTTCCATAATTTAGATTGTTCACAACCGTGTAACTGCTAACACTAAAACTATTTGCTTTGCGACTACAAAATCTTAGAATGGAAAGTTTAATCACCAACTTAGATTTGTTTGTTCTTCTAAAAAGTGAGTGTCCTTCATTTAATCATGAAGTATTGTTTAGTGCAATTGTGTCCCGCATAGGCGATTGCCTTTCTGCCGAAGATCAAGTAACTCTCAAAGAATTTTGCCGGAGATTCACGCGAGCTGCTTTAAACAGGTGGCAGAAATCTAAACGATTCTTTGATAAGTTTAGAAATACGTACGGAGAGTGGTTGCAAGCAAATATTGATTGGCCGAGTTGCGTGCAAACTTTAATAAATCAAGAACCAACTGTTGATGAGATACCAAGAGCACGCTCAGTCTCTCCAGAACCTTCGACATCATCGACTGTTGGAACAATGACAAAAAGGTCCCGAAAACCATTCAAAGATCTGGGAAGCAAACAGAAAAAGAGAAGATCTAGTGAGCACATAGGCGAGGATTCCTGTGAATTGGCATATGCAGCTGCAGCACGTTTAAAAGAAGAAGGTTATGAAGATATCGCATCTGTAATCAATTATATGATCAAAAATCCAGAAGCTGCCGTTAAAATCAAGGAAAGCATTAAGAAAACAGTAATATTTACACCAGAGAAAGCACTTGGATTGCTTCTTTCACTTAAGCTTTCAAAGTGGCAATATATTACGTTGCGAGAGACTGCCATTCGGGAAGGTGCTAAGGATATTTACCCATCCTACTATAAACTGCAACAAACTAAGCTTGCATGCTACCCTCCTAATCAATCAGTATCAGTTACGGATTCATCAGCTAGAATTACACTTCAAGCTTTACTTGACATCACGGTGAAGTGGATTCTTCAAAGTCTTTCTGATAATGTGGAAAATAAGCAGTTAAAGCTGATATCGAAGTGGGGATTTGATGGTGCTTCCAATCAAAGCCAATACAAGCAGAAAATGGACGGCGAGCATGATGATTCAAGCATTTTCATGACCTCCTTGGTGCCACTGAAACTGACAGATGGAGATAATACTATATGGACAAACCCGAAACCATGCTCAACTTTTTATTGTCGTCCGGTTCAGTTCACTTTTGTAAAAGAAAGCCATGCAGTTGTCATTGATAACAAAAGAAAAATGGATGAGGAAATTGAGGCCCTTAACCCCACAGAGTGCATTAATAGTAACAGGGTGACTCATAAACTAATGATGACAATGATCGACGCAAAAGTCTGCACGTACCTTTCTGAAGCTAGATCAAATGCATCATGCTACCTGTGCTTAGCAAAACCAACAGAAATGAACCACTTAGATGCTGTAACATCAAAAACTGTGTGTTCTGACATATATGAATTTGGCCTATCATCCCTACATGCCCGTATAAATTGCATGGAATGTCTGTTACACATTGCGTACAGACTTGACTTCAAACAGTGGGCAGCAAGAAGTAATGAGCATAAAGATATGTTACAAAACAGAAAAAAAAACATTCAAAATAAATTTAAAGAGGAGCTCAATCTGTTAATTGATATAGTAAAACAAGGCTCGGGAACTACCAATGACGGGAATACCGCAAGGAAGTTTTTCGAGTTTCCCAATAAAACTGCAGCTATTACTGGGTTGGATCAAAACCTGATAAAAAGATTTGCTGTTATTTTGCAAGCAATAACATCTGGTGAGAAGATCGATGTCATCAAATTTAAAGATTTTGCTCGCAAAACAGCAGAAAAGTACGTGGAATTATACGACTGGTACTACATGTCATCAACCGTACATAAACTATTAATACACGGAGCTGACATAATCGAAAAAAATGATATTGTCCCGATTGGGACTCTCTCGGAAGAAGCCTCAGAGTCTCGAAACAAAGATTTTAGGAGGTTCCGGGAACATCATTCGCGGAAAAGAAGCAGGCAAGATTCTAATCAAGATATCCTAAATATGCTTGTTGTTTCTTCGGATCCTTTTCTAAGTGCACAAAGGCCGAAGTTAGATGCCAAAAGAAAGACAACCTTTTTTGCTGAAACTCTCGACCTAATACAGTTTCCGGAAACTGAGTTCGAGTTTGTAGGTATATCCGATCTGGATTCTGACTCGGAATTGGAGTCCGACAACGAAAGTTGTAAAGAAAATTTGTAAAATTTAATTATTTTTCTTTATGTTCTTTTGTTATTTATGTTAGTTTATTGTACCAATATGTTTAGTTAATAATTTCATAAATTATAGTTTCAAATATGTATTTTGTATAATTGAATTTATTAGATATTATTTTTGTTACTTCTGTTTTATTTAAATTACCTATCAATAAAAAGTTTATATACAGTCTTTTTTTTTCACATATTCTTAATATTTGGGGAAAAAGCATGCTTCCTAACGATGTTCTTAACTTTGACACAGTTCATGGATCGTTTTGAACAGTTTCATATGTTAAAATAAATAATGTTAGTACTATAATCCCCTATAAGGATATTATTATTATTATGTGTCCGGTTATGTTGTAATCATACTTTTAGGGTATGATCAATTAACAATTTCATTCCCCTATCTTTCAAAAAGAAGCGACAGCATGGGCACTTTGACACTGATATTCAACTATTTGGTATTGTTGGAAATCTTACAAGATCAACAAGACACTACACACCTCTGTCTAGTCCTTCAGGTCTATAGGGGTGATGCTATTTTATGATAAGAGTTGTTAAAGCTCTGAATTCTTCAACTTAAACACTAAAAGGAACGTTTAAATATGTAAAAATAAATAAAAATATTTTGACGATTTTTAAAAAAAAAAGGCATCTACAACCATTATGTAACGTATGTCAAAAAATCATAAATAATTAGTACTATAACCCCCTATAAGGATATTACGGTTATCGCTGCCGTTTTAGAGATATTTCGATTTTTCATACTAGCTCCATACAAAATTTTCGTAAAAAAATTATAATTCCTTCGTTTCTGTGCAGAATCAATTCTGGTGTCATTTTTGTATATTGTTATAACTAATAGAAGTGATATCCGGCAAAAAAACTCGCACTTGCAAAATAAAATGCCTAAGTCTATGAAAGCCGATTTTCAGCCCACCGTGCGCCGTCGACCCGGGCATGGTCCGTGGTCGGACAGCGAGTTGCCCTTTACTCGCTGTCCGCATGCCCGCGCCTACGGTGGCCGGAGATCGTCGGCCGGCGTCCGACGCCGTGGGCGTCTACCACTGCGGCTGGGCTGGAGGGAGGACGCCATTCTCTCCTTCACGCGGCCCGCCTCCTCCTTCGGAAGCATGACTGCTTCGCAGAAGGAGGCGACCGCTTCCCACTCCCTCTCGCCCCGCAGCATGGCCTCGACCAATGCAGGGCGCGAGAGGTCTCCGCCTATCGCCGCCGTGAGGACACGTCGGTGCTCTGCCCAGGCGGGGCAGTCTTGCACGTGTGCTCTACGGTGTCCTCAGTGCGACCCTCGCAGTGGTGACACCCAGGCGTTTCCTCCTTTCCCATCAGACACAGGTACCTCCCGAAACTTCCGTGTCCGGTGAGGACCTGCGTCATGCGGTAGGTCAGGACGCCGTGACGCCGATCTAGCCACTCCTCAAGGAGGGGTCTTACCGCCGCAATTGCGGCGTGCCCGGGGGAATTGGATGCTAGGAATGGATATGATTGGTCAACTCAAAAACCGCGGTAAAAATATGAATCTGTATTCTAATATGCGATACGTTCGGATATATGTTAGTAGAAAGTTATAAACTAAATAAAACTTGCGCAGCAGAGAAGTTAAGCTGATCTTGGTTTAAGGAAATTCATTGTTTCATTTGAAGATCAGGTTTTGACTAGTGGTCTAGAAGTTCCAATGAGAAGCTACTCGTATTACTTAATTTAGATATTGTAAAAGCAAAGACTTCATTTTTTAATGATGGAATAGCTCTTGACTTACATAATTATGTTGTTCTTGCCAAATGAAAAGGCGGAATGGCGACCCCTACTCAAAATGTGAGCACTACGAGGGTCAATAACTTTCCACGTCACTTGCCAATAACACGACAATTCTTTTCGTTCTACTTAAATTGAAAAATTCGGTCTCTGGTATCAGTGTATTGGAATTTGTAATAAGTTCTACACACGTAGACTTAGAATTACAAAATCCTTGCCATATCGTTTGTTATCTTCTAAAGAAGCCATGCACTTTTCACTCACTTCACACTCATGCACAGAATTCTAATATTTGGACCCTTACAACGTTAGAACGAATTTGATCATATTATTTCCATAATATAGGAAAAATATCGAAATACCGGAATACCGATATTAAAAATATGAATATCCAAACAAAACCGGTATTGGCAAAAGGTTCCCATATTCCATGCTCTAATTTAAACCTTATCAGTCTATTGATACATTTCTTGAGCAGTTTCATTCGGCACAAGCTGCTTTACGTCGCTTAAACATAAAAGATTTGTCAGATTTTATAATAACTGGATATTGCACTCAGTAAACTCGATAAAGAGGTCGTTAACCTTTTCGAACAATTGCATAGTCAAATTGCAATACCTACTTTCGATCATCTTTCACAATTTTTAAAAGAACAAAGTAAAATAATAACGCTTCGTAATCACTCTAATCCCTCAAAAGTTCGTAAATAATAAATCCTCATATATAATATATAGATTGATATTATCTAAAAATAGCCAAGCCTTCGAGAATACTACCCAGGACACTCCAGTGCGTTCCTGCAAGGTATGTGGATCCCCTGATTCACATCCACTTTATAGATGTTCTCATTTTATGAAACAAAACGCTAAAAATAGATTAGATCTTGTAAAAAAACATAAGTTTTGTCGTAATTGATTAGGGTTTCATGATATTAAAATGTGCAGGTCAACAAATGGTCAACAGTTCAGGGTCTACACATGACAGGTCAACATGTTCGATTCGCCACCGCAAACATCATTCGCTAATACATCTAAACAACTTTAACAATTCAAACAACGGGGTAGTTGAACATGGTTCCGCAAATCCGCACGGTCCGCGCTTGGCGCACCGCCGCGCGCCGCAGGCTGCGAATAACGCGCTGTCTGCCGCTCACGAAAATTGCGCGCGAAAATTCAAATGCTCCTTATTTGTCAATGACTTCGGCTACATTGTGTGTTGAAAATAATAAAACTGCCTTGTTGCCTACCGCTTCCGTTTACGCTTATAATAATAATAAAACTTATACTCTCCGCGTTTTTCTTGATACAGGCTCAATGAGTAATTTTATTAAAAACGCTTGCTGTAAACGCTTAAACTTAGAAATTACTCTTGACAAATCTTCCATTTTCGGAATAGGTCACGCAAAAATACCCTCGTTTGGTATTGCAACATTTAAAACATTTTCCCGCTTTGTTATAAAATTCACGGTCGGGTTTTAGATCGTATTACTGACGACTTGTCCAACATATCCATAGATATCACAACTCTCGCTCCATTACGTAATTTACTTATGGCTGATGACGCGTTTTTGACGCGATTGCCTCCTCGGCAATGAACTTTTCCCGCTTTTGTAGGGAAGGGGAAAGGTAACTTTACCTGGCTCCTCGGTCGTCGCTGTAGAAACCACCCTTGGCTACATAGCCATGGGTCGGGTTGATTGCCAACCTCGCATAACATCACGCGCTCGCCCCGCTCAGATAAACAAAAATAAAGCGAGCAAACTTTTCTGTGCGCTACTAGCACGCTTAGCTTAGATACGCTCACGCAACGCTTTTGGGAGCTGGAAAGCGTCCCTAATAAGATTCACATGAGTCCCGATGATCAGACGTGTGAACAAATATTTAATTCAACTTACTCTCGCGATGAAACAGGTAGATACACGGTGCAGTTACCAGTTAAGGCTCCGTGTACAGACTTAGAAAAAAAACTCAACGGCGATGTGCCGCCTCATTAAGGACGCATTTACGTTTATCACTCGCTCAATTTTAGGTATCCTAGTAGCAACACAACAACATTGCGCGCACACACACTTACAAACCATTGTTCGCCCGATTTTATACATTACTTAACTACTATTGATACTTGAAGGTAATATTATATTTTCTTTAATATTGTTTGGTTATAATAAGTTGTAACTTATTGTTTACAAAGGGTTACATGCTTATTGATTAGATGTTAGTTTAAATTTTGCATTAATGTGTTTGACGCCCGATTAGGAGTACTAGGGGACTTAGGAAATAAAATACTCATATGTGATAAAAAAATTAATAAGAAATAAAGAAAAGTTTCGTCATGCCTGTCTGTCTGTCTGTCTGTTTGTCCATCCGTCTGTATGTCACAGCCATTTTCAACCGACGAAAAAAACGGAGGAGGTTATCAATTCGACGCGTATATTTTTTTTAATGTTTGATCACCGATTACTCGAAGACGGCTGAACCAATTTGGAAAATTCTTTATTGTTTGAAAGGGTATACTTCGAAATTGGTCCCATTGTCATCAAGTCAGGAGCTGATAATGGGATCTTGGAGTAATCGAGGAAACTCTTCAAATATTATAGGCACACCTACAGTGATTTGAGTATTTTTTATAGTAACTTGTGTAGTTGCATTTGAAAAGCACCATTTGTGAAGTGGATCTGATGATGAAGACCACAGATGACCACTGGAACTACTCAATATATAAGTAGGAATAAGAAGTATTTCATGGGTTCCGCTTCGATTACGTGAATATGATTATTAAGCACAATATGCTCGTCACAATGCATATGATGAAGTGAAGCTGATGGTGAAGTACCAGGAGAACTCCTCAACAATTAACGGCCCAGCATTGGGAAAAGCAATATTTTGTCTACTTTCTAACTAATTTCGGAAGTCGGACACCGCCTACCTACCGAAATTAAAGTTATTTTTCACTTTGCAGTGTTTTTTGGAAGTCGGTTTAATTTTTTTGGTAAGTTTTTATATTCCAAAACTATTAGGACTATACATGTGAAACTTGGTAGGTAGATGTATTCTGTGAACTGCTTTCCGATTTTAAGAAAAAAATTAAATAAAAACAAAAAAAAATCAGTTTCAGTTCCATGTGGGGTACATGGAACTGAAACAGACTTTTTTTTTTAATTTAATTTTTTCTCTGACAACTGAAAATATATCTTTTTTTCATGAATCTTATGCGTGTGTGGTATTAGTAGAAAGGTCTTTAAAAATGACATACGTGTTTCTAAAACCACTTTTTCATAAAGTTAATCGTTTAAAAGATATACACTTCCAAAGTGGTAAAATGTGTCCCCCCTCTTACTTCTATAATAATGGAGTGAAAAATTATACAAAAATATATGCTATGATCCTTAATGTAAACTTTCACCAAAATTGGTTTGAACGAGATCGGGTTGGCAGTTTTTGAGATACAGCATATTTTCTAAAACCGCAAATAAAACTTTGTAATTCATACAAACACTATGAAAAACAAAGTTATTTGGTGTAGTTACTACGGAATGCTTCATGGGCGAGTCTGACTCACACTTGGCCAATTTTTTAGTTTTTGTACCAACTGACATTTTGGCATATTGAACCGTATGAAGTAAGCCCAACAAAAGGTAACTGTTGTATATCGTTGAGGAATTCCCTCGACTGTCTATGGTCTCCATCATCAGACCTGTAATGGCACTTATAACCCATATGGGTGTAAAGTTCTAATTAATATAAATGAATTAAGTCCAAACATAAGGTAGCTACTGTAAACCGTTGAGGAGTTCCCTTAACTGTCCTTCGTCTTCATCATTGACCTCTAATGACAGTCACAAACTATCTAGGTGTAAAGTTCCGGTCAATTCAAATTAATCAAGCCCAAACAAAAGGTTACTGCTGTAAATCGTTGAGGAGTTCCCTCGACTGTCAGGAGTCAATCTGATGAAAGGCTCCATCATCAGATCAACTCTAGACCTTCCTTGATTTGTAGTACTTTAAGATACTTAATGAAAAGAAATACATTTATACGGTCGAATTGCGAAACCTTCTTATTTGAAGTCGGTTAAAAAAGAATTGTTGTTTCATGCTAGGTTCAGTAACCAATATCCATCCAATTCTAAAAATAAGTATGGTTCTCGTTCTTACTTTTGTTTCGGTACGAAAAAGTATCAACGTATTCTAGTCACAGTATACAAGACGCCACTGTCTTTATTATAGGTTTCGACGTATTTATTTTTTCGAGGAAAGCGATACACCCCTGCGTTCACGAGCGCGTCTAAGCGCGGAATGACGGTCGGAGCCGTGCGTTCGGTAGGAAAATGTATGAAGAAATTTGAGACCGATTTTATTTTTCTCATAAATCATAAAGTTTTTATGTATGTTCAAAATAATAAGCTTAACGTATAGATAAATACATACGCTATAATTTCTTGTTATTTTGAAGTTAAGAATATGCTCTAGATTTGGCTTACAGGTACGTATTCAGACCCCATTTTTTGTAATTTTCTACGATTATTGCGGCGATAAAAACGTATTTGTGTGAAAAAGATGTATCGGATTGTGTAATTATAATGCATTCAATGTGGAGATGAATAAATTATCTTGAAATTAATACCATAACACTGTCAAAATTTTAACTCCTTATGTATCAAAATGGTACCAGAAAAACATTGATATTTGCAAGAAAACGTAAATGCGTCCTTAATACTTATTTGGAAGATTTTACTACACTTACTAATATTACCTAGGCGCTAAATACGCTTGTGTCTGGAGTTGGTTCACGGTAATAGTGTAACTCACGAGGTGGCGGCGCGTTTTGTTCCACGCGCGCCCTTCTGAGAAGTCACAGGGGAGCTAAACACCTCACTCTCTCCAATAAAAAAAAAGATGGGGCCCGCAGAGGCGGGCCAGCACTAGTCGGGGGCCGCGATGTTGAATACTTATGTGTTCCTGCAGCCTCCGGCGCATGTGTACGAAGGAACACAGGGTGGTTTTAGTCAGTTAGAGTCTGACAGACCCCTTCGCCCGCCCCAGGGCGGAGGACATCCATGACGATTTCCACCTCGGAAAAAAAAACGGTAAAACGTTAAAACCAGCCACCTCTCGATCACAAGTCCGACACCTTAGCATTATACTATTTGACGCTTGACTAAAATAATGACGAATTATTAAAAGTCATAGGATAAATATTGTTGTTTATGATGTTACTAACATAGTGCTGAGAGGTTTTTAGTGTTTTACTAACAACCCTGTATATGCGGTGAAAAAAAATAAAACTCGCACACTTTTGAAATCCCTCTTCTATCACTGGCTCGCAAGACCTCGATGGATGGGGAAAATTGACTAGTGACTATATATATACAAAAAGTCGAGACTTGAGCGTGTCGTCACATGCAATTAGTAGAAAGCTACATTTCAATGTAATCTAATTTTCAATCACTCATATGCTTTAAGGCCAGGTGTTCCCGTTTTTGTCTGTTTTAGAATTCATTTTTGATAGGCAAATTATAACATTTATAATTTGAAATAAATATATATTTTAGATACATTCTTTCTCCTTAACATGTACCCGTTCAATACACGATACAATACCATTTTCTCTACAGAAAAAAATACCGAACTAACTTCGATTTGCAGTTTTTTTACAAGCAAAATTTCATTCTACACAAGTACTAATACTCCTTTTTTCCTATAATTAATATCAATTTATAGGTAATTCATTGTGCAATCGATTCTACCCGATAGTTTTTTTTTTATTATATTTATACATTTTTTTATCGATTATTCAAGTGATTTTCGATACACGCGTCGCTTGCCAGTGTCCCGCGGGACGTTACCGAGGTGAGACCTGTGCCAAATTTTTGCGCGCGCGCTTCTCAGCTGCTCCGTAAATAATATTAATAGGAAATTAAATAAATAATACTTAAATAGACCATAGTTAAGATTTTGTTGATGTGTTTATTTCTCATTGTGTAAATATTTTGTATACAACTTTTAAGACAATATATTTGTGATTGTTTTGTGAAATGGCAAATAAAATAAATAAAATAAGGACTAAATCACGGTTGAAGGCAAAAAAAATCGCGAAAGAAATATGGTAAGTTATATTTTTTATTCATTTATTTCTATTGACCACAGTCACAGTATTATATTTTGACTTGACAGATTATATTTGACAGGCCTGTTGGTCTAGTGGTCAGTGGCCCTGACTGCTATGCGTAAGGTCGTGGGTTCGATTCCTACCCAGGACAAATTTTTGTGTGATGAGCACGATCATTTGTTCTTTGTCTGGGTGTAATTTATCTATAATATGTATGTATTTAGAAATATATATGTATGTTTATCAGTTGTCTAGTACTTATAGCATAAGCTCTGCTTAGTTTGGGACTAGATGGCGTTGTGTGAAAGTTGTGGGATATTATTATTATTGGTTTATTATTGGATTATTATAAATTTATTATTTCCCTACTGTAGGAAAACGCCTTTGATGTCGGGCGCCGCCGCCCGCGCCGCCCGTTTACTAACGCTTACGTGTACAGGTAGTCCCCAATCTTTTTTAATACCATAACATATTTTATTGTTTCAGTTCAAAAATGAATCGAAATGAAAAAGGCTTATTTGTTCGAAAAAACAGCAGAGAAGAACAGTAAGTACTTTCTTTGATTTCTTGATAATCGGAATCCTCACTGCAGAATACATAGTAAAATGTACCTACTATACTAGCGTACAGAAAAAACACTCCGAACAAAAGATTATGTGGTCTTTTTGATTGTATGTTTTTTTATTATTATTTTGTCTTTTGTGCCTATTGGTGCTCCCACACTGCTGTTATAAAAGTATACCTAACATGAAAACCTTTTTAGGGTTCCGTAGCCGAATGGCAAAAAACGGAACCCTTATAGTTTCCATATGTCTGTCCGTCTGGCTGTCTGTCTGTCCGTCCGTCCGTATGTCACAGCCATTTTATTCCGAAACTATTAAGACTATACATGTGAAACTTAGTAGGTAGATGTATTCTGTGAACCGCTTTCCGATTTTAAGAAAAAAATAAAAGAATATTTAAAATAAAGGGCGGGTCCTCATACATGGAACTAGAACTGAAAATATTTTTTTCATGAAACCTATGCGTGTGTGGTATCTATAGACAGGTCTTTAAAAATGATATAAGGGTTTCTAAAACGACTTTTTCATAAAGTCAATCGTTTAAAAGATATAAGCTTCCAAAGTGGTAAAATGTGTGTGGGGACACACACATTTACACAGGTAAAATGCCCCCCCCCCCCTCTAACTTCTATAATAATGGAGTGAAAAATATAAAAAAATATATGTCTGTAGATCTTAATGTAAACTTTCAACCAAAATTGGTTTAAACGAAATCGGGTCCGCAGTTTTTGAGATACAGCATATTTTCTAAAACCGCAAATATAACTTTGTAGTTCATACAAACACTATGAAAAACAAAGTTATTTAGGGTAGTTGTAAAAATATAAATGAGCTAGTTTTAAGAAATCTTTAAGGTTTTTTTTTTATTCGTCAAATAAATATACATATTATATTATATTATTATATTTACTACGGAACCCTTCATGGGCGATTCTGACTCGCACTTGGCCAATTTTTTATTAAATGTGTTATATCACAATGTTAGAAAATGTTTGTAAATTTGTAAAACAGCTGTGTGGGCGCAATGTATGATCCTTTGTTGGTTGAAATAAACGTTTTATTATTATTAAATAGTCAGTTTAGGTATAAAAATTTGTCAATCGCCGACTACCTGAAAGCGAAACTGAAACCTTTTTATTCTTGCAACTGTTCACATTTCATTGGGTACATACGTACATATTATTGTTTTCAAATCGTTCTAACGGCCTGACCACTGAAATTCACTCCGCGCGAATAAAAAAAACAGAACAAGTGCGTGTCGGACCACGCACAATGAAGGGTTCCATAGTTGGGATGAATTTATCACAAGAACAAACTTAACATTGTAGTTGAAAAACATGTACTCCCATACATTCCAACTGCAAATGTATGTTTGTACGCACAATATTGAGAGATTTACCGTGTTATTTTTAAGACCATAGACGTCTTATAGGTTTTCCCGTAATATATTTGTATAAATAAATAAATAGAACTATTTTCTGTGTTTGAGAGCCTCACAGGAAGCCTTTTCATTTGATATGTCATACGGTACGGTTGCGCGTGGTGGCCGGCTCTCGACTATCTGGTGTGGCTCACAAATTGCACATGGTGCTGCAATAATATCTTAGATTTAGTCAATTTAGCATTATAATAAAGTGTTTTTTTTTGCAGAAAACCGTGTAACGATACGTCTAATAAGACTCACGCATCATATATTACATTAGAGCCTGTGGATTTGCAACCCTCTGCTACTAAGTAAGTTTTTTTTGTTGTCGTTCAGAGGCATACAAATCTGAAATTTGTTTTATAAACACAGTTTTTTTTAAACATTAATGTTAAATAAATAATTATTATTTTAGGACATCGACTTCACCGAATAATGATACTTTACAAGATGTACCACTACCAATGTCTTCGTTATCTGCGCCAGAACCAATTGTTGATTCTGAAACTACTCAGTAAGTCATCAGAACTAATACATGTGAGCAGCAAGCATGTCACAACTTATCAACCTGTATAACCTCTATCTTGTATTAAGTACTTGTATATTTAAAATTAGGTTTTTATTCTGAATTAGAATAAGGACCAAATTCTATAAGTGCATGACACTTTTATTAACATAGTTTTCATTCAGTTTTGAGATTCCACGTTATGCTATCTCCATATCGTATTTTATTGTTACAGAGAAAATGATGGAAGTGAAAACGCGCCTATTACTGAAATGGATAACAAGGAAAACCATTTCCAACCCGTATCAGGATGGCGAATAATTGATATCAATTACTTTTTACAAGAATATCAAGAAAAAGCACGCCACAATGATTTATTTGATTGTAAATCAAGCAACTTCTGCTTAGTTGGTGAAAGAAGACATGGACTTATTTCGATCTTTAAAAAGTGCAATATGTGTAAAGAAGTTTGTTTGATTCCATCCGAAAACACCAAAGATATTGAGCATATAAATGCTAATATAGCTGCTACCACTGGAGTTGTAGCCTCTGGTATAGGATTTTCTCAGATCGAAGAGTTATTTTCGGCTATAAACATCCCCATATTTTCTACAAAATATTTTAATCAACTGCAAAATAAAGTTTATGAGAAATGGGAAGAAACTGCTAGTGTTACAATGGAAGCTGCTGCCAATAAAGAAAAAGAGATTGCTTTAGCAAATGGCCGGACCAAAAACGGCTATGCTGTCATAGATGTCTATGTGGATGGGGCCTGGTGTGCTAGGTCATATGGTTCGAACTATAAAGCTTCATCAGGCACAGCAGCCATAATTGGCAGAAATACGGGTGAGGTTCTATACTTCGGTGTCAAAAATAAGTATTGCCTCGTATGTGCCCGAGCCGAAAATAAAAAAACTGCACCTCAAGACCACTTGTGTTTCAAAAATTTCCAGGGATCGTCTGGTTCAATAGAAGCCGACATAATCGTTGAAGGTTTCAAAATATCGATTGCGACGTATGGCCTTATATATGGCAGAATGGTAGGAGATGGCGAAATTATAGACAGCAGAAATGCACGTGGTATGTCCATTAGAAACTTATCCATCCAAGATAATAACGAAAATGTTCACCCTGATGATCAAGATGATAACGAAAATGACCCTAATGATTCACAACCGGGACAAAGCACACGACAGTTAAATTTAAATGATTTTTAATGGATTAATGGTAATGATATTAATGAATCTAGTTTTATATAAAATAAGTAAGTAAGTACCTAATAATCTTAGGACGTTAATATGTTAATATACTTTCAACTGTTTCATAGAAGTAAGAAAAATGTAATCAATAATTTTTGTGACAAAATTATGGCACATAAATCTTTTTTTTTTTCACAATTGTATTATTTTTAACTATCCCTATTTTTTTCAAACAACTATAATAATAATAATAATATATTTATTTATTTCTCCTCACAAATTACAAGCTAACAACAGTGACATCATAAATGTACATCTTATATTACACCTTGTGAGGAGCTGGAGTCTGTGTTAGGCATAGAAATGCCTGAATTACAGATCACCAGGTCCCCACCCAACGGAAAAAACAAAGTATACAATAAAACATTAATTTAAATACTATATTTAAACATGCTCCAGTAGAATTATTTGGAAAATACAAAGTACGAGGAAAAAAAATTAAACATACAATACTATGAAACTGAAATTAAAACTAAGTGCCTAATTTGAATACGAGTAGAGTGAAATTGTTACAAAGTAGAATGATTATCATGTTTGTGTGTGTGTGTGTGTGTGTGTGTGTGTGTGTGTGTGTGTGTGTGCATGTACGAGCGTGTAATGTGTGTGCGGGTACTAGAGTGAGTTTGTTGGTATCTATATTGGAATGTGTTGTTTAGCATGACTGAAGCAGCTTTTCAGTACGATTATAATCTAATTTTTGTAACCACTCCATCAATACAGATTTGCATTTTGATTTTGGTAATGGATATATACATAATACTTTATTTAATGTATTGTACAAATGAGAACCTTGGTAGCAGAAAAATCTATGTGCTAGACTGGTTTTAAATAAAATTGAAGTGCAGACTCTGTTATTCCGTCGTGGATTTTTTAATTTATCTGGTTCATATATTATCAGAGAATGTTGCTTAATAACTGTATAATAAATAAAGAGCTGACGGACGGTTAGAACCTCCCATTTACCATATAACTCTTTTGTAGGATGGAAGAACGGTAGGAATGAACTCACTTTTAACAGTGCTCTTTGTGCTCTTTCTAATTTAAGGAAAGTAGTTTTACAAGCACCTCCCCACGAGGTGATGCAGTAAATTAGCTGTGATTGGCAAAGCGCGTAATAAACGGTCTTAACAACATCCATTTGTGCAACATGTCTAACTATGACATAAGTATTTTAAAATTTTAAAATTATTAATAAAATAAGTTGACCTGCTGCCCGTTTACCTATAATGTGGCACTTCCCTCGGCTTTGGGTTCATATAAGTTCACGCCAGCGACGTAAGCGCACGGCTCGCTTCGCAGGAATCGCGGGCAACTTTTGGTAGCGATAAATACCTACTTTGTTCGGGCTACCCGCCCTTAATTTTCTCTACAATTGGTAAAGCGGAATTTAAGTAACTACAGTATAGTTTAGCTAAACTACACCTCATTATATGATTGTTGCGGACTTGAGTTAGCAATAGGTCTAGGAGACCTAGGACCAAAAGGACATATGAAGAAAAAACTTTAGAAGGGCAAATATTAGATATTTATTGGTAATTAATCATATTTTAACATACTAATCTATAAGAAATATATCTCCCGGCCGTTTCTGATGATCGGATGATCTTCACCACCTGAAAACAAATGAAAAAATATAATTGACGCATCGTTCGTGTTGCATGGCCAAGTGCGAGTCAGACTCGCCCATGTAGGGTTCCGTAGTAACTACGCAAAAGAACTTTATTTTTCATAGTGTTTGTATGAAATACACTTTTAATAATAATAATATAATAATAAATTCATTTATTTTCTCACCACAATATTTAAAGAGATTACATGGTAATATTGTTTAGCAATTATATTAAACTGCAATATTGTGGGAGACTGGTGCCTAAGCTAGGCTAATAGCCTGTTTTATAGGACACCAGGTCCCCACCCCGATTAACAATGTCAGGTCGTACTAGAGCAATACACCTTTAGTTGCAGCAAGTTCAGTGTTCTGGGAGGTAAGTAATATGAGGGGAGTGTTAGGTGTAAGTGAAGTATGTGTGTATGGATGTGTGTATGTGGGTGATATGTGTGTGTGTTTGTGTGTTCTTAGGTTGCTGTACGCCTAGATACCTAGATGCCTAGATGTTATAGAGAATAGTTGTAAAAGGTATATTATAACATTAAGGATTATGAGTTAACTATAAGGACCCGTTCAGTACTATCGTAAGATAAGTCCTGGAGCCAATTGGTAAGTTTGGTCATCAAAGTACTTCTGGTGAGAGGATATATATGGAGAATACGATGGATTTTATTATAAATTCTAGCACTGAGTACTCCGAAGTGGTGGCCCGCGAATGAAGTACGACATTGGGTAGGATTGCAGACTGGATGACCTTTGCGTTTCCTTAAAATTTTGACGTCAAGAGGAAGCAAAGAGTGACGGCGTAGAACAGCATGCAGAATGAACAGTTGGCGCACCGTTAGGACCTTTGACTCAGAGTAGAGCAGAGCGGTTGGATAATCTCTGCGTTTGAACTGCATAACTTTTAGGACTGCCCTTTGGGCTCATTCAACCTGAATTAGGTGGGTTTTGCAGGTTCCACCCCATGCAGAAATGCAGTAAGTAAGAACAGAGACACACAGACTCTGGTACACAAGGAAAAGAGTTTCTCAATCAGCTGAGTGTCTGAGTTCCTTGAAAATATATAAAAATTTCCTAATTCGCGAGCAGAGTGTTTCAGTATGGGGACGCCAGCTAAGGTGCTTATCAATAAGAACTCCAAGGTATTTGGTACTTGGAACCAGTGATAGGGTTAGGCAAGTGCAAGCATTCGGGCTGTGATCCAAAGAGTTCTGGCAAGTGTGGGCTTTGACAATATCAGTACCCACAGGCAGGGACCGAAAGGTTAACCCGTATGAGGGTTTTAACCCGGTTAATTTTTAGGATTAGGTTACAAAACCCTCAATAAAGGTTAACCCGTATTATAGGGTTAATCAGCCTATAAGAACCGGTTTCGACATAAGGTGCATTCTAGCACACAAAACATCTGCAAGAAAGTGACAGAGATAACTACCACGCGGTGTTTGATCGTGTACCGACATGACTCTCGTAGTCACCGCGTAGAATGCATTGAACTTTGAGCCCTATTAATGTTGTACAATACTGTTTTTAATATTGACTAATGTTCGACGCTAAAATATTAAAAATAATATTTCGATTCTAGCGCATTTCACCGACCGACACGGTTGAATTGTGAGTGTGTTTGTACTTGTACATATCGTCGTTTGTCGTAGGTACTTAGTAGAACTTTGTTATTTTTAACAGACTTCAAAAAAAGGAGGTTCTCAATTCGTCTTGAACATTTTTTTTTATGTATGTTAAGTACCTCATAACTCGGAGACGGCTGGACCGATTTGAAAAATTCTTTTTGCGTTTGAATGGGTATACTTTCTAGTTGGTCTCATTGTTACAAAATCAGGATCTGATGATGAGATCCTGGAGAAATCGAGGCAACTCTTCAAATATTATAGGCACACTTACAGCGTTTTGGGTATTTCTTATAGTACCTTGAGCAGTTGCTTCCGAAAAGTACCATTTGGGGAAGTTGAACTGATGATGAAGACCACAGATGGCCACTGAAACTCCTCAATAATAAGTATTTCGTGGATTACGATTCGATTACTTGAGTACGGATGTTAAACACTTTATGCTCGTCACAATACATGTGGTGATGTAGAGTTGATGGTCAAGTACCAGGAGAACTCCTCAAAAATTAACGGCTATGCATCGGGAAAAGCAATATTTTGTAAAAAGTGATAAGTTGTTGACATTATGGGTTTTGTAACTAGATAAATTACAAACCAGCCCACTAAAAAGCGTGAAAAAAAATTTTTTTTGCAAAAATTAGAACCGACTTCCATATCAAAAACACTACAAAGCCAAAAATAACTTTAATTTCTATATGGAAGTCGGTTCTAATTTTTGCTAAAAATTTTTTGATCTCATAATTAGCACATACATAAGTAGCGTTATTACCAACCTGTTTTGAAGTCAAAACTTCTTTTGCATCGTTGTGATTTGAAAGTTTATGAAACAAAAAAGTGACAGTAAAAAGAGACTGACACAGAAATTCATAAGAAAAAAAAAAGCCATCATTGAAGGTTTCACTTCTACCACGTGTGAATTGCCCACATGTTTATTTTTTATTTTTATACCTACGTGAACTTATAGTGATCTGATTAAGTATGCCTAAAACCAGGCGTCCGTCACTCGCTCAAGGCCACGCGTTATATGCCTTCCGCTTCGCGTATCGCTGTCGGTACATCCGACAGTGGGCTGCCGCACGCCTGCCTGAACCTTTTTAAATAATTTTGACAACGTCATAATGGATCGACCTAAAAACAATTGATTTTCCTCCGCGTTGCTACTGTTTCCATTTTGATTACTTATTTATTACAATTATTTACGCGGTTTCGGATATTTTAGACGTTAAAAATTATATAATCGGGAAATCAGGGAAGGAAAAAATGCATCTATCATTTTATTAAACTGAAACATATTTGATCAACAAATAAAAAAAGAATTGTTTTTCTACAACATTCGTTTTCTTACCAATATCAGCATAGGCACAACCATAGAAATATAATATTATATTTATGGGTACAACCCTAACACATTCGTGGGTCGCGCGGCGGTTAAAACAATCTTAACTCTCTGTGTACGGAATTATGGTACATTTCTTCTCGCTGCAAACAGCTGGTATTATTATTATTAGGTACCCGCGCTCGCATTGAGCTGCATTGCGCCAAGATATCATCTCCGTGAGCGGTGTCTATGAGTGCGTTGCTCGAGCGCGCTTTTTATGTAGATTGACTTCTGAACCTATCTATTTTGTGGCTGCACAGTGGGACGGCACCGCGTGCCTATCAATTATTGGTCGTTAGCTTAGATGTAGCGCTCGGCGGCTATGTTGCTTACTAGTTTTGCATTACAAGATAAGGACCAAGCTAACACAATCAATGTACAAAATATAAAATCCCACCAAAACATCCTGTAAAAAATTAGCCAAGCCTCGCCTAAGCTGCTTGTTTCTCTATAAAAAGTAATGAAATCTCTAAGCAAAGCGAAGCCAAGTCTAAGGATCTTTACTGCGATTTCCTTATTAATATAGTTAGATTTTATGTAACCGGCCGTTGAACATACTCTGTGCACTTTTTTTTACTAGTTAATACATCGAAGTCAACGGCCAAGTCACCGTGCATTTATGGGCATAAAGGTACAATATATTAAAAACGGCATTATAATCATACGCACTTTAGCGACAGAGGAAGTCTACAGAAGTCAAGCAAATTCAGCGTATATTCACCAAACTTTACTGCGTTAACAGAAAATCCTGATGACATGGTTTGCAGAATTATGTATAATCTCTTGATCAACTCTTCATCGATACCCGTGATTTCTGCAGAACATTGATAGGTTTGGAAGAATCTCCTTGCCGTATTTCCGTCATTGCTGTTTCCAGAATCTTGACGAGGTTTATCAATGTGTAAACCAAGCAATTTCCGGAAGCGAGTTTGAACGTGCTTCTTTTTCTCTTCTTTAATCTTTTATTCTCTGGAGTCGATTCAGCCCACTTTTCAAATCCTAGGTTATAAGAAATATGCAGAATCATTTCAAGCATGTAAGGTAGACAGCCCGTATTTAAACGTATCTTCATTCTCAATTCTTGCAGTTACTTTTGTTATATTGTGCATCTGTCTAGGAGTTGCTCCACAAACAGTACATGAAGCACTTGATGGAGTCTGCGTTAACACTTGAGCAACTTTCCCGTCGATCATTGTCATAAACAGCTCATGTCTTACTCATGTTACCTTCTTTTGCTGCAGGCGTTCGCGTTTGACTTAATTCATTAATTTTTGCTTCAAGTTCACTTACAGAAGCTGTAGTTTTTTCAGGAGTTTCTTTTGCTAATTCCAGAGAAATGGGTCTGCAATATCTAACTGAAGAACATGTTGGATTTTGCGATATAACTACTTTACTTTATTCATCCACTAGTTTCAATGGTACAAGTGAAACTATAAACATATTAGCATCCGATATTTGTTCATTTTCTTCCGGTAAAACTTGTTTATACTCACTTTGTCCCGAGGATCCATCGCAACCCCATTTGCTATACATTTTGAGACGGGTGAACTTTTTCGAAACCGAGTCTATTTTTAAAATACGACAGGAAGGTTCACTTTAGCACTTATATTCGTTACGGATATGCTTGACGCAAGAGGATAGCAATCCTTCTTTGCTTCAGCCAAAATTTGGTATGATGGAAATACCGAAAATAAGTTTTTCTCAACAAGTCTCAGCCTCAGGTAGGAATATTGAGCTTTGGATAGATCGGTTTCAATATATATACATAATGCTTCTTCTTTGGTATGGGAAGGTACACCATCTGGACTTCGTAAAATGACTTTTTCTCCTCCTTTTCTGTATTTCTCGTAATACTCACAATCGAAGCTTCATCATTTTCACCCATAGATCGTAAACCTTGAACATAAGCGTAATGCACATGTCCCATTCCATACTCCTAGAGTAATTCCAAGTTTTTACGTTTTTTTCGTACTCTCCGAACACGTCAGGATTTTCTTTTTTTTTACGTACTCTAAACTCGCCATTTAACCAATTTGTGTTTTGGGTCTCGAAGCAATCTTATTTTCTTTGAGCATATCGTCGAGCAAAATTTCGTGTGAAAATATATTTAGGTCGACATTTTTGCTTCTAGTTCGAAATGGCGCAGCAATGACGCAGGTTTTTTTGTATTACTGAATAGGTAAGGTATCTAAACATGTCATTAACTTGACATCGGGAGCCATCGGTAACAAGGAAACCTCAACTTGAAAATTAAATAGACGTAAAATTTCCTTATGACAATTAAAAATTATATTAAAAAATTCGAAAATATATTTTTCATCACAAAATAACGTAGTTATAAACTAGAAATCTTAAGTTGAACTTCCATAACGAGTAGTCTAGTTAATATCAAATTATCAAAGTATAAAGTTTGGGTGTAATTTAATGTACCTAAAAAATTTTTGTATTTTTTTTTTACTATTATATCGGGTGGCTTTATCATCTTAGAATGTAAAACAATCAAAACAGTTTCAGTAACACAACTTTTGTCCCAACTAATTTTGAGATGGAAAATACCGGTTGGTCCCATAGTGCGTCGCGCCGTGCGCGTCTAGTGGCGTGCTGCGTGACCTGTGTTGTGCGCCGTATCATTGCGTATATATGCTACTAAGTGTCCAACTTGTAACTTCCTTTTAAATATTTTTGGGGCAAAAACAAAAAAGGTTTATAAAATATTAGATTCGATTTAGTTACTTATTCCGAACGAACTATATTCACATTTCGCATATTCTAAACATAATTTTGTATACTTACGGGTAAAACATTCCCACCTCGGAACACCTTTCAGGTGTGTAATATACAGAACAAAGTAAACCAATAAATATAGTAAAATAAATAAAAAAATTGGCCAAGTGCGAGTCAAACTCGCCCATGAAGGGTTCCGTAGTAACTATAATAAATATAATTTAATATATTTATTTGAAAAAAAAAAAACTTAAAAATGTCTCAAAACTAGTTTATTTGCAATTTTTACAAGTACGCCAAATAACTTTGTTTTTCATAGTGTTTGTATGAATTACAAAGTTATATTTGCGGTTTTAGAAAATATGCTGTATCTCAAAAACTGCAGACCCGATCTCGTTCAAACCAATTTTGGTTGAAAGATTACATTAAGATCTATAGCATATATTTTTTTTCATATTTTTCACTCTATAATTATAGAAGTTATAGTGGGGGGGACACACATTTTACCACTTTAGACGCGTATATCTTTTAAACGATTAACTTTATGAAAAAGTGGTTTTAGACACATTTATATCATTTTTGAAGACTTGTCTATAGATACCACACACGCATAGGTTTCATGAAAAAATATATTTTCAGTTTCAGTTCCATGTATCGGAAGCCCCCTTTATTTTAAATATTTTTTTTTTTTCATAAAATCGGAAAGCGGTTCACAGAATACATCTACCAAGTTTCACATGTACAGTTCTAACAGTTTCGGAATAAAATGGCTGTGACATACGGACGGACGGACAGACAGACAGACAGACAGACAGACAGACGGACAGACATGTCGAAGCTATAAGGGTTCCGTTTTTTGCCATTTGGCTACGGAACCCTAAAAAGATACCTAACCTGTTCTACCGTCTAACTAACTACTTACTAAAAAAAAAATTTTAGCAAAAAATAGAACCGACTTCCATATCAAAACACTACAAAGGTAAAAATAACTTTAATTTCGGAAGGCGGTGTCAAAAACGAAAATATATACAAAACTAAAGACACCGCCTTCCGAAATTAAAGTTATTTTTACCTTTGTAGTGTTTTGATATAATAATAATAATAAGACATTTATTTCAGACGAGTTGTCCATATTCTGTTAGTAACACAAATCTTATAAAGCTATTGTTAGTACACAAAAAAAAATAAAAAATAACATAAAATAAAAGTAACCGTAAGGTGGTACCGCACATCCCGCCGGGGTCGTGGGACTCATCCCGTTACCGTGGCCCCGGTATGTAAAGGGTTATTGAAGGAACACCGTGGATTTTAGTCAGTAAAAGTCTGACAGTCCCTCCCACCCTGCCCGGAGTGGTAGGACTTATTTGATAATTCTACCACGTTAAAAAAAAAAACAAAAAAAAAAGGTGGTACCGCACAGGGGTGCCAGTTTATGGCAAACCCTGGACACGACCACCCGTAGTGTGTAGTCGCATCCAGTGCCGCCACATCGGCGAGTCCCAGCGGCCCACGAACACTCTCAGAAGGCTGTTCGAGCTGATATGGAAGTCGGTTCTATTTTTTGCAAAAAATTTTTTTTCACTCTTTTTAGTGGGTCGGTTTGTAATTTATCTAGTTACAAAAGCCATAATGTCAACAACTTATCACCTTTTACAAAATATTGCTTTTCCCTGTGCATAGCCGTTAATTTTTGAGGAGTTCTCCTGGTATTTGACAATCAGCTCTACGGAACGTCATATGTATTGTGACGAGCGTAAAGTGTTTAACATCTGTACTCAAGTAATCGAATTGCAATCCACGAAATACTTATTATTGAGGAGTTTCAGTGGCCCTCTGTAGTCTTCATCATCAGTTCAACTTCCCCAAATGGTACTTTTCGGAAGCAACTGCTCAAGGTACTATAAGAAATACCCAAAACGCTATAGGTGTGCCTATAATATTTGAAGAGTTCCCTCGATTTCTCCAGGATCCCATCATCAGATCCTGATTTTGTAACAATGGGACCAACTAGAAAGTATACCCATTCAAACGCAAAAAGAATTTTTCAAATCGGTCCAGTCGTCTCCGAGTTATGAGGTAACATACATAAAAAAAAAAAGTTCAAGACGAATTGTAGACCTCCTTTTTTTGAAGTCGGTTAAAAGACACCTACCTACTTACCTGCCTACATTTCTCAATTTGCTTTTGTCATTGAATTTTTAATGTTCACCATACACTTACCTACCAAACATTTTCATTCCACTGTGCGTGGTTACGCACATAATTTTGAATAAGTGCAAAATTCAACAAAAGAGCGACAAATAAACCGGAGCAACAAACAGCCGCGTGTGACGTAAGATACCGCGACGCAGCCGAGATTGTGCAACTTACAGGTTCTGTCTCTTTCATTCAGATTAATCAGCAATATTTTATAGATTAACCTTTATAGTATACAGGTTAACCCGTATAAAGGTTAATCAAACAAATGGGTTAAGCGTCTAACCGGTTAACCTTTTAATCCGATTAATGGGTCCTTGCCCACAGGAGGTTTGATCGTGTGAGGGAGAGTGAAGCGAACAATCTTGGTTCTCGACGTTAAGGGTTAACAAATTCGCAGAGAGCCATGTCATCACTCGTTGAACCGACCGCTCCGCCCTCAATCTGCAGTCATCCCAGTTATCATCATAAATGATCAGTGCCGTGTCATCCGCATAAGTGAATATATCGCAGTTAGGTATTGACAGGCGGCACAAATCATTTATGTAGAGTAAAAAGAGGATAGGTCCCAAAATACTGCCCTGTGGCACACCGAAATTGATGCTCCCATAGTCACTATACAATGAGTCGATTTTAACACATTGCGAGCAATTTGTCAGATAGTCTGAGAAGATCCCAAGTGCAATTCCGCGTATTCCAATGCCCTCCATTTTAGAAATAAGTATAGGTACAGAAACCGAGTCAAACGTCTTTGACAAGTCAAGAAAGACACCGAAGCATTTCAACCCCTCATCCAACTTGCCCACCACCGTACCAGTAAGGTCAAGAACCGCATCCTCAGTAGAGATTCCCTGTCTGAAACCGTACTGTTTATTTGCTAGTAGCTTATATTTCGAGAGATATGTGGAAAGACACTTGTTAAGTATTTTTTCAAGTACTTTAGACAGGGAACTCAAAACGGAGATTGGCCGGTAATTGGTGACATTGGATCTGTCTCCATTCTTAAAGACTGGGTGAACAACAGCCTTCTTGTACGCCCTGGGGAAAGTACCCGACTCAATGGCGCGGTTGCAGACGTGTGTTATGGGAACTGCTAGGACGGAGCTAGACTGCCCGAGAACACTGGCAGGGATATTGTCATAACCAATGGCGCAGTCACTGCGTAGACTGTCAATAACCCCTTTTACTTGCATTTCGTCGACCGGCATAATGACAAGAGAATTGCGCGGCGGAGGTTGTGATGAGCATTCAATATAACGGGATCCAGGAGGAGATTTAATTTTTGAGGCTAGATCTTCACCCACACTAACAAAAAAGCTATTTACACGGTTAATAGATGTTTTAGCGTCTGTCGAGCTTTGCAGAAGCGCACTTAACGACTGCGGAAGAGAGTTTTGGTTTATTATACCCTTAATAGCTTTCCATGTGGCCTTGGTATTGTTTTTAGCTTTATATAGTTCGTTTTAGTCGTATGATCTTTTCAATTTTTTTAAAAGATTATTGAGGAAATTTCTGTATCGGGTATAGGTTGTCTTATGAATATCGTTATCGGGTGATGATTTAGATTTTTTGTGAAGCCGGTCTCGGTTTCTGATGCAACGAACTAAACCAGGGGACATCCACGGCTTGAGAATCCTGCATTTCCTAGAAACTCGAGCAGTATAGCTATGCTTTGTAATAACACCTTGTATGGTAGATATAAGTAAATCTGCGGCAAGATTACAGTTTTGTTCATTGAGCACATGACTGAAGTCAGTGCTATCCAGTGATTCTTTAATTTCTGAAAAATTATAACGGAGCACGTTAGCTGATGTCTTAGCTACGGATATTTTCTTCGTGTCTAGACAAAGGATGACTGGGAGGTGATCGGTGATATGGCTTTTAAGGACTAATACTGTGGCAAGGCGTTTAGATTTTAGAAGTACGTGATTTAGACAATTACCTGATCTTGTGGGGAGCACATGAGCAGGCAAAAGACCCAAAGAGGCACACATGGTGAGATAGTTGCACGAGTGGCGATCGTGATTGTTTGGTTTAATATCGATGTTCATGTCGCCAATCAGAGCTATATTATTATAGCGTTTTACTGATTGTGCTACATTATCGAGGCTTCGGTAAAAATTTTCAAGGTCGCTAAAAGATGGGGAGCGATATACGCAAATCATTGCTGTGTCACCTATTGCACAGATGAGGCAATTAGAGTCACTGAATGAGGGTTCAAGATACGTGCAATTTAATGAGGTCTTAGTGTAAATCACCACGCCATCGTTCTGCGACTTGTTGTCAGTCGTTGCGGAAAAAGAGTAGCCTTGCAAATAAGGAAGGGGCCCTCACTGAGAAAAAAACAACCAGATTTCACGTTGCTTCAACAAGTTTTCGGGTTAAAATAGCGCCTACGTGCTGTTTGGTTGAAACTACAAGTTTGATCTTGTAAAGTGTAACTTATTGATCCTACAAGCTACGTATCATGTTATTTGTACGTTACGTCAGGTCGAATTTACGTTAACATTTTCCGATTGTTTGTAGCAAGTAGATTTAACATGCTTGAAATGTTGTTGTGATGAATTTTTTATATCGAAACCTGTTTGTTTGTAGCTCTTTTTTTTTGTAGCACCACTCGTCGTTCAGCACACTAAGTCTGCGTTTCCACCAGAGATGTGCGATGGAAATGTGTCGTGCGTGGATGTCTAGCTGTGCTGTGAAAATGTGTGGGGGTTTCCTCCAAAGCTGTGCGATGAAAATGTGCTTACCAGGATGTGTAGCGGATAGGGCTTTCATCCCGGGAATCTCGGTCTCGAAAATTTCGAGAGTCTCGACCATTTTTTAGTATTTTCGAGACTCGAGACTAACATCTTCAGTCACGGGAATAACGAGACTTTCGAGACTTCAGTAACATAAAAACTGTATTAAATAATTTATTAAACCGACAGTCAATTTTTATTATGGATATGGCAATGGCAGCACGGTCGAGCATAGAGTAAAGCTTAGTATTATCTGTGGAGGCTGAATAACCTTATTGACAAATAACACAGATTTTGTCTACATATTATAAATGTAAATTGCTGTGCCCGAAATGGTCCATGTGAGCTACTACTTATATTAAGATCTTGTTAACACATAATTATGATTGCAATAAAGATTGAATTATGGAACTATTGTGATTAAATTGAAAGGGGTTTGAACTTTTTTGTATGAAGAATGGCATGTCGACCCACCGCCATTTTGTTCTTTTTTTTAGATGTCGTGGCGCATACTTAAAGTGGCATGTATGTAACAAAAAATATCAGTAACATGCTACCCCAAAATGTCACATTACCGAGATATTTGAAGGTAAACATCGACATATGACTACAACGACAATCATTAAAAGTAGACTTATTACGTGTCTATAAGCATCAGATTGTATCTAAATAATCGTTCTCAAGTCGATTATGATTACTAATGCTTATTGAAAGAGAGTAGGTACATTACACGCTACTAGGAGCATGAGAATACTACTACAAATAATTATTTATCCACTTAATCGCATTGCAATGAAACGCAGTCGACATGTCACTATCGCGTGGCGGATCATGTGACATGTTACTTTTTTTTTTTTTTTTTTTTAGCGTGGTAAAATTATCAAATAAGTCCTCCCACTCCGGGCAGGGTGGGAGGGACTGTCAGACTTTTACTGACTAAAATCCACGGTGTTCCTTCAATAACCCTTTACATACCGGGGCCACGGTAACGGGATGAGTCCCACGACCCCGGCGGGATGTGACATGTTACTTAGCTTGAAAACGTTTTTAAGCAGTTTACTTTAGTGAAACAAAAGGTAAAAGGTCTGTCATTTACGTTAATATTTATTTATAACTGTAAGTATGATATCAAACATAAGTGAATATTAATACTAAGATGTGACATTTTAAAAGATT
Source organism: Tholera decimalis (assembly GCA_943138885.2). NCBI lineage: Eukaryota > Metazoa > Arthropoda > Insecta > Lepidoptera > Noctuidae > Tholera > Tholera decimalis. The sequence goes on along the minus strand of OW964548.2, from coordinate 1,221,210 downwards.
TATAATATATCTAACACGTATCATAAATACTACTATACTACATAATCCATAAATTCAGCAGGAGGTCGGATAGGGGTTATTGATGCCAAGCCTAATCCATGTACCAAAGAAAGACATACCAAAACACTTATTGTTCATTTTATAATACGCTGGGATGAAAGACAGCCAACACGCGCGTGTGGAATTCTTTGACATGCCTTTTATTGCGATGCGATTTAGTACGCAAATAATTAATTATAGTAGCGGTTTTGTCGTACTGTTAGACTAATAAGCTAAATACTAATAAGCGTATGGACGCGTAATGAGTCTATTTTTAATGATTTTCGTTGAAATTATATGTCGATGTTTACCTTCAAACGTTTACGTGACACTTTGGGGTACCGTTTTACTGGACATTTTTTGTTCCTCTAGCCATGCATACTACACTTTCATCATGCACCGCGATTAAAAAACAAAATGATGACGTCGATACGCCAGATAGGTTCTATCCCCTTTCATTGTGAAAGCGCGAAGTGGTACTAAGTAGTAACCCTCTAGCGTACAAGCAAAAAGAGCTTTTCCTAATGCGGGTTACTTTTGTAACAAAATTAGGGTTAAATGCCCTTTGTTTTTTACGTGCCCACTACAAAAATGAAAACAAAACTGTAACAAATGGTTTTTTTTTTAAATCTGCATTTGTTTATGAAAGTAACTACTTGATTAAAATATCTTGATTTGACTCTCTGATTGCATAGCTTATAAATAAGAAACCTAGTTTTGAAATAGTCTCGAAAGTCTTGTTTTTCCCGGGAATTTCGAGACCACACCTAGTCTCGTTTTTTTTTTCTCGGGACTCAGTAATGCATCAAGCCAATCAAATCCGAATATAGCGTAGACATCAAAAAACTTGAAATAGGCGGGAGCCAAAATAAAAACTTCAAAACAACGAATACCAACAAAACCAAACAAACATTCCCCAACCCGGCTGGTCCCCGTTGGGAATTAGACCACCACCCGCCAACCTACAAAATACCAAACAAACATACACTACAAAACAACAACATTAGCAACAAAGGAAAATGTAATACCCCCATTAAAGAAAGCATCCAAATTGCAGCACTAAATGTTCTAACTCAAGTAGGACGAGAGTCTATCAGAACTAAACAATGCACTAAATGATATCAAATGGGACATTCTCGGTCTGAGTGAAGTTAAGACGAGCTGGAGAAAACATACAAGAATATGAGGACTTCCTTCTATATCACATAGGTAAAAAAGAAGGCCAAAATGGGGTAGCATTTATCTCAAAAAGCACATGACACAATATGTTGATGAGTTCAAAGGAATTTCGAACCGTTTAGCAGTGCTAAATATGAAATTACACAATTACGAAGACATGTGGTCTCTTGTGCAAGTTTACGCTCCGACTGAACAAACAGACAAAAAGACAATCGAAGATTTCTATGAGAATTTAAACAGTACTATAGAGAAACATACGCACAAAAACTTAATAGTGATGAGAGATTTCAACAGCCAGACAGGTGAAAGTTTGCCAGAGGAAAGACGTGATCTTGGACCTTTTACTTATGGAACCTGACGAAGCAAAAATGGAGAAAGACTCTATGTCTTTCGAAAACAACCTCTATATTCTAAACAGCAAATTCAAAAAGAAGGGTTCAAGGAAATGGACATGGGTATCACCAGGAGGCAAATACAAAAATGAAATTGATTTTGTACTCACCAACCAACCAATGTATTTCCCCGATTTAAAAGTTGTGAACAAATTTAATTTCAACACGAACCATAGAATGGTCAGGGCAAAGACACAAAGACCAGATACAAAGAGAGAGATATGACGACAGCAACAATTTAAGTAAATTTTTCGAGCAGCCCTTATCAGCAGAACGCGATTTAAAGAATACGACAATAGGCAACCAGCCATCATATCGACCTATTGTAGGTAAAGGTATCGTTGAAATGGGCACGATAGTGGACACAGAGACTACAGAAACACTGAATAAACGTAAGAAACTGGATTCAGATCATAGCTATAAACATTTAAGTTTACAAAAATATGTAGAATCGCACACAAAAACAAGAGAGCCAAGAAAACATAATTTGAAAATCTTTGCTGACCAAGCAGGACTTGATATGAGAAAGTTGCTACAAGAGCTACTGGGAAACGCGTTCCAAGTGACATCGGTAATTAAGCCAGGAGCCCGTATGGCTGAAGTCATAAGTTCATGTGTAAATGAGTGTAAAGATTTTACCAACTACGACTATATTTTAATACTGGCGGGGTCTAACGATTTAAATCCTTTGGAATGTCAATCAAACTTGTATAATATCTTGAGTCAAGTAAAACATACAAACGTCTTGGTTGGCAAACTCTATAAAAACAAATTTCTAAATGTTAATATGCTCAATAGCTCATTGCAACTAGTATGTAGTCATTTCATTCATTCAATATTTTTACCATTGGATCAGGATCATAAAAATATTAAATTATTTTCAAAATATATAAATACAAGGCAAGCAAGTAGGCTCATTCATAAGGAAATACTAAAATTGAAGTACAGAAATGATTACTTAAACTACATTGCAATTAATGATAGTCAGCATAAGTGTTACAATAATAAATATACACAAACAGAGAGCGAAACTCCATCAAAGCTTCACCTAGCAATTAAAAAAACCATCGGCACCCAGACTGATAGTATGGACGAGAATGAGTTTTTTCGTCCCTAAATTACCTGAAAAGTCCCAAAGCTCAATAGCTATATCTTATCCTCTTAGTAAAAATAGCTTCCTTAATATTTATCTCCAGAATGTGTGTGGTATAAGTAGTAAAAAAAAATGAATTAAAGGTATATTTACAAGATATAAAACTAAAAAATTTGTATGTGTGCATAACGGAACATTTTTTGACTATAGAGTCAGCTTCAAGTTTTAGTATAGATGACTATAAAATGGTTTCATTTACTGCACGAAAAAATAAAAAAAGAGGTGGTAGTCTTATACTGGCGAGCAATTATATGGCATGTGAAGAGGTCGCTTTCTGTAAAAAATTGTACAAAATTGAATGTTTTGAAATATGTGGCGTTAAAGATGTTACCTCTAACATCTACATCTTCTGTTGTTATAGAAATCCGGTCGGTGAGAATTATGAAACATTTTTATCTAAGTTAGAACAGTTGCTTGAACACTTTTTTAATAAAAAATGCATAATCTGCGGAGATTTTAACATTGATTTACTTAAGACAGACAAAAAATCTATCAATTTTTAACACTACTGACTTCATATAATTTTAGACCTATTATTATTAACGAAGTTACGTATAGACGGAATAATGCACAATCTTGTTTGAATAATTTTTTGACGAATCTTCCGGATAATAGTATCAACGAACACCATATTGACCATAATTGCTTAGCTGACGGACATGCAGCTTTGTTTTGTGGATTACATACAGAGAAAGTTTCAGTCGATGAGAGTAAAAATTTTCTAAATATTGAGATCAGACATTTCAGTGCAGTAAACTCAAAATCTTTTAGGCAAAATATATTGAATGTTAACTGGATGGAAGAAGGTATAAATGGCTTCTTAAAGAAATTTGATCAGATATTCCGTGATAGTTTTAAAAAGAAGAAAAAACGTGTGAATATTGAAAGAAGTCACAAGCTACCCTGGATAACAAAGGGAATTAAAGTCTCTAGTAAAATGAAACGATTTCTACTTCAAAACATAAATAAAACTAAAACTTGCACTGAGGAAATACGGACATATTCAAAAAATTACATTAAAATATATAGACAAGTCTTAAAAAAAGCCAGGCGGCTGGTGGTCAGGACGGAGATTAATAAAGCAAATTATTCCTCAAAAGCTATATGGCGAATTATAAATAGACACAGGAATAAAGATCCTAAAAGGGATGACTATAAAAACATGCGGCTCAAAGTTAATGATAAAATTGTTACAAATCCCCAGGAAATAGTTGATATTTTCTCAAAATCTTTTGATAAAGCTGAGAAAGTTAGAGATTCTAGTACTTTTGAACAAGCCATGAAAACATTGCAAGATAATCGGTTTAGAGTTGATGAAGAAATGACGTGTGAACAAGTGACAGCATGTGAAATAACAAAAATTGTCAATACAATGGCAAACAAGAAATCTTATGGTTATGATGAAATACCAATACGTGTAATTAAAGATCATATCGTATTATTAGCAGAACCGCTGGCACATTTTGTTAATATGTGTATGAAGAGCAGTATATTCCCTGAACAACTAAAAATAGCAAGAGTCTTACCTATTTATAAAAAAGGTTCCAAATTAGATCCCAACAATTACAGACCTATATCCTTATTACCTATAACATCGAAAATTTTTGAGAAAATTCTTAAAAATAGACGGCTACTACATCTATATCGCAATAAAATACTCAATTTCAGACAATTCGGCTATCAAAAATATGTGGGAACAAATGATGCAATTGCTGCATTAATGGAGGAAGTAGTTGACAAGATAAATAAGAAATTAAAAGTTGTAGGATTATTTTTGGACCTAAGCTCTGCTTTTGACACAGTCGATCACAAGCTTCTATTAGCAAAAATGGAATATTACGGTGTGAGAGGGTCGGTTCTAAATCTATTCAAATCTTACTTAGAAAATCGTAAGCAATACGTAGAAATTAAAGTAGTTGAGGATAATTGCGAAAGAGTTTATAAATCAGGCCTTAAAATATTACGAAAAGGAGTCCCGCAAGGTTCAATATTGGGGCCAATCTTTTTCATTTTATTCATCAATGATTTGATCAATTACATGCAAAACCATATTGATACAGAACTTGTTCTTTTTGCTGATGACACAAATGCTATACTGTCTGCTGGTGATATAGAAACTTTAAGTTATAAAGTAAATATGGCACTAGAACTCTTTAATTCATGGTTCACTATTAATACTCTGAACCTAAACACAAGTAAGACGAATGCCATGTTATTTAGGACGACTTCGAGAAATAAGGACATGATTGACATAGAAAGCTATGTGTCATAGCTTTGAATAATAAGAATATAGACTTAGTAGACAGCGTTAAATTTTTGGGTATTCACATTGACGAAAGGTTAAACTGGAAAAAAGAACTGTCAGTAGTAGAAAGTTCAATTAGCTCGGCTTGCTATGCCCTCAGAAGTCTTCGCGATGAGGTATCTATGGAACACTTAAAAGCGGTATATTATTCACTAGTCGAGTCCAGACTTAGGTATAGTATTTCTTTATGGGGAGGTAGTTATGCGTACAATGTGAACACTGCGTTTGTCGTTCAAAAAAGGGCTTTGCGCACAATGGTGAGAATTCCACAGTGGGAATCATGTAAGCAGTATTTCAAAGATCTGCAGATATTAACTGTCCCTTGCCTATATTTGTTAATTATACTTACCGACCTCATGAAAAAGCTTAACACGGTTGAAACTACCGAAGTACGGAAAAAGCGAGAAGCCACAAGGCGTAAGGATTTGCAGTATGACATTCATCCACACATTAAAGTAGTAAGTCATGCTGCAGGCTTTCAAGCTGTCAAGTGTTTTAATAAACTCCCTGTTGAATTTAAGACCTTATATAATATTACTCAATTTAAACAACAACTGAAATCGTTTCTTGTAGAAAAATGCTATTACACACTTGAAGAGTTTCTCTGTGACACATACAACTAGACTGTATGAACTAATTATTGTCCCTATTTAATTGACGTATTTTTTATTTTTATTTTGACATTTTCAATGGTTGATCTGTAGGTAAACCCTTTGGTGTTCGTTTTACAATATCTATTTGACATAATTTGGACATCGTAATATAGTGGACTTGCTAATTTAATTGATATTATTATTTAAATTTTGATTATTATTATTATTTTTTACTTCTGACTTGTAATGGTTGAATTTGTATTTATTTTTCATTTTTACTTTGTTTATATTTGACATAATTATATGATTTGTTCAACAATGTTATTCTAGGAATATTATTTGAAATGGTATATTGTAATTTATTTTATTTTGATTAGCTTTTGCTGTATTTTAATAATGCCTACCTGTCAATTTTATTTTGTTTTTATGTTTGTGTGTATTTAGAGCGATAATTTCAACACAATGTTAAAATTGTTTATGAAATAAATAAATGAATGAATGAATGAATGAATGAATGACCCAGAAGGAACGTTGATGGTAAATTGAGTATTCAAAACCTAAAAGAAGCTGCAAACAAACTGAAAGAAGGATGTGCAGACTTCGAGAAAGAAACAAAGAACCTAGATATTCAAAAGAAATACGACTGGTTCGAGACTTCAATCAAACTAGCAAAAAGTACATGCACTAATAAAGATAATAAAGAAAAGTAGAAAAGCTATTTATCAATAAAAACAAAAAATCTATTCGAAGCGAGGAAACTAGTAATCAGTTCCAGAGACACAGATAATCGTAGAAAACGCATATTAGAGCTGAGTAAAGATATAAAACAGAGTAATGAGAAGGGATAGAAAGCAAAATAGAAGAAAAAAATAGAAAAGCAAATTATTAGAACAGGAGGAAGAAAAAATCATATAAAGAATTGTTAGAATCAAAAGATTGGGTTACAAAGGTGAGAAATGAGAAAGGAATAGAACAAAACAGAAGATCAGACATAAAAGATATTGCTACATCATACTATACAAATTTATATAAGAATACACAAGAAGAACATGGCGAATCAATAGTACTAAACGACGATGAGGATGAGAGCATACCCGATATACTGCAACGCGAGGTAGAAGTAGCATTACAGTCCCAAAGTAAAAACAAAGCCCCAGGGCCAGATGGCATTGAAAATGAAATCCTATTAATGGCAAAAAAAATCCTGTTACCAGTAATCAAATTTTCGCAACCGAAACTATCCCGGTACAATGGACGCAATGTAATATAGTATTGTTATATAAAAAAGGTGATAAACTTAATATAGGTAATTATCGCCCGATCAGCCTTATGTCCAATGTATACAAAATATTTGCGAAAATACTACTAAGAAGACTGGAAAGAAAATTAGACAACTGCCAACCAGACGAGCAAGCGGGTTTTCGTAGAGGTTACTCAGTATTGGATCATATACATGTGGTGAGGCAGATCATAGAAAAATCCTATGAATACAACCAACTATATTACATGGCATTTATAGACTACAGCAAGGCTTTCGACTCTTTATTTCACAATAAGATATGGGAGGCCCTAAAAGAACAAGGTATCGAAAGCAAGTACATAAGGATACTGACGAAGATATACAAGCAAAGTACAGCATGCATAAAGTTGGAAAAGAAAGGAGAACCATTTAGCAGACAAAAGGGCGTGCGACAGGGCGACCCGCTATCCCCAAAACTTTTTTCTGCAGTCCTCGAAATGATATTTAGAAGACTAAATTGGGAAGGATATGGAATCAACATTAATGGAACCTGGTTAACACATTTAAGATTTGCAGATGACATAGTTCTCTTTGCAAAAACTCCACACGAACTGAATGTCATGGCAAATGATCTGGCATTAGAAAGTCACACGGTGGGATTAAAAATTGGCCAAGTGGGAGTCAGACTCGCCCATGAAGGGTTCCGTAGTAACTATAATAAAATAATATAATATGTATATCAATATGAGGAATAAAAAAAACCATAAAAATTTCTTAAAACTATCTTATTTACATTTTTACAACTACGCTAAATAACTTTGTTTTTCATAGTGTTTGTATGAATTACAAAGTTATATTTGCGGTTTTAGAAAAGATGCTGTATCTCAAAAACTGCTAACCCGATTTCATTCAAACCAATTTTGGTTGAAAGTTTACATTAAGATCTACAGACATATATATTTTTTTTAGATTTTTCACTCCATTATTATAGAAGTTAGAGGGGGGGGGGACATTTTACCTTTTAATTGAATGCTTATATCTTTTAAATGATTGACTTTATGAAAAAGTGGTTTTAGAAACCCTTAAGTATATCATTTTTAAATACCTGTCTATAGATAAAACACACGCATAGGTTTCATGAAAAAAAAAAATCAGTTTTAGTTCCATGTAGGGGAGCCCCCTTTATTTTAAATATTTATTAATTTTTTTCTTAATATCGGAAAGCGGTTCACAGAATACATCTACCTACTAAGTTTCACATGTATGGTCTTAATAGTTACGGAATAAAATGGCTGTGACATACGGACGGACGAACAGGCAGACAGACAGACAGACGGACAGACATATCGAAACTGTAAGGGTTCCGTTTTTTGCCATTCGGCTACGGAACCCTAAAAATGAACATGGAGAAAACTAAATTAATGACCAATGGACCTAAGAATGAAACCATCAGGGTTGGCCAAAGTGAGATAGAATACGTGGATGAATACATCTATCTAGGCCAAATTATCTCACCCTCAGACATTATTGAAAGGGAAATAAACAGAAGAATAGCAAACGGATGGAAAAGATATTGGAGCATGAAAGAAATAATCTATACTAATATTATAAAGCGTAAAAGTTTGTTTGTTTGTTTGTTTGCTTGAACGCGCTAATCTTCGAAAGTACTGGGTGGATTTCAAAAATTATTTCTGATTGTGATAGGCAGTTTCATGACAAAGGCTATAACCTATCTAGCATTCAGTTTTCCTAAAATAAGGGTATGAGTGAAGTAAGTCGGAAGAAATTACGCCGGTAAATTACACACAA